>CM062810.1:936058367-937258367 GCA_031772625.1 Pinus tabuliformis | reverse complement strand
TGTGGATCCAGCCAAGATCCAAGTCATTCGGTATTGGCCAGCCCCAACCACTCTGATAGATCTTCGTATCTTTCTGGGTCTTGCCAATTTCTATCGCAGGTTGATGTTGGGATTCTCTCATATCACTTTTCCCTTGAGTCAAGTCACCAAGGGAGGAGTGAAAGAAAAATTCTTTTGGTATAAATCTCAAAAGAAGGCATTCACAGAGTTGAAACATCACCTCTGCTCTGCACCAGTTCTCACTTCACCAGACTTGTAACAACCATTTGAGATCAAGACAAATGCCTCTGACTATGCTACTGGGGCAATCCTTACTCAACAGGGGAATCCAATGGCATATCACAGTGAGACACTTTTAGACACAATCCAGAAGTATCCCACTTATCACAAATAGATGTATTCCATTGTGCAGGCTTGTTGACAATGGAAGCATTACATTTTGGGGAAGGAAATGTTCATCAACACAGACCATCGACCCCTGCAGTTCATACAGACGCAAGGGAAGTTGCACAATGATCTCCATCAAAATTGGTCCACATACCTGTAGCAGTTCCATTTGAATATCAAGTATAAGAATAGTAGCACCAATAATGTCGCAGACTTCCTCAGCCGATCACCGATCATGGCTTTAACCACAATGCTCAACTCTTGTGGGCACGAGACTTTTGATTGGCCACTTCTGTATAAAAGCGACCTAGAATTTGGCCACACATATCAGATGCTCTTGGAGGGTCAGCAAGTTCCATATTTTCACCTCCAGTATGCCCTATTATGCCACCTGGGACACCTTTGTGTTCCTTCAAGCAAGCCAACCAAGATGATTTGGGAAGTGCACTACAGTCGAGTTGTTGGGCATTGGTTGCGAAACCAGTGGCAGTACTAAATAAGTATTTCTATTGGCCAAATCTTCGACAAGATGTTGGGAAGTACAATAGATCCTGCATTGCCTGCACCATTTCCAAACCAATCATCAAGAAGCAAGGCCTATGTATTCCACTGCCTACCCCAAGTCAACCTTGGGAATCCATTTCCATGGATTACATGTTAGGCCTTCCTTCTACTAAGCATGGCAACAACTGTGTTTTTGTGGTCGTCGACAGATTCTTGAAGATGGCCATTATGGCAGCCTACAAGAAGAATATCATAGTAGAAGCCATTGCTAAACTCTTCTTTAAATGAGTGTGGGTACAATTTGGGATCCCACAGTCTATCATCTCAGATTGGGACAACAAGTTCCTCAGTACATTTTGATCTAGTCTCTAGTCGATGTTGGACACCAAGCTCACTAAGTCCACAACTTTCCATACCCAAACTGATGGCTAGATAGAGGTCGTCAACAGGATGATCGTACACATTATGTGCATGTACAACTCAAATCATCCACACACATGGGATGAGAGCCTTCCCTATGTCCAGCACAGTGATAATCGAGCTCTCCACTACTCCACTGACCACAGCCCTTTTCAAGTGGGCTTGGGATTCCAGCCACTATGTCCCATTGATATG
Source organism: Pinus tabuliformis (assembly GCA_031772625.1). Lineage (NCBI taxonomy): Eukaryota > Viridiplantae > Streptophyta > Pinopsida > Pinales > Pinaceae > Pinus > Pinus tabuliformis. The sequence continues at coordinate 937,256,861 of CM062810.1, read as the reverse complement.
GCCATACCATTTGTAGCTACTCAGGCAGATTCGACTCATGTCAAGTCGGAAGCCGATAAGGCAAACAACTTCATTGAGCACATCCAACATATCCACCTGTAGGTCCATGACATTTTGGAGAAATCAAATGCCAAGTACAAGCAGCGACATGATCAACATCGGGTGCCACACAAGTTTCAGGTGGGCAACAAAGTCTGGTTGCATTTGCAGAAGGAATGCCTTACCGGAGCCTTTCGGAAAATCAAACCACTCTGATATGGTCCTTACACCATTACTAGGGATGTGGGCAAAAATGCATTTGAGCTTAGCATTCCCCCATTCCTTGGCTTGCACCTCGTGTTCAATGTGGACCACCTTCGACCATACTTCTCACCATTGTTGGACGCATCAAACATTGCAGAACAACTCACGCCTACAAATTTAAATCCAGATTGCATGGAGCAAGCCACAACTAATCAAATCATGGACACGCAGATCAAGAAAACCCGACAACAAAGGATCTGTAGGTTTTAACCCCGTACAGAAATTACCTGCATATGAATTCTAAAACACAAAAAATAAACAATGCGAGAGCATAACACATAAAACACATATACACAGAGATTTTCCCCTGGATCCCAAAACCGGGACTACCATCTTGATTTTTCATTATATTCCTTTCAATGTTACAATACATATTTATACATGCCGAAGCATCCAATACCATGGACCGAAAACCATCGCATCCAAAACCATGGATCAAAAACCATCACGTCCAAAACCATGTGTGAAAATCATGCACAAAACCATAGGTAGGTCCTCTCAACCTAACATAGGGTCCAGAAAATAAAATTTTCTAGGACGCTACCCCAGACCCCATAGAGGGGGCTTACCTACACCCCTCAAACCCCCTGTGACCCCCCTGCTACGTAGTCGGTGCAACAAAGGGGGGACTCCGCCCCCCCTCTAACCCCCTGGTTAACTACATGGGCTAGTCATGGAAAGAATATAACAAAACCCAACAGGATCCAACTATATCGAGTTGTCAAAGCAAGCCAACTCCTTCACTAGGGCAAGTGGCTAACCAGGGACCAAGTTCAGTAGAAGTTTCCTCATCTTATGGAGGAACTCAATGCAATGGGGACCATTGCTTCCTAAGGGGGGAGGAATGATCCAAGTGGATATTTCTGGCCACCCACCTATTCCACTTGGACCCCCACCATTGTTTCTTTCAATTTTTTTGAGTCTTAAACTTCTGGAGTCATTTGGAGGCTAACGACATTTTTTGGAAAACTGGGAGAAACATGGGGAATAGAGTGATGTTTCTCACTCAAAATTTGTAGTCCTCGGATAGATATTTCTAACGAGGTATTGTACATGTCAAATGGAGATCGTGTGCCAAAGTTATGACCCTAGGAAGTTGATGTACCAATTTACCCAAACGGGGCCCATAGTTTGGCGCTTCATCTCCTAGGGTTACGTTTTTGGATTTTTACGGTTTTCCATTATTTCTCAATAATAAATATGCCTCCGAGCCACATTGTAACACAATTTAGAGGCATGTAGCTATCACATCTCTTCTCAGAGATAAGCTACCATCGCCTGAGCTAGTCTTATTTCCATTCTGTTTGTAAGCATATTTCAATATTTGATATTAATGAAATGAAGTGCTATTTCTACTGCATCTTTGTATTTATGGTTATATCTGTAATTTGTTGCGTTCCTATTTAAATTTGGATCAGTGGTATCATAGCAGTCTTCTCTTTCTTTGGTTTTCTTTGCATGTCCCCAACGAGGTCAGTATATAAGGAGTTAGGGCTTGAACTGGTCGAACCTTTGCAAGACCAGCCTCGTAAATCCCGACAGCCTACCATGGCAGATGAAAAGAAAGATGAGGGGGTAGGAGATCCTATCAAAATCTTGCTCGAAGAAGCCCTTGAGCGAAAAAGGAACATGGTGATGGACAACTTTGCCTAGATCCTTCAGCGGCTACCCAAGGGTGATGCATCTACTTTTGGAAGCGCCACACCCTTTAAGGTACAAGTTAACTTTGACATTATGATATTTGAGGGTCAGATAGATGCAGATGTTGTAGACAAATGGTTATATCTGCTAGAAGGATATTCTTCCGTTCATGATTTTTCCAGCATGGAAAAGATCACTTTTTCACTTCTCAAAGCAGCCCCCCACGTCAAGGACTGGTGAGAAACCTACTGTAAGTAGAAGGAAGGAAGTACAAACTCACTGTTTTCAGCCACACCAACATGGAACTCATTCCGGGATGCCATCAAGGAGCAATACTACCCTGTCGGGAGCTATGAGGATAAATACATAAAATGGACAATGCTACGACAGGGAAGGGACCAAGATGTGCCAGAGTTTACCAATGTTTTTCATACCCTTCGCACAAAGTTGGGTATCAAGGATTCTAAGAATCGTTTGGTTCTCAAGTACCACGACTGCCTAAATAGGTACATCCAAGACGAGCTAGAATTCCTCGACATCTCCTCGCTCAGCACTGCATACCGATATGCTATCAAGATAGAGAAAAAGTTTAAACAGAAGAAGTGAGACTTTGGATCTTCGAATCTGAAGCAAGGGAAAGGTGCCCCCAAACCACAGAACAAAGGACAAAGCCAAGGTGGGGCGGCCAAGGACAACCTGCCAAAGCAACAAGAAAAGAACAATGCCACGAAGCTGAAGGACACGAGAAAGTGGTGTGAGTTCCATAAGAGCTCCACTCACAACACAAGTGAGTGTTGGGCCAAGCTGTCACTGATGGCCGAGCTAAAGGCTTCAGAATCAAATGCATGTTCCGACTCTGTGTCAAAGCCCGACAAGGGGAATGACAAAGGAAAGCAGATTATCGATGTGGAGCCCATCGCCATCGTTGCCACCATGAAGATCCAGAAGGAGGAACCCGAAGATCCAGAGGAGGAGGAGCACCTCTTCCATTCCCAGATGTGGGTAAAGTGTTCCCCACTATAGTTCATTGTCGACAGCGGGAGCCAAAAGAACCTCATTTCGGCAGAGGTCGTGAAGTAGTTGGGCTTACCAACCACATCACATCCACAACCGTACACCATCAAGTGGCTTCACCAAGGATGGGATCTTCGCGTGAGCCAGCAGTGCCACCTTCCGTACAACATCAAGCCCTTCACAAATGAGGTATTATGTGATGTTGCTCCCCTTGTTGTTTGTGATGTATCATTAGGCCAACCATACTTATGGAGGTGACATTCTGTGTATGATTCAAGGCCTCGTGATTTTATTATTACTTTGGGAAATAAGTTGTACCAGATACCAAAGGTAGCACTGCCTACCACCATCTCTTTGGTTACTACAAAACAACGCAGTAAGCTCATTTCCAAAACAGGGAAATTTGTTTTCCCGATGATACGCCCTTAGGGAAAGAAGAAGATGGTGGCCATGACCTCCAGACAGGGCCCCTCCGCAAGACAAAAATAGATGGACAAGGTCGCGGAGCAGTACGAGGACATCTTCACCTCCCCCATAGGGGTGCCACTTCATTGTTAGGTCAACCACTCCATCGATCTGACCCCAAGTGCGCCGCTGCCCAATGGACCAATCTATCATCGCTCCATTATGGAGAATGACAAAATCAAGAGGCAGGTTCAGGAGCTACTGCAGAAAGGTCACATCCATCTAAGTTCATCACTCTGTGGGAGCCCGATCATTTTGGTTCAGAAGAAGGACGGGACTTGGAGACTCTGTATTGACTATCGGGCATTGAATAGGATCACTGTCTGGAATAGGTACCCAATCCCATGGATTGATGACCTGCTGGACCAACTTAAAGGGGAAAAATATTTTAGTAAGATCGACGTGAAGTCTGGCTATCACCAGGTACCAATCAAACCCTCTGATGTGTGGTAGACTGCCTTCAAAGCCAAGGAGGGCCTTTTCAAATGGTTGGTTTGCCTTTTGGGTTACCTAATTCTCCTGCAACCTTCATGAGGTTGATGGATGACATCTTGTGGCCCTTCACCAACTCATTTGTAGTGTTATACTTGGATGACATCCTGATCTTCAGCAAGAGTTGGGAAGAGCACCTCCACCACATCTGACAAGTTCTCCAAACATTGTGGCAACACAAGTTGTGTGCCAATTTGGAGAAATACACTTTTGGCATGACCCAGGTTCAGTATCTGGGATACATTATTGATGAATGAGGGGTTCATGTGGATCCAGTCAAGATCCAAGTCATTTGGGATTGGCCAACCCCAACCACTCTGACAGAGCTTCATATCTTTCTGGGGCTTGCCAATTTCTACCGCAAGTTCGTGTTGGGATTCTCTCATATCACTTGGCCCTTGAGTCAAGTCACCAAGGGAGGAGCGAAAGAAAAATTATTTTGGTCAGAATCTCAACAGAAGGAATTCACAGAGTTGAAACATCGCCTCTGCTCTGCACCAGTGTTCACTTTACCAGACTTGCAACAACCATTTGAGATCGAGAAACATGCCTCTGACTATGTTATTAGGGCAATCCTTACTCAACAGGGGCATGTAGTGGCATATCACATTGAGACACTTTCAAACACAATCTGAAATTATCCTACTTATGACGAAGAGATGTATTCCATTGTGCAGGCTTGCTGACAATGGAAGCATTACATTTTGGGGAAGCAAACATTTATCCACACAGACCACTGATCCCTACAGTTCATACAGATGCAAGGGAAGTTGCAAAATGATCACCATTAAAATTGGTCCACATACCTACATCAGTTCAATTTGAATATCAAGTATAAGAAGGGTAGCACCAATAATGTTGCACACTGCCTCAACCAACCACCAATCATGGCTTTAACCACCATGCTCAACTCTTGTGGGAACAAGACTTCTAATTGGCCACTTCTATGCAAAAGTGACCCAGAATTTGGCCACACATACCAAATTCTCTTGGAGGGTCAGTAAGTTCCAGATTTTCACCTCCAAGATTCCCTGCTATGCCACTTGGGACACCTTTGTGTTCCTTCGAGCGAGCGAGCCAAGATGATTTGTGAAGTGCACATTGGGCCACTGGGCAATGGTCAAGAAAACAGTGGCAGTACTGCAGAAGTATTTCAATTGGCCGAATATTCGACAGGATGTCGGGAAGTACATCATATCCTACATTGCCTGTGCCATTTCCAAACTGATCATCAAAAAGCAAGACCTCTATACTCTGCTGCCTACCCCTGGTCGACCTTGGGAATCCATTTCCATGGATTACATGTCAGGCCTTCTTTCTAATAAGCAAGGAAATGACTGTGTTTTTGTGGTCATTGACAGATTCTCGAATATGGCCATTATGGCAGCCTCAAGAAGAATATCACAGCAGAAGCCACTACTAAACGCTTCTTTGAACGAGTGTGGGTACACTTTTGGATCCCACAGTCTATCATCTTAGATCAGGACAGCAGGTTCCTCAATACATTTTGGTCTAGTCTCTGGTTGATGCTGGACACCAAGCTCACTAATTCCACAACTTTCCATCCCCAAACTGATGGCCAGACATAGGTCGTCAATAGGATGATCGTACACATTCTGCACATGTACAACTCAAAGCATCCATGCACATTGGATGAGAGCCTTCCCTATGTCTAGCACAACTATAACCGGGCTCTCCACAACTTGACTGGCCACAACCCTTTTCAGGTTGGCTTGGGATTCCAGTCACTATGTCCCATTGATGTGGCCATACCATTTGTAGCTACTCAAGCAGATTCGGCTCATGTCCAGTCAGAAGCCGATAAGGCAAACAACTTCATTGAGCACATCTAGCATATCCACCAGCAGGTCCATGAAATTCTAGAGAAATTAAATTCCAAGTACAAGCAGCGACATAATCAACATTGGGTGCCACACAAGTTTCAGGTGGGTGACAAAGTCTGGTTGCATTTGTAGAAGGAATGCCTTACTGGAGCCTATCGGAAAATAAGACCACTCCGATATGGTCCTTACACCATTACCAAGGTTATGGGTGACAATGCATTTGAGCTTAGCATTCCCCCATTCCTTGGCCTGCACCTAGTGTTCAATGTGGACTGCCTTCGACCATACTTCCCACCATTGCTCGACACATTAGACATTGCAGAACAACTCACACCTACATAGTTAAATCTATATTGCATGGAGCAAGCCACAACTGATCAGATCATGGAAACGCAGATCAAGAACACTTGATAGCAAAGGATCCAACTATATCGAGTTATCAAAGCAGGCCAACTCCTTCACCAAGGGAAGTGGCTCACCAGGGACCAAGTTCAATAGAAGTTTCCTCATCTCAAGGGGGAACTCAACGCAATGGGGACCATTGCTTCCTAAGGGGGAGAAATGACCTAGGTGGATATTGGTGGCCACCCGCCTATTCCACTTGGACCCCCACCATTGTTTCTTTCAATTTTTCAGTTTCCTTCTTTGTAGCAAAATTTACTATTTTTGGTAGTTTTTTTGGGTCCTAAATTTCCGGAGCTGTTTCGAAGCCCTAAACGACATTTTTTGGAAAAATGGGAGCAATATTAATATTAAATTGATGTTTCTCACTCAAATGTTGCATTCCTCGGATAAATATTTCTAATGGGGTATTGTGCGTGTCAAATAGAGATCGTGCGCCAAAGTTACGACCCTAGGAAGTTGATGTACCAATTCACCCAAACGGGGCCCATAGTTTGGCACTTCATCTCCTAGGGTTAGGTTTCTGGATGTTTTGTTTCTCAATAGTAAATAGGCCTCTGATCCTCATTGTAATATAGTTTGGAGGTATGTAGCTGTCATATCTCTTCTCAGAGATTAACTATCATCGCCCGAGCTAGTCTTATTTCCATTATGTTTGTAAGCGTATTTTAGTATTTGATATTAATGAAATGAAGTGTTATTTCTACTACATCTTTGTATTTATGGTTATATCTTTAATTTGTTGCGTTCCTGTTTAAATCTAGATCAGTGGTATTAGAGCGGTCTACTCTTTCTCTGTTTTTCTTTGCATGTCCCTAACAAGGTCGGGATATAAAGAGTTAGGGCTTGAACTGGTCGAACCTTTGCAAGACCAAGCTTGCAAATCTGGATGGCCTCCGATGGAAAATGAAAAGAAAGACAAGGGGAAAAGAGATCCTATCAAAATCTTGCTCAAAGAAGTGCTCGAGTGACAAAGGAACGCGATGATGGACAACTTTGCCCATATCCTTCAGCGACTACCCAAGGGTGATGCATCTAATTCAAGCAGCTACTCTGGAAGTGCCACACCCTTTAAGGTACAAGTTAACTTTGACATTCACATAGTTGACGATTAAATAGATGCAGATGATGTAGATAAATGGTTACTTCTGCTAGAAGGATATTTTTCTGTTCATTATTTTTCCAGTCGGGAAAAGATCACTTTTGCAATTCTCAAAGTAGCACCCGACGTCAAGGACTGGTGGAAAACCTACTGTGAGAAGAAGGATGACAGTACGAACTCACTGTTTTTAGCCACACCCACTTGGAACTCGTTCCGGGATGCCATCAAGGAGCAGTACTACCCTGTTGGGAGATATGAGGATAAATACATAAAGTGGACAATGCTGTGACCAAGATGTGCTAGAGTTTACCAATGTTTTTCATACCCTTCGCACGAAGTTCAGTATCAAGGATTCTGAGAATTATTTGGTTCTCAAGTACCGCAGCTGCCTGCACAGGTACATCCAGGATGAGATGGAATTCCTGGACATCTCCTCACTCCGCACAACATACCGATATGCCGTCAAGATCAAGAAAATGTTTAAAAAGAAGAAGCGAGACTTTGGCTCTGCGAATCCAAAGCAAGGGAAAGGTGCCCCCAAACTACAGAACAAAGGACAAATCCAAGGCAGGGTGGCCCAGGACAACCCGCCAAAGCCGCAAGCAAAGAAAAATGCTGCGAAGCCGAAGAAGGAAACGGGAAAGTGGTGTGAGTTCCATAAGAGCTCCACTCACAACACAAGTGAGTGTTGGGCCAAGCAGTCACTAGTGGCTGAGCTAAAGGCTTCGGAATCAGATGCATGTTCCGACTCTGAGTCAGAACCTGACAAGGAGAATGACAAATGGAAGCATATTATCAATGTGGAGCCCAACGCCACCATTGCCACCATGAAGATCTAGAAGGAGGAACCTAAAGATCCAAAGGAGGAGGAGCGCCTCTTCCACTCCCAGATGTGGGTAAAGGGTTCCCCTCTATGGTTCATTGTCAACAACGGGAGCCAAAATAACCTCATTTCGGTAGAGGTCATGAAGCGGCTGGGCTTCCTGACCACAACACATCCACAACCATACACCATCGGGTGGCTTAACCAAGGACGGGATCTTCACTTGAGCCAGCAATGTCGCCTTCCATACAACATCAAGCCCTTCACGGATGAGGTATTATGTGACATTTCTCCCCTTGATGTTTGTGATGTATTATTATGCCAACCATACTTATGGAAGTGACATGCTATGTATGAGTCAAGGCCTCATGTTGTTATCGTTACTTTAGCAAATAAGTTGTACAAGATATCGAAGGTAGCACTGCCTACCGCCATCTCTTTGTTTACTGCAAAACAATGCAGTAAGCTCATTTCCAAAACCGGGAAATTTGTTTTCCTGATGATACACCCTCGGGAAAGAAGAAGACGGTGGCCACGACCTCCAAACAGGGCCCCTTCGCACGGAAAAAACATATGGACAAGGTCGTGGAGGAGTACGAGGACATCTTCACCTCCCCCACAAGGGTGCCACTACACTATTAGGTCAAGCAGTCCATCAATCTAACCCAAGGTGCGTCGCTGCCCAATGGACCAATCTATCAGCGCTCTGTTATGGATAACGACGAAATCAAGAGGTAGATTCAAGAGCTTCTGAAGAAAGGTCACATCCGTCCTAGTTCATTGTCCCGTGGGAGCCTAATTGTGTTGGTACAGAAGAAGGATGGGACTTGGAGACTCTGTATTGACTATCAGGCACTAAACAAGATCACTGTTTGGAATAGGTACCCGATCCCATGGATTAATGACCTTCTCGACCAACTAAAAGGGGAAAAATATTTCAGCAATATCGACTAGAAGTCTGGCTATCACCAGGTACGAATCGAACCTTCCGATGTGTGGAAGACTGCCTTCAAAGCCAAGGAGGGCCTTTTCGAATGGTTGGTCATGCCTTTTGGGTTGATGAATTCTCCTACAACCTTCATGAGGTTGACAGATGAAATCTTGCGGCCCTTCACCAACTCATTTGTAGTGGTATACTTGGATGACATCTTGATCTTCAACCAGAGTTGGGAAGAGCACCTCCACCACATACGACAGGTTCTCCAAACACTACAACAACACAAGTTGTGTGCCAATTTGGAGAAATGCAGTTTTGGCATGACCTAGGTTTAGTATCTGGGATACATTATTGATGAACATGGGGTGCATGTGGATCTAGGCAAGATCCAAGTCATTTGGGATTGGCCAGCCCCAACCATTCTGACAGAGCTCCATATCTTTTTGGGTCTTGCCAATTTCTACCGTAGGTTCGTGTTGGGATTCTCTCATATCACTTGGCCCTTGAGTCAAGTCACCAAGGGAGGAGCGAAAGGAAAATTATTTTGGTTTGAATCTCAATAGAAGGAATTCGTAGAGTTGAAACATCGCCTCTGCTCTGCACCAGTGCTCACTTTACCATACTTGCAACAACCATTTGAGATTGAGAAATATGCCTCTGACTATGCTATTGGGGCAGTCCTTACTCAACAGGGGCATCCAGTGGCATATCACAGTGAGACACTTTCAGACACAGTCCCACTTATGACAAAGAGATGTATTCCATTGTGCAGGCTTGTCGACAATGGAAGCCTTACATTTTAGGGAAGGAAACATTCATCCACACAGACCACCGACCCCTGTAGTTCATACAGAAGCAAGGGAAGTTGCAAAATGATCGCCATCAAAATTGGTCCACATACCTACAACAGTTCCATTTGAATATTAAGTATAAGAAGGGTAGCACCAATAATGTTGCAAATTGCCTCAGCCGACCACCGATCATGGATTTAACCACCATGCTCAACTCTTGTGGGCATGAGACTTCTTATTGGCCACTTCTCTACATAAGCGACCCAAAATTTGGCCACACATACCAGATGCTCTTGGAGGGTCAGCAAGTTCCATATTTTCACCTCCAGGATGCCCAGCTATGCCACCTAGGACACCTTTGTGTTCCTTCAAGTGAGCGAGCCAAGATGATTTGGGAAGCGCACTACAGTCGGGCTGCTGGGCATTGGTCAAGAAAACAGTGGCAGTAATGCAGAAGTATTTCTATTGGCTGAATCTTTGACAGGATGTCGGGAAGTACAATAGATCCTGCACTGCCTACGCCATTTCCAAACTGACCATCAAGAAACAAGGCCTCTATACTTTGCTGCATACCCCTAGTCGACCTTGGGAATCCATTTCCATGGATTACATGTTGGGCCTTCCTTCTACTAAGCATGGCAACGACTGTGTTTTTGTGGTCGTCAACAGATTCTCGAAGATGGTCATTTTGGTAGCCTACAAGAAGAATATCATAGCAGAAGCCACTGCTAAACTCTTCTTTGAATGAGTGTGGGTACACTTTGGGATTCCACAGTCTATCATCTCAAATCGAGACATCAGGTTCCTTAGTACATTTTGGTCCAGTCTTTGGTCGATGCTGGACACCAAGTTCACTAAGTCGACAGCTTTCCATCCCCAAACTGATGGCCAGACAAAGGTCGTCAACAGGATGATCATACACATTCTGCGCATGTACAACTCAAAGCATCCACACACATGGGATGGGAGCCTTCCCTATGTCCAACACAACTATAACTAGGCTCTCCACAACTCGACTGGCCACAACCCTTTTCAGGTGGGCTTGGGATTCCAGCCACTATGTCCCATTAATGTGGCCATACCATTTGCAGCTACTTAGGCAGATTCGGCTCATGTCCAATGGGAAGCTGATAAGGCAAACAACTTCATTGAACACATCCAACATATCCACTAGTAGGTCCATGACATTCTGGAGAAATCAAATGCCAAGTACAAGCAGTGACATGATCAACATCGGGTGCCACACAAGTTTCAGGTGGGCGACAAAGTCTGGTTGCATTTGCAGAAGGAATACCTTACCAGAGCCTATCAGAAACTCATACCACTCTGATATGGTCCTTACGCCATTACCAAGGTTGTGGGAGACATTGCATTTGAGCTCATCATTCCCCCATTCCTTGGCCTGCACCCATTGTTCAATGTGGACCGCCTTCGACCATACTTCCCACCATTGCTAGACACATCAGACATTGTAGAACAGCTCACACCTACAGAGTTAAATCCAGATTGCATGGAGCAATCCACAACTAATCGGATCATGGACACGTAGATCAATAACACCCGATAGCAAAGGACCCAACTATATCAAGTTGTCAAAGCAGGCCAACTCCTTCACTAGGGCAAGTGGCTCACCAGGGACCAAGTTCAGCAGAAGTTTCCTCATCTCATGGAGGAACTCAATGTAATGGGGACCGTTGCTTCCTAAGGGTGGAGAAATGATCCAGGTGGATATTCATGGCCACCTTCCTATTCCACTTGGACCCCCACCATTGTTTCTTTCAGTTTTTCAGTTTCCTTCTTTGTAGCACAATTTACTAATTTTGGCAGTTTTTTCGGGTCCTGAACTTCCGAAGTTGTTTTGAGGCCCTAAACGACATTTTTGGGAAAATTGGTAGCAACATGGGTAATAGATTGATGTTCCTCACTCAAAATTTGTAGTCCTCGGATAGATCTTTCTAACGAGGTATTGTGCACATCAAACGGAGATCGCGTGCCAAAGTTACGACCTTAGGAAGTTGATGTACCAATTTACCCAAACGGGGCCCATAGTTTGGTGCTTCATCTCCTAGGGTTAGGTTTTTGGATGTTTAGGGTTTTCCATTGTTTCTCAACAATAAATAGGCCTTCGAGCCTCATTGTAACACAGTTTAGAGGCATGTATCTGCCACATCTCTTCTCAGAGATAAGCTACCATCGCCCGAGCTAGTCTTATTTCCATTTTGTTTGTAAGCATATTTCAATATTTGATATTAATTAAATGAAGTGTTATTTCTACTGCATCTTTGTATTTATGGTTATATTTGTAATTTGTTTGATTCCTATTTAAATCCGGATCATGCATCCACAACTGCATTACGCATTCTAGGAACAAAGATAATATTAAAACCTTGGAAATGCGAAATTAAATGCCATATCTCTTATTGATATCTTTTAAGATGAGGTGACACACAATGTATGTTATCACGTACCTATCACACAACAATTTCTAAGTCACCTACTACTTTTAGGATCGCAATGTTAAGGTCAATGGTTCTTTGCAAGCCCACTATGAGTGCCTCATATTTTGCAGTGTTGTCTGTGTACTAAAATTCCATGTGGCTAAGGATAAAATTTTTTCTCTATAGCGGGTCTATTAAAACGAAACCATCTCCATAGCCCTCCTGCATTTTGGAACCATCAAAATACAAATTCCACATATCATATGTACAAGGAATGCGAACTATGCTAGTACTATTAGTACTATTACTACTGACTATACAAATATAATTTTCAACAGTTGGACTGGCAAGGAGCTCCAACTGTGTATCTGGTGGGACTAGGGATGGCTACATAAGATAACACACGAGTTGATTTTCTAGGAAGAAATTGCCAAAGATAATTTTTTGAAAGACACTGGCTCATTATGTCCATTCAATGGAGTAAAAGTATGCTTCATGTATCTCTCTGAGTTCACTTAGATTTGATTATTTCTCCCCTTTTTTGGAATCCATAAATGTGACTAGTCCATAGGAAAGTACCCTTGTAGCTTGTTGGACCAATCTCTGCTCAACAATACTCCATATTCTTCCAGAATGTCCACAATCACCATCTTTATACATTGGTGGGCTCGCTCATCGGATGATAAACGGATAATCACATCTCTGAGTTCACCAACTACGTGGACAAGAGTACTGTCTAGTTGAATGATTTGTGCATCTGTTTTATCCCATTTTTCATTGATTTTCTTGGCGACAGATAATGGCATTACGTTTACCAATTCACTGGAATCAACCAAGAAATTATGTACATTGAAATTGAAGATTTCAAAAGTTAATAGAAATGGAGGGTAGAGTGTATTTGCATCCATTTCCAAAGCATTAAGTATGGATTCGAGGGAACCAGAGGACGTACCAAATCCCTTGTCTGAAGAAGCCTCATTACCTACGGTGGACTTTCCATGTGCGCGTAAGAGGATGTCTCACTGACTACTAATCTTTGTTAGTTCGAACATTGAGATATTTGTGTGAGCCTTCTTCATGTCTTCAATTATGTTGTAATCCAAAGTTGGACAAATTACCGAAGTGTCTAGGGATGTGACTTGGTTTGTAACTTTCAAATTGGTGGTCTTACTCTTATTGCTTACGAAATCACTCTTCATTGTAGCTGTGTTTCTAGACATGATTTGAGTGTTCTGTGCTGAGCTAATAGTGGATTGATCTTTCTTAGCAAATTTTATTTGAGTTTTTTCTTCGTTAACTCTAGCTCAGTGGCCAGCCCTTGGCTTCTCAAATCGTACTAGTTGGTTTGCTTCTAGGCCGGACCATCACTCAGAGGTTGTTTGTTGGCCATTCTATTTTGGGCTTTGAGTATGCAATTAAACATGTTTACTACGTGCCCCACACTTGGAGTCTCTTCGATTGCAACAATTTCTTTCTTTTCTTCTGCAGGCTCGGTCTACTCATCAGCGAGTGCCACATCAATAAGATGCGTAGCAAGGACGTTCATGGTATGATTCCATTGTGGGCATGTTTTCTCGGAATGATATTCTTGATAATACAAATAGTGTGGGTTCATGCTCATGCTTTCAATCTTTAGTACAACGTTCAAGCTTTGCGCAGACTTGGTCGGTTGGTTACTGCTATTGCCGGAATTTTCAGTCCTTCTGAATATGTTGAACTTGGGAGGATTGCTTCTCATAGTGGTCTCACTGACCTTTGTTTAAGCTCTTCCAGCTTGTTTGATAGAGTCTTAACAGTACGGGTCAAGCTCTTATGATCAAAAGTTTCTTTCTCTTTGGCCTTGCTTACGGAGGCCTGAGACCTTTTACCCATGCCTTTGGAGTCTTTCGTCGGTTCATCATCTATAATGACTCCAATGGCACGTAAGACCTTTTCAACCATGATTTCCTCTTCATAATGTTTTGTTAAAGTTTGTTTCACTGTTCTCTTTACAAATTGCAGAATGCTAGTTGGAAAGGCAGAAGTGTAATAATCGATGGTGATGGAGTCATGAGGTTTAGTGTTTGCTGGGAAGTTATTCAAAATATGGTTAAACCTCTGATTGAAATATTTCACTTTTTCCTTGTGCTCCATCTTGAGATTTCCCAACTCTTTCAACAACATGGCAAGGGTCTTCTCATAAGCAAATTTCTCAAGGAAACGTTTCTACATGAAACATCATCATAGCATGCCTCAAGTGTTTGCAAACGTAGGTAGAAGTTTTCTAAATGATCATCCACCTTTACTATTTTGTCAGGGTCGTACTTCGTTAGGAGCTTTTCCAAATGCCTTGGCATCTTGTGTAACACATCCGGTAATGCAAGTGGGCTCTAAGACATTTAATCCAACTCTTAGTCTGCCTTTTTCTTCGTTGTTGTCTTCCCCTTCTTATTCAGAATATGTTTGGTATTATTATTTTTCTTCTTCTCCACCTAACCTGCGGAAATTATCGTATGAGACCGCTACGTTATCACCGTCACCACTGTTGAAGGTTGGAGGTTATTCTGGTTTTTCCATGTTTTCTTCAGAGTCTGCGAACTCTTCAAGGGTGGCAATAACCAACTCTTCAACTTTTGAGACCACTATCCCAGTGGAGGTGGTTTGATTCTTCTTCAGAAAATATGGAAGAGTTTCTATTCCGGGTATCAGTCCAATAGCTCTCGCAAACTTTCGAGTAACGGGGCGGATGGCCCGGATCTGATCATAAGATACTTCATAAGGTTGTGCAGTTCTAGGCTGAGAAGAATTACCAACTTCAGGAATATGTGCAGGGGAGTTACTAGTGCTAGCACTTCGTAAATTTCTCTAGGCTAAGGAGAGAAATCCCAGAGGTAACCACAAACCTCTTTCAAGGCTAAGGTCCAGCTCCCCTAGTCTTAGAGAGGGCTCTCTCACTGGGTTTCTTCTATCAATCAACTAAATGACTAACAGGGTTTAGATTTTAGGTTGGTTATGATGATCGAAGGATGTTTGATTTTGATTTGTTTAAGGTGGGTGCAGAGGGAAAGACTACTTAGATCATAGCACTATTATGGGTTTGAATGAATCAGGGATATGGTGCAATTCACATAGTGGCAAGCTAGGCAGACCTATAGGTGAACAATCAATTTCATTGTAGTAATAATATGAATGGGAGGAACGAGAAAGATGACAACCTAAAGGTCCATAAAAGGATGAATTCAACTTGCCATGGAAGAAAACAACACATATATAGTGATCAGCTGAATTTGTCAGAGAAAAATATTAAATTTTGAGAAATATTTCAAACATGAACACGAAGAAAATTACAGTATGAAATTAAATACTAGAAGCAGATATGAAAATAATATATATCAAGTAACAAGAGGAACTAGATACCAATAAGTCAAACGCATTTATCACTGTATAAATATGCACCTGCCTTCTTCAATTAATTTAGCAAAGATACAAAACTTACAGAAAATTAGTCTAGCCTCTAACACTTGCAACCCAACTGAACCATTTTTCATGTCTTTCCCTCTTTAAATACAATAAGGAATTTGAAATTACCACTAGGTGGTGAATTCATTGCATGGAAACTAAAATACTAGATACAATGTACCATTTATCCATTAAGTGGATCAAATCAGTTAAAAATTATCCACATACCATTTTTTCAAACCAAAAACTAAATAAAGCATAAAAGCCACAGCTTCGTCTTTTTATAAAAACATAACATATTTCATTAAATCCTATCTAAATAATATCTTGCTAATCCTATCTAGATAATAGTATTATCCCATAAGATCTTATCCTGACGTTGAAATCTCAGACTGATGATGAAAATGGAAAAGGCAGTTTAGACTATGTTGCGCAGCAACTCCATGTTGGCATGCTTTCTTGTGTGCTGGAGGAAAAATTGGCTGATGAATGGGCACTGAGTAGGCATATGAGATGGAAATGAACCGTTCCACACAGTCTTTGACAACAGGCATCAAGAAAACACCCCATTTCACCTGTGTGTAGCAGTTGCGCAGCACTGGGCAGCGTTTGTGCAGCGAAATTTCAAAACTCTATTTGGCACTTTCTTCTTGTCTCCAGATGAAAAAAATATGGTTTCAGTTACTCCCCTGAATTTATATTAAACACAAGAAACCTCTAGAATGAAAAAACAGGTATACAACCTCCACATTTTCAAACCGAAATCCAAAAATTTCATCATTCTGTCAACAAAAACTGCGAACAAGGGCCACCAAGTGACGTGTGTAACTCCCAAACGGTAGCAACTGTGTAAAATATGAGATAAATTTTTGTAGATGAGATTGTTTTGAATAAAAAAACTCTCTTAATTTATTTAAATTCTTCCCCATATCCTCATAAAACGCTCTGTAAAATCATGGCTAAAATAGGAAAATAAACAGTCTGAAAAATAGGCCTTAAAGATGCATTCAAAACTCCTTATTTATCACACCTGTGCAGAAAATGGAAGAGTTTATTGTGCTTTGGTTTGTGACTAAGAAAAAACTCATTCAATATTTTGGAATTTGGCTCCATGTGGTTAGAATCAACATTTCAAACTGATGACTAGAACAGGGTATTTTGCGTAGCACTATGCAGCGAAAAGTTTGAGTAACACTCCATGCTCTGTATGATTACACACCACCTCTGGAAAAATGGATCAAATGGGTAGGCTTGAAATGGTTGTGTGATGGTATAGAAATATTTGAGTAGGCTCTCTAACTCTTACAAACCTCGTAAATGGTTGATGCTCACTTGCGCAATGACCATGACTCCCATTAACTTGACACTCCTTCATGCTTTTGGTGAACCCTTTATAACAAAATTTTGACAATGTCAGACAATGGCCTTTGAAACTATGATAGAAACAGTGGTCATAGGCTCAACTTGTTCAAAAATTGAAAATTAAAGGACATGGTAAATACATTTAACGATGAAACTAATGACCCTAACAACTAGGAGTTCTATTGCCTTGACAAGAGGAAGTAAGATTGGGGTTGGTGGAGTTATTAGCCATAAAATTTTGGTTTTCCTCCTTCTATCACCATAAATGTTGATGGTGCTGGACCCGCCAACATTAAGGGGATATCCCTGATATGAAGTCCCAATTATACCCCACACCATTTGGTGTAGGAGTCCCATCGAGTATAAAGGCATGATTTCCAAGTTCTTAGTGATTTTCCTTGGCTCTAACTTCCAGCAAGAGAGAGGGATGCAATAGTGCCTTTGACAAGCAAGAAGGTGTGCCAAGTGAGTGTTCAGTTGTAAATGTGTCAAAGTTCTTCTACTATAGAGAGAGGAGGAAAGTGAGCCTATACGAGAGAGGTAGTGGTACCACCACTACAACAAAAAAAGTAATTGGTGAGGGTCATGCATGTGATGGGCCTTTTGTTGAAATATGGCAACATGAATATTCCAATTTAATTTGTCCTTGAATTAAATTGTGAATTAAAATCGAATTTAGTCTTAACAGCTACTTGGAATTAATTAATTAATTTTAAATTAATTAGTTGGAGAAATTTAAGTTAGAAGTCTTTCTGAAGTCATGCAAGAGTTATCCCTTAAATTAAGGAGATAAGATTGAGGCATATTTTAGTTGTAATTAGTTAACTCAGTTTACTAAGTTAAGTCTAGTTAAATTAGTTCCAAACTATTTGAGGAACTAATAGTGAGTTAACAATCAGTTGATGCATTAATGCACTCAACTAGTGCTACTCCAGTTAACTGAAGATTCCCTCATCAGAAACTCATGCATGTCTATTTTGAGAAAGATCCAGTTGAGATTAAAGTTCAAGTATAGTGTACTATTAGTTGCATGTGTTTTCTCATGGAGAAAACTCATGCATGCAGTCAAGGATTCATCCTTGAGGATTGCGCAATTTTGAAGGCTTGGTTTTCCACTTGGTAATAGGAAAATCATCCACAAGGAACAACGCAAGGAAATAGGAGCTTGTAGGATAGAGAGGAAGGTTGGAGAGAAGCCAAGATTTCCTGTGAGCATCTGTGAGGATTGTACTAAGAGTTGGCTAGCTGTGAGAGCTAAGGCTTTGTATAATTCCTATGTATTTCCACCATGTATGATAATACAATAGTGTGGGGTTTTTAGCTGATGCTTTCCCCAAAAGTATTTTCATGTGTATTGTGCCATTGATTCTTGTTCTTCATGTTATATTGTTCAACTCGATATTTAAGCTTCCGCAAATTGATAGTAGAAGTAGGTTATAGTATTCTGCTTTGATTTATATTGCATTATCGGGTTAACCTATCACAGATTTTTTACATGGTATCGGAGCTGTGAACAGTATACTCGGAAGAGAATTCAAAGTTTGAAGTTCGGGGTTGCAAGTGAAAATCAAATTCATATCATACTTTAAGGTTGGCCAATGGCGTTCTATGGCTTGAGACTCGAGTATGCCTTGGAAGGTAGCTCGAATTGCATAGCATGGAAAAATAGAATGGAGGCTATATTAGAAGACAATGGCTTGAAGGAATTCATTGATCAAGAAATCCCAAAGCCAGGTTCAACTAATGCACAAGAGTTGGCTGAGTGGAAGAAGTGTGTGGCAAAGGCGAGACAAATCATCCTTGAGGGAGTTCGAGACCATATTGTCTCGAGTCTCCATGGGAAGGATACTCCATTTTCAATGTGGAAGACATTGAAGGACCTCTACCAGAACAGCAGTGACCATAGGAAATTGGCGCTCAAAGATAAGCTTCGAAGAATCAAGATGGAGAAGGGCAATACTATTTCCACATATCTAAACAAGCTCACCACCTGTAGAGATGAGCTTGGCAGTGTGGGAATAACTACTGCCGATGATGATATGGTGAGCCTTGCTCCCCTTGGACTTCTAAAGAGTTGGAATAGCTACCAGGACTCTGTGAATGGAAGGGAGAAACTGCCAAATTGGGAACGACTGTGGTCAGATCTTATGCAGAAGGAGATCAAGAGGAGCACACGAGATGATTCTTCATCCAAGAACGATGATGAAGAAAATTTGGCCTTAGCAAGTAAGGCAAGGAAAGGGAAGGGGAAGGCTTCCCATTTCAAATCGAATTCTTCTCATGGAAGGAAGAAGGGTGACATGTCTAAAGTAAGATGCTTTAATTGTCACAAGATGGGAAATTATGCGATTAATTTCCCATCGAAGAAGTCCAAGAAGGGATACTCGAAAGGATCGAAAGGTGAGGCATTAGCCTCTCAGTTCGAAATGGAATTTACCCTCATCACATGCATGGTGTCATTGATGATGGGTTGTGTCTGGTATCTTGACAGTGGAGCCTCATTCCACATGATCGGTGATAAAAATTTATTCAGTGCCTTGGAGGAGAAATACCTCAAGATGCGCATAGAGATGGGTGATGATGGAAGGTATAGTGTTTCAAGAGTGGGCACGGTTGCTTTTTAGAGGGAGCATGGAACTCCTCTCACCTTGACAGATGTGATGTATGTGCCTGGACTGAAGAAGAACTTGGTATCGGTCGTGATGTTGGAGGACAAAGGCTACAATGTTGTCTTCAGTAAAGCAAAGGCGTTCCTAAGACACATAGCCATGGCTCATACCAAGAGGATAGGGATTCGAGTGAAGAATCTCTATAAACTAGAGGTATATGATTGTGTAGCATTGAGTATGAAAGCAGAATTGGTGCAAAGCCAAGACATTGGCAAGTTGTGGCACAGGCGGTTGGGCCATTTGCATCATGGGGATTTGAAGATAATGCAGCAGATATCTACATGACTTCCAAAAGGTAAACTTGAGCAAGTTGACACATGCAAAGGTTGTACCTTGGGAAAGTACACCAAGTCTTCCTTTCATGATCAAGACATTCGAGCAGAGGCTATCTTAGAGCGAGTTCATACTAATTTGTGTGGACCATTCTCGACAGCATCCACAACGAAGAAAAGGTATTATGTGATTTTCATTGATGACTATTCTCGTAAATGCTGGATTTATTTCATGCAAAAGAAGGACCAACTTTCACAAAGTTTTGTGAGTTCAAAGCTTTGGTCGAGAAAGAGTTAGGGAAGAAGATCAAGGCCTTGAGAAGCGACAACAGTGGAGAATATGTCTCTCAAGAGTTTAAGGATTTTTGTGCAGCGGAAGGAATTAAACGAGAGTTGACCGCACCTC
Source organism: Pinus tabuliformis (assembly GCA_031772625.1). Classification (NCBI taxonomy): domain Eukaryota; kingdom Viridiplantae; phylum Streptophyta; class Pinopsida; order Pinales; family Pinaceae; genus Pinus; species Pinus tabuliformis. The sequence goes on along the minus strand of CM062810.1, from coordinate 937,236,462 downwards.
ATAACCCACAACAGAATGGGGTGGCCGAGAGGAAGAACAGAACTATTGTAGGGGCAGCATAGGAAATGATGCATGACCAAGGCCTACCACTTCACTTGTGGGCTGAGGCATGCAAAACAATGGTTTATTTGCAGAATAGAAGCTCGCATTGCATTCTTGGGATGAAGACACTAGAGGAAGCTTTCTCCGGTAAGAGACCAGATGTGGGTCACTTCACGATCTTTGGCTCATCGGTATATTTCCATGTGACAAAGGATGCATAGAAGAAGCTTGTGCCGACAACAGATTTGGGGATATTTGTGGGGTACACTGAGACACCTCACAACTATCGGATGTACTTGCCTACTAGTCGGAGGACAGTGGTTCGCAGAGATCTCAAGTTTGATGAGCAGAAGGCCATGCAAGTTTCCCTTGAGAGGGAGCTCCAACTACAGGCTGTGGAGGGACTGTTGGTTCCTAAGGAGGAGGAGCCTCAGACTGATGCAGACCAGCTGCATGCAAAGGTTCTAGGAGTGGAGACATCCACTCAAGCAGAGTCTTCTAGAGATGGACAGAAGCGCACAAGAGAAGCTGATAGATTGTTGGAGGATGCAAGAGAGAATGTGAGAGCACCATCTTCTCAATGCAGACAGAGGAGGTCACCTGAGAGGTACACTGGATACATGGACCTTGCTAGGGAATGTGTTGAGATCGAGCCATCTTCCTTTGAGGAAGCAGTGCAGCATCCGATTTGGGTTGATGCTATGGTGGAGGAGTATGACTCCATAGTTCGTAACAATGTTTGGGACGTGGTTCCGAGACCGGAGAACAAGTCAGTTGTGAGTTCCCGTTGGCTTTACAAGGTAAAGCAAGATGTTGATGGTAGTGTGGAGAAGCATAAGGCAATTTTTGTTGCTTGTGGCTTTTCACGAGTCGAGAGGATCATGTTGCTACAGTATATTTCGAAGAAGGAGCAAGATGTTGACATTTTGACAAAGGCATTGTCAAAGTGTAAATTCAAGTTCCATAGAGACAGGATCGGGGTGGCAGATAATCCCTTTCTTGTTGAGAGGGAGTGTTGAAATATGGTAACAAGAATATTCCAATTTAATTTTTCCTTGAATTAAATTGTGAATTAAATTCAAATTTAGTCTTAACAACTACTTGGAAATAATTAATTAATTTATTTTAAATTAATTAGTTGGAGAAATTCAAGTTAGAAGTCTTTCTGAAGTCATGCAAGAGTTATCCCTTAAATTAAGGAGATAAGATTGAGTTATATTTGAGTTGTAATTAATTAACTCAGTTTACTGAGTTAAGTCCAGTTAAATTAGTTCCAAACTGTTTGAGGAACTAATCGTGAGTTAACAGTCAGTTGATGCATTAATGCACTCAACTAGTGCTACTCCAGTTAGCTGAAGATTCCCTCATCAGAAACTCATGCTTGTCTATTCTGAGAAAGGCCCAGTTGAGATTAAAGTTCAAGGATAGTGTACTATTAGTTGCATGTGTTTTCTCATGGAGAAAACTCATGCATGCAGTCAAGGATTCATCCTTGAGGATTGCGCAGTTTTGAAGGCTTGGTTTTCCACTTGGTAATAGGAAAATCATCCACAAGGAACAACGCAAGGAAATAGGAGCTTGGAGGGCAAAGAGGAATGTTGGAGAGAATCCAAGACTTCCTGTGAGCATCTGTGACGATTGTACTGAGAGCTGGCTAGATGTGAGAGCTAAGGCTTTGTATAATTCCTATGTATTTCCACCATGTATGATATTACAATAGTGTTGGGTTTTTAGCTGAGGCTTTCCCCAAAAGTATTTGCATGTGTATTCTGCTATTGATTCTTCTTCTTCTGGTTATATTGTTCAGCTCGATCTTTAAGCTTCCACAAATTGATAGTAGAAGTAGGTTATAGTATTCTGCTTTGATTTATATTGCATTATCGGGTTAACCTATCACAAATTTTCTACACCTTTAAGGTCCATCACCAATGTCACATATGGTGATGGTCCTTAAAAAATCATTGTTATAAGTGCATATAGTGATGGTCCTTTAAGGCTTCTCACCAAATCCATCTTCACTGACACTTTTGGTGAGGGCTGTTAAAGGCCCATCACTAATTGTCTCTTTGGTGATACTTCTATTGACGATCTTTTATTGTTCCTCACCAATGCTCTTTTTGGTTAATTTTTGTGACAGTAAAAATATGTTCATCATCATTGATCCTTCCAAGGACTTTTTGATAATGCTATGTGTGTGTTACTATATTTTTTGTCAAATGATAACGATTGAGGACCATTGTTGTGGAGTATTTTTCATTATGTTTCCAATGCCATAGTGGTTAGAGTTAGTCAATTTGTTAAGAAGTAATTAGTGTGTATCAATTCCCTCAAGTAATGAGAATATAGTTTTCCTATGAGTCAATACATGATTCATCATTATTAGGTTTATTATCTAACAAATTCCCTTTAGATAAAGTTCCACTAGTGTGTGTAGGAACTATATTATTTAATACATAATAAAGCTCTGTCAATTCTTCTAATGAGAGAGACCTAACACTCTTGGCACACATTAACATGTTTTGGCACACACTAACATTCCTTGGCACCTCGCATGTCTTGGAACATATTTGTACCTAGAACATCTTTCCATGACTAGGACACCCAAGCACATGTTGGCAAGTTCTAGCATAGAATATAAGCACTCTCCTAACATGTTTTGGCATGCCCTATAGTCCCTAACATGCCTTGGAGCACTTTGGCCTGCATTAACATACATTAGCACTTGGCATACATTGGAACTTGGCATGTATTGGAACCTATTATTAGTGTGCCTAGCATGACCCTTTTGAAAAATATAAAGTCATGACTTGTTAACCCTCTTAAGTGTTCATTTCCTTGCATTTTAGCTTGGTTCTTCCTTTTTTTTCCTTGAAACTCCTTGACACATATTGGCATACCCTAACACCCTACACATCCTAGCATGCCTTAGAATCTAGCATGACTTGGCATGCCTTGTCACTATTTGGCACATGTTAACACACACTGGAACTCCCGAGCACACTCTGGCACTTCTTGACTTGCCATGATATTCCCTAGAATGCCTTACCAATGCTTAACCTAACTCGTCACTCCCTCCTTGGCATGCTAGCTAGCACTCATTGACACTCCATAGCACACCCTCATATTCATTCACTTCCATGCATTTTGATCTAGTGCTTCCTTGTGTTGCCCTAGTACTCCCTAACACTCCTCAACATGCATTAGCACTCTATGGCATACCTTAACACTCTTCAACATGCCCTTCCACTCATAACATGTGTATCACTCCCTAACACACATTGGCACTTGGCACGTGTTGGTGCTTGGCAAGTCTTAGCATGTCTAACATTCACTGAGATGCCTTGGTATGCTTTGGCATGGTTTAATATTAAATTTATTTAAGATCAATTATTCGAAATTATATGAGAAGTAACATAGGAATATTTGGCACTTAGAATGCACTAACACTTGGCACTTGTCACCTATTGGCACCTAGTCTTGGTGTGCCTAGAATGCCCCTATTGGAAAAGGTAAATTGATGACTTATTAACCCTCTTATGTGTTCATTTCCTTGTAGTTTAACTTGTTTCTCATTTTTGTTTCCTTGACAGTCCCTCACACATAATGTCACACCCTTCCACATCGTGACATGCCTTAGCACTTGACACATATTAGCATATTTGACATGCCTTCAAACTATCCAACACATGCTAGCATTCCCTAGTATTCCTTGTCACTCATGCCCTCACAACTAGCCGTACATTTTTTAACGACTTGGGGAACCCAATCAAATCCTTAGCTACTACAGTTCATGTGATATTAGGCCGCTTCAGCCGCAACAACTTGACCAATTGCACCTACTACAAGTAGAGTGTGCCTTGTTCACCTAAGAACTGCCTATAACTCATCTTTGGCCACTCATGTCCAACCTCAACTTGTCCCACTTAAGAAATTACCAAGACTAGGATCGCATCTAGCCACGTCTATAAAACAACAAAGCAACATAGCTGACACAGGCAATATTTCACATGTATGTCTAGTTCATATAAACAGTAGAGAATTAGCTGAGAGTTTGCAAGAACCACAAGATGCATAAGATACACAAGATATAAGTCAGCACAAGTTGAGTTCCCCAAAGCTTATACACAACAATCTACAGTATGCAATTGTCTAAAATAGTTTAAAACATAAGAATTCGGCCAAAGTGTGCCACATTTCATATAAAAATAATAGATAAAGGTAAAACAGTGTTGTGCCCAACACAAAGTCTCCCTTTGTCTAAAACTGCTTTGTTGAGCCCCTTATCGCAACTGTAGGCTTTCCTCCTGCAATCCTATTATGAACTTCTTCTAACACAGTTCATCATTGGCACACTTTGATTCAATGACACTCCCTGGCACACACTTATTTGTTCATTTCCATGCATTTTGACTTAGTTCTCCCTCTTGATGCCTCAACACTCCCTAACACTCCTCATCATGCATTGACATTGTCTCACATGTGTTAGCATACTTTTTCATTCCTTGGCATGCCCTGACCCTCCCTAGCTATCATGCTCTGACAACTACCCTTACTTAATTTGGAACTTGGGAACCCAACCAAGTCCTCACTTGACTACAAGAACTTGTGCAAGTTACAGTTACTACAACTAGACTATGTTGTTGAATTGTGTAGCTTGGGAGGTACTCCATAAACCTAGTGAGATGGGTTTGTGAGTTTGGTCACAAAAGACTTTGCGGGAAAGAACCCAAGAGAAGGGGTTTTTGACCCAACATGGGGTTTAAAATATTAAAGAAAATTAAAAAGGAAAATTAATATTTCTAAGGTATAAGTGGATAAAACCTTTAATTTCTAGAGGGTTCCTATGAGGCCTAGCTAGGAAAATATATTTAAGAAGGCCTTAGTATGAAGACAAGAACATCAAGTGAGAAGGAACTCATTTGATCAAGGAGGAGAGGAGAGATGTAGTTCTAAGTAGGTTGAGTTAGAGGGCTGAGTAAGGGTTAATAAAGGGAGGTCATGATCATCCACCAAGAGCGAGATCATCATGTGAGGGTTCACAAGAATGTTGCATTCCTTAATGGGTTCGAGCTAGGAAGTAGTATGGCATACTATTGGTTCTCTTTTGGAATATCGAGCTCAAGAGAGGCAGCTCATGAGAATTTGGGCATGTGATTTCAATAGTGTTTCTGTGTGAAGGTTGCATCAAATTATGAAATAGTTGAGAGGGTTGAGACCCTGTCTTGTGGTAGTTAATAGGCTGCAAGTTCTGTGATAAATACCAACACAAATGGAGGAGGTACTACACTGGAATTTAGGGCAAGAACAGAAGTAGCAACAGGTGTAATATTGACTAAGGTAATCGTAGTTTGAGGGTTGTAGAGATATAAAATTATGTTCAAGATTTAGTCAAAGAAATGCCTAGAATCTATGGATCCATATGAGCTAGGTATAGTCTCTTATGGAGGAAAGAGTTGTTCTTTTTGCTATGGGTGGATAAGGTTTTTTCTAAAGAAATTAGAACAAAATTAATTCCCTAGTTAGGGTGGTTTCCTAGTGTGTTCAGTCCATAAGGTATGCCCTTAAGTCTGTGGAAAATTTGCATAGAAGAAGAGTGGTCGTGACCCTTAAAGTGAGGTTTATCTCTGCAATATAGACCACATATATGGAAGATGGTTTGCAGAAGAATGTGTGGAGATAGAAAACCAAAGGAGGGTGGAACCTGAGTAGAAGATTGAGCAGAAGACATGTGCCATATGAGGAATGGATTGACATGAAGAGGAGTCGATTTTGGTGGTCTGCCCATAGATTTTTGAACAGAGATCTGAAGTAGCCTATAAACAGTTAGTCAATGGAATGTTAGTGGATGATTTGTGACCCTATTTGAGTCATATACATATTATTAGAAAGATGATAAGAGGAGTAGTTCAGATTTATTCATAGATAAGACAACAAAGAGACTTATACACAAGAATAGTGATTTTGAGAGGACTCAAATCACTATTAGGTGGTAGATGTGAAGAGCCCTAGATGAGGGCAGTGTTTTGAGCCCTAGATCGGTAAAATAATTGACTATCATTGGGTAAGTTGATGGCAGTCTACATAGAGTTAAAGGGTTGTTAGGTGACTATCAAAGAAAAGCCTTAAGTCCTATACTTGTGAAGGACAACAAGACTGGTAGAAGGCTAGGTGTATTGGGCCTAAGGATGTGTATACTTTGAAGGACTAAAGTAGCAGTCAAGTGGACTATAAAACTAGACCTAGTTCACTGTATAGTAGAGGATTGAGTCAGTGAGAAGAAGGGTAACCTCCATAGCCCTAGACTTGTCATCTTGGAGCAGTAGTATGGAAAACGTGGGTAGACCAAAGAGTTGTTAACAAACGGAGTTGTGAACAAATGATCGAAGAACCTAAGTGTTGCAGACCTTTAAGGGAAAAGGAGGTATCTAGAGGGAAAAGTTTGTTGAGCCAAGTTCAATAACCTAAAGGAGTTGATTTCATTGATAGAGGCAGATTGAGGAGTTGCAGAATGGGAGGCAAGAGGACTTGGCAGATGTGTTCAGGGCATGTGGACTAAAAGGGTTGTTTGTGGCCACCATCAACAAGTAGGTCAAGTGTTGTCTTGTTCAAGGTAGATTGGTTGTCAAAGGAATAACACCAAGTCCTAGTTGTATTCCTTGTATCAGTGTGATTTTAAAGGGCCATGATCCCTGGTATAATATCTCTAGCCTATTCTATTATAGTTTGTAATATAAAAAAGAAGAGTTTGAAAAATTTAAAAATTTTCATGTGCACTAGTTGATTCCCTGTGTGTGTAGATTTTGTTATGCAAAGTAGATGTGTTGTGTCACTTGAGTGTCTTCGCGTAAAATATTCTAAGACAAAACCCATATTCTCATGGAAATTCAACATATGCCTTGTTCACTTAAGAACTACCTATAACTGATCTGAGGCTACTCATGTCCAATATCAACTCATCCCACTTAACAAGTTACCAAGACAAGGCTCATCACATCCAACCATTTTCATAAAAATACTAAGAAACACAGTTTAAATCTTGACATGCGATAACACCTGTGGTGTCTTAGAATGCCTTGGCACTATGTGGAATGTGTTAACATCCCCTACATTCCTTGGCATGCTTTGACACTCCCTAGCACATTGTAGCACTTCTTGACATGCCTTGGTAGTTTAGCATACCTTGGCACTGCCTAGCATATAACCTTGTCAACCCCTCCTTAACACACCTAGAACTCATTGAACTCCTTGTCACACACTGTTATTTGTTCATTTGCATGCATTTTGACCTAGTGCTTCCTTATGTTTCCCTAACACTCCCTCACACTCCCTAGCACGCATTGGCACACCCTAGCAACTAACACATCTTGGTCTGATGCCCTAGTACTCTAGCATTCCTTGGCACTACCTAGTATACCTTATCAGTCTCTCCTTAGCACACCTAGAGCTTGCTGACACTCCCTAGCACCCCCTAACACTCCTTGGTATTCACTGACACTCTTTGGCACACTTTAACACTCTTAAGCATTCCCTACCACTCCATAGCATGTGTAACACTCCCTGATACACATTAGAACTTGGCACGTGTTAGGCCCCTATAATACTAGTGATTCCCCCATTAATATTGTCATTATATCCCTTATTGTTATTATTGTGCCCCTATTGTCCCCATATTGTTATTAGTATTCCCCATAGAAACCCACTATTGTTATTTTTGTGCCCTTATGTTATTACTATTATGTCGGCTTGATTATATTGTGACCCCTTAGACTCCTATACATAGAAGGGAGGTTTAGTCATCTATATCATCCAAGAATTGTTCATTTGTGTAATGTAAAAGAGGTTTTCCCCTCGAAGAGGCTGAATTATAAGGCGTTGATCTATCTTTTCTATCTTTTTGTGAGATGGTTTCCTAACATTTGGTATCAAAGCTTTGGATTCTAGGGTTTCGCTCCTCCAAACAAGCCATCGTGGCATTTTCACTATAATTTTTTTTCTGCGTTGTTTCAGAAGCTACAAAAAAAACCCATTTGATCTAACATCATTCTAAACTTCGGATCAAAATTTCATAGCTTGTCTCGCTATATTCGCAGAGATATGATCTGAGGAATTTAGGTTTTTTGCAGACTTCCGAATTACATTCCAAACTGGTGACCTGGGTAAAATCATCATAACTTTTGTTTTGAGCATCAGATTGAAATTTCGCAAGACATTTCAAAAAGAGGATGGCCTGTAGTTTTCTTTGTATCAGTTTCAGGTTCTAAGGTCGAAACAATGACACGTGGCATGTCTTACAAGTTTGATCTACTGAACTAGTCTATAATTAGGTCATCGTGGGAGATTTGGCATAACTCTTCCTTGGAGAATCCAATATTGATCAAACTTGTAGGGTTAGAAATATGACTCAAAGGGATGCCACAAGATCATATTTTAGATATTCGAGATCCATATTTACATATATATAAAAGATTCAATATTGAGCTCTTACAAAGTGAAAAAAAGGTGTGTAGATTTTTTTTTTAATTTTGCATAATATTGGTTTGAAAAATTAGTTTGAAGGAATTCAAAGGAAATAGTGAAGAATTATTAGCATTAATTAATGCCCCGAAGAAATAAAATGGAAACACCTAGTAAGCAACGTGAAATCTCTAGCATGACTTGTGAAGAAGAGGAAGAAATGCAACATGATATATCAAAATTACAAGACCAAGTACAACAAATTTCACTCTCACTAAAGGTAAATGAAGCCAAGATGAATGGCGTGGAAGCTAATATGAATGGAATGCAAGTTAATATGGATGGTGTGGAAGCTAAGATGAATGGCATGGATGCTAAGATGAATGGCATGGACGATAAGATGGAAGAATTGAAGATAAATTTGAATAATTTGCTACAAGAAATGGTCACTAATGGTGAAAGGGTAGTAAAGGAAACTCATGATGAGAAAAAAAGAAATGTTAATCATGATTTCATAGATTCTAATGTTGGATTGAAGACCCACCATGTTCCAAAAATCGATATGAGGAAGTTTGATGGCAAGGATCCCGGAACATGGATACTACAGATGGAGCAATTTTTCAATCTCCATAATGTGCAAAACACACAAAAGGTATGTATTGCAACTTTATATTGGGAACCAAATCAGTTTGTATGGTATCGATGGCTCTGCTCTCGTAAACAAATTGTCACCTGGGCAATTTTTACGGAAGAAATGATAGCACATTATGAGGATACAAAAAGCAACACCTTTTTTAGCCAATTGATAAATCTCAAACAAAAGGGTTAAATGATGGAGCACATTGAGGACTTCCAAAAATTGAACATAAGGGTAAAATATATTCCATAGGAGCATAGGATTGATGCGTTCATAGGGACTTTAAAGGATAATATCCAACATGAGGTTCGCCTTTGGGAACCTGATTCGTTAGAGAAGGTATTCAGGTTAGCAAGAAAAATGGAAAGAAAAATTATGGCAACCAGGAAGCCTACCACTCACAACTATAAAGATGGAAGTGTTGTTGCCCCTAGCCTTCCACAACGTACAAGGTTGACACCACAAAAATTGGAAGAAAAAAAAGCAAAAGGGCTTTGTTACAGTTGTGATAGCAAATACACTATAGGTCATAAGTGTGCAGAGAAGAAATTATTATACATAGATTGTGAAGAGGAGGAAGAAAAGGAACAAGAAATGTCAAAGAAGAGGATATACTCCAGGAACAAACCCTAGATAAATAAGAAATGAATCCGACCATATCTTGTAATGCATTGGTTGGAATTACCATTCCTCAAACTATCAAGATAAAAGGACATATCAAGAAGAAAAAGGTAATAGTGTTGATTGATTCAGGAAGTACCCATAATTTTATTCATTATAAGATAGCAAAGGAATTGAATTACTTCCTATATCCAGCACCAGAGTGTCAAGTGATGGTTGCAAGTGGAGGAACCATAAATTGCTTGGGAAAGTGCCATAATATCAAGCTATCCATGGGAGAATATGTATTGAATAGCCCAATTCTTTCCATTCAAATGGGTGGTGTTGATGTTGTACTAGGAGTCCAATGGCTACAATCCTTGGGTACAATAACTTTTAATTTTCAAGAACTTTTCATGAAATTTTGTGCGGAAGGAAAGGAAGTTGAATTAAGGGGTATTGCAGGGAAACCGGGAAAGATAATCATCTCTAACGGTATGACAAAGCTTCTAAAGAAGGAACAACGAGGTGTAATTTCACAATTATGTTCGCTAGAGGTTCCCACATCGAAATCATCTATTTCTCGAGATCTCCAAAAAGTCTTGGACAATCATTCCAAGTATTTGAGACTCCCAAAGGTCTCCCACATATTCGTGATCATGATCATGGTATTCATTTGATTCCAGGAAGTGTTCCTCCAAACATCAGGCCATACATATATCCCTATGCCCAAAAGAGTGAAATTGAACATATGATTGCAGAAATGCTAGAGGTTGGTATAATTCAACCTAGTCAAAGTTCTTTCTCTACTACAGTAGTATTGGTGCACAAGAAGGATGGATCATGGCGCATGTGTTCGGATTATAGGGAGCTCAACAAGCTCACTATTAAAGATAAATTTCCCATTCCTATCATTGATGAATTATTGGATGAATTGCATGGATCAATTTACTTCACCAGGTTGGATCTTCATTCAGGATATCATCAAATCAGAATGAAGACTGAAGAAATTCCGAAAACAACATTTAGAACTGATCCAAAATGGATTTTGGATAGACTTCTAAGTCTAAGTGTTCCTCACAGAGGAAAATTGAAGTCCAAGGATGTTCCTGGAAATAGCCCCATTGCAAAGATCTTTTCCTTCTGAATCTACTGCAACTTGAATGGGCTAAAATGGACTTCGAAGGCAGAAGTTATCACAGAAAGAAGTTGCCCTTTGTTCTTTGGAAAAAGAGGCAAAATCTTCAAAAATGGAAAAAAAACCCTTATAAAGGGAAATTGCATCAGAGATGGGTCGAGAGGAGGACTTAACGCGGAGGCGGAAGGAACCTCCGACTGCGAACTCCGACTTATCACATCGGAGGTAAGCCTTCGCCCAATGACGGGACCTCGGGCCAATGCGACATGCGACTGCGATGATTGACGGATCAGCGTCAGCGATGCCACGAGGTAAGGGAAGGACCCCCGGGGCTGTGCAACATGCGATTGCGATATATCGCATCGCATCATCGCATTGCAGTGATATAAAGGGGTGATAACATATGACTTGCGATCGCCGGACCCGACAGATTTTATAAGAGCAGTTTATAAATTTTGAGTTCCAATAAAAGGGTATTTATCGGGTTTTCTCTGTATTAGCAGATTTCGATAGAAAAGCCGAAATACAAAGGAAAATGCCACGAAGCAATAAATCCAGACCTGAAAGGAATTTTAGAAGCGGCCCTATATTATTTGAGTTTCATAATAGGGATTTGGGGCAGGCCTTAGGCGGTAAGTGGTATTGGGCTGGCTCCGCCCGATCCCATACAATGGCTGACGCGTGGCTGGCGGAGGAGAGAGAGAAACCACCTTTTCGGGCAGGTAACCTCCGTCCTCCTAAGCCACCCGAAAATGAATATCAACCGTTGGATTAGAGATCACACAGATCAACAGTGGGGCTTGCGATAGCGACTGAAGGCGGACCTGATATGATTATAGGGCAGATGCGATAATATTTGAAGTCCGATAGAAAGCATTTTGACGGGTTTTTTAGTGTTTCCCCGTGTATTCGAGGTTTTGACCAATCCACCTATGCGATGCGATATGCTGCCTAATGGTGGACTCGATAAGGTTTTTAGGGACGATTTGATGGAATTTCACGTCAGGAATTCATGCCCGACAATGTATTTTCCAGTAACTCTCTATGTATTGGATTTTTCTCCATTTTCGGCTTTTTGCCTAGAAAATGGCCCCGATCCCTTGTAACAGCTCCTGATTATCATGCCACACTGCAAGCGGGTGTTTTTGGCAAAAAATAATGTGTTTGAAGCCACAGAGCCAGATGGCAGTCGAACAGACAACACGTAGAGAAGCCGCAGGGCCACAGAGGGATGATTATACGCAGAGAAATGGGTGGGGAAGTTGGAAAGCTGGAAGAATGCCTGAAAGGAGCCGGAGAGCCCAATTGATGAGTAGCCACCTAAAGGCAGGTAGCATAGAGAGCTGAGAGAGTTTTTTGGAGTCACTTGGAGGTCGAGTGAACCAGAGCGCTACAAAAGGGTCACTGGAAGGTTTCCAAGGACCACTTGGAGGTCAAGTGAATCATAGAGGCACGCAGAAGCCGAGTGAGAGAGCTCAGAGAAACCAGAGCCAAGAGCAAAGAGCCAGAGCAAGAGCCAGAGCTAGAGCCAGAGCCAGAGCCAGAGCCACGAGCCAGAGCCAAGAGCTAGAACCAGAGCCACAGCCAGAGCCGAGAGCCAGAGCCAGAGCCAGGGCCAGAAAGCCTGAGAGCTTCAGGGCCATGGATAAGATGGTGTCTAAATCCATTGTGTTCTGTGTAAACCAGTGGAGTTGAGCCAGGAGCTTGTAAAAGGACTTATACCATAATCCCAGAGAGCCTATTCGAGTTGACTAGAGCTCAAGGAGACGTAGCCTAAGAGTTTTGGGTGAACTCTAAATTAAACTTGTTGTCTTATGTGTGATGCTCATTTGTTGCATTGTTTCACTGTTATATGTTTTATATCAATTTAAGAAAATCAATTTACAACACATAAACAATTTTAAAATAAACACCAACATACACCTTATTTTCAAGCACATTATTAATTTTGCATTTGGTTAATCACTAGATCTTGGGAACATTTAAGCTTTGGAAGTGGGAGAGGTTCTTGTGAGCTAGACAAGAAGCTTTTAGGCACCATTTTCAGATCAGGTGGTATCAGAGCTTGAGATTGATTAACCCCACCTTCAAGAAGGTGATATCAAAGCTGGTTATACCAGAAAAAGTGGTATTAGCTCAGAATGCTTGATTGACAGAGCAAAGATTGCTTGTCTAAAAGGTGTTTGGGCAGTCAAGGATTGATTGTCTGATTGATGTATGCTTGTTTGCAAACTGACTTTTTTTGAGTTTGCAGAGGTGAAGGGAAAGCTATTGATAGCTCAATCCAGGAAGGACAAGAAGGAAGAAGGGTTGAAGGAATTCTTCTATCCCAAAGGACCTCAAGGCAATCCTTAAAGCACAAGAGGTTTGTTGAAAAAGGTTGCTTGAATAAAGCTCTTTGTTATTCTTGTTTGAAGTTCTTTTGTTCATTGGCATAATGACACCTTCTACAAGTGAGTCCTCAAATTCTCCTTTCTTCACAAGATTCTTTGATGAAGACATGAAGCAATACTTGTTCATCATGATGGATATGGTGAGAGAAATGTATGAGGATGTAAGGAAGAGAAACATACTTAGAGAGCAGTTGAATTCCGTGGAGGAAGAGAAGCAGTTGTTTTCTGACAAATTGTAGGAAATGGAGAGGCAACTTCATATTGCAAATATGAACCTGAAAAGGATGCATGAGTTGGAGTCACAACTCTTTGTTGCCAAAGAAGCCTTAGTCAAGTATCAACTTGAAGAAGAGGTAAACCATTCCAGTTTGTCTTCAAATTCTTCTAAGAATGCTTATATTGGTTCTTTTGAAAAGCATACAAGAGGCATAGGTTCCAAGCTAATGTCCAATATGGGCTATGAAGGAAAAGGCTTGGGTAGGCATGCACAAGGTATTGTTGAGCCAATAATGGTTGAGGAAAGGCCTAAGTATTTGGGCCTTGGCTATGGACAGTCTTATGGAGAGAGTTCCAAAGCTGCCATGAAGGCCATTGAAACAATTCCAAGAAGGAGTTTCATTGCAGGTCCTCTACCTCAGAAGTGTGAAGATTGTGTTCAAGAGGAATGCAATAGCTTGAAACATCATTTGCAGGATGCAGGTGTTCAGGAGCACACACTTGAACCAGAGAGTTGTGGAAACTTTGAAAGCCTTGAAGAGATTGATGGTGTTCCAAAGGGAGCCACTTCTTCATTTGCTTCACCTCCTCATGAAGGCAATAAAGGTGCAAGAGAAAGGTATAAATCTGGTTCTAATCATCTTCCTTTTGATTTTGTAAAGCATGATAAATTTCCACAAAGATATGGGAAAAGAATTGCATGTTCCTTTTATGGTTTCGATAACCATGATGTTTCTAGATGTTGGAAGAGAATGGCCACATACAGGAAACTATTGAAGGAAAAGAAGCAAGAAGCCAAAGGTCCATTGGACAAGGCAAATCATGCTGTCAAGAGGATGCACATGTGTTGCACTTATTGCCATAAGCAAGGGCATCTTGCTGAAAAGTGTTGGTCTCTGAATCCAGCAATGCTTCCACAAAAGATGGAGAGGGTGGAAAGAGAAGATGGCAGAAATGGAAAGGAAGTTTCCATGAATGATGTGTTTCAGGATGATTCACATGTTGATGTTGATGTGCAGACAAAGGAAAGACCTTTGAAATGGGTTGGTAAGAAATGGTTAGAGTTCTTATCCAATTAAGATTGCATGTCTATTGATGCATCTATTTGCATTTCTTTGTTAATGGAATGCAAGTTGCAGGATTTTACCAAGAAGGTGAATGGAGAAGTTGAGTAGGAGACTCACTTTGTTGCTGCAACATTATATTTCATTTCAGCTTCAAAAGTACAGTGTGCTTAAGCGAAAGTTGAAAGATGAAATGCATGCATGAGCTTGAAATGATTTCCTTGTATTTGAACATGTATGTATAATTAACTTGCAGGGTTGATTGCTTTGACATGCATGTGATGCAATGTTGACTTGGGAGAAGTTAACTTGGTCTCCAAGATGGACATAATAATGAAGTGTTTCATCTTTTGAAAAAGAGTCCTAATAGTCTTTTTCTACATGCTTGACTTGAAGGGTCATTTGTTTTTAAAGGCATGTTCTATGGGCTTGTTATCTAGTCCATCATTTGTATGCAGATGTAAGACATGGAGGTGTTCACAAGATGTGAAATCTATTTCTTTTGTTGAAGCAGGAGTTTAGGCCATCCAATTGTTGTCTGTATTTCTGTTGTTGTTAACAGTTGTTGTTGACAACTTTTCAAACAAGTACAAATGAAAGTTTTGTGGAGCAGGTGTACTTCACATTTGTTTGAGCCACCTTGGATCAATGATCAAGGAAGAGAAGTTCAAACTACCTTCTATGACCATCTCAGCAGGAGTTCTGTAGGAAGGCAAGGAGGAAGACAGTTCTTCCCAGGAGGACCAGCACATCCAGGAAGGAAAGTGGTCAGAGACTTTGGTTCAGAGGCACTATGCAAAGGCAAGTGTATGAAGGCTGAAAGAAGAGGGTGTTGTTACTCTCATTTACTGTTCAGATCAGTATATCAGTCTTTTGGAGACCAAAAGTTCTTTAGTGGGAAGGCGTGATCCAAAATGGATTTTGGATAGACTTCTAAGTCTAAGTGTTCCTCACAGAGGAAAATGGAAGTCCAAGGATGTTCCTGGAAATAGCCCCATTGCAGAGATCTTTTCCTTCTAAATCTACTGCAACTTGAATGGGCTAAAATGGACTTCGGAGGAAAAAGTTATCGCAGAAAGAAGTTGCCCTTTGTTCTTTGGAAAAAGAGGCAAAATCTTCAAAAATGGAAAAAAAAACCCTTATAAAGGGAAATCACATCGGAGATGGGTCGAGAGGAGGACTTAACGCAGAGGCAGAAGGAACCTCCAACTGCGACCTTTGACTTATCGCATCGGAGGTAAGCCTTCGCTTGATGACGGGACCCCGAGCCAATGTGACATGCGACTGCAATGATCAGCGAATCGGCATCGACAATGCCACGAGGTAAGGGAAGGACACCTAAGGCTGTACCGACATGCAATTGCGATATATCGCATTGCAACAATATAAAGGGGCGATAACATGTGACTTGCGATCGCCGGATCCAACGGATTTTATAAGCGCAGTTTATAAATTTTGAGTTGTGATAAAAGGGTATTTGTTGGGTTTTCTATGTATTAGCGGGTTTCGATAGAAAAGCCAAAATACAAAGGAAAATGCCCTGAATCGATAAAGCCGGACCTGCAAGGAATTTTAGAAATGGCCCTATATTATTTAAGTTCCGTAAGCGGGATTTTGGACGAGCCCTAGGTAGTAAGTGGTATTGGGCTAGCTCTACCCAATCCCATACAATGGTCGACGCGTGGCTGGCGGAGGAGAGAGAGAAACTGCCTTTTCGGGCAGGTAACCTCTGTCCTCCTAAGCCACCCGAAAATGAATATCAACCATTGGATCGGAGATCACACAGATCAACGGTGGGGCTTGCGATAGCGACCGAAGGCGGACTTGATATGATTATAGGGCGGATGCAATAATATTTGAAGTCCGACAAAAAGCATTTTGACGGGTTTTTCAGTGTTTTCCCGTGTATTCGGGGTTTTGCCCAATCCACCTATGCGATGCGATATGTTGCCTAATGGAAGACCCGATAGGGTTTTTAGGGACGATTTGATGGAATTTCATGTCCGGAATTCATGCCCGATAGTGTATTTTCCAGTAACTCTCTGTGCATTGGATTTTTCTCCATTTTTGGCTTTTCGCCTGGAAAACGGCCTCGATCCCTTGTAACAACTCCTGATCATCATGCCACATTACAAGCGAGCGTTTTTGGCAAACAATGATGCATTTGAAGCCACAGAGCCACAGAGCCAGATGGCAGTTGAACAGACAACATGCAGAGAAGCTGTAGGGTTGTAGAGGGATGATTATACGCAGAGAAATGGCTGGGGAAGCTGGAAAGCCGGAAGAATGCCTCAAAGGAGCCGGAGAGCCCAATTGACAAGCAGCAGCCAGAGAGAGCTGAAGGCAGGTAGCGCAGAGAGCTGAGAGATTTTTTTGGAGTCACTTGGAGGTCGAGTGAACCAGAGAGCTGCAAAAGGGTTCCTGGAAGGTTGTCGAGGACCGCTTGGAGGTCAAGCGAATCACAAAGGCACGCAGAGGCCGAGAGAGAGAGCTCAGAGAAGCTAGAGTCGAGAGCCAAGAGCCAGAGCGAGAGCGAGAGCCACGAGCCAGAGCCAAGAGCCAGAAAGAGAGCCAGAACCAGAGCCAGAGCCAAGAGCCAGAGCCAGAGCCATGGCCAGAAAGCCTGAGAGCTTCAAGGCCAGGGATAAGATGGTGTCTAAACCCATTGTGTTCTGTGTAAACCAGTGGAGTTGAGCCAAGAGCTTGTAAAAGGACTTATACCATAATCCCAGAGAGCCTAGTCAAGTTGACTAGAGCTCAAGGAGACGTAGCCCAAGAGTTTTGGGTGAACTCCAAATTAAACTTGCTGTCTTATGTGTGATGCTCATTTGCTACATTGTTTCACTGTTATATGTTTTATATCAGTTTAAGAAAATCAATTTACAGCACATAAACAATTTTAAAATAAACACCAGCATACGCCTTATTTTCAAGCACATTATTAATTCCACATTTGGTTAATCAGTAGATCTTGGTAACATTTAAGCTTTGGAAGTGGGAGAGGTTCTTTTAAGCTAGACAAGAAGCTTTTAGGCCCCATTTTCAGATCAAGAACTCATGAGGGTCATTATGAATTTTTGGTCATGCCTTTTGGCCTTACCAATCCACCTTCTACATTTCAAGGTTTGATGAATTCCATTTTCAAACCCTTCCTTAGAAAATTTGTGTTAGTATTTTTTGATGATATACTAATCTACAGAAAGTCTTGGAAGGATCATGTTGAACATGTTGACAAGGTGCTCAAACTATGGGAGGAGAAACAATTATATGCAAAAAGCTCCAAATGTTTCTTTGGAGTACAAGAGGTGGAATATCTGGGTCATATTGTATCTCATGAAGGTGTTAAGGTAGACCCTAGCAAAATTAAATCCATTAAGGAATGGAAAATCCCCACATCCATAAAGCATCTGCGAGGATTTCTCGGGTTGACAGGGTATTATCACAAGTTTGTTAAGAATTATGGGAGAATAGCAGCACCTCTAACAACATTATTGAAGAAAGATGCATTTTCATGGACTCCGGAAGCAACAAACGCATTCAAACATCTTAAAGAGGCAATGTGCCAAGCACCGGTCTTAGCTACGTCGGACT
Organism: Pinus tabuliformis; assembly: GCA_031772625.1. Classification (NCBI taxonomy): domain Eukaryota; kingdom Viridiplantae; phylum Streptophyta; class Pinopsida; order Pinales; family Pinaceae; genus Pinus; species Pinus tabuliformis. The sequence continues at coordinate 937,218,327 of CM062810.1, read as the reverse complement.
TCACAAAAACCTTTATTGTTTAATGTGATGCTTCATGAAATGGAATTGGCACTGTTTTAATGTAAGATGAAAGACCCATTGCTTTCGAAAGTCATCCAATCAAGGGAAAGTATTTACACAAAGCTATTTATGAGAAGGAAATGTTGGCAATACTACATGCACTTAAGAAATGGCGACCCTACCTAATGGGAAGACACTTCAAGGTAAAAACGGATCATGATAGTCTTAAATACTTTTTAGAACAAAGATTATCCTCTGAAGAGTAACAAAAATGGGTCACAAAAATATTGGGTTATGACTTTGAAATCATCTACAAAAAAGGGAAGAAAAATGTTGTGGCAAATGCACTCTCAAGAAAGGATGAGGATGTGGAAGCATTGGTGTGCACTATTTCTATTATCCAACTAGATTGGATAAACGAAGCAAGGGAGGAATGGAAGAATGACGAAGAAGTGTGGGCACTCATTGGAAAGTTACAACAATATCCCAATACATCTGATACATTTAGCTGGAAAAATGATTCGTTATGGTACAAAGATCGTTTATACCTATGTAATAATTCCCAACTCAAACAAATTATTCTTATAGAATTGCACACTTCTCCCTTAGGAGGGCACTCAAGATTTTAAAAAACTTACCACAGGGTTAAGAAGGAATTTTCTTGGGAAGGCCTTAAATCGGATATTCAAAATTTTGTGATAGAATGTTTGGTTTTCCAACAAAATAAAGTTGAAACATTTAAGACCCCAGGTCTATTACCCAAGTCCAAAGGAAAGAGTGTCATCATGATGGTAGTTGGCATACTTACCAAGTATGCACACTTTTGTGCATTGTCACATCCATTTAAAGCCACTACAGTTTCTACTGCATTTATGGAAACAATTCAAAATCTACATGGAAACCCAAAGATTATTGTAAGTGATAGAGATCCCATTTTCACTGGAAATTTTTGGACAAAATTATTTTCTTGTCTCGATACTCAGTTAGCTCATAGCTCATCTTATCATCCTCAATCTCTTGGGCAAACTGAGATAGTAAACAAATGTTTGGAAGGATATCTTCGTTGCTTTGTATCTGATAAACAAACACATTGGGTCAAATGGTTGCCTTTGGCTGAATGGTGGTATAACACTTCCTTCCATACTGCTGCAAAAATGACCCCATTTATGGAACTTTATGGATATCATCCACCATCCATCACATCATATTTAAGATAAAATTCTAAGGTTCAAGCAGTGGAACATCACATCGAGCATCAACAACAAGTTCTCCAACTCTTAAAGGATAACCTCACATTGGCGTAGAATATAATGAAACAACAAGCAGATCAACATTGGAGCGAAAGAAGTTTTGATGTAGTAGACTGGATATTCCTACGGCTACAACCATATAAACAAATGTCCCTCAAGCAAGCTAAGAAGGATAATAAATTATCACCAAAGTATTTTGGTCCATACAAGGTGTTGCAAAAGATTGGTACTATGGCATACAAATTGGAGCTTCCAGCAGCTTCCCGAGTGCACCCAGTTTTCCATGTTTCATGTTTAAAGAAGGTTATAGGTGACAAGCTCCCAGTTCAAACAATATTGCCAGAACTTGACGAGGAAGAAAAAATCATATTGCAACCTGAAGCAGTCACAGAAACAAGAACTCGACAGCTACTAAATCGATCAATTTCAGAGTATCTCATCAAGTGGAAGAACTTATCCATTGAATATTCCACATGGGAGGATGAGAATTTTATACAGAAGCATCCATAACTACTCAAGCATTGAGGACAACACTTTTCGGAAGGAGAAGGGCATGTTAGATCCCTATAATACTAGTGATTCCCCCATTACTATTGTCAATGTATCCCTTATTGTTATTATTGTGCCCCTATTGTCCCCATATTGTTATTAGTATGCCCCATAGAAACCCACTATTGTTATTTTTGTGCCTTTATGTTATTACTGTTATGTCGGCCTGATTATATTGTGACCCCTTAGACTCCTATATATAGAAGGGAGGTTTAGTCATTTGTATCATCCAAGAATTTTTCATTTGTGTAATGTAAAGGAGGTTGCCCCCTCGAAGAGGCTGAATTCTAAGGTGTTGATCTATCTTTTCTATCCTTTTGTGAGTTGATTTCCTAACAGCACGTGTTGCAACTTGGCAAGTCTTAGCATGCTTGACATGTGTTGATATGCCTTAGAATGCTTTGGCATGGTTTAAGATTAAATTTATTTGAGATCAATTATTGGAAAGTAAGAGAGAAGTAATAGAGGAAGATTTGTCACTTAGAATGCATTAACACTTGGCACTTGGTATGTATTAGCACCTACATTACTACAAAAAAGGCCTTTAGGGGAATTTTGTCTTATGACAGTATTATGAAAATGATCTGCAAAAGTGTTTTTAGGGACTTACAGGAATTTTTCGAAAAGCCCCCTAAAAGTCATGAAAATTTGAACATTTTCGGGCGTTTTCTAACAACTGCCTTTAAAAATGTATGGGCTAAGGGGTCTAGAGGGAAGGAAACGAAAGAAATTGATAAGGGAACCCCCAATAGTGGTGATAAGGGGATTAGGGGCCCCATTATCACAACCCATAATCCCTTAACCCATGACCACTAAATTCCCTATCCCTTTAACCCCCAAGCCATACTCCCTTAACCCATACACTGGCATAACTTGTAACACATCTCCTTACCTAACTCAAGGTGTAATTATGAGAATGGGGTTAAAGTCTACCTATCCTTTTCTTTTATTTTTTCCTAGGAAGACTTCTAGTGGAGAATCTTCCCTTGAATTGTCCTGAAAGATTGTAAGGTACTAGATGAATTTTCTAGAGTTTGTAGTAGACAACCTTATAAACCAACCTAGATATAATTACATCCTCTATAGGTAGTCTTTAGTTGACTTCATATGCCCAAAAAAATATTGTAGGCACTAGTTCTCCCTAAAACCTAAAATTTAGTTCTTATTTTATGTTTTAGGGTTAGGTTAAGGTTTACGACAACTTACATAAGTTCTTAGCCATAAATAAGTTAGATTTCTTAGTGACTATGCATTTATTTGACCTAAAATTACTCTTGTCACCATACTTTGTCTTGCTAATTTCATTTACAAACATGTTAGGGCTAGACATCCTAATACTTAGGATTGGTATATGCATCTTAATGTTCAAATATAGCTAGCTTGATAAAGCCTAGTTTAACTCATTGTTTAAACCTATTTTTGCTTGATGATTACTTGTTTTAAGGGTTGAATATAACATGTTCTACTACGATGACTTATCACCTTTTATGTGAGTTTGCAACAACCAATATCTTTTTCTTCTTTTGTAGTGTTTGGGGATCCTCTTCTACTAAGTGATGACTTACTAAGACTTCCAAATTACCCTAGATCCTCATCCATCCAAACCTAGAAATGACGTTCAATAATAACCTTGATCTTACCTTGATTATCATATTTTATTGGTGGTAAGTTTGGTAGCTACATAGGTGTCCTTAGACTTGATTATTTTGCTTTAGGGACCATAGAGGCTACTAAGGAAGACTACCTTGTGTAGGATCCATCCTTCACTAAAATGAGGAAACTTGTTGCCTCGATGATAATGGTAACACTTCCCTATTCCACTAGCCTTATCACCTTTTGAAGGATTTTCACTAAGGTACTAAACTTTGTGATAACAGTCTTATTGACTTATTTTGGTCATTTGTGGACATTGACAAAATTGTTTTGTTTATTTCCACATGTGTAGTAGAAAACACTAGTTTGGGATTAAATTCAAAGGAAAAGGTTAGGGTTGGTAATTGGTGTGTGATGAGGAAATAATGAAAGTGAAGAAGCACATAACTTGATGTTGTGTAATTTCCAACTTAAATATAAGGTATTCAAACTCCATTTCAAAATTGTTGGGATTGACCTCTTTCATTGTTAGGTTTTGGTTTATTTTCCGTGTATTAATATGACAAGTTTGTTGGACATAAATGTATTTTGCACTCAAGAAACTATTGGAAATATTCTAGGTCCACCACCTATTTGTGAATGTCGCTGCATTCAATAACGGTTTCAAAGCATAGTCAAAGGGTCATTATCAAAAATTCATTTTTCATCTCCATTTTTCCAAAATATAATGGTTCATAGGGTGTGTTCACTTGCTACTTAAAGGATATAAGTACTAAAAATCCCCAATATTCAACAATCAAAGGAGGCTATAATTAAAAAAAAAAAATCCACAATAATTAACTAGTCAAGAAAAGTGATAAGGAAGTAGAAATCAACAATTAATAATGCATCAGTATTGGAATTAACCTTCTTTCAACTTAACCTAGAATATGGGAGAATGCATCCCAAATGCTAGAGACTCTTCCATCTCATAAGTAACTCCTTCCACCTTGGGAAACAAATAATATTTTTTTTCAAAATGAATCACACTAAATATTTAACAAGAAATCCCTAATAACATATCAAGTGCACATAAAAAGGTAGGATTGACACATATAATGTGTTAAACAAAGTCTTTCGGTAGAAATCACATAAGAGAAATTTTTGGTCAACGTGTTTCGAACCAACAAGTGTGGTTCATCATCAGGACTAGATGAAGAGGCAAACCATGGCAAAAGCTTAAATAGAGAGCAATGTAGAGACATAATTTTAGGTAACGGCTATATTTGAACAATAATATTTAAATTATGATATTAATTTATTAATATATTAAAAACAAATATTATTAAGTAAAGGCTATATTAAATGGCTAGTTTTTTGAAAAAAATATTTAAATAATGATATTAATTTATTAATTTACTAAAAGTATTAATAGGTGATGACTATATTAAATGACTAGTTTTTAATAAAATTATATATATTCAAAATATTATTATTTTATAAATAATAAGTGAAAATTATGTAAATTAAAATTATTATAAATTTTTAATTTATTTTTTAAAGAAACGGGTATTAGATTTGTTTATTTGAAAAAAGTTAGATTTTGGGCCAAAACTCTTACAATATTTCTCATGACACAATATTTCAAAATTCCACAAAATAAGGATTTTTTTCTTGTGGCTACCATTTCTTCCTATTCTAAAACATGCCTATTAAGGATTCAACATAAGACCTCAACCCCAACAACCATGTTTTGCTCTCCCGTGAGCTGGTTAATGTGGCCCTTATTGGCTGCGTTGAACATTATTTGGAGTCCACCTTAGTTGGCTGAGGTTGTGTTTTCCCTTTTTCTTATAGCTCGCAGTTTCCAATTCTTTTTGTTCCCATTCCCTTTATATTTCAAACTGATTATTTTTCCTCCACTTAGCCCTATGCTCGAACATGCACTTAAATTGTTCATAGAAGAATTTTAATTTCTTGATTGTGCCTTCTAGTGTTCTCAGTTCATCAAACTTAATTCGATCGCTAAAATTTGATGACAATCCATTGACATATCTTTGGAATTTTGATTTTTCCTCCTTGAGGTAAGGCATGTATCTTAGTGGCTCCAAGCATTTGGTCATGTATTCTTCATCCGACATTTTCCTCATCTTGAGTTCATAGATCTCTTTGGTTTACTGCCAAAATACCTTTTAGATGGGTATTTTTCCCCTAAATACCCCTCAAACTCCCTCCAAGACAACTCATCTTCTATTATATCCTTCATAATCTTCAAATCCTCCCACTAGATGTTAGCCTTTCCCTTCAAGATGAAGGTAGCCTCAGTTTCCATCATGTTCTTTGAGTAATTGTACTTTAAATAACTTTTCATCCCAAGCAGTGATGCTTCAACATCTTCTACCTTCTTTACTTCACCATCAAAGATAGGAGGCTTGGCCTTCTTGAATTCCTCTAGCATTTGCTCCTTTTCCCTCCTCCTCCTATGATGATAATGTCTCCTGGTAGTAGCACCAGAGTTTTTTCCATGGGTGCTTGTCCTTCTCTCCAGAGTACTCAGTGGAGTACCTCCCCTTATTATTTCTTCACTTAATAACATGTGCCTTTTCTTGGATCTATTTCCATATGCTCCATCAATCCTTTATTCTTTCTTTCTTTGTCCATATGAATTCTCCCTAACCTTGTCACTAGCTCCCAACTCATGCTGCTTTTGTCTCTGTAAGTTTGAGATACTTTGCAATATAACTACACTCGCCTTATCTTGCATCTCTTATTCCCTGACAAGCTTCTCATTATCAACTTTGCATCTCATTATTTAGTCCCTTAAACTTCTCAAGGTATCCATTTGGTCATGAGAGTCTACCTCTCCTCTCTTCTCAACTGATACTTCCCCATATCACTACTGAGATTTGTCTATGCTATATTGCACCATCTTGTTATTCATTCTGTTGTTCTTTTGTTGTTCATTGTTTCTCTCTTAAATGTGTTGTCATACACACACACATCTATTAAACAAATTAAACATAATTGCATCATATAGTTTATCACCTTGGCTTGTCATTATGAGTTTGTTGGTGCAAGGCTAGATGAAACATCACACATCAAGTTAGCATGTCCATAATAGAAATAATTCATATCAAGTTCAACGTAAACATACTATATGTGTATATTACAACCAAATTTCATAAGCGCGTGGCTATTAATATTTGGCACAGTAATTCATAAGGTAGTTTCCATGTCAAAATAACACATCAACATATAATCCATGTATCAATAACAAGACAACACATAACATAACTCATACTCAAATACTTAGTATCAAAACAACACATAACAAAACTCATATTCAAATATTTAGCATCAAAACAATACATAACAAAATGCATATTTGAATACTCTATCTATGCATTACTCCCTTGGTATAAAATACCAAGAACTTTCCTTTTCTTCCAGAGGTCTAGGGATGAAAACTTACTCTGATACCACTTTGTAGCACCCCCATCCACCCCATAGCCCATACTATATGTGTCACTAACATTGACCCAACCTGCATAAACTAGTCATGGAAATGGGGTTATAAAATTTTAGCATTTCTCAAACTCCTCAAAATTTAAAACAAATATTGCCATTGCATGTGGCTCATCGACAACTTTCTAGCGATATTTTTTTTTTTTAATTTGACATTTGTATCACAATACATGGTTGTTTGAAAATTGGTCATTAAACCCTTGCCATGTCAGCATTGTGCTTCCATGTGGCAACCACATGGTACCCAATGGTTCCCATGTGGAATCCCTCCTCCCTTCAAGCAAGGTCCATGTCATCATTCCTACCCATGTGGCAGTGCCACTTGCTAACCCATATCCCTACCAGCCCACCATGTGGAATTATCACATCACTAGATGGTAGTCCATATCTATCCACATTTGTAGCCTTATTTCGGGGCCCACTGATATGTATGTGTGTGTGTGTGTGTGTGTGTGTGTGTGTGTGTGTGTGTGTGTGTGTGCTCTCCCCCTTGGATGACCAACAACCTTCGTCTAACAAAGGGATCTACAGTTGGGATTGAAATGAGAACCCCACCCCCTTCCCCTCACAATGTCACGGGGGGTCCCTCATCACAGTTTCGTCAATTGTTTCCACGCCTACTAATCAACGGTGCACATTTGTCTAATCTAGATCATTGGAATGAAGGGGGGTACTCCCTCGACATACGGAAAAAGGGGGGTCCCTCATCAAAGTCCTCCCCCTCTCAAAACCATGTCATTGACAATAATTTTAACATTTTCTTCCAAAGAGATCTTAGTCTCTCGATTATTAACCTCGGTGTTGATATATATACATAATTACGATGTTTTGTATAATTACTTTTTGTCATCGATCTCATTGCTTAGTCATTCAGGCTTGCGCCTCCGTGCCTCTGGTGTGTGCTACGAGCATATTAGGATAATGCTCTCAACTCAAACCAACTCAATTGTCCTCCATATACCTCTATGGATATACAACCTACAATATGTAACAATTTACTCTCCCATATAAGCTTACAATATACATATGATATGCCCAACTCTTTTAGACATAAGATTTGAAGTTTTGCGGCCCCCCTATACAAGGTCTCCCCCCCACAACACACACACACACACATATCTATATTGACAAGCTCAATTCTTGTTGAATTTGATAGAGGGGCACAAGCCATTCTCGGCACAACCCTTTTACATAATATGAACTATCCATCATAGGTCTCGCTAATAACAGCTAAGAATAACCCTTTCTCTTACCACAACCATGAACAAGCATATAGCATGATATATGCGCATTTTAATTGTAGTATAGACATATATAGATTGCAGGCATATAATTACACAATGAACATGGATGAGCTCATTCATCATACATGTTATATAACAACAACACAGTCATTACAGTGAAATCACATTCCCAACATCATAAATACACCACTTATTTTGCATTGCAGATGAACCTAGCATTTAGACTATATTTAAACCCAAAAATAGGCACACAAACCAGTCATTCTTCATTAGCCATATAGGAATTAAACCATTACTCTAAACTTATGCAGGAAATAACATTCCTCATAAGTAGTTTAAACATTTTAATAACACAACCAACATTTATTTAGTATTTGCATAAGAAATAAATGCACATGGATTCAACTAAGCACTTATATCATATTAGGAAGTATGGAAACTGAGATTGGGACTTTGACTCTCCACCCAACCTTAAATTAGCATGCACTGAAACCTTTCTTGCATCTAATCAGCCTTGATCCAGATATAAAGCTTGAGGAGGAGTGATTTTAGAGAATTGCCCAATGTTGACAATTGAAATATGGAATCCATAGATCATTCCATCTCCACCCACCAATTAATTAAGGGAATCCAAAGATTATGCCATCTCCACCCTCCAATCCATTAAGGGAATTTAGAGGTTACTCCACCTCCACCCTTATGTTGTTACAGGGATTCCAGAGGTTGTTCCACCTCCACCCTATTTTGTACAAGTAATCAAGAGGTTGCTCCACTTCCATCCTAAAGTAATGCCACATTAGCTCCAACCTAAATAGGGATTCCCAAGCTCATTGAGAATAACCAGGCACAATTTCAGTGGCTCCACCCTAAACCGGGAGTCTAGAGCCCACCAAATTAATTGTTAAGCTCATAACTGAGCAAGGAAAGCATCATGGGCAATCTATAATTGGGAATCCAAAGGAGCAATGCCTCCACCCAAACTAATAATTCAGAGAGCCTTTGCCCCTTCACATGAGAGATGACCAATCTACTCTCCCAATGCTCATAACCAAAAATATAATTCTCAGTGTTATTCCTACAGTAATCTTCTCTTCTACTCTATCCAGGCAATGGTATAAGGTACTACACGAAATTCCTTAATCTTGTTGCTTCTACTCCAGAATTTCTTCTCGTACTGCTCCAAGGAAAATGTTTCTCCTTTCCTTACATTTCCTCCCTAATGTTTCTCTAATACCACTTGGTGTTTTCTATGGTGCAATGTGCTCCTTAAGTTCCCAAGAACATTGTCCCCTATCTTCCAGTGTCTCCCTATGTTCTTCTTCTTCCTCTAGTGCTATGTCTCCTAATTTTTTCCCAATCCTTATTGTCGGTGCCTATCTATTCTCTTTCTCCTATTTTTTTTTGTGAATATCTCCTCCTTGCCCAACCACGTCATGGCATCATTCTGGAGAAATTTTGTGTTTCCCTTCCCATTATGATCATTCTAACTGTGTTCATGGTGGTGTGTTGTCATGGCCTTCTCCACCAATGGCAAGGCTCCTGGCTAGTAATTATGTTGGTCCCCGCAACTTGGCCTATTTTGTCATCTTTTAGTTATTTGATTTGCAATCACTATCATCATTATACCAACTAGGTTATGCTGCCACATATGATTCATCTCTTTTAAATTCCCAATCACCTCCTGCCCCAAAGCTCTAAATCTATGTCCCATGTCTCAATCCTTTTTAATTATACAAAATGGTTACACTGCTTGTAATAGGTGGAAGAACTAGCCAGGGGCTGTCACAAACCCTACCCCCTTGGAGGAACATCTCAGTGTTCTATATTTGAACACAAAAGAAAACATTCTTTAAACGGAGCATAAAATCACTATGAGCTTTATATATACAACTCATGTACAATTATTTACAGAAATATTTACATTGCTTTAACCAGTAAACAAAAATGTATATATTGTCCGCATATATCAACCATTTAGTGGTGATTGTTAGCTTGAAACTCTTGAAACTAAAAACAAACGTAGAGATTTTTTATTAATCAATTTTATATATAAATACAAGTAATAATGCTTGGTAGAGGATATACACATATGTTATAAGATTCTTGACATAAATTTATTTTTATCAATATAAGTAATTTATTTTTTAATCTAGAGATGTAATAATTAGTGAGGTATTTTTTTTTGTAAGCTTAGGTAAGACCTTCTCATTTTCGAGTTTTTACATGTCCATTATTCACCCCATATCCGGGGAGGGTAGCACAAGAATCGAACCCAAGATCTCCAGTTCAGTGAGACTTCATTTCCACAACCATTGCCACTTGATCTACCCCTTGCGGACAATTAGTGAGGTATTTAATTCAATATATCATTTTATTAGATTAGAATAAGTTTAGAGAAAATAACTATAAGTATATAACAATATAAATAAGTTTTTAAACTTATATATCATAAAAATAATTAGAATTATTTTAGTTAGTGAAAAGATAATATAATATAACAAAGTTTAGATCATTAATGTTACGAAATTCATCACAAAAAATAATTTCAACCAAACTTTAGATATCATCATGATTATAACTCACATAAAATGTAAATCAATTTTTTAAAAAATATATATATATATATATATATATAATATTTAAAATATATATATACAGTTGAATTTAGCAAATAAATTTTGAAACATTAAACCTCAAATCATATATCTTCAAAATATATTTTTCTTAACTTTATTAACCATAGGAAATCTTTTACATAAACAAAATTGGAATCCAACGAGACTTTATCTTTACAATTAAATAAGTCAATGTTAAAAGGATTTTGCAAGAATTTTACTTCAAAATGATTAGTTCTGTATATGTTCATTGGCAATCAGTTGGGAGAAAATCGCAAACAATTTCAAACACTTTTATGGGAGAAGGAAATGTGGAATTACAGCCGGAAGGATTGTCATACAATTTTTCAAGAAAAAAATTAGAATGAAACGTTAGATTAAAGGTCTTTATAAAATGTATTTTTAAAAATCTAATAGGGTAAAGTGAATATTTTATTTCTAGCATTTTAATTAATTTTGTTTTATAGTATTGAATATAATTAAATGTTTTTATGATATGATATATAGATATATTTAAAATAATATTTGAGTAGGATTGATAATAAAAAAATATGTTTTTTTGAAAAATCATAAATTTAAATTTAGAGAGGAGTAGAGTATGTACACTATTATTATAGGGATCTTTTGTCTAATAAATAATGGTATATCATATACTAATTTGGTGTTTAATTGGACTTTTTTTTCTTTTTAAATTAATGAAATAGACAATTGGAGCGGTCTCTAAAACTTTCTTAATATAAGATCAATTCCATTTGTCACCACTATAAACATTAGATACACCACCTCACTTCTAAAATGAATATAAGTTAATTAAAAATATCAAACCAAAAACCTTATAATATTTTACATAACATATTTTACTATTTTTCTAAATAACCTACACCCTTAAAGATAATTAAAATAAAAAATAAAAAGTCACAACATAATATTTTTAAAATCAACCATCATCCTCATAAGTAATAATAATAAACAAAATATTATAAAATTATCTGAAATTTATACTTTTAATATATATTTTTTTACCTAATTGAAATATTTTTTTTGACGTATATACACTTTATATAAATTTATAATAAATATATAAATATATAATATAATTTATTATTTATTTTAATTAATTTGATAACCAATTAAATCTTAATATAATGAAAAATAAATGATTAAAATGAGTTTTAAAATATACTTTATTATTTATATACAATAAATTTATTAAAAATATATAATTTTTAATATGTTGACTTTTTCAATAAATTAATTTTCTATATATCTAAATAAAAATGGTTGAAAAGATTTAAATTTTAAAAAATATAATCATATTGATATGTGTGTTAATTTGAAATATTAATAATTATGAAGTGGATGGTAGAGATTTAACTTCAATAGAATATTTTTAGTAGTAGTCGCATATCAAAAGTGCAGATTTATCTCAAAAATAGTTATGTCTTTCTCGTCTTTTTAATTAAATTGATTAATTAAAAAATATCGTATATGTTTTTTTAATCTTTGGTCATGTGAAATATATTATAAAGTGTGTGTTTTGATGTTAATAATGATGGATATTTATCAAATTTTACTAACAATTTAATTTATATGTGTACACCAAATTATAACCTGTTAATTTAACCAATAACTTATTTTTATTTTTATTTTTTTTCTTCTCTAAACATAATTAATGAAAAAGAGCTTAAAAACAAGAATATTTTATTGTAAATATAAAGTTTTTTTTTTTTTTTGATAATGTAAACATGTTATCAAAAAGGTGTGATACATTTATCTCCTAAAACAACATATAAAATATGAATTTTAAAACTATGTAACTTTCTCAATAATATACCCTGGTTGTAATATTTGTTTTTTTCTATCTATATAAAAATTTTGGATTCATTGCATTGGGAAAATTTAATAAAATTATCCTATAAAATTATAAAATAAAATATAGAAATCTTTTATTGTTTACAGATCTTATTCTTAATATCATTAGTAAAAGTGAACTTCTCAACATCAACTACTGAGGGAGTCGATACACTCCATAAAAAGCTTGTGGTTGATTGTAGGGCATGCCCATTACCCAGATCCTTGCTCTCTTACACAAAATGAACAGAGAAAGAACTCCCCCAAATCCAATCCCCATTCCCATTGCCAATGCTAATAATGACATTTTTTCATCCACACGACTTAACCAACCCACTTTAACATTACTCTCCCCACCAACACTTTTCATTGGTCTCCTTGTCTGCATCTGGCATGTTTGCAAAGGATATCCACATAAGCATTTATTTCTTTGAAATGAAGTCTCACTAAATGTGTCGAACTGTGTTCCTATTGGGATTGGCCCACAGAGTTTGTTAAATGAAATGTCTAGAGATGCCAACATTGTCAATTTAGAAAGCTCCTGGGGAATTTGCCCTGATAAATTATTTTTAGCCAGGTCCAATTGCTCCAAAGTAGATATCTCACTAATAGATGCAGGGATTTGTCCTTCCAATTGGTTTCTTGATAAATTCAACAATCGCATGTTGTTTAAACTTCCTATGCTTGCAGGGATTTGTCCTGTGAGATTATTGTTTGAAGCATCAAATATTGTGTTTTTCTCCAACACATATGTTAGACTATATTCAATACCTTTCATGTAAATCTTCAAAATCTCATACAACATCTCATAAGGTAGTGGTGAAGATCCATTAATTGTAAATCCTTTAAGTGATTGAAGATGAGATGGTATGTTCCCACTGAATTTATTGTTGGACAAATCCAACACTTGCAACCTAGTGAGATTTGTAATCCATTGAGGGAAACAACCATGAAAATTATTATAACCAACACTTAAAACTCTCATGTCCTGAAAAAATGCAAAGAACTTTGGGAGCTCCCCTGTCAGCCTATTTTCTCTTAAATCCAAAAGCTGAAGCTTGATAGCACTGGATAATGATACCGGCAATGTCCCAGAGAAGTTATTTGAATGGGCAGAGAAAACCCTCATAGAAATTGGAAAGTCTATGTCTAGACTTCCATTGAGCCTATTTTCAGACACCCTTAACCAAGCTAAGTGGGTGCAATTGCTGATACTCTTGGGAATTGACCCCTCCAACCTGTTGTATGATACATCTAATATCACAACTGATGACAAACCACCAATACTTTCAGGGATACTCCCAGAAATATTGTTACTGAATATAAGGAGAAAAAGGATAACTCTAAGCTTGCCAACGCTATGTGGAATGCCTCCGGTGATGTTGTTTGAATCAAAATTCATGTATATAAGGGATTGAAGATTTCCTATCTCTTTTGGAATTGTACCATTGAGATTGTTGTATTCGAGAGAAAGGTATTGAAGCTTGCTCAAATTAGAAATGGTTGTGGGGATGTTTCCAATGAATCTATTTTTACCAAGAACTAAGTAGGTCAATTGAGTCAAATTGGCAATGGCTTCAGGTATACTCCCTGTAAGTGTATTGGATGCAAGAGCCAAGAAGGAGAGTTGAGGAAGACTGAATATACTCATCGGCAATGAACCTTGAATTCTGTTAGCTTGTAAATCCAACCGTGCCAAATTGCTGCAGTTTCCTAACTCAGGGGAATAAAACCTGAAATTTTACCTAATTCAATACTCAGAGCATAAATAGAGAATTCAGTAAGCTCTTTCAAATTACCTAACTGAGGAGGGATACTGCCTGATAATTGATTGTGCCCCAAATACAAAAACTTAAGTGAAGAGCAGTTTCCCAAAGATGAAGGAATGTTGTTCTCCAACCTGTTAGAAAACAGAGACAAGTACTCTAATTTCTGCAACAGCCCCAATTCAACTGGGATTTTTCCACTCAAGACATTGCCAGAAAAGTCGATGTATGATAATTCAGTGCAATTGCTGAGATCTGGAGGGATGAGACCGTCTAGTGAATTGAATCTAAAATCAAGATATGCTATACTTCTCATCATACCTAAAAATGAAGGAATTGGGCCCGTCAAGTTGTTGCTCCCAATGGAGAACTCCCGTAGAGATGTGCAGTTGCTCAGAGAATCTGGAATACTTCCATTCAGAACATTTCCGAACAAGATGAGATGTTCCAACTCAAATAGACGACCAAACTCTGTTGGAATGCTCCCCGCCAAGCTGTTCTGTGCAAGCCCAAGCCATCGAAGGCGTGTGCAATTAGAGAGAGATTTTGGGATAGAACCAGAGAGTAGATTGTTGCTGAGATCAAGTGTTCCCAAGGCCTTGAGGCGCCCAAATTCTGGTGGAATCCCTCCTTTCAAAGAATTGTCAGAAATATTAAAAGTGCGCAACAAAGAGAGAGTGGGCAGAGATAGTGAAAGGGTTCCTTCCAATTGTAAGCCAGAAAGGATTATGGCCACCACTCTTTTGGTCCCTTTTCTGCACCGAATACCATACCATGAGGAGCACAGATTCTCTGAATTTTCACGAGTCCAGTTGGACAGCGATCCTGTTGGATCGGATTTAATGGCGTCTCTAGACAACAGAAGAGCCTCCCAATCCCTCTCACTGGAATTTGTCTTCACTGCAACAACTGAGGTTGCCATGATTAGAAGCATCATCACAATAACCTTCTTAGAATCCATTTTTCCCTTTCGTCACACACTCCAATGTTGTGTTCTTTCTCAGCTCTATATCTATATATAGAGAGAAAGCAGCTGTTCTGGGGACATTGATAGCTGTTCTAGAGAGAGGAATCGCCAGAAATTCTAGAAACTCAACCACTTTACTCAAATTCAATTCCACAGAAGTCTTTAGTGCGCACATTTCCTAGGAATTTCAGAGCTCCAATGACTGCAAATTTGACTACTTCCGTGTCCGTTTGCAGAGTTTCAACGAAGATTATCGACGGGTTGACGAAATTGGCGCGTGATTGTTGACGGGTTGATTTCAAAGCTCCATGAACTGCAAATTTGACGGATTTCACGACTTCGGTGTCCGTTTTCAGAGTTTCAACGAAAATTGTTGATTGAGTTCAGGAATTTTTAATTTGCCCATCAAAATTCCATTCGGGTGGCGGAATGTCGCAAATTTCAATGAATCGCCGTAGTGACCGGGACACGGGCGGCCGAAGTGGCAAAGGTTCAATGAATCTTATTCAAAGCTAATTTACTAAATACGTCTTTTTATTTGTTGGACGATTTTGTGAGGTGGAGCGAAATATTATTGGACTATTTTTTCTTATATGAATTTTTAATTATTTCAAATTTAATAATACTAGTAATGGTATGGCAAAAGAGGTTGATAAGTATTTTAAATAAGAAAAATTGTATGAAAAATGCGTTTGTAAATATGTATGTTATATACTATATGTATATGTATGTTATATACTATATGTATTGGCAAATTTAAATTTTATATAGATATTTTAAAAAATGATATTTTAATTTTATGGATATATATATATATATATAGATATATATTTTCTATAGCTCAAACTAAAAATATTAATTTGATATACTTCTAACAAAATATTAAAAATAGAGATAATGGCTGTTGGAAACCACATATTATTGGACTATTTTTTCTTGTATGATTTTTTATATAATCCAAATTAAAATACAAAATAATGAAATTTTGTAATGAAGATTAAGCTTTGGACAAACAAAGGCCATAAAAAGGCTTTTCAAAAGGCAATTTTGTTTACATTTTCTCCAATGAAAACATAGAGATGATCTTAATGAAAATACAAATGGCAACAATAGAGTTCCAATGAAAACACACAGATTATCTTACACTGTGGCATACAAGAAAACAAAAATGCAAATGGCAACAATAGAGTTTATCAAAAACTGTAACTTGGAAAAGTTGAAAACTAAGGCCCCGAATATTGTTGGACAATTTTGTAAGGTGGAACAAAATATTGTTGGATGATTTTTTCTTATATGATTTTTTAATGTGCGTTTTATTTATTTCAAATTTAATAATATTATTTTTTGAATGTTTTTATTAGATAATTTTTTTCCATAATTCTAAAGGGAATTGATCTTGTGACCTCTTGATTAGCAAAATACTTAACAACAAAGACTTTACCAATTATACTAACCCTTGAGATTAAGTCATTTCTATTTATATAATTAACCTATTTATTTATTTTTTTTAATGTAAATACAAATAACAATACTGGAAAAAAAATTAAACCTATGTTATAAAATCCTTAATACAAAATAATTTTCCAAATACAAGATTGTTTTATTAATAAGAGTGACATATTTTTAAATTTCGAAATGCCATAATTAATAGATTATTTTAATAATTTAAAGAAAATCGCAAATGTCTTCAATTAAAATATATAATAATATAAATAATTGTTATAAAATGATCATAATAAATTATTTCACAATAATAAAAGAAAACTATCATCAAAATAATTACAATGATTTTCACTTTAAACCTTTACTAACGCCAACAATTTATAAACTTATATTTATTTTAAAATAATGAATTTGAAAAAGGGACATTGTCATGATTGGAAGGATAACATAATTGGAACTTGATGAACCATAGGTAATTAGTGTAATGGAATTCACCAGGTAAGTTCATTTCATCGAGACTTTAAATGTCTCACTATGTAAGGGGATAGTGATGGCATGATTATGATAAATCTAAAGTGTTAAGTTAAAATTTTAAATATAATTTATTTTTTTTCCTATTGACATCTAGAAGATTAGGCAATTAGATATTTAGAATATTAGATGATTAGGTTACCCTTGGGTGAATTTTAGAATATAAAACTCCAATCATATTAGAGAATTTAAATTTAAATTTATTTTTTTTTAACAATTTAATTTTCATTTCTATAAAATAAATTAAATTTAAAATTGATATTTAAAATATTTTTATTAAAGTTTTATAATTTTAAAAATAATTACAATTTTTATATTATTAAATTTATAACTAATATTTAAAACATTTTTATTAAAATTAAAAATTCTATAATTCTAAAAATAAAGCTAATAAATTTTATAATTTTAAAAATAAAGCTAATTTGAAAGTCATTAGATTTAGAAGTTTAGAGCCATTAGAAATTATAACTTTGATAAATCTTATATATATATATATATATATATATATGAACGCTATTTAGATATTTAATTTTTTAACAATTTTTTTTATTCATAATAAATGTTATGATTATATTTTTAAAAATATTATTAAAATAATTTTTATTTTAATATTTATGTAATAATTTATACTAATTAAATTAATGCCTAGTCTAATTAATAGATGAAATGGTTTTTTCGTGAGCACTTTTTAAGATTAATTTTGCCAAAAATATGGTATAGATTTTTAAAATTCAAAAAATATAAATTGTAGAATTTGCAATGTCTGTGTATTTAGGGATTTTTTAGGGTGTCGAAGGCTTTAATGCATTCAAAAGTGAGTGTGTATTTTAAACAACAAAAAATCACAATCTCACTCTAAATTTATTGTTGGCTAGAAATGTGTATTTTAGGTTTTAATTAGGACCTCCTATTTAATAAGTGTGTCGTCTAAACATTTTATTTTCCTTGATCATGTTTTCTCACTAGTTTTACTAGAAATCAAAATTAAAATTGTTGAAATGCTGAACTTGAATTGTTAAATTTCTATAGAAAAAAATTTCTAGGATTTTTATACGATTCTTAATCCATTTATACATTCAAACATACATTTTTAGCATTAAAAACTAACAATTGTACTATTAGATTCAAATGAAAAAGATATAACATAGCAAAACTAGATTTCACTTTTGATAAGCAATTTATGCCATCTTTTCCCTTTTATTATATTTATAAAGTGCATTTAAATGAAGTATATCACTTTTACCATTTTGATCATGCTTATACAAAATTAACTTTACTATCTATTGCAAATTAATTTGCTTATAAAATGAATAAACTCAAATATCACCAACATTGATTCATCTTAATTCCCGATATACAAAAGGTAGAGAGGATTCGAATCTCTCAAGATACAAACATTTTTTTGAGTGCAAAATTGAGAAAAGGTTTGTACCTCAAGAGACTTGATCTAGAGTTAAGATGAATCTATGTCATTAATAAGCCTACAAAAACCCGATTATTTTCAATTAAAAACTTAGTTAAACTCCTTTTAATATTGTATGTAACTATATCAATTGTAGAAATAGAATATTGATGAACCCCTTTTTGATTGTGTAAAAGATATTTAATAATGTAAAAAACAATAAGAATGAAAAAATGAAAACAAAGATAAAAATGACTCACTTCCATCATGAAGTAAATATCAATCAATTTAAAAATATACCATTTCATAATCACATTGAGGTATATGACAAAGCTAGTATTAACAAGAGTTGCAAATCAACATAGGTAGTGCACGTACTATAGAGTTTGAGATGTATGTTGTTTTAAATTTAGTTAATTCATTGGATTAAAAACACATTGGAAAATTTAAGTATGTAGTGAAAACTTCAAATTGAGCCTGGTATATCACATTACTTTCCAACAGAACTTTATGAATATAAAGATTATTTATTCATACAAATTATCTTAATGGAAGAGAGTTTACAAAAATATTGAATTCAAGTTGTTACATTGTAGTATCTTCAAGAATTTCATATTAATTTTGGATTTATGTGCAAAATGTAAGGAAAGTTTACACCTCAAAACACTTGATTCTTCTAGAATTTTGGTAGATATAAAACTAAGATGAATTTATGTTAGGTTTAAGTCAAAAAGTAATAAAATATTTTAACATGTGGGAATCTATGTTAGTTGTTATTAATATTTTTTAAAATATTACATGTGTATTTGTCTATTTATCTATATGTATGTATTGAATTATTTTTTATTATTGATATTTTTTAAAATGTTACATTTTAATTCCATATTAAACATTGAAGACATTACAAATCTCCTTCATACCTTGAATTAAAAAGAACTTATTAATGGAATAAGAACTCACTAACTTTTTCTCTCTCTTAGTTTATATATTTCATTTTAAAATCTTTTACTCACCATGCATATTAAAATATTTGAGTCATTACCCACATTAAATTTAAAATTGTTATTAATACTTTTTAAATTTTATATATCAACTCTATATTTATAATAGAGTAAGTTACACATCTCCCTCACAATTGAAATTGAAATATAAGAAAAAAATTAATTTAAATTACTTTATTTTTCTATCTATAGACTTGACATAAAATTATGAAATATTTTATTTATGGGTAATATTATTTTTTTGTTATTAATATATCTTTGTTTTAAATATTTAATGCCAACTGAACATAAAATTAATTACACACTATATAATCTTAATAATATTATTTTTACATGCCATATGTCAACTCATTTAAGTACTAAAGGAATTATATATCTCCCTCATACTAAAAAATAAATTCTTATTTTATTAAAACTATCTTTTTTCTTGTTACTTTCAATTAATTTATCTCTCTATATAAGTCGATGTAACATTAAGGTGGAAAACGAAGTATTTTATTTATGACCTACACTGAATTTCATTTTTGTTATTATTATTTTTTAATTTTTTAATGTAAGTATTATTTTATTATTTTTAAATGTAACTTTACATGACAACATCTCTCATGATTTAGAGCTCCTCGTCATGCAATGATTCATATTCTCCACATTAAAATGTTAATACATAGCCATCATAAATTACACATCAATGTTAAGAATTTAATAAATTATACCCATGAAGTGTAAACCAATTGGTTTGTATGGGGTTTAGTCCCCACCCAGTCATAAATTCAAATTTCATGGAGAATGAGAGGGTAAAAAAAAAGAATGGAATAAATTAGACATCTCCCATACAATGAAACGTGAAATATATGAAATTTTTTTAATTTAAATTGCTTTATTTTTCTCTATATAAACTTGATATAAAATTATGTTATTTAATAGATACATTAAAACGTTTTATTTATGGATGACACTAATTTCTTGTTATTAAGATATTTTTGTCTTAAATATGGCATATCAATTCAACATAAAATCGATTAGCTAATAGATAATAGTTAATTAATAAAACATAAACAAGAAGGGTATGCAGAGCATAAAACAAGAAGGTTACGCAGCCCCCTCATGCGCGTGAATAGTGGCATTTCCAGCAGGAAGAGGGGCAAAAGGAGGACTCCTGAGTTTCCAGCTTTTCCCTACATCTGAACCTAGCAGCCTCTGCATCAAAACCAATTATGGCTTGGTAGTTATTAGTTAGTAGCTATTGTATACATTATTTTTTCTGGCTTGCTTCTTATCACTCATTGAATATAGCTCTGATCTCATCTGAGTTTTTGAATATCGAAGTAGGACATACCAGTCTCTAAGTCGAACTGTCCCATCGATACCACCTTCAGGTTTTTGTGAGGTTCAGATACAACCTTTTGCTTTCCTCTTAGATTGTCAGGTTCATTAATCTTCAAGATTTTCATATGAAATTTTACTTGCAAAGTCATGTCCCTAGTTAATTTCTATTGCAAGTTGTTGTGTAAGTGTTTCTATTTTTGCAGCTTGTTGTTTTGCTTGTCTCTCTAATGAGCCAAATTCCCTCTTGACTTCGAGCTTTACTGATTTGTGTGCTCATTTGCTTTGTGACCCCAAAGTAGCAATTTCATTAGTGAAGAATGTTGACTGAGGTTGTTTTCACTAACCAATAGCCCATCTGAGTAGCTCCTGTGATTAGGCCCCTCCCTATGTCAACCTCTAGGCACAGATTTGGCACCTTCGTTAGATATGTAGGCATTCCCGAGCAGTATGAAAGAGCATAAGGTTCGAGGGAGGCAGTTAAGGTCGAAAGGAAGTGTCCTTGCAGACAAAACATGTCCTCTAAAGCTCCCAAAGTTGTGCAGGAAATCAACTAAAAGGTCTTCTCCATCCACAATTGATTAAATGTCTCCTTAACAACCGAACTTTTCTTCATTCTCATTCGATGTGGATTGGCTAACCGAGGGGGATAAAGACCAACCAATATTAGCGGGCATTTGGTTAGGAGGTGAAACAAACCTTGTTGCATATTCTTTATTGAATCCCCTTAAACACTAAGTAATAACTCAGTGCATGCCTTTTGTGACTTTTCCAGTTGCAAATCAAGGTTTATATTCACTTGGTTATCAGAATCGGACTCCTCGAGATCTTTGAAAACATGTCTAGCATTTCCCATGTCAAAATATCCATGACCAACATCTAGATGTTTTTCATTGTTTTTAATTGATTATGTAGGCTTGCAAATATGGCTAGGAGGTGAAATAAACCTTATTACATCTTGATGAATTCCACCCTTTTTATTGTCAATTTCATGAGTATCAGGCACCTCTTTTCTTGGACCTGAAGGTGATAGAACATCATCGACAACACATCCTCTATAGTTTCCATTTGCTTCAATACTTGGTTGATTGGATGAGGTATCTAGACCACCAGAACTCAAGTGTATTGCTGAGGTGGCACGTGATGTGTCCTTGATATCATGGCCATCTACATTCTCTTCAGTAGATAATGCATTTCTATGAGGTTCGTCAACAACAGTCTGTGGTATATGAAAACCCCTTTCGATAATCTCTCTTTGCTGCTGAAATTCTCTAAATCTTGTCTTTGAAGTAAGTGGTTGGACTGTAGCATGTAAAGTAGTACCAAAACTATAGCTTTGAAGGGGAAGAGAGATAGACACTGGCTTTACAACTTTTCAAAATCTGCTAAGTTGATGCTACACTCTCCAAGGATGCCATGCCGAGAGGAGACCATTGAAACAACAAGCTTCAATAGCTCTTCATAAAAAAATTTGGTTTTGGCATCCTGAAGAAGTCTTGTTGTTTGATATGTAGGGTCAGACCATTTGCGACTCCCATTGCGAACATAATCTTTTGTTGTCTTAGCAGTGGCCTTTCCAGTCTCAACAAGCGTTAAATGGTACTATTTCTCAAATTGGGTTGGCAAGTTGCCCTGATCTTGGTCATATTGTGAGCAAGAACTTCATAATTATTGTTTGTACCCAAGAGATACAATAGTAAAGATAAAATATAATACCTTTTTGATAATTTGACCTTATACACAGACAACCTTTAAGCTTCCTTAATGCTTGTGGTTATGACAATAGTTTCCATACATTAATCTTTATCATGGGTATAATATTGACATAACACGATTAAATGTGGGTATAGGTTGAATTGTGGTTGATCTTGATAGATTTTAGAAAGAACATACCTATATGTCACCTTATTTCCTCAACATAACCTCATACCCATCATCTACATGAAGGTTTGAGAATGGTTGCATTAATTGAATAAGGAGGGTCATTCCTATGGATGAGAATGTTCAAAAGGGCTCTAGCACTATAGAGATTTGTGAATTAGTTAGCCTCCTTCACTTTCATATTTTGTAAATTGATATCCTATCAATAAAGTGTTTTCTGTTTAAACATGAAATGGTACTATTTCTCAAATTGGGCTGGCATGTTGCCCTATTCTTGGTCATCTTCTGAGAAAGAATTTCATAGTTATTGTTTGCTTATCTCCTTATACACAACCAACCTTTAAAATTCCTTAATGATTGTGGCTTTGACAATAGTTTCCATACATTAAGCTTTAGCATGAGTATAATATTGCAAGATTTCCAGTTATTTATCATATTCATAATAAGGTCATCACCTTAAGTTTTATTGTTTTCTTATCGTAGATAGAGAATACATTACTGAAGAATCAACTAAAGAGTAAAGTCTTCATGTTCTAGATGCCTATGGATGAGAATGTTCAAAAAGGTTCTAGCCCTAGAGAGATTTGTAAATTGGTTAGCCTCCTTCCCTTTTAGATTTTGTAAATTGATATGCTATCAATAAAGTGCTTTATGTTTGAACATGAAATCTTGTCTTTGAAGTAAGTGGTTGGACAGTACCATGTAAAGTAGTACCAAAACTACAAGCTTTTAAGGGGAAGAGAGACAAACGTTGGCTTTACAACTTCTGCAAAATTTTCTAAGTCATTGAGAACAACAAGCTTGAATAGTTATTCATCAATTTTTTTGGTTTTGGCATCCTGAAGAAGTCTTGTTGTTTCATATATAGGGTTAGACCATTTGCAACTCCCATTACAGACAAAAGCTTTTGTTGTCTTAAGAGTAGCCTTTCCAGCCTTAACAGGTATTAAATGGTACTATTTCTGAAATTGGGCTAGCATGTTACCCATTTTTTGAGGTAGCAAAAAAATCAATCGATTTTGAAAAGTGTTAATTCATAACACATCTTTTTTTAGCATATTTTTGACACCTAAAATTTTTTTATGTATTAAATTGAACAATTTTTTTTTTTAAATATTGGTGATTTTCATGAGGATTTTGAAAAACATTCAACATAAGCATTCAACATTTTTTAAAAGATATTTTTGACACTTAAGACATTTTTAAGGCATTTTTGACATTTTTCAAAATTTTAAAAACTAAAAAAAAAAAAAAAAAAATACAAATATTTTAAAACACACATAAATTAAAAAAGGGGGTTAAAAAATAACCCAAAAGTTAAAAAAAATAAAAAAAAAGGACTAAGCAAACCAAAAAAAACATTCAAATTAAATAAAAAACAATAAAAAATATTATAATAAAAACATACAACAACACAACAACAAAAAAACGAACCAAAAAAGCATAATTAAAAAAAAACCAAAAATTATTAGCATTATAATAAAAAAAAAATCAAAATATGGTCGGCTAGTTCTCGACTGGCTAGTGCAGGGCCACTGGACCTGGCGGCCTTTGCAGTTGCACGTAGCTACCAAGGACACCTAGCCAGTGACCTAGGGCTTGGCACGTTGATTCCAAGAATCAGCCTTGGGCCCAAGACGATTCTCAAAATCGACTTGCCAAGCCCAAGCTTCATATTTGTAAAAAATATATATATAATAATGTTAGTAAATTTAAATTTATTTATTTTTCATTATGTTTTTTATATGTTTTTAATTTTTTTTTTAATTATGTTTATTTTATTTAAGTTTTATGTTTTTACTTAATGTTTTCTATTTGTTTTTTATTTTTTTAATTTAATTTGATTTTTTTAATTATTTAAAATTATTTAAAAATTTTCATTTTTGGCCTAACTTTCTAATTTTTATTTTTATTTTTGTATATTTGTTTATTATTATATATATATATATATATATATATATATATATATATATATATATATATTGTTTTCTTTCACGTTTTATCTTTTAAATTAATTTTTTTTTCTTGTTATTTGTTATGTTTGATTTTTTTTTTTTGACTTTTATGTATATTTTTACATTTGTGTTTTTTTGCCATGTTTTTATATTTGTTTTTTTTTACTATATTTTTTAATTTTTATATGTTTTAATATCTATTACTATTTACTTGTTATTTTTTAAATTTTTTGGGTTTTTTTTTAATTTTTAATTTTTTTCAATGTTTATTTTTTTGTTTTTATTCTCATGTTTTTATTTTTTATTTTTATGTTTTAATGCATATTTTTGTTTGCTAATTATTATTTTTAAAACTTTTTTGTATGTGTGTTTTTTTCAATGTTTTAGTTTGTGTGTTCTTTTCTATTTTTCATTTTTATTATTTCCACGACTAGCAACCCAATCCCATTATGTCTTAATTTGATTGTTGATTTTAAAGTTTTTGTTATAAAGTATCGAGTCTGCCCTCACAATGTGTGAATTTCATGGTTGGTATTTAAGTTTTCATTACAATGGGTCGAGTTTGCATACATTGTGTGTAAATTTGATGGTTGACTTCTAAATTTTTGTTGCAATGTGTCAAGTTGTCTTAGGCTAAGATTTTAAAGTCGTCATATTTTTAACATTTAAAAAAGAAATTACTCCTCGTATAATGACTCTTTCATTCAAGTATTCATTTTTAAATGTTTTCAGTCATAAAATTTTTCCATAATGTCATGGTTGAAAAATTGTCAAATTTTAAATTTTTCTGACTTCTAGTATTCCAGCATCAACATTTTTCATTTTTAGGTTATTTTCATGTTTTTTTGGGGTTTTTGGGCAAGATTTCTCGTTTTGAGTTTATAGTTCCCGTTTCAAAGTTTACATTGTTAACAGTAAATATAAAAGATAATACCTTTCCGATAATTTTGACCTTATACACAAGCAACCTTTAAATTTCCTTAATGATTGTGGTTTTGACAATAGTTTCCATACATTAAGCTTTAGCATGGGTATAATATTGACATAACACGATTAAATGTGGGGATAGTTTGAATTGTGGTTCATCTTGACATATTTTAGAAGGAACATACCTATACATCACCTTATTTTCTCAACATATCCTCATACCCATTGTCTACATGAAGGTTTACGAATGGTTGCATTAATTGAATAAGGAGGGCCATTCCTATGGATGAGAATGTTCAAAAAGGTTCTAGCCCTAGAGAGATTTGTAAATTGGCTAGCCTCCTTCACTTTCAAATTTTGTAAATTGATATCCTATCAATAAAGTGTTTTCTGTTTGAACATGAAATGGTACTATTTCTCAAATTGGGTTGGCATGTTGCCCTATTCTTGGTCATCTTTTGAGCGGGAATTTCATAATTATTGTTTTCTTATCTCCTTATACACTTCCAACCTTTAAAATTCCTTAATCATTGTGGTTTTGACAATAGTTTGCATACATTAAGCTTTAGCAAGGGTATAATATTGCAAGACTTCCATATGGACAAGGTTATTTATCATCTTCGTAATAAGGTCATCACCTTAAGTTTTATTGTGTTCTTATCATAGATAGAGAATACATTATTGAAGAATCAACTAAAGAGTAAAGTTTTCATGTTCGAGATGCCTATGGATGAGAATGTTCAAAAAGGTTCTAGCCCTAGAGAGATTTATAAATTGGTTTGCCTCCTTCACTTTCAGATTTTGTAAATTGATATCTTATCAATAAAGTTTTTTTGTTTGAACATGAAATGGTATTATTTCTCAAATTGGACTGGCATGTTGCACTGTTCTTGGTCATCTTGTGAACAAGAATTTCATAATTACTATTTTTACCTTAGAGATACAACAGTAAAGATAAAATATAGTACCTTTATGATAATTTTGACCTTATACACAACCAACCTTTAAACTTCCTTAATGATTGTGGTTTTGAAAATAGTTTCCATAGATTAAGCTTTAGCATGGGTATAATATTGGCATAGCACGATTAAATGTGGGGATAGGTTGAATTGTGGTTCATATCCATAGATTTTAGAAAGAACATACCTATACATCACCTTATTTTCTCAACATATCCTCATACCCATCGTCCACATGAAGGTATGAGAATGGTTGCATTAATTGAATAAGGAGGGTCGTTTGAATGACTAGAGATACTTTGATCAACTTAGGACATTCATTCAACTAATTATAGAAAGTTTGAATAACTAAGGAGGGTCATTTTACCATTGGAATATCAATTTCCAAATATGTGACCCTATTACTTTGTATTGTAGAGAGCTTTGTAACTACTATAACTAGCATAAGTTTGTACATGATTGCTTCATATCATGGATTTCTAAGCTACATCACTTCCTTTTTTATATGCCAAGAACAATTAATTGAGTCAACTTCTACCTTGATTAACATTAATATCTGAACAGGAATAGATGACCATCAAGTTACAGGCCTGAAAAAAGGCACTACTCATTTCTAATGCTTGCCATCCACTAATGTTCTTGTCCTTGTATTAAAATGTGCAATGATGCTTATCTCATTATACACAACCAATATTTAAACTTCCTTAATGATTGTTGTTTTTCCATGAAAACCCTTCCTTATTTTCCATGCATTATGGATATTAGATGATGAGTCTTTGTTTTAGGATAATGTCTAGGTCACTTGACATAGGACGATAAAATGTGGGGATAGGTTAAATTGTGGTTCATGTTGATAGAAAGTTCATCAAAACCACAAGATAATGAAAATTGTCAATAGGAAATCAAGTAAAAAGTCTTCTTTGTGATCCCACTGCAATCATATGATATATAGCAATGAAAATCTCCTGTATATATATATATATATATATATATATATATATATATATATATATATGATATGCTTTACATGCCAACCCTTCATATGTCCCTGTCAATAATGCCAACCAATATAATCTGATACTACTCATTAAATTTGCAACTGGAAGTATAAGAACATATACAATATATCTAAATGATGCAGCCAAATCAATATGTAACATGATACACAATAATAATTTGTGTAAGTTTTTCTATTTTTATAGATTGATGTTTTGCTTATCTCTCTAATGAGCCAACTTCCCTCTTGAGCTGCACAATTGAAGATTCAATAGTTTGTAGATTTGGTTTAAGCCTTTCATTTTCTTCATAAACATTTAGTGCATCGTTGTCAGTACAATGATCTGAACTCCACCCATATTTGCATTCACCATTTGACCTTTCTGTTTGCCTTGAACATGCCAATTATTGACCAATATTGTTAAATGATTCTGTAGGCTTACAAATATTGTTAGGAGGTGAAAGAAACCTTGCTGCATCTTGATGAATTCCACCTTTTTTGCTGTCAATTTCATGAGTATTAGGCACCTCTTGTCTTGGACCTGAAGGTGATAGAACATCATCGACAACACAAACTCTATAGTTTCCATTTCCTTCAGTACTTGGTTGATTGGATGAGATGTCTAGACCATCAGAACTCAAGTGTATTGCTGAGGTGGCACGGGATGTGTCCTTAACATTATGGTTGTCTACATTGTCTTCAGTAGCTAATGCATTTCTATGAGGTTCGTTGTCAACAGTCTATGTTATATGAAAACCTCTTTCGGTAATCTCTCTTTGCTTCTCAAATTCTCTAAATCTTGTCTTTGAAGTAAGTGGTTGGACTGTACCATGTAAAGTGGTACCAAAACTACAGCTTTAAAGGGGAAGAGAGACAACGTTGGCTTTACAACTTCTGCAAAATCTGCTAAGTTGATGTTAGCCTCTCCAAGGATGCCATGTCGAGAGGAGACCATTGAAACAACAAGATTGAATATATTTTCATCAATTTTTTTGGTTTTGGCATCCTGAAGAAGTCTCGTTGCTTCATATATAGGGTCAAACCATTTGCAACTCCCATTGTGGATAGAATCCATCCACTAATGTTCTTTTCCTTGTATTAAAATGTGCAATGATGCTTATCTCCTTATACACAACCAACCTTTAAAATTCCTTAACGATTTTGGTTTTGACAATAGTTTCCATACATTAAGCTTTAGCATGGGTATAATATTGCAAGACTTCCAAAAGGACAAGTTATTTATCATCTTCATAATAATGTCATCACCTTAAGTTTTAATGTTTTCTTATCATAGATAGGGAATACATTATTGCATTTAGCCTTAGTTATCCTATTCACTAGTCTCTTTAATGGATAAAGTGGAATTGCTTGAATGTTTCTTATTCATTGTTAAATATTTCCTTTAAGATATTGCTAACATTTGTGATATGTAATTTTCACAACAAAATGTTTGAGCATTCAGGTTATCTGTATATTTTAGATATCAACGAGAAGAAGCAAGAATTGAACCTTGGATAAATCTCCAGACTACCAAAGTTGAAGTTGAAACCAAAAATCTTGTGGTATAGGGAGTGTGCCTATAAATATTTATACACATTTACGAATATTTCCAGATTTTTGGTTCTTTATAGCATTTAGAAAATGTGAATAGATATGTTGATATTTAGGTCATTAACATAATGAACACAGCAAAAGTTATTGTGCAGGTAAGTCTGCATAAATTTGTAAGCATAACAATGTAAACTTTGAAACGGGAACTATAAACTCAAAACGGGAACTCTGGCCCAAAAACCCCAAAAAAACATCAAAAACAGTGCTAAAAACGAAAAGTGTGTATACTGGAACGATGTTTTTTTTTTTAGGTGCCAATTTTGAACGTGTTTTAAAAATGGCGGTGACTACGAAATTTACTACTAAATATTCGTGCAAAATATAGCTTCAAAACGAAAGTGATGCTACTGGAATAACATTTTTTTTTTTTTAGGGTCAATTTTCAAACTTTTTAAAAAATGCTAATAAAACCAATTTTTTATGTCTCAAACAAAGTTAATTTTTAAGGAAAAAACACATTAATGTTTCTGGTAGAATATCATTTTTCTTTCCTAAGTATAAATTTAACATGTTTTCAACCACACCATGCTAGATACAAAAGAAATTGAAATTTTTTCAACTATAAAATTAAAAAACCATGACATTATGAACAAAGTATATCACTCAATGAAATCAAAAGTCTTTATTTGTATACTGAATAAAACAGACATTATATCTCTAATTTGATATTGCATTGTAGATATTTAAACAATAAAATTTATCATACTTAAGACATAATCCAACAACATAAAAATGCTTCATAACTTCTCATTTAACAACATATGGAAAACATTAATTTTATTTGAAGATATGATGCATACATCAGTTATATAATCTGTCTTAAACAATTATTCAAAATCACTCATATTTTCTTGCACACCATCACAATTCACATCTTCAGATGAGTGACTGGATGCTGACGAAGATGTTCCATATTCTTCTCTTTCATAAACTAGTGCCCCATCTGAGTCCACATGCATGCCCAACATTCCAGGTTTCAAAAGTCTTCTAGATCTACGACTGGTTTCAGCAGACTCCCATGTCAACACTATTCCTTCTGGTAACAACCTTTTCAGAATCTCTATCGTCTTGAAGCGAAGAGTTCCTCTCTTTGTTAAATTGAAGTCATAAACAAGTATGTCAACATCCTCCAATTGTAATATGTCTGTGCGGCGGCGATTTATATTTGTACCCTTTCTTTTTCTTTTTCCACCATTTTTTTTGTCAACTACCATCTCTGGCTTATACACACCATTGAATGGGTGTGTATTTGTGGCATACCAATGTACTTCAACACTTGTAACATCCTCATTTTCTGTAAAGACCTTTATAACTTTAGCAACCCAAAATGGATAGCCTTTGGGATCTCCATCTGCTAGCACTGCAATCATGCAACCCTCCTTAATATCATGTACTAAACCCCTATAAAGGTCTTCCATGGCTTCACGTTGTGCACGAGATCTTCTGGAACCAATATACATCTCTCTTTCCATTGCCTGTGAAGAATTAATAATACCTTGAGTTTGTTGCTGTTCAACAATGTTTACTTCCTCTTGTTCATTCGACACATTTTGTGGCCAAATAAATGGATTTTTCAAAGGTATATCTTCATTGGTTGTTGTTGAAATGATATCACTTTGATTATTGAAAAATGACTCCCACCAAACTGAATCAGCAATGTCAAAGTACTCATATGTATATCTAATACATTTTTTAATTTCTTCTAGGCAATCAGAATAATTTATATGTCTATTCTGTCTGCGTGCATTCTGAACTTCACCAACTGATTGTAATAACAATATTTTTGATGCAAATATTGGACGATCTGGAATGAACTTCAAAAATTGCAAACCTGATGACGGTGCCCATTCTGTAGTAGTTGAAAACTTCTTGCCCCATATTAGTGTTTTCCCATCAATTTTTTTTATACGAAATTGATGTTGGAAGCTAATATCATTAAGTTGTTCAATGCATTTCCCCTCACCATATGATCCTAGAATAAACCTTCGCATGTCAACAGTTTCTTCCAACACTTCAAAAGCAGGCTCTGGCATGTATGATTTCTTAATACATTCAATTAGTGATGGCAAGCTCCCAACTTCCTTCCTCCTCAATGTGACTGAAAAACGACTGAACATCTGATCAATATGGTCATGAGTGTGCCCAACAAGAAGGAAACCAACCTTTACCTTTTGAAAAATTCTCAATTCAACAAGCATGTTCAGATACCCAAAAACAACCTGATTTTTGTTTTCACGGCAAGTGTTGTCCAATTGTAGATACAAAACTTCAGGAAGATTACCAGACCAATGAGAAATCACATCATGAATTATGGTTATGGTCAGATTTGCATCATTATGAATATTTGGAGCTGTGAAGTACACCCTTAGCAACATTTTCCCATTGAAGACCATACAACCGACCAAGTGAAACTGAATAAAATTTTCCTCTTGTAGATTTTTGGGTGTGCGAACAAAATGTGGTAAAAGTGTTTTCTTCTGGTCCATACCATCAATTATCAAACCCAAATATTTATTTGGATTATCATAACACTTCTTTCGATGCTTGTACAACTTCTTCCTTTCATTTGTTTGTTGTTCGCGATGCTCCTGAAGTTCTTTGACAATTAAATCTACACAACATAAAAGAAATTCATTAAGAAATATGTTTTCATAGTTGATGACTATACAATTTTGAAAGTAAAAGTTATGAACACTTACCTCTTTTTGAGCCTTCACATTTGTCCCTTTTTGATTTAAGAGAAGCACATGTACTGCAAATCCCCATCCTTGTCTTCTTAGGAATACAAACATTATTGAATTCTTTCTTCCATATCTTCACAAAATATTGATATGTAATAAATTGGCCCTGTCCCTCAGCACTTTCTGCATATTCTTTGTATAAGTTGTAGATTTCTCGTCTTGAAAAATTATCTGGAATATGTATTGTCTCTCTATTTGGTATACACTCTCCATGCTTTGAAAAGAAATCTTTCATCCATGACATTGCAGTATTTGATAATGGCCCAAACTGTCTTTTATAACGTACTTCTGAATAAAATGTGGGATCCTTTTCCAAATTTTCTTGAATTCTCGAGAGACGAAAATTCCCAATTGAATGAAACATTTTGAAAGCTTTTCTACACAATAATAAATTCCTAATATGATAATCATAACCTGACAATGTAGATTGCATGCAGCCAACTAAATATGAGTTTTGCATGCTTTTATTCATTGACAAATATCTCTTCCTGCTTTCTAATGCAAATGTGAAATCCATACGTTTCAAGCAATTTTTTTGGCAACATTCACTTGAAATGAGAGCGCTGATAGAACTTCTTCTCGTCAGATATTTTGCTCTACCCCTTGTATAACTAGAATAGTTTGCATTGATACGAAAAGGTCTGCTCCTACTCCTCGATACAATATTTCTTGGCAACATCTCCATCATTGGATCATCACTGCTGCTCTCATCCTGTTCTTCATCACTGCTGCTCTCATAGTCCTTAGAATCAGGACTAAGAGGAGATTGTGATACTCCAATCTTTTGAAAATCATCATCCCGCGCTTCATCACTGCTGCTCTCATAGTCCTTAGAATCAGGACTAAGAGGACATTGTGATACTCCAATCTTTTGAAAATCATCATCCCGCGCTTCATCACTGCTACTCTCATAGTCCTTAGAATCAGGACTAAGAGGAGATTGTGATACTCCAATCTTTTGAAAATCATCATCCCGCGCTTCATCAATGCTGCTCTCATAGTCCTTAGAATCAGGACTAAGAGGACATTGTGATACTCCAATCTTTTGAAAATCATCATCCCGCGCTTCATCACTGCTGCTCTCATAGTCCTTAGAATCAGGACTAAGAGGACATTGTGATACTCCAATCTTTTGAAAATCATCATCTCGCGCTTCATCACTGCTGCTCTCATAGTCCTTAGAATCAGGACTAACTGGACACTTTGACACTCCATTCTTTTGAAAATCATCATCCCGCGCTTCATCATCGCTGCTCTCATAGTCCTTAGAATTAGGACTAACTGGACACTTTGACACTCCATTCTTTTGAAATTCATTATCACACTCATCATCACTGCTGCTCTCATAGTCCTTAGAATCAGGACTAACTGGACACTTTGACACTCCATTCTTTTGAAAATCATCATCCTGCGCTTCATCACCGCTGCTCTCATAGTCCTTAGAATTAGGACTAAGTGGACACCGTGACACTCCATTATTTTGAAATTCGCCATCATGCACGTCAAAACTGCTGCTCTCATAGTCTTCAGAATTAGGACTGAGTGGACACCGTGACCCTCCATTCTTTTGAACTTCACCATCACGCTCTTCAAAACTGCTACTCTCATAGTCCTCAGAATTAGGACTAAGTGGACATCGTGACACTCCATTCTTTTGAACTTCACCATCATGCTCTTCATCACCGCTGCTTTCATAGTCCTTAGAATCGGGACTAAGTGGAAGAATTGACTTTCTATTCATAGTGGAAGAATTCCCGCTATATTCATCAATATGAATAGAGTTGTTACGCGATGAAGATGTTGATGGTGTATAAACCGAAACTTCACCATCAGAACAATCAATCCCTTTCAAACAGAAGATGTTGAATGATACAAATGGAGTCTCCTAAGAATATTATATAGCTTAAAGAATGAAATATTCCCTCCAAAATTATTCCCTCCAAAAATTTTCGCGAAAATATTTCCCTCCAAAAATTTTTGCGAAAATATTTCCCTCCAAAAGTTTGTTAGATTTATTTACCTTTATTATTTTATTCTACAATTCATTGAAAAACATAAACTAAATTTTTTTATGAAATCAATCACTGAAATTCAAATTGTAAACTACAACTTCTATATTAATTATTCTAATAGTTAAAGTATAAAATATTTACTAAACAACTAATTTTTTTTTTTAATTTTTATAATATATTCTAAAACAAATTAATCCCACATTCAATCCATTGTAAAATAACTCTACAATATTCGCTCTATAATAATTTAAAACAAATTATCCCACATTAATCGTACAGAAAAACATCTTCGTATTTTCACTTATATATTAAATTTCGTTATCACTATTACTTACCTCACATCTAGGTTTTCTGAAGTTCGTTGAAAGACATGAATTTGTGGAGCAGCTATATTGCTATCAACAACATATTCAACGAAGAATTATCGCAATTGAAAGGTAAGTTCAATTTTTTTTTCAAAATTTTCATATTAAATTAATTTAACGTCGAAGAAGATTTTTTTTTTTTAAATTAATAATTTTTCCAAGCCAAAATAACAATTATGTCAATCGTGAGCATGGTGGGCCCAATCAAACTCAATCACCCAATAACCGTGGGTAGGCCGTCGTCGTGCCCCCTTCCCCCAACCCATTACCGATCTTTCCCATTCACCCATGCCCTCTTCCCCCTTCTACCCTACCCATGCGCCAGCCCTTGCCACCCCCAACTCACCCACCCATGCACCCTTTCCCTAACTCTTCCTTCCCTACCCCACAACTCTCCTCCCCATAAGCCCACCCCCTAACTCCCATTCCCCTCCAATCTCAACTCCTCCCCCCCTTCCTTAACGCCGGCCCCATGGGCCCCACCCCCTAACTCCTTCCCCGTGCCCCCTTTCCCTCCCCCCCTTCTGCCCCTAGCCCTACCCCCCCCCCCACCCTACCCCTACCTTACCCCCCCCTTCTGCCCCTAGCCCTACCCCCATCCCCCCACCCTACCCCTACCCCCCCCATTCCCCCCCACACCCCCTACCCTACCCCCCCCCCCCCCCCCCCCCTATCCCACCCCATCCCCACCCCCCCCCCCCCGCCCTACCCCCCCCCCACCCGCCCACCCGGCCCTACCCCGCCCACCCACCCCGCCCACTCGGCCCACCCGCCACCCCCCTACCCGGCCCACCCTGCCCACCCGCCCCCTCCCCCCCCCGCCCCTCCCCAGCCCCCTCCGCCGCCCCTCCCCCTCCCCTCCCCTCCCCTCCTCCGCCGCCCCTCCCCCTCCCCCTCCCCCGCCCCTCCCCGGCCCCCTCCGCCTCCCCCTCCGCCCGCGCAGGGCCACCCCCGGGCCGCCCCGCCCCGCCCGACCGGCGGCGGGTCGATTCCAGGAATCCCAGGTCGGGCGGGGCGGGGTGGCCCGAGGGTGGCGCCGATTCCCGGAGTCGACCCGCCACCGGTCGGGCGGGGCGGGGCGACCTGGGGGTGGCCCTGCGCGGGCGGAGGGGGAGGCAAAGGGGTGGGCGGAGGGGGCCGGGGAGGGGAGGGGGAGGGGGGCGGAGGGGGGAGGGGGAGGGGCGACGGGGTGGGCCGGGTGGGCGGCGTAGGGCGGGTGGGCCGGGTCGGGCGGGGTCGGTGGGTGGGCTGGGTGGGCGGGGTCGGGCGGTTGGGCCGGGTGGGCGGGGTAGGGCGGGTGGGCCGGGTGGGCGGGGTCGGGCGGGTGGGCGGGTGGGCCAGGTGGGGATGGGGTAGGATAGGGGGCGGGGGTGGGGGGAATGGGGTAGGGTGGGGGGATGGGGGGGGTAGGATAGGGGGCGTGGGGGGGCAATGGGGGGGGTAGGGGTAGGATGGGGGGGGTAGGGTGGGGGCGTGGGGGGGCAATGGGGGGGGTAGGGGTAGGGTGGGGAGGATGAGTGGGGTAGGGTGGGGGAATGGGGGGGGGGGATGAGGGGGGTAGGGGGGGGATGGGGGGGGTAGGATAGGGGCGGGGGGTGGGGAATAGGGGGGGTACGGGGGGGCGGTAAGGGTAGGGCGCGGGTAGGGTGTAGGGGGGGGGATAAGGGTTGGGGGGGGGGGGTGGGGTAGGGCGCGGGGATGGTGGGGGGGGGATGGGGTAGGGGGGGCGCGTGGTGTGGGGAGTGGTGGGCGCAGTGGGGAGGGGCGGCCGCGGGGAGGTGTTGGGGGGTGTAGGGGGTTTGGGGGCGGGGGATGGGGGGGAGGGGGTTTTGGGGGCGGGGGTGTGGGGGGACGGTAGGGGGTGGGGTGAGGGAAGGGGAGGGGGGCGGGGAGGGGGGGAAGCTTAGGGGGTTGTGGGGGGCGCGTGGGTAGGGGCTCGCCCATACTTGCCTAAATGTCTACTTAGCCTCATTATCCCTCACCTGACCTCCCGCTCGCCCATCGACCCGCCTGCCCGTTAGAGGTGGCTGGGCAATTCTGATTATACAAATAAAAAATTTATGGTATATTTTTGTTATTAATTTAAGTTAATATGTTTTTTTATTTACTAATTTATGTGTTTTTTTTTAGGAAAATGGCATCGAGGAAAATTTCTGTGAATCTTTCTGGACCAAAGAGTCTTAAAGGTGTATCTTCAAAAAACATTGGTGAACGAACTCCACCTGAGCTCATGCCTACAAATATTTCAAGTGCTTCAAGTGATAAGAAGCTAATCTCAGATTGGAAAAGTTCAAAAGAGGTGAAATTTCCATCAAGAGTCTGGTATGTGAAAGAAAGAGAGAGCACAACTGTGAATATATCTCTATACATTATATACACCAAAATAATGAAAATTTGGAGGTGATGGGAAGAGTCATAGATATGTGTTCGATACCAAACACTGAAGTTGTTTACGTACTTACAAAAGCTCCCAAGTCACATGAAAGGATTAAATACCGACTATCATATTCATTATATGACACGAGAGAGGTATCTACAAAGTTGTGTAAACAAATAGTAAATGAGATGACACAAAACATCGTAAGTATTGTTATTTGTATTTTTATTTTGCGTTTTGAAAGTGTCTCGCTATATTTTTTTAACTTTGTTTATATTAACATATGATATTTTGTTTGGCAGAATTTTGTTGAAAGCTGTTCAATTAGGTTGGGAGGCATTCATTTCATAGAACATGATATCATGAAAGTTGTCAGCCATTTTTACTCAGTGTCAGAAGAAGATATGGAAAACATGGAAAATGTAGTAATTGATGATGCTACAAAACTACATCCAAAGAATCAGAAAAAAAGGCCTCTGGTGGATAAATCTAGCAAGGGTAAACAAGTTACTTTTGAGGACGATGAAGTTGAAATTGACAATGAAGCATATGTTGCCATTACTGAAGATGACATTGGAACTGAAGAAGGTCGTAAAAGACCAAAAGTAACAATGCCCAAGAATAGATCTCTTGAGAATGTTATGACGAAAAAAGTAGAGTTGAAGATCTTGAAGTAGTCATTACCAGCAGTCAAGAACCTAGTGAAACTTCAAAAGAAAGCAGAGAAATCATTACACCAGGAGCTGATTTAGATGATGGCATAATCAAAACAAAACAAAATGCCATTCGACAGAATTTGACAAAGAGAAACTTAATTGATGGTGGTCGTACATTTCAGTTAAATGTCAGACAAACCTATAAGGCAAGTGAAGGACAATGCCAATATCAAATCAGAAAGCCACATCATCTGCATGTTCACAACTTGAAGACATTGATGAGGTACAATCCATATGCTCATGTGGTTAGTTATGTGCTTCTTGTTGATCCACTTCAAGTTCCCAACAAAGAAGCATTTGATAAGTCAAAATGTTTTGAATACAATTATTATGTGCATGGGGGGAACCATTCTGTTGAAGCTCAAAGACAATTGATGGAGGAATATCCTAATAACCCACGTTTTGAAACAATGAAATGTGTCATTTATGCTGGTTTAAATGAAACAGAAGCAAAGTTAGTGGCATTGGATCATAATTCAGATAATGAATATAGGATGTCTATGACTTTGATCCAAAAGGTTAGATTTATTCATAGTGAATTCCTAGAAAAATGTGGTGGGGATAAGATAAATATTACTGCAGATTTCCGAAAGGAATGTTGTATGGAAATAGGCTATCAAATTGAAGAGAAAACCAATTCAAAAGGTGGAAAAGATAGCAGATATAGCGATTTATTCAGAGGTATTGATAACATTTTCCAATTGGCATTTAGAACTGGAGATATTTGGAATTTGATTGATGACATTTTTAGCATGTGGGAAGACATTGGCATTAAAAACCAGAGGGTCAAAAAGTCTAAGCCATTGATATGTAGCAACAATAAATCAGCTCCTGAACTGAAGCAACTTCCAGACGATATGACCATCACGCCTTGGAGGGCGATGCAAGGAGTGAAAGATGAAAAAATTGTCAAAACAATATTATCTCGTGTGAGGTCAGGGGAATTATCATTGGAAGAAATGTCTGAAGAATTTCAAAAGTAAGTTTGCTGAATTATTTTTACTTATTTCCAGGATTATAGTTATCTTTTAAATAAAACATGTTGTTATTGGTAGTATTTGTTATACATATCATTATATTAACTTTTTCTTACTTTATCTATGTAGTCACAAAGTTTACATGAAAATTCAGGAACAAATGGTTAAACTGTTGAATGAAGATAGTTGGGATGATGTTGTACGCAACTATCCAGATTCAAGTCCTACATCAACATTAAAAGCTTTTTATCTTGCATTTAAAAAGGTAACTTGATTTATACATTCAGTTTTAATCATCTGTGTACTATTTTTAATTTAAAACTTACACATACATTTGTTTGTTTGGTAAAAGATGAAGAAAGAAGATAATGGAGCACCAGACAGTTTCAAGACTTTTATTGAAAAAATAAAGATTGAAAGACTGAGAAAGCAACGTATTAAGAATGTTGTACTTGATCCAACTCTTAATCATTTCATTTGGAATGGGCTAGACACTATTCAATATCAAGTAATACAAGGCGACTGTGAAGACATTGCTAAACTCGTACCAAAAAGGGATTATGCCCTGGTTATTGCAGATATTCCCCATGGTTTCAATATTCCAAACATTTACTATGATAGTGACCCTTATACTTATCAAGCTTTTAATAAAGTGGTGGCGGGATTTATGGAAGTGACGTCATAACCATTATGGAGATTTGTGACATTTCATTCAGACACACAATTGGCAATGGTATTGTCAAGCTTCAAGGGGAAAACAAATTCAAGGATGCAGCTTACATGGTAAGATATTTAAAGGTATATTTGATTAATGTTGAAAAATTCATTTATGTACAAGTTAATTGAACTTTTACTATTTTATGTTACAGGCAAAAGTCAAATCTTCTTAACAATGAAGATCAACAATTTATAAATGACTGTGAGTTCATTCATATTGATAGTTGGGCAAAAGATGATAGCCATATGTCTATGATTTTTAATCGGGTGGAGAGAAAGAGTCATAGCCAAATACTGACTTATGATGCTGTTGTGAGAAAACTAGCATATGAAGACAAAGAAACGAAAGGAGAGATAGTTAACATTTATCAGAAACCACAATTATTGATTAACTATCTTATAGACATATGTTCAAATGAAGGAGATTGGGTTCTGGATTTATTTTCTGGCTCAGGTAGGTTTTGCCACATGGAATTGAATTTCAATATGTTCTTTTTTTTAATTAATATGTCATTGTACTAATTTACTTCATTATTTTTTTGTGCTTGATAATTAGGTACAACACTAGCATGCTGCCTTCAAAAAGGAAGAAATTGCATTGCAATTGAGAAAGATCCATTACAATGCAATTTCATTCAGCAAAGAATTAATGCTCTTCAATTTCTTCCAGATGAAATGCAAGAAATTGGGTTGAGGAAAGGGGACTTTAGTGAATCACGTGTGGCAAAAAAGGCAAAGGAACCCCAACCACCATTACATGGAATGTTTGGAAAGACATATATTGGGAGATTTGCAGACATCAAAGACCCATTAGAAGAGGAAATTGCGCAAAATGAAGCAGAAAATATTGTGGAAGATGACAATGATGAAACTCTAGAGGACGAAGAGTTTGGATTACGTGACATTGTTGATTAAATTTAAGTTATACCTGGAAATCAAGCTTTGCAATGTTTTGACTCTAACATTTCATGAAAAGAATAATCAATGAATTAAAGTTGTTATGTGTTCAATATTTGTAATTTGTGATTTTCGCATTGATTTTTAAGTTAATTATTATTTTTTGAAAAAAAAGTTGTTATTATTATTTTTTTGACATGAAATTCATAAAAAAAACTATTATTTGACCATTTTTAGTTAATATTTTTGTATAGAAATTGTGATTTTGACATGTTAATTCTAGCAAAAAATTATCAAAACGTTTAGTTTTTTTGTTATATTTATGTTAAAAATGGTTATTTTTATGTCCATTGTTAAAAAATGTTGTTTTTTAGAAACAATTATTTCATGTGGATTGAAAAATTAATTAAGGATGTATAAATATGTAGATTATCTAAAATTCAAACTATCGACTTTCTAATTTAAAAACGCAAAACAATAAAAACCCCCTAAAAAAAAAAAAAAAAAAAAAATTAAGATAGAGAACAAGAAAATATGAATAAAATGACGACTTCAAAAACTATCAAATTTAGAAAATAATTTTTCACATTTCACACACTAGAAAATTAAAAGTCAAAAAATAGGTCTTTTAAAAAAAGGGTGTGATGCAGAATACTCACTTTTTAAAATCAGCATGAAAATCACTACCATTCTAAAACTTGATTTCATCCTTGAACATGAAAAAAAATTAAAGTTCCAAAAACCATGTTCTAAAAAAAACATGTGTATTCTGCATCACCACTTTTGAAAATCGGGTCATTTTTTTGCTATCTCTACGAAACGGGTAACAGTATCAGTTCCCGTTTCAAAGTTTACATTGTTGCATGATAAAATGAATCACTTCAAAAGGACGCATCAATGCATCTTAACATTTTTTTGTTAAAATATTCAATGATGTTTAATTATTTTTAAAGGGGTGAAATTGAAGTATTCCTTTAAGCTTTATCTTTTGAACAAAATTTAATTTGTAGTCTCCACATTCTATGATGTATCATATCTGTAGTATTTACAATCATCTCAGAAGAATGCACTGTTAAAAATTTCAACCCTCTCTTTTCCGCTCTATGAAATAGTATACGTTTTGCTCTCAAATGTTGTGTATTTTTTATTTCATATTTTTTGCTGTGAATACTCAAAAATATATTATTGGATGTAGTTTGAAGTTATGATACATAAGTAATTTCCTTACAATTAGTCTTTATAACTTTTTACTATTGCACAGCCTTAATCATATCCTTTAATACTATTACACTTCATAATTGCACAAGGATGGTCTCAAATGCATTTCAACTCAATGCTCAGCCACATATACAAAACCCCAAGAGTGATACTGGGTACTTGCCCCACCGTATTCTCATGGTAAAGGCTTAGTGCTCCACCTCTGGGAAAAACCAATCCCATATGATTATTCCAAAATCAAAAACATTATTTGACTTTTTTGAATTCAATCTCGATATCGACAATAGGGCATTGCTTAAATCACCTTCCTTTCAAATGATATAGGGAAACAAATTTTTGAATGTACTTGTAAATCATTATATCTGATCCTCTGGAAGGCATGTCAGTAACAGTAATTTTGGTATCATAGTTTTGAATTAAATATGCTCTGTGTTCAGCATCACTAAGTCCAACATGATTAGAACGCCAGCCAACAACACTAAGTTTTCAATTCAATATGATCTGTGTTCAGCATCACTAAGCCCAATAGGATTAGAACGCCAGCCAACAACTATATCAAATCCATTTCTAGAACGCTGGTAATTTTCAATAGCCTAAATTATTTACTCTTTATTGTTCAAAACAAAAGGACCATATTGAATGACCGATTCATTCAGTGGTTGTCCCCCAATTAGGAGAAAAACATTTATACATTTATAATATCAATGGCATACTTTGTGCCTTCATTGTACACTAATGAATCAATATTTAAGGTTATGTTTTATTAGGTAAAACCATCAACCATTAATAGTTGAACATGCATAGATGATCGTCACGTCACAAGCCTGATAAAAGGTTCTCCTCATTTCTAATGATTGCCATCCACTAATGTTCCCTCCAAAAGATGAAGAGTTGGAGTGGTTTTATTTTGATTGCCTATGCAATCGACATAGGTTTATTGAATATTATCATCAGGTGCTAGCGAACTTGTCTAATTATTTTTATCATGGGTAGGTTTGGGAAATTTTCAATTTACAGATTTAACTATGTTTGAAAGAGGATGATCATATGGAAGTTGTTGTCATAAATATCTTCATCTTTACATTTACAAGTCTAGATAGCCACTCATTTACAAACAATATGAACATGCTTTTTGCCCCTTAGTTCACAAATTTTCTTGTAGTGTTATAGTAATGTTATGAATGTTAAACATCTAATGCAAGGAAAACCACATATAAACAATTTTAAAGCAAAAACCACCTTTATGAATTTTGTTTTGGATAATACTTATTTTTTTATCTCTACTTTCATAAAATGACAACAAAACTTACTGAGAATGTTATTTTCTCAATGTTCTCTGGATCAACTCATATTCAACCATTGCTACAAATTGTTGAACTTGACCCCATTCAATCGATGCAAAGTTCAAATCTATGATATCACACTACCATCTCTAATAGCACACATATGAAACACCTTATGATTCCAACAGATTTCAATGACCTCATAGCAATAGCCTTGCTGCAAGAGGGTTCTATTATACATGTTAAAAGTTGGACTACTTCAACTATTGGTCCATCAATGTAAGTCTGTTATAAATTTCTTATTTTAACTTTACAAATTTTGTTGATACCACTTCTGAGTCTAACAATTACTCCTATGACTATCATTTACCGTGTAGGTCTATAACACTAATAGACTTCGATATTTCTACTTCATATGCACTTTTAATTGGTAATCCATAAAAATTGAGTACTCCGATCACTTCTGAAGAAGACACTCCCTCCTCATTGAACCAATATCCTTCATAAAAAAGGCACTAACCTCTTTCACCTACTCCAACCCCATCTGTCATGCCAATCCATATTCCTGTCAAAGCACTAAACCCTTACCATTCAAACTGGTGCATAAAAGGCTACATTCAAAGAAAAACACCTCTTCGACAATTTCAAAATCAATACACACTTGGTAAAGTGTTTGGCTTTGACCTGTTCGATATAGAAGGCAGAGAAATACATATTTCTTGTTTCAACAATGTCTTCGATTATTTTTTTGACAAAATCCAACCTGGAAATGTCAACATTGTCTCAAAAGGGAATGTGAAAATGGCTAATAAGAAATACAACCATTTAAACAATGATTGGGAAATTTTTTTAAATGCAACATCTACCATAGACCATGTTGCCAGCGAAAAAACACGTAACCCAATTGTGCATTTCAATATAAAATCAATCAATGATATCATAACAACAAACGTCAACTCGATTGTTGATGTCCTTGGTATTGTCATTGACATTTCCAATATGTGCACTATACGTAGAAAAGACAGCTCTAGAATTACTAAACAAATAGTACACCTTCAAGACATGTCTAGGTATAACATGGATGTGATATTTTGGTGAGGAAATTTTGATGTCGTATCACAAGAAATATCCTCCTTATGTGTTGTAGGAAATAACCCCATCATTGCAATCAAGTCTGCCTGTGTTGGAGAATTTAATGGAAAAAATGTCGGCACTACAGCAAGATCCGTTATTCTTGTAGATCCTGACATTGAAGAGGCCCACACGCTAAAGTCATGGTTTAAAAAATAAGGTTCCACTATAACTTCTACATCCTTAACAATAAGATATTCACCTCCTTTTGGCCATCAACCAAAAAAATTAACAATTATTGATATTTACCATATTGATTCCTTAGAGAAACCTACATTCTTCCAACTAAAGGGCACAATAACAAAAATTTGGATGGACAATTTTTACTACCTTTCTTTCCCATCTATCGTTGATGGGAAAAAATGCATGAAAAAATTTATTCCACAAAATACACACATATGGTATTACCCAAAATGCATCGTTGAAGTAACTGACTGTGATTACAGATACTTACTTAAGATCGACATACAAGATCACACTGTTGAGTTAGCTTCAACAATTTCT
The DNA here is from genome assembly GCA_031772625.1 of Pinus tabuliformis. Classification (NCBI taxonomy): domain Eukaryota; kingdom Viridiplantae; phylum Streptophyta; class Pinopsida; order Pinales; family Pinaceae; genus Pinus; species Pinus tabuliformis. The sequence goes on along the minus strand of CM062810.1, from coordinate 937,174,020 downwards.
TTCAAATACATGGCATCTACAATTCTAGGGATTAATGCAAAGGACTTCTATTTGTTATCCTCAGATCCAGATATAATCAAGAAAATTGTCTCCAAAGCACTATGGATAGATCACATCTTCACAGTATCAGCAAAGACATAAACATTTAAAGGAATACCACAGTTGAAATGTGTTATCATGAAAGAAGAAAGCTTGCAATTCACAACAGAATGCACCAACATCCTTTGAGCAATCGATAACATGTCGATATCATAGATAGATATCGTTACATGTACTTTTTGCTTTCTGGCAGTTTGTAGTGTTGGTTTCCAAGTGTGAATGCTGTGATTCAACCCTTTACCACATTAATATGTTAGTCCAGGTGCGTACACTTTTCAAGGTAACACTCAAGGTATATGCAAGAGCAAGGTTACAATCTTACATTGACCAAGGGTTTGTGGCTAAGAAATTAAAGCATCGTTATAGCAATAATGGAAATTAAATTGCAGAAAGAAACGCATTCACAACAATCTATGGAAATCTATAACAACAATAAAGAAAATACAACCAGTAAAATAAATATACATAAAAAGGACACACGCACAACACCTGATCAGAAGAGTGGGCCCAACTCCCTGGTCAGGGCTGTGCTTAACTCACATATTGAGAAAAATATCAGAAGGCTAGAAATTTCATTAACAAGAGTTCCATTGTTACAAGGCTCAATTCTTACATCAGCTAGCTCCCCTCTCTCTCTGAATTGTGTCTTTTAAATATACAAACATCCAAAGGAAACTTGCAACAAACTGATCTCAATATTCAAGATGAGATCTGAGAGATCTGTCCATCATGATTCAGCTGGAACAAGTCGAATTTGATTATTACAATTAGGCAATTCTGGAAAACGGCCGCAATAGCAAATCTCCAAATATGTCCTTCAAAGAACTTTGCTTTTCTACCAATACAAACTGAATTTCTGAAAACTACTCATGTAGAAATTGATTTGGTCTGTTCTGAACAAAACCCATGTCTCATATTTTCTAGATTCGCTTTTTTTTACCCAAAACATCCAACGCAAAACTTTCACTTCTTATGCCAGTGAATTCTTGAGTTGGAATATCTAATTATCTGTTGAAGACCAAATATGCAATCTAAAAGAGATCTTGGAGGCTAAAATCATGAGTGAGGTTATAATGAATGAATAAATCAAAATCACGCATAATAATTGTTAATTTAAAAAATAAATGAGATCAGATATTATTTATCCACCAGAGTATAAATGATTATGAAATGGAATTATATAATAAATTATGGTAAATAATGTGATAAAAGAATAGTGGAAATAGATGAAATAAATATTAAGAAGTGGTAATAATAATGACAGATTAAGAGCCCAACATTCCCCCAAACTAAATATGTTGCATACCCACATGCAACCCAATGCCTCTATATAAAGTAGGGGAAATAATGGTTTGAAAAATATGAGTGAATAATGCTCAGTGGTGGTTTTTTTTTTTTTTTTTTTTTTTTTTTTTTTTAATGACATTCTCCTAAACTTTTAATAAATCAAACACTCATGTTATTTCACCTCAATTGTTACTTTCAACAAAATAACGTGGAATGACATCTATGGATTAATATTCGCTGAAGCTAATGTAGGTTGAGCTTGTGTAAGTGATGCGGAAGGTGGAAGCCATGCAAGCTCAAAGAAAGTAATAAAAAAGTGTAGCAGTATTTCCTTCCCTCAAACTGATTAGTTTCCCTGTCATCAAGATTCTATAGCACATCTCATGAGTATCCTCAATCAGTAATTCATCAGGATTCAAAATCAGAATTAGGCCTCTTCATCCTTCCCCAAAATAATAGTAGTGTTGTTAAGCTAGGATTAAATAGAGATTGATTAGGTAACACAATTATCTTTGGTTAAAGATATGAAACTTGTAGAATAAAGGAATGATAGATTAGATGATACAAAATGTAAAATATGAAATATCCTAAAAGTTTCATCCCTAATATGTAAAGTAAATATTTATAACTCAATAATAGATATAAACTATAACCACCATTATCTAAGAACTGATTAAATATTACCCCATGAACCATGAGTTCTAGCAAACCTTATATATGCAATAGTGGCTTTATCGGCAGTTAGTTTTGAGAAAACAAGATAACCAAGTAGATCATAGTATTGAATTAACTTCTATACCATAGTCATGGCCACTACTGCTAGCAGGCGTCCATAGCCTCGACAGGGATGCCTTTTCAACCCATTGAGATGCCAGTGTCCCATCTATTAGAAATAAGTACACGCTTACAAAAGCATTTCAATTTACTTAAATGTCTACTGAAAATCATTGTTCTGGCTTGGTAACCAGTTAATAACAATGCCATTCATGGGAACTAACAAAAGTGAACAAGTCGACTCGTGATGAGACCTCTTGTCCTTCAGTTTTATGACCAAAGGCCATTGCCCTGGCTTGGTGACCAGTAGTGGTAATGTCACTCTAGTAGGACCTATGATCATGGTAGGTCGGCTCGTGATGAGACTTCCTATCCTCCAGTTGACTATTTATGTTTAAAATTTAACTATGGTTATTATTAATCAACAAAAGGTCACTTAATAGATGGAGTGGCAAGCCGCTCCTTAAGAGCTAGGGATGGCATAAAACGTTTTGTAGTAACTATTTTCAACTCGTGTAATTTTTCTTCTCAAATATTAATAACCTTCAAATGACTATTAATAAATATATTTTTCTTTGTTAAGATTGGGGTTTGAGAAATAATTCATTAGATAGTGATGGAAAGATTTAAGTACAATTTTGTGGTCATCATCATAAATTTTACAAGATCAGGGACTTGACAAATTAGGAAAGTTGAAAGTTTCCATGATGAAATCATCTTTTCATAATTATTCCTTAAAAAATAAAATTATGTTTATAGATAAACAAAGATAAATTGACTACCCAATCATTATGTGAGAGAGGACCTAGACAATTAAATGTATTTCCCCATTCACCAAGTTAATGTCGTTGTGCATGATTCAAATTCCAATGTGTGTGGATAAGTGGGAGTTACAGATTGTTATGGATTATGGTGGTAATAATCGTGAGACGTATGAGTTGACGTGAAATTTTAATAACAATGATGACATGACATCATTGATATTAAATACAATACATTTTCTATCAAATGCAACACCTCCCCCCAACTAAGATATGATCATCCTCAGTCATAATTGAAACATCAATCAAATACACAGAGTTGATTAGGGACGTACTTGAAGACTTACCTTGGCGGAGTATCAACATGGGTGGAGTAACAGCACTGGGTACTTAGAAAAAATTTCACCACAGAGTAACAACATCGGCGGAGTAACAGCAGTGGCAGAGTAACAGCACCGACGAAGTAACAACACTGGCAGAGTAACAACAGTGGTGGAGTAACAACACTGACGGAGTAACAGCACTGACGGAGTAACAGCACTGACGGAGTAACAACGTTGGCGGAGTAACAGCACTGGCGGAGTAACAGCACTGGCGGAGTAACAGCACCAATGGAGTAACAGCACTGGCGGAGTAACAGCACCAATGGAGTAACAGCACTGGTGGAGTAGCAGCACCGGCGGAGTAACAACAGTGACGGAGTAACAACACCGGCGGAGTAACAACATCAGCGGAGTAACAACACTGGTAGAGTAACAGCACCAGCGGAGTAACAGCATTGACGGAGTAACAGCACCGGCGAAGTAACAGCACCAACAGAGTAACAGCACTAGCAGAGTAACAGCACTGGCGAAGTAACAACACCAGCGGAGTAACAACAGTTAGATCTGAGGAAACCATATACTAATAAGATTCGGGAACAACTGGATAGATATGGAGAGACATCATGAAACCTGAGAACGAACTTCATTTATTTTGAAAACAAAAACAACATCATAAAATAAATCAGAAAAGAAACAAAATTTTTATTGAAAAACAGTAAATAAATAAATAGCTCAAGTTGCAATGGCTATGATTTTAATTGCAGCAATGTTGTTCCTAAGAGAATATCAATATGTTTCAAGAAACAACAATCTGTCAATTTGTCAATGGTAAATGAATGGAAATTTTTTTTGGCAGAAATGACTTGGATCTTCAAATGGAAATCAATTCTCCATTTCTCCTATTATGAATCCATTAGGTAATGAAAAAATCTTCATGTTGTTGGTGAGAAATAATGGGAATAATTTTGTAACAAACTCTTATGATCAATTTCCATGGCACCTTGAAAGAATCAAGATTACATGATATTAGATTTCTTAATAGATTGTTGGATGAAAATCTATTATTTCATTATTATTGCCTTCAATAATCATTTGTTCAAAAACAAATCGACCTCCTTTATTCTCTTGGGACTTGCAAAAAACGAGCGTCTACCTGCAATAAAACATGTAATCATGGAAGAAGAGAGGTGATCGGGCTCTCTAAATCTAATAAATATGAAAAAAATAACTAATTACTCTATAAAACAAATCCACAGAAAGATAAACAAGGAAAAATTTATTTGTCACCTCCGAGAGAGCAGTGGTCGACCGTACTAACCAACAATGTTTTAATCATAACTCCTTTGTTTTTCGTTTGATGTGAGTGATTCCAAAGCCAAATGAGAGCTACTTCAAAGGTATATCACCAATAGAAACAGGTTTTAAAAATTCCATGGCATGATATGTCAAGTTTACTTAGAACAACCTGCATAACAGGGTCATTTTCAATTTCCCAGCTTAGACCAACAGTGGATATTTTAAGCATAAATTTTTCGTTTGATGACAGGTTGAACAGATTAAAATTGGAGATTAGAGTAGATTCATGTAAATATATCCAATAGAAGCATTTTTTGAAATCATGAAGAATTGATGGGTCAAATGTGCGAAGGAACAGTCGGAAAAACATAGTTTTAAAGGTGTTGATTTACGATAGATAGTCGGTGTTTAAAATTGCATTGTAAACTAGATTAATAGGGTGATATACCATAGAAACATGTTTCCAAAATCTAGTCATTTAGGCCTCTAAAAGCTGACTATCCCAACTTTGTTCTTGCGCTGCCTACTAGGCATACTATCAATGTTTTAGTCATAACTCTTTCGTTTCAAATCCAAATTGAGTGATTCAAATTGAATTAGAAAGTAGAAATAAATGGATACTTATGATAGAAATAAGTTTTGAAAATATTCCCATTTTGTCCCTTAAAACATGACTGTATCGACTGTGATTTCAGTGGTTTTATCAAGCCCACACGCTTCCCTCTCTCTCTGAATTGTGTCTTTTAAATATACAAACATCCAAAGGAAACTTGCAACAATCTAATCTCAATATTCAAGATGAGATCTAAGAGATCTGCCCTTCATGATTAAGCTGGAACAAGTCGAATTTGGTTATTACAATTGGGCAATTCTGGAAAACGGCTGCAACAACAAATCTGCAAATATGTCCTTCGAAGAACCTTGCTTTTCTCCCAATACAAACCGAATTTCTGAAAACTTCTCAATGGAAAACTAGTTTGATCCGTTCTGAACAAAACCCATGTCTCGGATTTTCTAGATTCGCTTTCATTTTCCCAAAACGTCCAACGCAAAACTATCACTTCTTATGCCAACAAATTCCTGAGTTGGAATATCTAATTATCTGTTGAAGACCAAATCTGCAATCTGGAAGAGATCTTGGAGGCTAAAATCATGAGTGAGGTTATAATGAATGAATAAATCAAAATCATGCATAATAATCATTAATTATTAAAAATAAATAAGATCAGATATTATTTATCCACTAGAGCATAAATGATTATGAAATGGAATTATATAATAAATTATGGTAAATAATGTGATAAAAGAATAATGGAAATAGATGAAATGAATGTTAAGAAGTGGTAATAATAATCACAAATTAAGAGCCCAACATGTAGTATCTTACTTTATAAATACAATTTTAGACCATATAATATTGTATGCCTACTCGGAAAATTCTCTTATTTAGTATTAAAATAAATATTCGTCCTCCATTGTTTCTATTATTGCATTGTGTATGTACACTAATTCACATTCTTTTTACATTCTTTCTTTTAACCAATGAGCGAACTTGATTCATTACACATGCAATTATCTACATGTATAGTTACAAATTACTTAAATGTTCTTTCAAACACATTGTCCTAATGATAAATTAACATAAAACTATTCAAAACTTCAATTTATTTTTTCTCTTTCCCTTTTATACAATAACATGGTTATTCTCTCTCTAAATAACATTCATGTTTTCCCCTCTCTTGCCTATAGGTACCATAACTTGTGCAAATGCCTGCTTCTTGTAATGATGAATGTGCCCAAAGATACTATGCAGCAAATAGAGAACGAATAAATGCATGTCGATGTGAGCTTTATCAGGAAAAAAATGGTGTCACATATTCCAACAAAAACAAAAAGGAAAAGAAAATCCAACATTCATCGTCTGAAACATATGATGCAAATTCAAATTTTCCATCAAACCTCTCTATTTTTACCACTTCCCACCCCAAAAGCAATCTTCCTTTCCAATTATCAAACTCTCTATCTTTTGAGCAAACCTCTCAAACAAATACATCCATAACTCATTTCCCAACTCCCTCCATTGCACATGCTTTCAAGAACGTTCACACTATTGATGCACATCGATAATTCCATGCAAATTCTGATAAACTTCCACCTAAATGTCTATGCTCCATTTGTCTTGAATCATATCCTGGAATAAATATCCACAATTCAAACCAAATGTATTGTTGCTCCAGATGCATATCTGAAATAAAAGGTCTCATTATCAAACAACATGAACCTTGGTCCTCAACCACCCATCCTTGCTTCTCTTTCACAAATAGAAGAAATGCTCATTGTTAGGGTTAACCCTATACTCCAAGTAACACACGCACGTGGTGGCTAATATAAATACATTGGCCACACATTTTTTTTCCAAGAAACATTATAAAAATCACAAGCATGTTTCCATGGCGTGTTGAAGACTTGGACATTATAATTATCATCTGTCATAGTAATGACCATCGTGCTTATGATTTCATTTTCATTAGACATCGTGTGCTCGTTGCATTAGAATACAAATTAGAAGATGACCCATACTATAAGAATGATTGTATTGATAACAACACACTAGCATTCTTACAAACATTCCCCACTCATGTATCCTCCTCCCTTTGTCATTCCAATACCACAGATCCAACTTCCCACCTATCACCTGAAACACCACTTGACCCCACTGAAGATTCCGCAAACCCATACCCACACCACACATCATGGTCTATACCCATTGTTCCCAATACAAATACATAAATCCAATAAATAAGACATTATTTACTTGCCTACAACCACCATTCTGATACAACAATTAAATGGCCACCAATTGGCCTATCCTCAATCAATGAATACAACATAGAATGTCTATTCTCTATGGCTTTACCCACCCTTTCCCCACAAGAGTTACAATGCCAAATCAACTAAGAATGAAAGTAGTGCAGTTACATGAATATACACTCCATCTCATACATTACCACGATAACAGGTTCGACAAGCACCCGCGCTTTCGTTACTACATATACAATATCATGATGCTACATCACAGTCAAGAAAAAACCTCCATTTCTGTAAAAAAAACATCACAAATAACTTTCCAACATATATTCAAGATCTGAACATCCGATTAGAACAATTTCCATCCAAGCATTTGGCAGAACAAGTTATGCGATTTGGTTTCTCTTTACGTGGCACAAGATATTTTTGGCACAAAGCTAAAAATGAACTAATAGACATGATATCTCATCTTGGTTGCCCGACATTATTCTTCACATTAAGTGCAGATGATACAAAATGACATGATCTTCATGCAGTCATGCTCAGATGTCAACCTCCTGATATTGCAAAACAGCAAAAATGGAGAAATGATAACATTACCTCTAACCCCTATTTAACATCACTATATATGCACCATAGATTCACAACATTCCGTGAATTTATCTTAGAGAAACACTTGCAGACAAAATACTACTGGTACAGGTACGCACTCTACCACATTTCTTTCATATTTCTTTAAACATCAAACCTCATTTAATACAAAATTATCCTACAAAAATGCATACTTCCCAGGTGTGAATGGTAGCATAGAGGATCCGCACACATCCATGGTTTCTTTTGGATAGAAAATGCACCTGATCTGGAAAGCCTCAATTGGGAAGACATAAAAGTAGTTGATATTGCTACGCAATTCTTCGACAAATATATTTCATCTTGGAACCCTCGCCTTCCTCCTCTTTCAAACCAACTAATTACTTAGGAAAATTCAGAAGACCCTTGCCTATTGTCAACGCCACATATTTCCAGAACCAATCCTTTCAATGCTTAAGAACAACTCATCAATTGCATTGAATGATACAAAAAATGCACCTAAAGCACATGCCTAAGAAAGAAAGGCTCCTCATTCAAATGTTGCTACAAAGCACCTTGGGAATTACATCCAAAATCATCCTTGTTCATTGACTCCAATGGCCAAGAAACATACACCCCTCCTCGTAATGATGATAAAATCAATACCCATAACCCTACCATCCTATCTATTTGGCGTGAAAATGTTGACTGCCAACCAGTACTCTTGATCCATGACGTACAAAAATATATCACAAAATATGCATCCAAAGCAGAAAAAGAAAATATATATATATATATATATATATATATATATATATATGAAAGCTTCCACCACATACTATGAAGAATTTTCCTCGCTTCACCCAATGTTGACCCAACAACATTCGCATTTCGAAAATTCCTTGCAGAAACCCTTGTTGATTATGATGTTAGAGCACAAGAAACCTGCCATATGCTGCAAAAATTACCATTAACATTGTGTAGTCAATCCTTCTTTTCTTTAAATGTAAGCCAAAAAATTTATATGCACCTTCCACAAATTAACACCACCTCTTCTCCATCACCACACTTCATAGACACATATATCCAACGCTCATCTACCTAGAATCCACATCACTTATAGAACTAACAAGATCGTGGTCATATGATCCTCATCGAAAGATAAACAAATGGAAACTTATACCTACAAAAGCAATTATTTAGGTCATACCACGCTACTCCTCAATACCATCCACTACAGAACCTTGTTATGATGACTTTTGTCGAGTTGAACTTATGCTATACAAACCATTTCGTCATATTGCTCGAGATATAGGAGATTCTACTGAAGCATTCGTCACAAACTGGAAAATATTTCGTCATTTCTACAAACCTTGGCATCAACACCGCACACTATCTGATATTGAATATGTTGCAAATGATAACTCAATTATTCATGAAACCCATCCTCCAGACACCATGGAATTAAATGAATGGGAATTACTCTCCCAATTTCACCCTACAAACGAGCTCCTCATAAATGACCTTAACATGCTTGGCCTTCATGGTTTTAATGACAACCATAACTGGAATCATACCACTATCCCATTAGATCTACAAAATAATGGCATACAATTCATTGAGAATAACCGCTCTATCTAACATATTCTTCAAACACATAAACATATCCTAACGACCCTTAACTCATTATCTCCAATGCAAAGAAAGGCTCTAAATATTATTTCTAATCATTTTGCTATAAAGGATATCTTAGGAAGCCCCAAGGGATAGCTCAAATGGTCGAGTTCCCGTTGCTAAGCACTTTCCCAGTTGGGAGGTCACGGGGTCAAATCTCCTCGACGCCCTCGGGGTTAGGCCTGATATGGCCGACCAGCAGATCCCTTCGGGTGGAACTGCCCCGCTTCTCTACGTGGACGTAGCGGCCACTCATAGAGTGCCCGTGAACCACATTGAAAAAAAAAAAAATAAAGGATATCTTACCCGCTCTAAGAATGATAATACAAGGCACTGCCGGTACTGGGAAACCCCTCCTTATAAATTGCATCAAAGAAATGCTCATAACCCTTGCAAGCTCTGGGCCTTCACCAATCATGCTCCTCACCCCAAAATGGATTGCATCCTTTAACATACAAGCATCAACAATCCATTCTGCCCTCCACCTTCCTATAAAGGATCTTACACCCTTAAAAGGCAATGCTCTTGTGAAATTCCAAGAAGAACTTAAGCATATAAAATACATAATAATCAAATCAATCTTGACATTTTAGAATGAATTAATTTCAAAAAAAAAGATTATTAAGTATTTTATATTTTTCAAATGTAAAATTGATATTAAATGTATGGTTATTTCATATTTTCTAGAATATCAAATCAATTTTGACATTTCAATGGGAATCAATTAAAAAAAAAGAAAGATTATTAAATATTTTATATTTTTCAAATGTAAAATTAATATTAAATGTATGGTTATTTCATATTTTCTAGAATATCAAATCAATTTTGACATTTAAGTGGGAATCAATTAAAAAAAAAAGATTATTAAATATTTTATATTTTTCAAATGTAAAATTAATATTAAATGTATGGTTATTATTGGATATTGCATTGGGTTTTTAGTCAAACTCATATTAGTTTGGGTTTGACTAAAAAAATTGACAAAATTTCCATAATTGAGCTTTATACATTCAATTTTTGTATTTTTCGATAATATTTTTATTTATTTATGTTCATTTTGATTAGCTATGAGATTGAACATATTATTGTTCATTCCATTGATTAGAGAGCTAAAAAATACACCAGTCAAATCATTACGTAGGAAGGACACGTCATAAAGGAGAACCCGCCACAATGTGGATCTACGGACTTACATTTATTTATTTGTTTATACTCATCACTTTAAGCAATACCACTCAAATTTTAAAACAACTTTATTTAAAATGGTTGTGAATCAATTTTAAATACAGCTTTATTTGGATAGGTATGACTTAATTTTATATATAACTTTTTGCTTTTTACTTATTATAATAGTAGCTCAGTGTTTAAAAATAACTAAAAAGGTAATTCACTTGTAGCTATGTAGATTTAAAAATTATTAATTTGATTAAATCATGCCTTTATGTAAATTACTAATATTAATATTATATATAACTAATATTACATAATAGCAATATTAACTAATAAAATTTATAAATTGAGATTAATCAATAAGAAATGAACTAGTTTTTTTTACGTGATGGATGAACTAGGTTATATTTGATGGTTGATGACATCAATTTTGAATACTTAAATTAAACATATGTATATTATTTAAGTTTAAGACTAAGTATTGATTTTAATAAACAAATACATTTATAGGAAAAGAATACAAATATAACCTATAGTGTAGATATATGATTATTATTTTATAGTGAAAAGTATGGATTATTGTACAAAAACATGTGAATTTGGTTTGTTTATACTAATAATCAGCTAGTTATTACCGTAAATACATTAAATTCGTAGTTCTGAAGATACATGAGAAGATAAAGAATGGTCCACTGATAAGGTGGATCTCGGAAAAGGTTGGTGGTTTCAATCTAGAAGGATTTATCCTTGAGGACAAAAGATATAAGGGTGGAAATGTCAGATGGACATGTAGATGTGGCTGGATAAGTTGCATTCTATGTTGGTGTAGATGTTGTTGGTGTTCTGCTAGTTATGCTTAACAACTATCTGAGATCTGTTAATAATATTCTAAAGATAGAGATTTGTCTTGATGAGATATTTCTACAAAGGGCTATTTGGAATCGATTCTTGGTCTCCCAATTGGTCGGATAAGTTGTTTGGATTGGGGACCATTGGCTCCGGGTGCATGCTGGATGTACAAGAATAGTAAATGCAGACACTTCGGTAGGTCACCTACTCACAATTTGAATTGATTCATTAATGGAATTTGGTAAGTGAAGAAAGAGTATTTGAATGGGAAACATCTTAGATTGTGTCTAACAACTTTTAAGATTCTCCCAAATAAAGTATGTCGTCAAAGCCTTGTAGGTAACAGATAAAACTTGTTGTCCTATAAAATATCGTGTAGTCCAATATCCGACAATTTTTTTGGGAAATCTAGGTTACAACTATCAATTTTCAAGATTTTGGGTGCCCCATGTTGAGAAATCTAGGGGCAGCTAGATTAGATGATTTCTCTTACTTTGATAACTGCTTGTGATGTATTTTTATTTTATTAAATTCTTCTTTTACTTTATTATATTTAGTGTTATTTTCACCAAACAAATACCAAACCATAAAGAACAGAAAATAAGAGGATGCAAGATATATGCAATCAGCCAGGGCCAAAACCTCTCTAACTGAGAGGTAAACCCACAAGAATTATTTTCTTCCTATATAACTTCAATTGATGAATTCTAAGACCTATGACCTTTGACCTAGAGCCTCCAATACCAAGTCAAACCTTTCTTGCTTTCCAACCACTTCTGTAATTTCAATCCCTATTAGATTCTTTTGCTAGTCTAAAACAGTATGAATTGTGGAGAGACTACAACGTCGAGATTGCAATTCACAAGCCCAAATCAACATATTATTCAATAAGGGGTTAGGTTGTCCTTTTGTTTTATGTTATTTCCATTATTAATTATATCATATTTAGTTTGGTAGCACATGTATATTATGTCTTCTTAAGTACACTACTTTTGTGGTCATCGCACTCTGCGAGTGCCAATCTAGTTTTGTCGTTGTATTAGGGAATTATAGAACCATATCATGCATCAAGTGGTATTAGAGCAAGGTTTAATTCAAGTTCAAAATTTTCATATTATTATAACTAATTCTCTCTTGAAAGTTGGTTTCCACAAAATCAATTCTTGTGCAACTGTGGTAGCAAGGAAACAAGTAGAGGTTTGTTTCAACTTGAATTTACTAGAAGAAGAGTGGTGGGAGGTAGTATAGAAAGAAAATGAGTTCCTAACATATATAAAGATTATGACCTATTTATCTTTAGGGACTCCACCAGCCCTTTCCATCCCAAGGTTGCATCTGGTTGTTATGTTAAAGTGAAGTTTAATCATCTCATCTTTAGGAGGGATCCGAGTCACTTGAGGATTTGTAGTATACTTTCTTTGTTCTCCTTTAATGTGACAATTTTTAATAATTTTTACATTAATAGGTCATTAGCTTATGAAACTAAGAGATTGTGTAAATGTTTCTGATCAAAATGCCTTCATGTATTGTGGTTATCCAGTAGAAAGTTAAAGGTAGCATATAAGATGTTTATTTAGGATAGATAACAACTTCATATGTTATGAACAATCATTTGTTGTCAAATGAGATAATATTATATGTTTTGCAAAAACTTCTTTATGATGGAAACTTTCAACTGTAACCCTATACCCTTATTTTTCATATGAAGCTAGCATAGTATTCACTGAATCCTATCCCTTGTTATGTTGCATGTATATATATTCAAGTATGTATAGGTAGATACTATTTATATGGAAAGATGTAGAATTAGTATATAATAGGGCATAGGCAATGTATAAGAGGCAGTGTATAAGAGGGCATTTCTTGGATTTTAATGGATTGGGACAATGGTGTATCATGTCTCTATGATTTTCCATTTAAGTTGTTTGTTTGTCCCGTTGTTCCCATGCGTTCATTATTCCAAAGTTATAAAGGATATGAAAATTGTATCTTGGTTGTAATTATAACTGCCATCTTATTTTCTGAGTTTTCTATTTTCACATAAGACCTTCAGTAAATGGAAGCACATCTCAATACAATATGTAAGGATCAAAATTTCATGCTTTGTAAAAATGTTCCAATTATTATTCTTTATATTTCTTGAATTTTAATGGATTGGGTCATAATGGTGGACCATGTTTCGATGCTTTGATATTTTTTTGTTTGGCCAGTTGTGGTAGAATACTGAAACTGCAAGTTGTTATATGGTTTCTAGATAGTTAGCTCAGGATTGAATTTTTTCAATCAAATTACTTAAGATGGTAGTTAGCTTGTTCAACATAAAACTGATTCATATGGTATTGATGTATATGGAGAGGTTATTTACCTATTCCTTGAGAGAAATAATTCTATCACAATGTTAGGGGACATTGTGTGGAAAAAACATTAATCAAGAGCCACCTGGCAACATTTAAGCATTACTTTAGATGAAGAGTTTCGTCTTTCTTATGTTTTTCACTATGATACGTAGGTGAGGAAATATATATATTATTAATGTGATTTCATAAACATATATTTGGAAGTGAAGGATGTTTCATTGGGGTTCTTGTTTAATTAGAACTAAAAGTTGACTTCTTGAAATCTAGGTAAGTTCTATACAATTATCATCTCACTTTAAGTATAAGATTCTTATTGATACATGCATTTCTTACAACCTTCGTCTCACATCTTCTCTTCTATGTTATTGATATTTACACGCTAAATGTGCCAATACCTAAATGGGTAGTACTTGTACTTTCCTTAGGGTACGTATAGGTCAGTTAATGGGATTTTACCATTCACCCTCTCCATTGTGATCATGACAAAGTCCTAGGTCATGGTGATTGTAATATAGAGTTCTCAAAGTGGTTGGTTTGAACCTCATAAGCCATGATAAGAACATGGGTGCGTAATAATCACATAATTATGTTCAAGCTCTGAGTCTCACCAACTCCAAATCAAAATCAATTTTCACTTTTCAAACTACATCTTGTCAAATATAAATGAGACAATTTGTTAGTAAATGGTTTTGTGAAAATTTTGAGAAACAATAGGATAAATTGGTAAACATTTATAGAAGAAAATTGTGATGCGATGAAAGAACAAATTCATTCCTTGGGCTTTTGGTTAATGCATCTTTGCTTTGTAAAGAAGGTTGTTAACATTGAAAGAATGGTTCTGGAACCTGGAAATATCAACATTATTTTTTTGCTTGTTTTAAATTTATTAGTTTGAAATCATGTGGATTTCTCCCTTTATCATCCTCTTCAGGGTACACTTTAAAATAGTAACACTTTTTAGTAACAACAACTTGATGATGTTTAGGAGAACTGGTATGAAAAAAATGGTAATAAGGGTGGAAATTTTCTTGCGTAAATCTTGAGATTTGTTTCTGATTTTTGCCTGACATTTTCCTTATGCAATTAAATTAGATTTCTTAATTTTCATTCCTTTTTCTCATTATGTCATCGTTGTCATCTATTTCAATTTTATAGATATTTTTTATGCACATTTTCCTCTTACAGTGTTTTGTATATGCATATATACATGATTCCTTAGAGTACCCAGAAAGGGGATCTTCATCTTTACCGGGCATTGAATTTTCCTCTTGAGTGGAGAATGGAGAAGGTGCTTCGTAAGAAGTTGCTTGTAGAAACTTTCTTGATCTACTATAATGAAAATTATTGGCTTTTTGGATTAGATGTTAGTCGGTTTGGTGCAATTAAAAATGGAGAGTTGGAAATCTGGTATGCTAATTCACCACTTGGCCCTTAAAACATGTAACTTAGTTTGCATGATTATTCCTAAGATTTTTCCTGAAGGTTGAATACTAAGCTCCTAAGGTGTTCTTTTCTATGGTGGAATTTTATTTTCTTTCTTTATACAGGTCATCTAGCCACATGGTGGCCACTATCCCCCAACTAAAGAAAACTTGTTAGAGTTTCTAGTAGGGATTCTTATGGCTTTTAATGTTATGATTATTTCACCTCATGGTTATTTTGGGAAAGAAAATGTTTTAGGAATTCCAGAAAAGACATTGGTGGACAAGTAAACAATTTTTTTATAATTGCAATGTCCATTCCATGTTATCCTTTCTTTATTGTTTGATTGTATTCTGAATGTTTCTTTTGATTTTGTTTTGTCTTTTAACTATGAAATTGAAAATACTTGGTATCATGTCCATTTAAACAACAACCAAAGCTTGAAGATGAAATTAGTATTACACTTAATTAATTGAAATCCTTTTAGCTGTTTTGTGTTAAAATATTTATATGACTATTAGAAAAGTTTAATTTCATGTTGTTATTTGAGCATAGGTTGTTTATATACTTGGTCAAGTTCATGATTAGAGAATGAAATGTTGTTTCGAATAAATTGACAAGGATTAGACATCACACCTCACATTATTTCTTTTCACAAGTTATCTACAGCCTGAGATTTTTAGCATGTAACTTAGTTGACATGATTGTGCCTAAGCTTTCCGTGAAGGTTGAGTACTAAGTTACTAAGGTGTTCTTGTTTATGGTGACATTTTATTTTCTATGTTTATACAGGTCCTCTAGCCACATAGTGGCCATTAAGCCCAACTAAAGAAAACTTGTTCGAGTTTCTTGCTTTTATGGGGGAAAATGGCCTTAACATTGCTAATGTTGAGTTATATGTCATTTAAATAATTTATAGTCTACTTTAGTTTATATTCTAATGTTCATCGCATTCATGTCTTATACTCTACATTGTATCTTATTTTGTTTTTAGAAAAGGAACTCAGTATTGACGGTGAGAAGCGGGAATTGAAGAAAGAGGAGAACAATAACACTGGAGTGACAAATGCAAAAAGAGAGAGAAGAGAATTGGTCTAGTGATACCCTTAGAGCCAATATCCCTCATAAGAAATGCAAATATATATTGATGGTCAAGTCTTCAGAGTTGGTGAATTCACCTGTAATGCCTTAGCAACACAATGATAATGTTTTGAAGTGATGAAACAATATTTCATGTGTAAACTGTAGTCCAACCACTATTAAGTTGGAAACTCATATTGTAATACTTGACATTTCATATAATATAATTTTTGTGGTTGAAATTATTTATAGTTGCACTTGATATTGTTTAGTATTGTAATTAACATATGTAACTTTGTATGACATTTTTTCACTTTTTTTCAACCTCCATAGGTGACTGTAATAATTTGACTTCTAATGCAAAAAATGAGCCCTAATATTCTCACGTGTGTGAATAAGAATACCCCAAAACAAACCCAAAATTAATCCGATCCTTTTATCTTCTTGATGATGATTCTCTTGATGATCATCTAGTGATTCGGCCCTTGAGTGTCCTTCTTCAAGCTTCCTTTCCTTGTCTTGTCACGTTAGCTTTGATTCTCTTGGGGAAACTAGATTAAGTGATTTCTCTTACTTTGATAACTTCTCGTGATGTATTTTTACTTTATTAACTTCTTCTTTTACTTGATTATATTTAGCGCTCTTTCATGAAACAACTACCAAACCATAAAGAACAAAATAACAAGAGAACACAAGATATAAGTATCAATTGCCTATGGATTTTATGTTTCATAGTGTAAATATATTTCATATCTTTAGCTACATGCAAGGTGGCATGTCAATCAATACAATCCTCGCATGGTTTCACTGGAAGCATGACTACACCTAACAGTGCAGATTTCCAGCTCAGTTAGATAGAGGTTGTGTGGGATTGAATTAGTAATTTTTAGAATACAATATGTAGTGTGTGGTTTTCAGAATAAATAAATTTCAGTGTGCAATAGATCAGTAGTTGTTTGAGTTTGGATTCCAGTTGCAGTATGTAGTTTGGTTTACTTACAGTGAAATAAGTTGCAGGAGATGGGAAGAAGAACATTTGTTGACTATTGACTCCACTAGCCTAATTGATTAAGCACTGTTGTACTTACTTTTACTTGAAGCAGCTAATAGTTTGGTTTTAGTTGGCATCTTACATATTTCAGAGTGTGGAACAGGTTTCAGGCCACCTATTGTAGGTTTGAGAATGCAGATGATTAATTTTCTTATGGCATGACTCCATGCCCAACAGAATCAAGGGAGTTGGTTTACTAGTTCTTTGCATCCCACAGGTTGAAGAAGTCCCCAGTTGGAGCTTGTTGCTGTAACTTTTTCTAAGACCCTTAAAAGATACAATTTTTTTTTGAAAAATTGCTTGTTTATTCCCTAGACAAATCATCTGGCATATACAGATTTGATGAAGCAAATAGTTCTTATGTATGTTTTTGTGCCATTTTTAGTTTTGAAATTAAATATTATTTAATTTATTAAAACTTTTTATTTAAAAATAAATATCGGGCCAAACCAAATTTCGAAATCCATGTTATATACGTTATCCAACAAAAACAACTCACAAGTCAAATAAAAAAGTCAAATCAAACCAATGTCCCCACCCTGCATTTCACACATTAAAGGGAAGACTTTTACATTCGTATTTTTTTTAAATGAGCTTATAGGTGAAAGATTGAAGGAAGAGGAGGCTAGGTCAACAATCAAAATAAATCCTTATGCAGGTAAAAATGATTATACATGTTTCAAAAGTACATTTAAAAAACAAATCATTCGAGTGATATAAAGAGATTTCCTCCCTGTGAAATAATTTTACAGAGGTGAAAATGAAATTTTACAGAGCAGACAAATGAATGTTTTTTTGCTATGGTATAAGGATGAAAATAATTATAAAGAGGGAAAATGTAGGTGAAGAGAAAATTTGGGTAATTTCTTATCCAAAATTTTTACAGAAGTTCAAAAAAGGGGAGATGAGAAGATATCTTCATTATTTCCAAAACATGGGTTGGAGACATGGTTTTCAAAACCATGGGAAGAAAAACAATAGATGGTTTCCAAAGAAAAATGAGAATTATTTAAGAAGTTTCATTCATTCATAAGTGCACCAAAAGTGGCAGAAACTAAATATGAAAACAATGGATGGTTTTGGATAAATGTTTGTAAATTTCATTTATGAAGTTCATAAATAAATAAATGCTGCAATGGAGAAGTAAAACAAGACATGGATTTCAAACAATGAATGGTTTTACGGGATAAAATCATTTGAGGAAATATTTTGAGTTTTCATTTATGGAATTCATTGAAATATGGAAATATGATTTTATAAATTTTTAGGAAATATTTTTATCAAAATATCTTATTCCCAAAAATTTAAGATTTATATTTTTGAAAATTAAAGAGTGACAAAAAAATCAATGATTTCCAAATCATTTTCAAATTTCTCGACAATGGTTAAGCACCTAAAGGATAATTAAGATAATTGAATTATCAAAGGATTTTATCAAATGACAAGGGATTAATCAATTCTATAAAAAGGGATCAATCAACTAAATTATGAGCATATTAACTAATTTTTAGGGAGCATCTTCAAAATCCTCCATATTCTGAGGCAAAACATCAACACGCAGAAGATCAAGACAAATTTGTGACAAAAAATGGGCAACCAGTTTCCATAATAAAGGAAATCAATCAGCAATCAGTGAGCCAATACCCAAATTGGAGGCATAAGACTTTCAATCAGCTCCATATTTCCTACAGTCTTTAAGAGAATCTTTTTATTTTAGTATATTGTTCATATTTTTATTCCAAAAAGCTAGACACAGTTAGCTGGATGTAATGTTCTATATATTGTTTCAATTTCAATGTAAAGGGGTTGGATTTGGATGCCAAAACCCTGTCATTTTTGTAAAGGTTTTTATTACAAGAATTTTAATTACAGTATTATGGCTTTAGTTTTATGACGGAAATTGTTTCTCATCTATGTCTTTCCCTATTATTTCATAATTTGTTTATTCGTATGTTCAAGGTAATAGAGGAGTTAGGGAAAGGCTAGGTTTGAGTATCAACCTCCCTGACGGCCCACTGCAAAGTTATCATCTACACCGAGATTAGCTAATTGAACAATTTGTTTAAATTAGATCCTCTGCATCATCTAATTTTTTCATGTTGTCATGTCTTGAATGTATATATGTTTCGTTGTAGAACTCTTCTACATGCATCTACTATATTTGGTTGATTAGGTAATTCAATATGAATACTTAATTATCTCATTTCTCTTCTATTCCTCCATCAAACACTTTAAACTATGTTATTCTGTCGGAAATCGAAATTGGCACTTTGATCAAGTTTATGCAAGAAAGGAGTTTATTTCTGAGCAAAGATTGGATAATCATCAGCAACTACAAAAAATCTTAGATCTGATCGTTGTGCTTCAAAGGTTATTGTCCAGTGATAGTGAACAATGTTAAGAAAAAATCCTCATAACACTTAAGGGAGCCCCCTCTAGTTCAAGGGCCAGTCAAGAACTGCCTTCGAGAAACATATACAACAAGAAGGAAATTTGGCCTTTCTAGGATGCAATTGATTGGTCAGGTCTTAATCAAATAGAGATTGATTTCATAATTTAGGATGCTTCGAAGTTGGTAAGATCCAATTAATGGCTATCTATCCAACCTATATTGAATACTAATCCTATTATACTAGATTCAACAATATCTCCATGTTACATTGGTGGCGGTGAAAAATCTGGTCATCATGCCTATTAGTTTCGGGAGAATATCGATATAGTATGAATGGGGTTCTTGACCTAGATGGGGTGACATCCTAGGGGTCTAATGGATAACTGGGCCCCCACTCTTTTTTTTCTATTAGCCATTCCTTGATTATACATTTGGAATTATTTGTGCAGCTATCTTAGAGCATTCACAAATATATAGGTGTGATATTCACATAGGCAAAGATAAACATACACTTTTGGTGATTGGCAGGTATTCTAGTCTCAATCCAACATGGTTGGTCAATCATTTCTGATTGACCATATATCTGATGTGGAGGATATTATAGATATCATGATGAAAACCAAGAATGAGCTAGCTAAAAGTGACAGTTGCTCTAAAACAATGAATGAGATCCAAGTACAAAAGGATATTTCTCCACCAATGGTGGAACGTCTTGACTCATGCAAAGCATCAAATGGAAAGGCTAATAAAAAAAATAAATCTAGATGTAGGAACAAAAAAATTGATTAAACTAAAAGAGGAGATCCAAAAACTTATCTTAGGATTTGATGTGTATTGGGAAAGCATAGTAAAAAGGAAACATCATGTTCTTGTAGGCCAATGGGAATTTATTAAATTAAATGGAGCACAAATGAAAGAATGGATAGTGAAAAGATGGACCTCAATTCTCAGTAATAGACAAAAAGTAAGTGTATTGGTTAATGGTTGGTTCATATTCCACTTCTTAAGTGAAGAAGATTCCACAAAGATAGCATTTATGCCAAGAGTGAGAGGACATGGTTTTTTAAGTCTTTAGAAGTGATCTGTATGTTTTGATCCCATTATGGAAGTTCTTAAAAGGAAAATTATATGGAAAAAACTGCCTAGCCTCCCATTTGATCTTTGGTCGAAGAAAACGATCATGGAGATCACCAATAAGATCGGGAAATTCTATTACGTTGATGAAGGATGCACAGAACTTCTGGAAAAATGGGTGGCATGGTTTCTAGTCGAAGTGGATCTTTCAAGAGGTTTTTCGGCTGCCCTTGACATTTACTGGGGTCCTTTATCCATTAGACAACATGATGACTAGGCATTCCATTTAAGTGTCTTGGATGTCATGAAACCAGACACATGATAGCATAATGTCCTTCTCATATCAAGGGAGGGCAACATCGGAAGGAAAAAGCATGTTGTTCTTACAAATTGATATCCTCCAAGTCACAAGAGATTAGATAGGAGTTTGAGGCAACACTTTAACTCTTAGATGTCAGCCATGGAGGATCCCTTTAGATATGCTTGGTCAACAGTCAAGCCCACAGGTGGATACAAAATAGATAAGATACTTTCCATATAGAAAGAAAGGCACAAAGGATATTATGAGCTCTAACTCGTGTCGATCTCCTTCCTCCTCCTCAAAGCAATCTAAAGGAAAGCAGATTATAGATCGACAGACTCCAATATCCTCTTTACTTTCACCCATCCATTATAGTCCTTTACGTAATGGAGATCCCTCTCCCTTATTGGTGGATGTAGATTTAGAGGGCCTCACCAATAATGAGTCATTGGAACTTGAACCATTGAATATCAAGAAAAACTTCTTTCATGAAAATGAGTTTGTTGTTATTCCAAAACAAAGAAACAATCGCACTAAAAGGAAGAAGAAGAAAATCAAATATAAAAATCCTCATTATGCGCGAGCATTGATTTAGAGTTAAATTCTCACTTCTCGGAGTCATTAGATGAGACGTTGTATCCACCCTTTGATGCAAGTTCCTCTAATGGGGTTCATGGATCACAAGAGAGTTCTGAAACGCAAGACCTTAGAGCAAAGCTTCCTGATGATAATGTTTATCAATGAAGATCATGTCCTTTAATGTTATGGGTTTGAGATCGTCCCAAACCAAACAATCCCTAATAAAAACCAGACAATCCAAAGACCCATCTTTAGTCCTTCTTCAGAAAACTAAGGTAGAGAAGGAGAAGAACAAGGACTTATTGTTGAAAATATGTCCTACTTGGGAAGTCTGTGCAACCAGTGCTTCTGGAATCCCTAGAGGGTTGGTTTCTATATGGAATCCCAATTTGCACTCTTTTAAAGCCTTTAAATCTTGTATTGGTATCATCTTGCTTGGTTATTGTAGGGGCTCTTATATCTTATGCGCATTTTGAACATATACACTCCTTACAATAGTCAAAAAGAATTTTGGGAAAAACTTGATACCAGTGGAATATTCGACATCCATTCTCTCATTGTAGCAAGGGATTTGGATTTAATAATGGACGCAGGGTAATGTTGCGGCTAGAGAAGGAAGATAAAACCTTTAGCCAATTATTTCAAAGATTTTTTCAATCACAAATTGTTGATGGATATTGTACCAGGCCCCATCTGGCCAACTTGGATGAATGGGTGATCCGAGGTGGATGGGATCACGAAAAGACTCGACAGATTCTTGATCCATGCCTCCTTGTAGGAAAGACCAAAGAAGATTAAGTCTAGTTCTTTTTTCTCAGAAATATCTAACCATGACGTAATTATTATGGAATGGAGTGGAGAGTATGAGCCGCACATTATGCCTTTTAAATTAAACCGTATGTGGCTAAAAGAACAAGAATTTGTGGATTTAGTTCAAAATTCTTGGATACATGCTACAATGCAAAAATAATCTATAGTCTACTTTAGTTTATATTCTAGTGTTCATCGTATTCATGTCTTATACTCTACATTGTATCTTATTTTGTTTTTAGAAAAGGAACTCAGTATTGACGGTGAGAAGCGGGAATTGAAGAAAGAGGAGAACAATAACACTGGAGTGACAAATGCAAAAAGAGAGAAAAGAGAATCGGTCTAGTGATACCCTTAAAGCCAATATCCCTCATAAGACATGCAAATATATATTGATGGTCAAGTCTTCAGAGTTGGTGAATTCACCTGTAATGCCTTGGAAACACAATGATAATGTTTTGAAGTGATGAAGCAATATTTCATGTGTAAATTGTAGTCCAACCACTATTAAGTTGGAAACTCAAATTGTAATACTTGACATTTCATATAATATAATTTTTGTGGTTGAAATTATTTATAGTTGCACTTGATATTGTTTAGTATTGTAATTAACATATGTAACTTTGTATGACATTTTTTCACTTTTTTTCAACCTCCTTAGGTGACTGTAATAATTTGACTTCTAATGCAACAAATGAGCCCTAATATTCTCACGTGTGTGAATAAGAATACCCCAAAACAAACCCAAAATTAATCCAATCCTTTTATCTTCTTGACGATAATTCTCTTGATGAACATCTAGTGATTCGGCCCTTGAGTGTCCTTCTTCAAGCTTCCTTTCCTTGTCTTGTCATGTTAGCTCTGATTCTCTCGGGGAAACTAGATTAGGTGATTTCTCTTACTTTGATAACTTCTTGTGATGTATTTTTACTTTATTAACTTCTTCTTTTACTTGATTATATTTAGTGCTCTTTTCATGAAACAACTACCAAACCATAAAGAACAGAATAACAAGAGAACACAAGATATAAGTATCACCTATAAGTATCAATTGCCTATGGATTTTATGTTTCATAGTGTAAATATATTTCATATCTTTAGCTACATGCAAGGTGGTATGTCAATCAATACAATCCTCACATGGTTTCACTGGAAGCATGATTACACCTAATAGTGCAGATTTCCAGCTCAGTTAAATAAAGATCGTGTGGGATTAAATTAGTAATTTTTAGAATTCAATATGTAGTGTGTGGTTTTCAGAATAAATAAATTTCAGTGTGCAATAGATGAGTAGTTGTTTGAGTTTGGATTCCAGTTGTAGTATGTAGTTTGGTTTACTTACAGTTAAATAAGTTGCAGGAGATGGGAAGAAGAACATTTGTTGACTATTGACTCCACTAGCCTAATTTATTAAGCATTGTTGTACTTACTTTTACTTGAAGCAGCTGATAGTTTGGTTTTAGTTTGCATCTTACATATTTCAGAGTGCAGAACAGGTTTCAGGGCACCTATTGCAGGTTTGAGAATGAAGATGATTAATTTTCTTATGGAAGGACTCCATGCCAAATAGAATCAAGGAAGTTGGTCTACTAGTTCTCTGCATCCCACGGGTTGAAGAAGTCCCCAATTGGAGCCTCTTGTCGTAACTTTTTCTGAGACCCTTAAAAGTTACAATTTTTTTTCAAAAATTGCTTATTTATTCCCTAGCCAAATCATCTGGCATATACAGATTTGATGAAGCAAATAGTTCCTATGTATTGTTTTGTGCCATTTTTAGTTTTGAAATTAAATAAATTTAATTTAATAAAATTATATATTATATATATTTTATAAAATTATTTATTTAATTTATCAAAACATTTTATTTAAAAATAAATATTGGGCCAAACCAAATTTCGAAATCCATGTTATATACGTTATCCAAAAAAAACAACTCACAAGTCAAATAAAAAAGTCAAATCAAACCAATGTCCCACATTTCATTTCACACATTAAAGGGAAGACTTTTACATTCGTATTTTTTTTAAATGAGCGTGAAAGATTGAAGGAAGAGGAGGCTAGGTCAACAATCAAAATATATCCTCATGTAGATAAAAATGAATATACATTTTTCAGAAGTACATTTAAAAAACAAATCATTCGAGTGTTATAAAGAGATTTCCTCCTTGTGAAATAATTTTATAGAGGTGAAAATGAAATTTTACAGAGCAGACAAATGAATGTTTTTTTGCTATGGTATAAGGATGAAAATAATTATAAAGAGGAAAAATGTAGGTGAAGAGAAAATTTGGGTATTTTCTTATCCAAAATTTTTACAGAAGTAAAAAAAGGGGGAGATGAGAAGATATCTTCATGACTTACCAAACATGGTTGGAGACGTGGTTTTCAAAACCATGGGAAGAAAAACAATAGATGGTTTCCAGAGAAAAATGAGAATTATTTAAGAAGTTTCATTCATTCATAAGTGCACCAAAAGTGGCCAAAACTAAATATGAAAATAATGGATGGTTTTGGATAAATGTTTGTAAATTTCATTTATGAAATTCATAAATAAATAAATGCTGCAATGGAGAAGTAAAACAAGACATGGATTTCAAACAATGAATGGTTTTACGGGATAAAATCATTTGAGGGAATATTTTGAGTTTTCATTTATGGAATTCATCGAAATATGGAAATATGATTTTATAAATTTTTAGGAAATATTTTTATCAAAATATCTTATTCCCAAAAGTTTAAGATTTATATTTTTGAAAATTAAAGAGTGACAAAAAAATCAATGATTTCCAAATCATTTTCAAATTTCTCGACAATGGTTAAGCACCTAAAGGATAACTAAGATAATTGAATTATCAAAGGATTTTATCAAATGACAGGGGATTAATCAATTCTATAAAAAGGGATCAATCAACTAGATTATGAGCATATTAACTGATTTTTAGGGAGCATCTTCAAAATCCTGCAGATTCTGAGGCAAAAGATCAATAGGCAGAAGATCAAGGCAGATTTGTGACAAAAAATGGGCAACCAGTTTCCATAATAAAGGAAATCAATCAGCAATCAGTGAGACAATTCCCAGATTTGGAGGCATAAGACTTTCAATAAGCTCCATATTTCCTGCAATTTTTCAGAGATTCTTTTTATTTTAGTATATTGTTCATATTTTTATTCCAAAAAGCTAGACACAGTTAGTTGGATGTAATGTTCTATATATTGTTTCAATTTTAATGTAAAGGGGTTGGATTTGGATGCCAAAACCCTGTCATTTTTGTAAAGAATTTTATTACAAGAATTTTAATTAAAGTATTATGGCTTTAGTTTTATGACAGAAATTGTTTCTCATCTATGTATTTCCCTTTTATTTCATAATTTGTTTATGCGTATGTTCAAGTTAACATAGGAGTTAGGTAAAGGCTAAGTTTGAGTATCAACCTCCCTGACGGCCCACTACAAAGTTATCATCTACACTGAGATTAGCTAATTGAATAGTCTGTTTAAATTAGCTCCTCTGCATCATTTAATTTTTTCATGTTGTCATGTCTTGAATGTATATCTGTTTGGTTGTAAAACTCTTCTACACGCATCTACTATATTTGGTTGATTAGGTAATTCAATATGAATACTTAATTATCCATTTCTCTTCTATTCCTCCATCAAACACTTTAAACTATGTTATTCTGTCGGAAATCGACATTGGCACTTTGATCAAGTTTCTGCAAGAAAGGAGTTTATTTCTGAGAAAAGATTGGATAATCATCAGCAACTACAACAAATCATAGATCTGATTGTTGTGCTTCAAAGGTTATTGTCCAGTGCTAGTGAACAATGTTAAGAAAAAATCCTCATAACACTTGAGGGAACCCCCTCTAGTTCAAGGGCCACCCAAGAACTGCCTTCAAGAAACATATACAACAAGAAGGAATGTTGGCCTTTCTAGGATGCAATTGATTAGTCAGGTATTAATCAGATAGAGATTGATTTCATAATTTAGGATGATCCGAAGTTGGTAAGATCAAGTTAATTGCTATCTACCCAACCTATATTGAATACTAATCCTAGTATATTAGATTCAACAACATCTCCACGTTACATTGGTGGCGGTGACAAATCTGGTCATCATGCCTATTAGTTTCGGGAGAATATCGATATAGTATGAATGGGGTTCTTGACCTAGATGGGGTGACATCCTAGGGGATTAATGGATAATGGGGCCCCCGCTCTTTTTTTTTCTATTAACCATTCCTTGGTTATACATTTGGAATTATCTGTGCAGCTATCTTAGAGCATTCCAAAATATATAGGTGTGATATTCACATAGGCAAAGATAAACATACACTTTTGGTGATCGGCGGGTATTCTAGTCTCAATCCAACATGGTTGGTCAATCATTTTCTAATTGACCATATATCTGATGTGGAGGAGATTATAGATATCATGATAACAATAGAGAATGAGCTAGCTAAAAGTGACAGTTGCTCTAAAACAATGAATGATATCCAAGTACAAATGGATATTTCTCCATTGATGGTGGAATGTCTTAACTCATGCAAAGCATCGAATGGAAAGGCTAATCAAAAAAATAAATCTAGATGTAGGAAAAAAAATCGATGAAACTAGAAGAGGAGATCCAAAAACTTATCTTAGGAGTTGATGTGTATTTAGAAAGCATAGTAAAAATGAAACATCATGTTCTTGTAGGCCAGTGGGAATTTATTAAATTGAATGGAGCACAAATGAAAGAATGGATAGTGAAAATATGGACCTCAATTCTCAGTAATAGACAAAAAGTAAGTGTATTGGTTAATGGTTGGTTCATATTCCACTTCTTAAGTGAGGAGGATTCCACAAAGATAGCAATTATGCCAGGAGTGAGAGGACATGGTTTTTTAAGTCTTTAGAAGTGGTCTGTATATTTTGATCCCATTATGGAAGTTCTTAAAAGGAAAATTATATGGAAAAATCTGCCTAGCCTCCCATTGGATCTTTGGTCAAAGAAAACGATCATGGAGATCACCAATAAGATCGGTAAATTCTATTATGTTGATGAAGGATGCACAGGACTTCTGGAAAAAAGGGTGGCGTGGTTTCTAGTCGAAGTGGATCTTTCAAGAGGTTTTTCGGCTACCCTTGACATTTACTGGTGTCCTTTCTCCATTATACAACATGATGACTACTGGGGCATTCCATTTAGGTGTCTTGGATGTCATGAAACCAGACACATGATAGCATAATGTCCTTCTTGTATCAAGGGAGGGAACATTGGAAGGACAAGCATGTTGTTCTTACAAATTGATATCCTCCAAGTCACAAGAGATTAGATAGGAGTTTGAGGCAACACTTTAACTCTTAGATGTCAGCCATGGAGGATCCCTCTCTAGATATGCTTGGTCAATAGTCAAGCTCGCAGGTGGATACAAAATAGATAAGATACTTTCCATATAGAAAGAAAGTCACAAAGGATATTATGAGCTCTAACTCATGTCGATCTCCTTCCTCCTCCTCAAAGCAATCTAAAGGAAAGCAAATTATAGATTGACAAACTCCTATATCCTCTTTACTTTCACCCATCCATTATAGGCCTTTACCGAATGGAGATCCCTCTCCCCTACTGCTGGATGTAGAATTAGAGGGCCTCACCAATAATGAGTCATTGGAACTTGAACCATTAAATATCAAGAAAAACTTCTCATGAAAATGAGTTTGTTGTTATTCCAAACAAAGAAACAATCGCACTAAAAGGAAGAAGAAGAAAATCAAATATAAAAACTCTCATTATGTGCGAGCATTGATTTAGAGTTAAATTCTCACTTCCCGGAATCATTAGATGAGACGTTGTATCCACCCTTTGATCTAAGTTCCTCTAATGGGGTTCATGGATCACAGGAGAGTTCTGAAATGTGAGACCTTAGAGCAAAGCTTCCTGATGATATTGTTTATCAATGAAGATCATGTCCTTTAATGTTATGGGTTTGAGATCATCTCAAACCAAACAATCCCTCATAAAAACCATACAATCCAAAGACCCTTCTTTAGTCCTTCTTCAGAAAACTATGGTAGAGAAGGAGAAGAACAAGGAATTATTGTTGAAAATATGTCCTACTTGGGAAGTCTGTGCAACCAATGCTTTTGGAATCCCTAGAGGGTTGGTGGCTATATGGAATCCCAATTTGCACTCTTTCAAAGCCTTTAAATCCTGTGTTGGTATCATCTTGCTTGGTTATTGTAGGGGCTGTTATATCTTATGCGCATTTTGAACATATACACTCCTTACAATAGTCAAAAAGAATTTTTGGAAAAACTTGATACCAGTGAAATATTCGACATCCATTCTCTCATTGTAGCAGGGGATTTGGATTTAATAATGGACGCAGGGTAATGTTGGGGCCGGAGAAGTAAGATAAACCCTTTAGCCAATTATTTCAAAGATTTTTTCAATCACAAATTGTTGATGGATATTGTACCAGGCCCCATCTGGCCAACTTGGATGAATGGGTGATCCGAGGTGGATGGGATCACGAAAAGACTCGACAGATTCCTGATCCATGCCTCCTTGTAGGAAAGACTGAAGAAGATTAAGTCTAGTTCTTTTTTCTCAGAAGTATCTAACCATGATGTAATTATTATGGAATGGAGTGGAGAGTATGAGCCGCACATTATGCCTTTTAAATTCAACCATATGTGGCTAAAAGAACAATAATTTGTGGATTTAGTTCAAAATTCTTGGATGCATGCTACAACACAAAATATAGAGAGGGGAATGGAGATAGTTATTTTAAAAATTAAAAGGCTCAAGCAAGTGGTTTGAGCTTGGACCAACAAGTGTAAGAAAGAGATCTGGAGGGAATTATCTTCAATCAAAAAGGATATCTCTGATCTCCTAAACCCTTCTTCCTTTTTCTAAACAAAATAAGGAGTTGGTCTTACAATTGATTGATAGGAAAAACAAAATACTAAAATATCAGGAACAGGAGTGGATACTAGAGAGTAGGATGGAATGGATTAAAGGAGGTGACAAGAACCCATGATTTTTTCACATAGTTGCATCTAAAAGGAAGAGTGCTAACACTATGTGGCATATTCTAAATGAGGCTAATAGATTACTCACTTCAATGGAAGATATTAAGAAATAGGAAGTCCATTCTTTCAATAAACAATATAAGGAGACAGAGGAGAATAATATAGTTGATAAAATGGAGATGGAAAACCTATTTCCTCGCTTGGTCAATGAGGAAGACATTGATCAAATGGATAGGTCAATAACATCGAATGAGCTCTTATATAATCTAAAATATATGGCAAAGGACAAAAGCATGGTCAGTGGAACTATTTCTTTTCTTATTCAACATAATGGGCTCTGACCTACTGGAGATGACCAAAGAATCTCGTTGTAAAAGTCATATATTAGGTGCTATGAATGCAACCTTCATTACTCTTATTCCTAAAAAGACAAATTCCTCATTTTTTTCTAATTATTGATCTATCTCCCTATGTAACTATATTTGCAATATGATATCTAAATTAATTGCTAACATAGTCAAGAAGATTTTATCTAATCATATCTCATAGGAACAATTCATATTCCTATATAATAGAAGAATTCAAGATGTTGTGGCTATGACACAATAATTCTTACATCTAATTAAATCTCGCAAACTGAAATCATATTTGATGAAAATTGATCTCATAAGGGCACATGATAGAGTAGATTGGGAATTTATCCAACACATTCTTCACAAAATGGGCTTTCCCTATAGACACATCAAATGCATCATAACATGTGTCACTTTGGTGAACCTGGTTGTATTAATCAATGGTTCCCCAATATATTTTTTCAGGATCTCTAGAGGATTAAGGCAAGGGTGTGCACTTTCACCTTTGATATTTATTGTGGTCATAGATGCGCTTAGCAAAGGCCTTAAGGAAGTGAAGGAGGTTGGCAGGATTTTTGGTTCCAGGGTTTCTAGGAACATATTAACGATACATCTAATGTTCATTGATGATGTCCTCTGCTTTAAAGAGGCACAATTATTGAATGGAAAATATTCTTCCAAGCTATTTCAAAGTTTAGCACTACCTCGAGGATTATTATAAATAAAGAAAAAATAGAATTGATTTCAGATGCGGCGGATTCAGAGGAGTTACGACATGTCACAACTCTCTTTGGGGTAAAAATCAAACCACTATTAGGAGGATTTAAATATTTGGGATTCCATTTGAGGCCAAGAAGTTACGATAAGAGGGACTAAAATTGCCTTGTCGATAAATTCATAAATAAGATTGCATTATGGGACCATAAATGGCTCAAAATGGGGTTAAGAGTGATAATGATTAAGGCAGTTTTGCAAGGCATATCTATGTATTGGATGCATCTGTTTCATATACCCCAATTGGTCATTCACATAATCGATTCCATCAGTGATAAATTCTTGTGGTCTAGAGTTGGTAAATCAAAAAATTCCATTCATGTAAACTTGATTTGATTTACAGGCTAGTTGAGTTGCAGGGGGGTTGGGGTATAATAAGGGATTCAAAGCGTTTCAATATGACCCTATTGACTAAATATATTGAGGGATTTTTATGGATATGGAATGTTGCAAGAAATTATTAAGGAAAAGTACCATCAAAATGAAAACCTAGAACAATGGGTATTGGCTAGGGCTCTTACAAAAAGCAATGCTTCATACATCTGGCGCAATTTGTTGCTTGCCAAACCCTAGCTTTGTGGGAATCTTTTCTGGGAGGTGGGTTGTGAAGATATGGTATTTGTTGGACTGGATGCCATCAAGGGGTTGGTTGGGGATCATAATCTATTAGTCCCTGCCATCTAGTTCCTGAATGATAACGATGTCTTCTCCTTGGCCCAACTTGGTGCAAATCGACACTCATTTATGTCATCTACCAAATGGGCGCATGCTTGGGAGATCAACATCCCAGATATGCTTGAGATAGAACGGGAACAATATCGCTCTAATTTGTGTAATGTTGGGATCTCTCTATACAATCAAGCAAACAAGATTTCATGGGTTAGTTGTGCAGCTAGATGTAACATCTCTTCCCAAGAGGTATATTCCTATATTTCTATGAGTATCCAACCTAGTCTCTTTGCAACATGGTTGGCACAAATGTGGAAGTGGGAAGGTCCACTAAAAATAAAATGCTTTACTTGGTTGGTACTTCACAATTGGGTTCTTAATTGAGAGAATCTCAACAAGCGAGGTTTTAAGGGTCCAGGGAGATGCCCTCTATGTGCGCTGGCTTTTGAAGCGGTCGTGCACTTATTTCTGGGCTGCCCCTTTTCGATCACCATTTGGAAGGAAGTATCAAAATTACTTAAGATTGATGTTCTCGTGGACCAGTCTTCCATTGGTTCTTGCCTCGCCAACTGGACTTCTGGGCAGAAAGATTACAAAACAGTTTCGATGTATATATTTTGGGACATTTAATGTTGTAGAAATGACTACATTTTTGAAAACAAGTCCCCTGAGGTGTTGTTCACTAATCTAAAAATTGTAGCTTATTTTTGGGATATTGGCCCACAGAGACCAAAGATACCTAGACTTTGTGTTAACATTAAGTATCTTGGGAGATCTTTCCCCATTGGGTACTTCGATGGGGCTTCTTCTTCCGGTCAGTGTGAATGTGGTGCCTATTTCTTGCTTTGTCCTTCTCAAGCCTTCCATTTCTTTTGGTTTGGGGGATCTGGTTCTGATTGCATGGTAGAGGTGCTGGCACTATGGGGGGTGTTCCAATGTGCATCATGGCTTACCATTGAGAAGATCTGATTGTGGGTGATTCTTAGATGGTTATTGAGTGGACAAAGGGTCAGAATCCTCTAGAGGTTCCATCCTTATTTCACTGGATGCCGAATATTAAATTATGGATGGCCTCTTTCCTTGATATCTCCTTCTCACATGTTTATCGAGAACAAAACTCTTTGGAAGATGACCTCTCCAAATTTGGGGCTTCCCTGTTGCTGGGCAGGATGCAATTTGACTATCTTTTCAATGGAGTTCCCTGTGGAGTGGGGTCTTTTTCCTTCTAGTATAGGCCTGGTGTCGTCTCCTTGATCTGCCTCCTCTATCTCTTTTGGCATTTATTTTTGGTGGTCAGGTTCGAGGATGAACATGTTTTTAAGTTTTTGTTGTATGTGGTGTTTTGGATCCCTAGATATGTTAATTCTCTAGCCTTTGTTGGCTTATCATTCTGTCTTTTTTGTATTAGTCATTTTCAGTTTTTAAGTTTTTGTTGTATGTGGTGTTTTGGATCCCTAGATATGTTAATTCTCTAGCCTTTGTTGGCTTATCATTCTGTCTTTTTTGTATTAGTCATTTTCAATATGTAGGGGACTGTTTTTTCCCTCCCCTATTTTGGATTCTGTTGTTCTCTCTTATATGTTATCTTATGTCTATTAAGTGTTTTCTGCTACATGATAATATTTGGGTGTTTTATCAACATAAGCGGTTTATTTTTTAATCTATTGATACGATAATGGGTGGGTTATTGGATTGGAATTAATTTAGAGAAAATCACAAAACTCATATATTATATTATAATAATATCAATATTTTTTAAAATAATAATAAAAATAAATTATTCTATAAAAATAATTAGTATGACTCTCTCACTCTAAACCCTTGGTAAGGTTAACCACTTATAAATTTATATTTAATTTAAAAATATTAAATTTAAATAATACGATTATCATATTTATGCCAGTGAGATATTTGTAGAAGAATAATATGACAAAAATTTTATGACTCAGGGTCATTTCATCAAGGCTTTAAATGTCAAGGAGATAATGATAGGTACGTGTTTGGCCATCATTTCGGAGAATTGAACTTCAAACAATATATTATACAAAATACTATTTTACATAAGGCTTACTTCATATCACGGCTGAAAAAAACTAAAATTAAAATAATCTAACTTTATAGTATGTTTAAATTAAAAGAAAAATAAATTGTTAAAAATTATAGATACATTTTTATTTATAGCATAAATTTTCTTATTTCTTTTTTATTTTTTATTTTTTTCCTAAGATAAATTAAAATTGATATTTAAAATAATTTTATTAAAATTTTATAGTTTTAATATTATATGATTTAGAAATTCATTGTATTTAAAATAATTTTATTAAAATTTTATAGTTTTAATATTATATGATTTAGAAATTCATTGTATTTTTCTTTTTGAAAAATAAGTTTACATTAATATTTAAAATGTTTAAATTAAAATTTCATAGGGATGATTTTGAAGTCATTAGATTCAAAATTTTGTAACTTTGAGGTACAATAATATTTTTTTAAAATATGAATGTTATTTTTATATTTCATGATATTATTATTTTTTTAATAATATTATTACAAATATTTTTATTTTAATATGTAATTATTAATATGGATTTAATTAATTATATATTTTTATTTATTTTGTTTTAAAAATAAAATGATTATATCTCAGTTTTAATTTTAAATTTGCATTTTATAAAAATGTAGGTTATATATATGGAGAGGGGTTTATATTTTTTAATAAGTTTGGTTAAAATCCAGTTAAAAATAGTTAGAATGATGGATTTGAAATGTTAAATTTCAGTATTCTTAAAAGATTTTAGGTCTATTTACACATTTAAAAATACATTTCAAGCAATAAAAACTAACAATTATATTATTAGATTTAGGTGAAAAAGACTTAACATAAATCAATTAAACTTTACCTTTGATAAGTGATTTCCACCACTTTTCCTTTTATTATATTTGCTAATATAAGTAAAATACATCTAAATGAAGTACATCAGTTATACTATTTTGTTTAACTTTATACAAAAGTAACGTTGCCCCTTATTACAAGTTAATTTATTTATAAAAATGATAAACTTAAATGTTTTGTATTATTAAAAGTATATAATATATTATATTTAATAATCAATTAAATTTATGTTGATATCATTCTTATCTTAATTCAAACTTTAGATATAATATGTTTTACTTTTTATGAATTAATTAATATTAAAAATTGATTTTATATTTAAAAAAAAATCTTATTCAATAAGCATTTTAAACAATTCAAACAGTATACATAAATCATGAATAAATATATATTACATGAATTTTACATTTTTCAATTATACCATAATAAGTAATAATTATATAAATTAAAATTATTATAAATCATTTAATTTTTTAATTTACTATAAAAAAAATTCAATTTTTCAAAAAAAAATCTCACTAATCTATTATATATATATATATATATATGAAAAAACTCCATAGGTTTCAACTTTTATCATAATAATAAGTGATAATTATGTAAATTATAATTATTATCATTTTTTGATTTATTTTTTTAAAAGAATGGGTATTAGATTTATTTATTTGAAAAAGGTTGGATTTTGGGCCAAAACTGTTACAATATTTCTTATGATAAAGTATTTCAAAATTGTCATTATCCACAAAATGAGGATTTTTTTTCTTGTGGCTACCATTTCTTCCTATTCTAAAACATCTCTACTGAGGATTCAACTTAAGATCTCATCCCCAACAACCATGTTTTGTTCTCCCGTGAGCTAATTAATGTGGCCCTTATAGGTTGTGTTGAAGCTCATTTGGAGTCCACCTTGGTTAGCTGAGGTTGTGTTTTCCCTTTTTCTTATAACTCGCAGTTTCCAATTCTTTTTGTGCTCTTTCCCTTTATATTTCAAACTTCTTTTTGTCCTCCACTTAGCCCCATGCTCGGACTTGCACTTAAATTGTTCCTAGAAGAATTTCAATTGCTTGATCACATCATCTAGCATTCTAGGTTCATCGAACTTAATTCAATCCCTGAAATTTGATGGCAATCCATTGATATATCTCTAGACATTTGCTTTTTCCTCCTTGAGGTAAGGCATGTATCTTAGTAGCTCCAAGAATTTGGTCATGTATTCTTCATCTGACATTTTCCCCATCTTGATTTTATAGATCTCTTTGGTTTAGTGTCAAAATACCTTTCAGACGAGTATTTCCCCCTAAATACCCCTTAAACTCCCTCCAGAACAACTCTTCTTGTCTTATATCCTTCACAACCTTCAAATCCTCCAAAAAGATGTCAGACTTTCCCTTCAAGATGAAGGTAGCCACATTTTCATCATGTTCTTTGAGTAATTGTACTCTAAAGAACTTCTTCATCCCAAGCAGTGATCCTTCAACATCTTCTAACTTCTTTACTTCACCATCAAAGGTAGGAGGCTTTTCCTTCTTGAAATCCTCTGGCATTTGCTCCTTTTCTCTCCTTCTCCTATGATGATGATGTCTCCTAGTAGTAGCACCATAGTGTTGTCCATAGGTGCTTATCCTTCTAACCAGAGTACTTAGTGGAGTACCTCCCCTTATTGTGTCTTCACTTGATAACTTGTGCCTTTTCTTGGATCTACTTTCATATACTCCATCATTCCTTTCTTCTTGCTTTATTTATCTATATGATCTCTCCTTGACCTTATGACTAGCTCCCAACTCATGATGCTTTTGTCTCTGTAAGTCTGAGATACTTTGTAGTATAAGTACATTCACCTTAGCTTGCCTCTCTTGTTCCCTGATAAGATTCTCATTATTAACTTTGCATCTTCTTATTTCATCCCTTAGACTTCTCAATGTATCCATGTGGTCATGAAAGTCTGCCTCTCCTCTCTTCTCAATTGATGCTTCCCCATATCCCTACTAAGATCAGTCTATGCTATACTGCACCATCTCGCTATTCATTCCCTTATTCTTTTGTTGTTCATTGTTTCTCTCTTAAATGTGTTGTCATACACACGCACATTTGTTAGACAAATCAAACATAATCGCATCATATAGTTTATCACCTTGTCTTGTCATTATGAGTCTGTTGGTGCAATGTTAGATGAAACATCACACATCAAATTAGCATGTCCATAACATAAATAATTCATATCAAGATCAGCGTACACATACTATATGCATATATCACAACTAAATGTCACATGCATGGCTATTAATATCTAACACAGTAATTCACAAGTTAGTTTCCATGTCAGAATAACAAATCAACATATAATCCATGTCTCAATAAAAAAACAACACATAACAAAACTCATACTCAAATACTTAGTATCAAAACAACACATAGCAAAACTCATATTTGAATACTCAGTATCAAAACAACACATAACAAAATTCATATTTGAATACTCTATCCATGCTTTACTCCCTTGGTATACCATACAAAGAAATTTCCTTTTCTTCCAGAGGTTGAGGGTTGAAAAATTACTCTGATAGCACTCTGTAGCACCCCCATCCACCCCATAGCCCATACTATATGTGTCACTAACATTGACCCAACCTCCATAATCTAGTCATGGAAATGGGGTTATAAAATTTTAGCATTTCTCAAACTCCTCAAAACTTAAAACAAACATTGCCATTGCATGTGGCTCATCGATAACATTCTGGCAATACAAAAATTTTCGAAAAAATAAATCTGTATCACAAGATATGGTTGTTTTAAAATTGGCCATTAAACCCTTGTCATGTCATTGTTGTGCTTCCATGTGGCACCCACATGGTCCCCACATGGTTCCCACGTGGAAGCCCTCCTCCCTTTAGGGGAGGTCCATGTCATCATAACTACCCATGTGGCAGTGCCACTTGCCAACCCATATCCCTACCAGCCCACCATGTGGCATTGTCATATCACTACTTGGTAGTCCCTATCAATCCACCTCCATAGCCTTATTTTGTGGCCCACTGAGATATATATATATATATATATATATATATACCCTCGCCCTTGGATGATCAATGGCCTTCATCTAACGAAGGGATCTATGACTAGGATTGAAATGAGGACCCCAACCCCTTCCCCTCATGATGTCACTAGGGGGTCCCTCATCATGGTTTTGTCGCTTGTTTCCATGCCTATTGATCAACAGTGCACATTCATCTAATCCAGATCATCAGAATGAGAGGGGGTACTCCCTCAAGGTATGAAAAAAGGGGGCGTCCCTCATTAGGGCCCCCCTCTCAAAACCATGCCACTGATGACAATTTTAACATATTCTTCCAAAGAGATCTTTGTCTGTTGATTATTGATCTCGGTGTTGATATATATACATAATTACAATATTTCGTATAATTACTTTTTTTCATCAATCTCGTTTCTTAGCCATCCAGGCTTATGCCTTCGTGCCTTCAGTGTGTTCTACGAGCATATTACGATAACACTCTCATATCAAACAAACTCAGTCATCCTCCATATACCTCTTTGGATATACAACCTACGATATGTAACAATTTACGCTCTCTCGTATAAGCTTACAATATACATATGTAAATGTTATGCCCAACTCTTCTAGACATAATATTTGAAGTTTTGCAAACTCCCTATACAAGGTCCTCATGTATATATATATCTATATATATTGACAAGCTCAAATCTTGCTGAATTTGATAGAGGGGAACAACCCATTATCGGCACAACCCTTTTACATAATACGAACTGTCCATCATAGGTATGTCTAGTAACAACTAAGAATAACCATTTCTCTTACCACAACCATGAATAAGCATATACGTTGCATGATATATACGCATTTTAATTATAGTATAGGCATATATAGATTGCATGCATATAATTACATAATGAACGTGGATGAGCTCATTCATCATACATGTTATATAACAACAACACAATTGTTACAGTGAAATCACATTGCCAACATCATATGTATGCCACTTATTTGCATTGTAGATGAACCTAGCATTTAGAATATATTTAAACCCAAAAATAGGCACAAAGATCAGTCATTCTTCATTAACCATATAGGAATTAAACCATTACTCTAGACTTATGCAGGAAATAATATTCCTCATAACTAGTTTAAGCATTTCAATAACACAACCAACATTTATATAGTACTTGCATAAGCAATAAATGCACATGGATTCAGATAAGCACTTAAATCATATTAGGAAATCTAGAAACTGAGAGGGACGTTGACTATCCACCCAACCTTAGATTATCATGCACTGAAACCTTTCTTGCATCCAATCAACTCCGAGCCAGATATCAAGCTTGAGGATGAGTGCTTTCAGGGAATTGACTAATGTTTCCAATTGAAATACGGAATCTATAGATCATTTCATCTCCACCCACCAGTTGATTAAGGGAATCCAAAGACTATGCCATATCCACCCTCCAATATGTTAAGGGAATTCAGAGGTTACTCCACCTACACCCTTATGTCTGTTACAGGGATTCCAGAGGTTTTTCCACCTCCACCCTATTTTTTACAGGGAATCAAGAGGTTGTTCCACCTCCACCCTAAAGTAATGCCACATTAGGTCCACCTTAAACAAGGATTCTAGAGCACATTGAGAATAACCAGGCACAATTCCTTTAGTGGCTCCACCCTAAAATGGGAGTCCATAGCCCACCAAATTAATTGTCAAGCTCATAACTGAGCAAAGAAAGCATCATGGGCACTCTATAACTGGGAATCCAAAGGAACAGTGACTCCACCCAAACTAGTAATTCAGAGAACCTCTGCCCCTTAACTTTTGAGATGAACAATCTACTCTCCCAATGCTCATAACTTCATATATAATTCTCATTGTCATTCCTTTAGTGATCTTCTCGTCTACTCTATCTAAGTAATGGTATAAGGAACTACTTGAAATTCCTAAATCTTGTTGCTTCTACTCCAGAATTTCTTCTCACACTGCTCCAAGGAAAATCCTTCTTCTTTCCTTAAATTTCCTCCCCGATGGTTCTCTTATACCACTTGGGGTTTTCTCTGGTGCAATGTGCTCCTCAAGTTCTTGAGAACGTTGTCCCTTATCTTCCAGTGTCTCCCTGTGTTCTTCTTCTTCTTCTAGTGCTTTGTCTCCTATCTCTTTCCTGATCCTTATTGCTTGTGTCTGCTTATTCTCTATCTCTTGTGTTTTCTGTGAATATTTCATCCTTGCCCAACCAAGTCATGGCATCATTTTGGAGATATTTTGTGTTTCCCTTCCCATTATGATCGTTCTAACTGTGTTCATGGTGGCATGTTGTCATGGCCCTCTCCACCAATGGCGAGGCTCCTAGCTAGTAATTATGTTGTTCCCTACAACTCAGCATGTTCTATCATCTTTTAGTTATAACATAGTTATTGATCAAACGAGAAAGTGAACCGATACCCGTTTTTTTGAGGTAGTAAAAAATCACCCGATTTTGAAAAGTGGTGATGCCAGAATAAACTTTTTTTTTGGGCATATTTTTGGCACTTTAAATTTTCTTTTGTATCAAGTATGAACATTTTTTTTTTCGATGTTAGTGATTTTCATGCTGATTTTGAAAAGTTCTGATGCGGCATCAACCCCTTTTTTTTAGAGGGTTGATTTTTGACACTTTAAATTTTCTAATGTCTTCTTCTCCCACAAGATTTTTTTTAAGTGTATTTTTTGTGTTTTTGTGTTTTCATTTTTCTTTTCAATTTTCTTTGTAATGAAATCTTGATTTTCTCGCGTAGTTAAAAAAATAAAAATAAAAATGGTCAATATTTTAAAGTTACTATTTTCTATATGTCTATGTAGTGTTAATTAATATTTCAATGGACATCAAATAATTGTCACTAAAACACAATAATTTTAAACATTTCACAATAAAAAACACATTTTCTATATAAATATAATGAAAAAAATACGCATTTTCAGAATTTTTGTCAAAAATGACATGTCAAATAAACGGTTTTTATGGGAAAATCCTAACAGAAAAAACTTAAAAAATAGCATTTTAATGAATTTTATGTTAAAAAATAATAGTAATCACAGGGTTTTTACAACAACAAAAAAATTATTCGCATAAAAATTATAGTGAATATCAGGTAATACAAATATTAAACATATAACAACAATAATCAAATGTTCATTCTTTTCATAAAATCTCAAAGTCAAAACATTACAAATAAAACTAATGAAGATCACTCAAAATTGAGTTTGATTTGCAACCATAACTTAAATGTCATCAACAATATCATAGAATCCATGTTCATCGTCTTCTGCAATTTCATTATTTTCTTCTTCCACGATATTTCCTACTTGAGTTTTCTCATTTTCCTTGTCTACTGGATCTTTCATGTCTCCAAATCTCCCAAAATGTCCTTTTCCAATCATTCCATATAGTGGTGGTTGTGGTTCCTTTGCCTTTTTTTGCCACACGTGATTCATTAAAATCTCCTTTCCTCAAACCAACTTCTTGCATTTCATCTGGAAGAAATTAAAGAGCATTAATTCTTTGTTGAATAAAATTGCATTGTAGAGAGTCTCTTTCAATCGCAATGCAATTTCTTCCTTTTTGTAGGCAACATGCTAGTGTTGTACCTAATCATCAAACACAAAAACAATAAGTAAGTAAATTAGTATAAACACATAAAAACAAAAAAATAAAATATTAAAATTTAATTTTATATAATAAAACTTACCTAAACTTGAAAATAAATCCAAAACCCAGTCTCCTTCATTTGAACATAAATCTATAAGATAGTTAATCAATGTTTGTGGTTTTTGATAAATGTTAACCATCTCCCCTTTTGCTTCGTTATCCTCATATGTTAACTTTTTTCCGACAACGTCGTGAACCAGTACTTGGCTATGACTATTTCCATCTACTTGGTTAAAAAAATGGACTTATAGTTATCATCTTTTGCCCAATATTCAACATGGATGAACTACAATCACTTGTAATTTGCTGATCTCTGGAAGAAATAACATTTGAGTTTTGCCTATAACACGACATAGTAAAAGTTCAATCCACTTGTACATACAAAAAAATAACATTAATCAAACATACAATTTCAATGTCTTACCATGTAAGTTGCATCCTTGAGTTTGATTTTCCCTTGAAGCTTGTTAATAACATTGCAAATTGTGTGTCTGAATGAAATGTCACAAATCTCCAAAGTGGTGATGTTGTGACTTCTTGAAAGCCCATAACCACTTTATTAAAAGCTTGATAAGTGTAAGGCTCACTATCATATTCAATGTTTGAGAAATTGAAACCATGAAAAATGTTTGCAACAATCAGGGCATATTACCTTTTAGGTATGAGTTTTGCAATGTCTTCACAGTCACCTTGTATTATTTGATATTGGATAGTCGCCAGCCCATTCCAAATGAAATGAGTAAGAGTAGGATCAAGTTCAACATTCCTAAGATGTTGCTTTCTTAGCCTTTCCAACTTAATTTTTTCAATGAAACTTTTGAAAGTATTTGGTACTCCATTCGCATCCTTCTTCGACGTCTTTATTGAAATAAATAAATATAAGCATAAGTAATATAATAAAATAAAAAATCTTATGAATAAAATGAATGTAAACATCAACATACCTTTTTGAATGCAAGATAAAAAAATTTAAGTGTTGATGTATAACTTTATTCTAGGTAGTTGAGTACAACATCATTCCAACTCTCTTTATTCAACATTTTAACCATATGTTCTTGTATTTTCATATAAATCTTATGACTGAATAAATAAAGTAAAATTTTTTAATATAATGATATGTATAACAAATAATACCAACAACAATATGCTATATTTAAAAGAAAATTATAATCTAAGAAAAAGTAAAAGTAATTGAACAAACTTACTTTTGAAATTCTAAGCACATTTCCTCCAATGACAATTCACCTGACTTCACACGACATAATATTAATTTGACTAATTTTTCATCTTTCACACCTTGCATTGTTCTCCAAGGTGTGATAGTCATATCATCTAGAAGTTGCTTCATTTTAGGACCTGTCTTACTGTTGATACATATTATGGGTTTAGACCTTTTAACCTTCTCATTTTTTACACCAATATTCTCCCACAATTCGAAAATGTCATCAATCAATTCCCATATCTCACCTATTCTAAATTCCAACTATAAAATGTTATCTATGCCTCTGAATAGTTCTGAATTTACTTTGCCACCTTTTGATTGGATTCTATCCTCAATTTGATAACCTGTTTCCATACAACATTCCTTCCGAAAGCTTAAACTGACATTAAGCTTATCCCCACCACATTTTT
This sequence comes from Pinus tabuliformis, assembly GCA_031772625.1. Taxonomy (NCBI): domain Eukaryota; kingdom Viridiplantae; phylum Streptophyta; class Pinopsida; order Pinales; family Pinaceae; genus Pinus; species Pinus tabuliformis. The sequence continues at coordinate 937,131,297 of CM062810.1, read as the reverse complement.
CTAAAAATTCATTATGAATAAATCTGACCCTTTGAATGAAATTCATAGACATTCTATACTCATTATCTGCATTATGATCCCATGCCAATAACTTTGCCTCCATTTATGTTAAACCAGCATAAATGATGCATTTCATTGTTTCAAAAAGATAGTTTCCAAGATATTCCTCGATCAATTGTCTTTTGGCCTCTGCTGAATGGTTCCCTCCAATTACATAATATCTCTAGTCAAAACATCGTGTCCTATCAAATGCCTCCTTATTGGGAACTTGATTTGGATCAACAAGAATCACATAAGGCACCACATGTGCATATGGATTTTACTTGAACAATGTTTTCAAATAATGGACATGTAGGTTATGTGTCTTTCTAATTTGATATTGAGATTGTACTTCATCTGACCTATAGAATTGGGTGACATTAAGCTCAAATATTTTTCTACCGTTAATTAATTTATTCTTCCTCACGTGATTCCGAATGGAATTTTGTTTTGTTTTCATAATGTCATCCTCTAAATCAGCACCTAGTGTTATGATTTCTTTGTTGCCTTTAGAACTTTCACTTTGTTTTTCACTGTTGCTTATGATTTTAACAGATTCGCCAATTTTTTATTTCTTCTTCTTCCTAGTTGACATTTCTTCTTCTAGAAAAATAATCTCCTCATCATCAAATGGAAGAGCGACATCCATGGGCTTTTTTCTTTTCAGTGTTTTATCTCTTTTCTCCTTTTCAACAACAGTTCTAACCTCCTCCTCACTAATGGAAACATATTTTTGAGCTTCAATGTGAGCTTCAACTACCACATCTTCAGAACAAACATGTTTACCTTTGTTAGATTGACCCACCATATGGATTCTTTGTTGATCCCCTGCATGTACCATTGTTGTGTTACAGATTGTTGATCTTTGCCTTATTCTCTTTTCTTGTTCTGACTCTATATGGAAATTGTTGTTGACATTCATAATATTTGGTTCCATATAATAAATACCCTCCAACATCACTGAAAGACTCTCAACAAAATCCTATAAAAAAAAAAATATGTCAATGATCAATAATCATTTATAAACAATTTAACGATCATTACAATAATACATTACACATAAATATAAATAAGCATACTTACAATGTTATTTGAAATGTTGGATGAGATTTCTTCACACAATGGTGTAGATTCTTGATCTGTGTCATACTTGTACTTTCTGAGACGATATCTAACATTTTCATGTGACTTGAGCAATTTTGCAAGAACATAAATAGTGTTTGAATTCGGCACCAAACATATGTCTCATACTTTGCCTATCACCTCATACGGTTCACCTAAATAAATCATACCACAGTATAGGTAGAGATGTGTAGTATCATCAAATTCAACATCTTGAATATGCCATGTAAACTCTGTTTTATTTATTTCTCGTGAATTCATCCATTCAAAACAATCTTTGGTGCACTATGGGCTAGTTGGTCGACTTTTACTTTTGGTATTTTCGACAGTCTTCAAAACGTGTCCACCTGCAACTTTAGATGATGGAATTGTTGCCTTTGTTCCAGACATATTCACAGAAACCTTCCTTGATGCCATCTTGCTGAGAAACAAATATATATATATATATAAACCATATATATTACTAAAAAAAATCACACTATAATTTTTATTTAAATATAAAAATAAGTTAAATTATATGTAATTTTTAAAAAATTTATATCTACAAATTTATAAAGAATTTGTTATATATAAAATTTATTTATATATTTTTGAAAGAAAAAAACAAAAAAACAAACTTATATGATTTATATCTACATTTTTATAAAAATATAATTACCTACTAAATTTTAAATTATTAAAATAAAAAAACCATAAACAAAAAAATAATAATAAATAAATAAAATATATTATTAAATCAACAAATTATATATATAGATATAAAATTTTAAATTCAATAAATATATATATATATATATATTAACAAATTATTTATATATATATATATATATATATATATATATAATTAAAAATTATTAGACATTCAATTAAAAAATAATAAAATCAAAATAATATATATAAAAGATTTATATATAATTTTTTTTATTATATTTAAATTTTATAGAAAATGTATTAATAAAATTGTATTAAAAAGTTTATATATAAATGTTTTTTTATTATTTTAAAATTTGTTAATGAAATTATTTTAAAATTATATAATAATTTTATAATTGCAATTTTATTAAAATTTTAATTTTAGTTTTAATTTTTTTTTTAAACATATTATATTAATTAAAATACAAAAATAAATTTCAATTTTAAATTAATTTTTTTAACCTAATATATTAATTTTAAAAATATGTTTATAAAAAACCCTATCCGCCCGCCTGGGCCCTCGACAAGCGAACGAAGGGTCGGGCCCGAAAAAAACATTTTTTTTTTTTTAAACAAAAATCTAACGAATTAATTTTTTTTTTTAATTTTCTAAAAAATAAAACATTTTTTTTTTTTTTTTGTAGGCTAAGGTGGTTCTCATTCTATTACTTCGATCAAAAAGAACAATACATCAGTTCATGAAACAGTATACGCCCGCCCTATACGGGAAACCGGGTCTAAATGCCATCTATAATTCTTAATAGCGGCCCAAAAAAAGTATGTCCAAAGTCTAATGGAGTTTGCTAAATAAACTGTACAATCCTGAAGCTTTCTAAAACTATTCCAAAAACCACTGCTTTGACTGTTCTGCATTCTCCTATCTTTGACGTGAACAAAACTATAGCTACAAAATTTATTACTAGTTCTAAACATATCTTAAGTTAATCGTTGCCCCTCGCAGGTTGTTGCATCGCCTCTGTCACTTGCTCCTGCTGCTCCGGTGTTAGAATGTGCTGGATGGTGGTCAACTGCGCCTCCATCCTCATCATAGCTTCCTCTTGTTTCAGCATCGCAACTCTCAGGAAACTCAGTTCCAGGCGGATGTCCGGGCCTCCTTTTGCCAGGTTCACCATTTCCTTCGAAACTTGTAGCAGCGCCTTGGCCAAAATTCCCTTCATCACCCAGTAAAGGTGGAGGGACTGTTTGTAAAGGGACATGCGCCCTCTGGTTTGGCCTGGGTCGTGAAGCAAAAAGGTCCAGTCCTCAACTTCCTCATCAGACTGGTCTTGTGTGGCTTCTTCTTCGAGCTTTTGCATTACCCTACGGACCGCCTGGTTGGAGAAGCGCAGAAAGGCCTGTTCAGCTTTGCGCACCCTATCCGTAACAGTCTCTTTCATCTTCCTGCTCCTACCCGGACCCCTCCTGGACGTTTCCCCTGCCTCCTCTCCATGTTTCGCACGCCCCCAGGCTCTCTTGCTGGCTCTGTCATTATCTTTGCCTTCAGCCGTGGCACGTTTCCTTAACCCGTAACGCTGCAGCCTCATATCCTCTGTGTCCGCCGATTTCCTTATCTTCTGCTCGGTTCTGTCTACGAACAGGTGTTCTGGTTGGCATCCGCTTTCCTTCGTCCCAACCGGGATGAGGGTTTCCTCAGAATCCTCCTGAATCTCCCATACCGAGAAGGAAGGCTCCTCCTGAATGCGGTTCTTGCCCTTTCCATCGCCGGTATCCTTCCCTGCAGTCTGATGCTCCTTCATCATTCTTTGTTTCTGTCTGGTCTCCATAAAATCCAGGGAATCTCTCCTCTTCAAGCCCTGGTTTCTAGGCCCGTGCGCTACTGTTCTATTCTTCTCAATTAATTCCTCCCCTTCTACCCAACTAGCAATCTCGCGTAAGTCCTGTACCGTCCTCCTGCTGTTCTTATAGGGGGTATTGAAGGCCGCGGGGGTGCAGGAGATCCCGGAAACCGAGTTCCGCCCGTCCCTCACCGGTGACCCACTACTGCCTGCCATCTTGTCATAATTCACGCCATCTGTTGTGAGACCTGATGAACCGCCTCCATCTCCCGTCATAGTTCGGGTAATTATAATCTCGCGATGGATGAATTCCTTCCCCACTATTTCTCCAGCCACCGTAGTACCATCCCCCCAATCGCCATCCTTCGTCCTACTGACAGGCATGATGATTTTATTAAGACCCGATTCCATCCTGATCTTCCATCTGCCTCTCCACGCTTCCCTATTAATCCGCTCTGCTGGATCGCACCTTATCCTTCGTGGCTTGAGCATGATCCGTCTTGATGAGGTCTGCCAACTCCTTCCACTCCTCGTTGCCTTCAATGGTTCTCCATTGCCTATCAATGGAACTGCCACGTCCCTTACAGCCGCAATTCGCTAACCAGTCTGCCACCTGATTCCCTTTTCGCCGCACATGACTCGTGATGCTGTAGTCGATGCGTTTAATCAAGCCGGATATTTCTTGGATGATTCCTGCCATCCGCCAACTTTTGGTTACTTTCTCCCAACCTTGCCCATTGTTGAGTCTCCTCACCGTGTCCACAGCCAGTTGCGAATCCCCAGTGATTTCTAGGTTGGTGTATCCATTCCTGATAGCAATTCTTAAACCTTGGTGCAGGGCCCAGAATTCAGCCTCATTATTAGTCATTTGGCCTCCCCATTCGGCATAGATCCACCTGACTTGATTGTTGCTGTCTCTAAAGATCCCTCCAAAACCAGCGTCTCCCGGATTACCCTTCGAAGCCCCGTCAAAGTTAAGCTTGATAAATTGATCCCAAGGGTATGAGAAATTCTCTGGACTCTGAGTTCTCATGTCATTGTTGGCCGAGCATTTGTAATGCACCATATCCAATTTTAAGTTTAGTTTATTCAGGATGGCCTGTTCTTCCGCAGTAGTTTTCCAATCCTCACTGTCCCATTTCTCTACTAGAATGGTCTCCCTCGTGTAGTCTACCACCTGCGCCCAGACAACTTCTGGAGAATTAGCCCGACTCTGAAATATTCTCCTATTCCGTTCTTTCCAGACCGTCCAGAGAATGAAAGAAGAAGTCAGATTCCAAGCCCTCTGAACAACTCGGCAATTGAAGGTTTCCTTATTCCACTGATAGATAGCATCTTTAAATTCTCTCATGATAAGCCCTGGTTTATTGAACAATTGTTTGGCCAAGATCCATAAGCTCTCAGTGTATGGGCAACGAATTAGAAGATGGTCTCTCTTCTCCTCATCATTTTTGCATAGGTAGCATTGTGAGGGGCCCTGGAACCCCTTTTTTTGGATACGATCCCAAGTCAAAATTTTATTCTTTGTGGCAAGCCAGATGAAAATAGCCACCTTAGGCCACCAGTTGGATTCCCATATAAGTTTCCATTCCCAATTTCTGTCTCCTTCGTTTTGAGACCCCATTAGAAAATAGGCCTCCTTGGTAGAAAATATTCCCTTCATTGAACTCCCCCATCGAAGGATATCTTGCCCTTCGCGGACTCTGAGCTTCCTTGATTCCATTTCCTTCCGGTAAGCTTCTTGAATATCAGGATTTAGACTCTGATCCCATTTTATCGGCTCCTCCCATACCCTCCATCCATCCGGAGTGTCATTTGCTTTCCAATAATCCTTTACTTTCCGTCTAATCCTAGCATTGTTTTCATAGACTTGGGAAAGTGCTTGGACGCTGTTCAGTCTTTCTCGTTGCTGCCAGCTATCTTCCCAGAAGTTTGCCTCTGCTCCTCCTCTGATTTCCCAGAAAGTGTGTTTTGCAATCAAATCTCTGTTCTGAGAGGCTAATTCCCAAATGTTAGATCCACGGGGGGTTTCTTGTGTTCTTAGAATGTCAACCTGTGTGTTGGGCATTCTGTATTTGATCCTCCAGATAATTTTCCATAGATCACTTCCTCCACTAAGCCATCTCCACCATAGCTTGGCTCCCAGGACCTTGTTCAGGATTTCCGGGTCCCTTAATCCCAACCCTCCTTGTTCTTTTCTTTCAGTGAGTTGATTCCATGAGACCAAAGCCCATTTTTTCTTTTGATCAGTTCCACTCCATATAAATTTGCGGATGATTTCTCTGATTTTAGCACAAACCCCAGCAGGGGCAGCCATAATCGATAAAGGATAGATAGGGATAGCCTGAAGTACCGACTTAGCCAGGATAATTCTACCAGCAATATTCAGGACTCTGAACGACCAATTGGCAATCTTTCTATTGAGCTTGTCCAGCAATCCTTGCCAGTTTTTCAATTTTTTTGAAGTGAAATCAAGAATATTACCCAAATATTTAGTGGGTAGATCCCCTCTCTTGAATCCCAAAGTTCTGATAAGATGAGCTTTGACTTGTTCTAGAGTGTTGAAAATGAAGATGCAGGATTTATCTCTGTTTATTTCTAGACCCGAGGCAGCTGAAAACAGATCCAGGATCCTCTTTAAATTTTGGACTTCTCTTACCGTGGGCTCCCCAAACAACATAATGTCATCAACAAATTGTTGGTGGGTCAGAGGCAAATGGTTTCCCCAGATTTTCAATCCTTTAATTCTATTTGCTATTCTTTCTTGTTTAATGAATCTCCCTAGTCCTTCAGCAGCTAGGATAAATAAAAAAGGAGACAGTGGGTCACCTTGGCGGATCCCTCTAGAAGCATTAAAAGTTTTTGAGGGACTTCCATTTACCAGGATAGAAAAATGAGGAGTGGATATTAGATTATTAATCCATGCAATCCATCTTTGATGAAAACCAAATCGTTCCAGGACTGTAGCTAGGTAATTCCAATTTAGTTTATCATAAGCTTTGGATAAATCAAGTTTTATCATCATACCTTTTTGTTTTTTGAGTTTCAAGGAGTGAATCACCTCCTGAGTTACCACCAGGCCATCAAGGATCTGCCTACCTTCTACAAAACCCGTTTGTTCGGCCGAAATGAGGTTGTCTAAGAGGGGTTTTAAGCGTTTAGCAATCACGGACGTGATGATTTTGTATATGACATTGCATAAAGCTATTGGTCTGAAGCCATTAGCCTCCTCTAGGTTGTTTCCCTTAGGAATGAGAGCATAAAAGGTAGAGTTAAGAGCTGGCCATACCTTTTGATTTATTCTTGATTCTTCAACAAGCTCCAAAATTTCCTGTCCCAGGAAGTGCCATCCAGCCAGGTAAAAATCCACCGTGAAGCCATCCGGTCCAGGGGCTGTCCCTTTCTTCATAGCCTTCACTACGTCTTCCAGTTCCTCTAGGGTCACTGCTCTCATAAGAGCTTTATTTTGGTCCTCTGTGACCAATCTAGGGATTGCAGAGCATATCTCTTGTATGGCCCTCGTTCTATCACCAGGGGGTTCAGTTAAAATTTCTTTGTGATGGGCTATCAACACTTGTTCAATTTCATTCTGTTCAACTACTCTGTCTCCATTTCTGTCCTTGAGTGATAGTATTCTGTTTCCCTGCCTGTGTTTAACCATGGCTTGATGAAAGAATTTAGTATTGCGTTCTCCTTCCCTCAGCCATTTTATCCTAGATTTTTGGCGCCATAGGATCTCCTCTTGCTTCCTCCTCTCCTCCAGTTGGCCAAGGATTATCCCTTCTTTGAGGATGCTTTCTTCAGTTCTTCCCTCCAAAATTATTTTCTGTTGGAGATCAGTCATTTCCCCTTCCAGTTTTTGTTTGTCCTCCAGAATGTTTCCAAATTCCTCCTTGTTCCATTTCTTGATTTTGCCTTTCAGCTCTCTCAGTTTTAACTGAAATGTTTGCATTCTGCATCTGCCCTGAATATTACTTTGTGTCCACCATTTCTCCACTCTCTTGATAAACTCAGGGTCCCTTAGCCAGAAAGCTTCAAATCGAAATGGCCTCTTGCCCTGAATTTTTTTGATGTCGATCTCTAAGCGAATCGGCCAGTGATCCGATCCCAGAGCTGGAATGATCTTGGCTTCCACAAAGACATCTTTATTCATTATGGCTTCGGACACTAGGAATCTATCTAGCCTGGTGGCAATTTGATTTTTGCCACCCCGTCTGTTGTTCCAAGTATATACTCCGTTAATGGTTTGAATATCCACTAACCGGAGTTCTTCTATCATCTCATTGAATCTGTCCATAAGGTGGTCTTGTCTCCTAATCCCTCCTTTTTTCTCTTCTAAGGATCTGATCATATTGAAATCGCCACCAATAATCCAAGCAGCTTCAGGGTACAGATTGCGGATTGCCTTAACGTCCTTAATAAACTGATCCTTATGCCCAGGAGATGAGGGGCCATAAACTCCTGAGATAACTACCTGGTGTTTAGTTCCTACAACCCTTCCCAGCCCCGAAAGGATTCCACGCATACTCACCCAGTTGTCTATAACAATGTCATTTGGGTTCCATAGGATTGCGAGTCCTCCTGCAAAGCCTGTTGCATCTTGCCCCATCACCTGGTAGGGTAGTCTGCTTCTTTGTATTATTTCCTCTAGTTGGTGAATCAAAATCTTTGTTTCCTGTAAAATCAGAATACTAGGTTTTTCTTTTTGCAGCTTATCCTTCATATACCTTTGTTTGCCTTTACTATTCAGACCCCTAATATTCCAGCTGACCAATATCATTTAAAACTTTTTATAGGAGGGGAAGAATACCTCCGACAGAGGTATTACCTTACCTGAGTTTATCAAGATCTCTCCCACCGCCTGGATCGTTTCATTCATAGGTCTCCGACCTCTCTTTCTGCTGTTTTTACCCAAGGTATCTGTTCCTTTGCCTTCCGTCCCTTGCCCCTTTTCCAACATTACTGATGTATCCGGGGGTTCTCCTTTTTTCTCTTTGTATTTCTGGAATACCTCCTTGTATAGCTGCCTTTGGTCTTCAGGTATAAATCTACTGTCTAGGTTCTTCCATTCCTGGATCAGTCTTCGCATGATTATTTCTTCCTCTGCTTCCGTTTCGGGCTGGTCTTCCACTTCCATATGAGCCACTAGATCTGTTTCAGTTGCCTCTTCCTCTGTTTCCCCTTTGTTGACTTTGCTAACAGATATTCCTTTCCCTTTTTCCTCTCCTTGTACTTCCATTGGGCTATTGTTTGTTTCCTCATCATCTTCCAAGTTTACTTCATACTCTTCACCTTCGCTCTGTAGTACTTGATATTTGTTCTGGGTTCTTGCTTGGTTGGTTTGCTTTTGGGATTGAGTCTTTGGTCCTTCTCTATTTGGTCTCCGCTTCCTGACCACCTGTTGAAACCCTCTTTCTGGATCCTCCGTCCTCCCAGTGGTATTCGGTTGGTTCGCCTGACTTTTTTTGCTTTCTGCCTCTCTGTTAAGGGGGCATTGCCGATACAGATGACCATACTCGTGACATATTCGGCATCGGAAGGGGATATGTTCATAATCAATTGGCTGTTTCCAAACTTCGTCATGGTATTCCACCTCAACAGTTTCTGGAAGGGGATTAGCCAAATTTATGTAAACGCAGATTCTCGCATAGGCATTATACTTACCTCTTTTCGTGGCCTCTGCAGTTTTGACAAAGCTTCCGATCGAGTTGCCGATACCTTCCAAGATCCCCGGCTCCCAGAACTCATCAGGAAGACCAAATAACCTGACCCAGACTGGTGCATCAAGCATTTTCTCCTTTTCAGGGTTATATCTCTCCTCCCAAAACTTCATGAATAATCCTGCATTATTCAGGAAATAGGGACCCTCTTCAAAGATTCTGTTCTTATCTTCCAAATTCGAAAATATTGCTGTGAAGAACCCTTGTGCACCAAGCTTGAGATCTATCTGCCCCTTAGGTCGCCAGCGTTGATCGATCCATCTGTAGAGTTCTCGCTCAGACGGCCAGTATCCAACAAATCGGCAGATTAAAGCATGGTCCTTCATATAGCAATTATATTCTTCCAGCTTGTTATGGGGAACGACATACCTAGGCTGTTTCTCAGCCCTCGGTAGGCATTTTCCTCTCATTCGTTTTTGCCATAAATTACCCATGACTGGGATTTGGTTTACCCTTTCCGTATGGTGCTCTCCATCCGTACTGGTTTCGCCCATAACCACATTTTTGAAGGAGGGGATCTCTCCCCCCCCCTTGGCTCTCCCATTGCGTTCAGGGCGGAAACTCTCTGTTTTTCCTTACTGACTTTTCTATTTCCTAACCCGACCCGTGCCGGCAACCTGCGAGATCCTGTCCTAGCAGGTCTGAGAGCTCAGCCGACAGTCTGAGCCAGCCCGTGACCTCGTTACTCTTGTCCTGTAACTCGAACCCTAGCGTTCATCCTTGCGCAGCGTTTCGGGGCTAAAAAGTAGTGGGCTTGGCCCGGTTCGGTTACTACTCGTACGACGAGCTACGACCTTGCTCGGGATCGAACACAAGACCGGTCCGTCATGACGAGGCCGACTTTACCACTACGCCGCCTCCACGACCTTTAAAAAATAAAACATTAAATTTAAAAAATATTTAAATAAATTTAAAAAATATAACTTAAAACAAAAATAAAAATTAAATTTTAATTTAAAAAAAAAATTATTATAATTTTTAATAAATTAAAAATTAAAATAAAAAACAAAATAATAAAATTAAAATTGAACAATTATAAAATTGAAAATATAATTTTAAATAAAAACAAATTAAAATTAAAATAATTCTTTTTATACAATTATAATTATAATTTAAAAGAAATTAAAATCAAAACAAAAGAAATAATTATGAAGTAAAATTTTTATTTATAAATTAAAAAAATTAAAATTAAAATTTTAGGTTAAAAAAATTAAAACAACAATAATTTTTTTTTTTTGGTATAAAAATAATATTATTATAATTTTAAGTTAAAAAAATACAAATAAAAATAAAAAATAAAAACAAACAAATCACTAAATTGTTTTTTTTTATAATATTAAATAATGATGATGATGATGATGATGGTTAACGTCCGTTGAGACCAAATAATGGTCTATCGGACCTAAAGAAACAAATTATCTATTTTGATTTAAGATTTTATTCCTATGCTCAAAAAGCTTGGAGAGAAGCCTCCCGAGCTCACTATAATTTTGACATTGTAAAAGGCTAGGAAGGTCAGTATTGTAACAAAGATTGTGAAACTGACATCTAATGTGGTTATACGCGGGGCACTCTAAGAGGAAGTGGTTTTCATCCTCGATGTTCCTATTCTCACATATATGGCAAATCCTTTCCGTCCATGGCGTTTTAGGAACTGCCCAACGACCTGTTTCACTATGGAGCTCATGAGAATTCGTTCTAATCTTTGCTATATTAATTTTCTTCTTTGAGCTAGTTAAAATAGAGAGATACTTTTGATCTTCTAGGGTGGGGTTGATGACTTTCTTATAATAACTTAATTTTCTTTTAGCCACTAAGTCTTTCTCACACCACATTTTTTCTTTGAACTTAGAAGTAACAATATCTTTAATGTTATTTATGTTTTACAATGCATCATTTTCGTTGATCTCCCAATAGTTTAACCAGGCCCTTGTGTCTTTATGCCACCCTCGATTGAGCCTTAGGTGGTTTTGGCTAGAATTTAAAGCTAGCTTAGGAAGTCTATGATCGTCTATGTTACTGATTTTGTGCTTGTACAACAGAAACCTAAGCATAGCTAGGCTCTCAATAGGGGAAAGACCTGCTTCTATAAGGAGAATAGGATAGGGTGTATTACTTTTAATTTTCAGGGTATAAGTTATAAAACGCTTCTGGATTTGCTCAATCTTTCTCCATGATTCTCTGGAGATGCTGCAACCCCAAACCTCACAACCATATAAGATAACAGGAGTGACTAAAGTTTCAAAGAGGAACTTCTTTTTAAACCAAAATAAATTTAAAACAAAAAAAAATAAGAATAATAATTTTATTTTTATAAATTATTTTGTGATAATAGAAAAACATATAAGAAATAAATTTATATGAAAGAAAAAAATAAAAACAAAATTCTAAATATTTGTTTTTTAAATTAAATTTTAATTAATATTTTCTAATATTTTCAAACATATATATTTTAATTTAAAAAATAAAAAATAACAAACAAAACAAGAATAAAAAAATATATATTAATAATGTCTAATAGATATAGTTTTAATTAAAAAAAACTACAAATTACAAATATATAACAAAAAAATTAAATGTATTTTTTTTTTCCATGCAATAATTTAATGTTCCACAAACGAAATTAAAAAAAATAGAAAAAAATTAAATAACACCCATTTTTCCTTTCAAAAGCCTAAAAATTTAAAAAAATTCTTAATTTTTCTCCCAAAAATCCTACAAATTTGTGTTTTTTTTCCTTTTCGTCCCTATAAAAATATTTTTTAAAAAAAGAGTTTTTTATGTGGTTTTTCCCGTAAAAACACAAAATTTCCCCAAATTCATCTATAAATAGTCGAGATAGAAACAAAACTAACCTTTAAAATGCGTAAAACTCTCGTTGAATGTAAAACTCCTGGTGAATGTGCTATCTATGACAAAATCGCTCCAAACTTTTTAGCAAGACCCAGAAGACTTGATGTGATGTGATAAATAGAACAATGAATTTTATTTTATAGTGATGATTGTAGGAATGATTTATCATTGCTTGAATGTGGGATTAAACTTAACATTAAAATAAAATAATTTATAGTTAATATTATAGCTTTAGGTTAGTTTACATTCATTGTGGGATTAAAAAAAAATATTAAATCCAAAAATTAATTTACTTACATAGTCAATGTTAAATAATTTAAATAGAAAAAATGTTTTGAGTTTCTATCAATATTTTGAATAGAAACTAGGGTGAAATGGGAACAAGAATCACTTTCTTGATGGTAGCAGGGAGGGTTTGGCAGCTGGCGCAGAGCTGGATCTAGGGCCGTAGGGCCGAGGTATAGGGCCCATCAGCTATGGAAGGGAAGGAGGTAGTGGTCGTCCGTCCGCACCGGTAAAAGAGCGTCAGGAGGACGGCAGGTGGAGGTTGAGGACGCCGTGCAAAAGACATCTGGAGGGCTCAGTAAACAGTTAACCTTGAAGGCATTTTACCACAGGGGAAAAAGGGATCAGGAACAAACGGACAGCGCCTCCCCTGTTTTCGATAAGCCGACAAGCAACCTGTGACCAGTGAAAGTAACCATGGTTAATTCAGACGAGGGCATTGACTTAGACCCAGCTATGGAGGACATTCTCTCCATCTGGGGGAAAGATCCAACTGCACAGAACATAGAGCGTTATTTTGGAACGGTGGAAACCCTAGTTTCTCCTCCGTTTTTTCCGGAATCCAAAAGATCGACCCAAACCCTCACAAATTCGCCCAAGGAGTTGGAAGGAACGGCAGTGGTGCAGCAGGGGGGTAAGTACTTGCAACAGATTCAAAGGTTGAGCAAGGAAGACCCACATGCAGGTCTTCTCAAACCACATCTCGGTAGCAAAGGGAAACTCGGGTTTGCAGGTCCGATCCTCTCCGGCGGTTTAGAAGACATAGTCAATCTCGGGTCGAAGCTAGGGCAAAGTCCCGAAGGCGATGCGGGAAGGACTGCAACAGTCACAAGGGTTTCCATTGCAAAGGGCATAAATAGTCCAAAGGAAATCGGGCGGAAGGATCAGGGTTTTGAAGACTACCAGGATCCAAGGGGGGAAGACAACCGAGCAGACCAGGGTTTTCAGGTAATAAATCAATCACTCCTTGAGCCCCTCAATTTTTCTTTAAACACCTCGATAGAGGTCACTCCGGAGTCAAGATCCCTGCCCCTGTCCACCGGACCGGGATCCCAAAGAGGGCAGGAGGAGAATGAGGGTTTAAGAGACACTGCCAGAGGAACAAAAAATACAGGGGGGCAAAGGAAAAAACAGAGATTGATAAAATCCCAGGGGGTAGAAGGGAACCTGGTGTTGGGCATGGATGTGCAAATTGAAGAGGCGCTGGAGGTAGCAGAATGCACCCTGGTCGGCAGAGCAAGGGGCAAGAAATTCTCATCTGATTTCATTCAATCCTGGGGGAAGCAGAATTGGCAATCTGACCTAATCAGAGACTTCAGGGTCTTGACTTTAGCAAAAGGTTGGTTCTCGGTGCGTTTCGAAAACAAAGGGGCAGCAGAGTGGGTGCTGAAGAGAAATTGGACACTCGGAAACATCCCGGTGCTGTTCAAAAAATGGAGCCCTCTGTTCGATGCAGCCCATGAAAAAGCTGATGTCTTCCCGGTTTGGGTAAGAGCACCAGGGTTACCATCGTTCCTCTGGGTCGAGTCGGTCTTCAAGGCGATTGGGAATAGATTGGGCACTTACTTGGAGGCAGACATGTCTTTCCAGGAAACACACAACAGAGCAATGGCACGGATTCTTGTAAGTCTTAATCCAAGCGGAGGACTAGCAGAGAAGATAAATCTCCAATATAAAGAATATGTCTTTGAACAAATCTTGGATTACGAATTTCTGCCTTTCCGTTGCCATAGATGCCATGAGTATGGGCACTTGGCTAAGGAATGCCCCTTAGGCAGGCGGTGGAGGAGGTTCCAGAGAACGAGGGCGAGGCCAGAAAAAGACAATAGGCACTTCCAGTTTCGAAAAAACAAGGAGATCTCAGAGGATCAGGAAGATGAAATAATGGATTTAGACCCGCAGCAGGGGAGGCAATACCAGAGAGCAGATCTTCAGGAATCTCCGAGGAAACTGGCAGAAGAAGGAACGGAACCCGGGACCGCAAAGGAGAACCCTGAAGATGCACCTCCGAGCTCAAACCCAAGCCCAGCCGAGGATCCAAAGGGTACGAGCCTAGATCCAAAACATTCTCCTTTTTTTAATATAGAAAATAAAGATGAATGCTTGGATGAATGTTTGGCCCCTGATCCTCTCACTAAAATCTCCCTTTCTGGAAAAAATGTTAAAAATGCAAATTTGGACGATGGTAATTTGGAAAATTGTATTGAAATTATTTCAGCCGCTATCCCCTCCCTAGATCTGAATTGTGATGGGTGCTGCCCTGAACCTTCCTCTCAGGCCCAGCAACCTATATGCCCCTATAATCTCCGCTCTCAGGACAATAAACCTGTCCCTATGTCATCGATGGGGGGCATCGAACCATCCATCCCTCAGAGTCAGCCCAGGAAAAAAAGGGGAAGAAAATCCAATCTATCTATGGCCCAAGTTAAGGCAAAATTCGATGTGGCAGACGGGAAGCAACAATCTATCACAGGGGCACTTAGAGCGGTGCAAAGCCCCGATTCTGCCCTAAAATGATCATAACCTCATGGAACTGTAGGGGTTTAGCCAGTAAACCTAAAAAACTGGCTCTTAGGGAGATAGTTATGAACTCCAAGGCGGATGTCCTCCTTCTTCAGGAGACTCTGGGGAATGGGGAGGAAATCGAAACAATGCTAAATGCTCTTCTACCAGGGTGGAAATTTACAGCCTTGGACTCAGATGGCCACTCAGGAGGTTTGGCTGTAGGATACAGAGAAGGGAGAATTAAGCTCAGGAACCAATGGGGAATGAAGCAGGTGATGGGACTAGAATGTCAGACTACAGAATTCGATTTTCCTCTAACTATCCTAAATATATATGGTCCTTGCCAGGGAAGGATACCATTCTGGAATGGATTGATGGCGAACTCGCTTTTGAAGAATAATTACATGGTGTTGGGTGGTGATCTAAATTTCTCATTAGGAAGAGCGGAAGCTTGGGGTCCAGCTGCAAGAGAGGATCCGCAAACAGATTTTTTCCAGAATCTATTAGCCTCAAATAATCTGATAGAAGCCAACCTCATCAAGCTAAAGCCGACTTGGAGGAATAGAAGAGTAGGAGAAGCAAGGGTGGCGAAGAGACTAGACCGCTTCTTACTCAATGAGGACTTATCTGCTATGATTCCTTTATTCAGGCAATGGGTTGAAGAAGGGGGTCCTTCGGATCATTTCCCTATCTACCTTGAGCTCTCCAAAGTTCCCCCAAAACCTCCTGCCCCTTTCAAATTTAATGCTTCCTGGCTCCAAGAAGAATCTTTCAATAAACTATTCAAAGAAATTTGGTCACATCCCGACAGAGGTTCACAAGAGAATAAAGGATTCTTATTCATGGAAAATCTCAAAAGACTGAAGAAGGCAACAATCTCATGGGCAAAGGACAGAAAAGCAAAGCAGACTGAGGAAATATCTAGGATAAACGAGGACCTTCAAAAGCTTGAAAGCATAGAGGCGGATGGCTACGCGACACAGGAATCTAAAGAGAAAATATTAGCCCTGGAGAAGCACAAGAATCAAATCCTGCTGGCAAAGGAGGAGGAATGGAGACTCAAGAGTAGAGCAATCTGGCTCAAAGCAGGGGATGATAACACAAGTTTCTTCCATAACTATGCAAAAGGGAGGAAGAGTGCAAATACCATCTGGAACTTAAAAAATGAAGAAGGAGGGGAGGCTAAGACGTTTGAAGCCTTATCAGCTCTTGGGCAGAATCACTTCCAATCCTTATTTAAAGACAATGGTGAGATCACCATTGCGGAGGTCATTCAAACAGCGCAATGCTTCCATAGATATGTGGAGGAGGAAGAAGCGGACCAATTAATGGACCCTGTTACGAAGGAGGAGGTGGAAAGTGTTATTAAATCTATGGCAAAAGAGAAGAGCCCCGGTCCGGATGGTTGGACAGTAGAGATCTTTCTACATTTTTTTGAGCAGATAGGAGAAGAAATCACAGAAGTCGTAGAGGAGTCAAGAAAGAAGGGAGAAATCTACAGTCCTTTCAATGCAACTTTCATAGCTCTCATTCCAAAAAAGGAAGCCCCGGAATCTTTTGAGGATTTCAGACCTATCTCTTTATGCAACAGCATTTATAAAATAATTGCAAAAGTGATTGCACTCAGAATCAAACCAATCCTATCAAGGCATATCTCACCTGAACAATTTGGGTTCTTGAACGGAAGGCAAATACATGAAGCAATTGGTGTGGCACAGGAGGTTCTACATAGTGTAAAGCTGAAAAACAAGAAGGGTGCAGTCATCAAAATAGACTTATCAAAAGCATACGATAGGATAAATTGGACATATATTCGTCTGCTCTTAACGCACCTAGGATTCAAAGTGGACTTTATCAGATGGATTATGGGGTGTATCACAGATGTCAGCTATGCAATCCTCATAAATGGCGCAGCCACCCCCTTCTTTAAAGGACAGAGAGGTTTGAGGCAAGGATGCCCCCTGTCCCCTCTGTTATTTCTCTTAGTTGCTGAAGGCTTAAGCCAGCTGATTCAAAAATCCAAAAGGGAAGGTAAGGTAAAAGGTATAGAGGCAGCAGTAAATTTGTTCATATCTCACCTTCTCTTTGTAGACGACATTTTGGTTTTTACAAATGGTGCCACAAATGAACTTAAGGAATTAAAAAACATTTTTGACCTTTTTCTGAAAGCTACTGGAATGCAGATTAACCCCAGGAAATCTCAGATTATAGAGGAAGGCCTAAACAGACAAGAAAAAGCTCAGCTCAACTCTTTCTTCCCTTATGGAATGTGCAACATGGATTCCCCGTTTAAGTATTTAGGATTCTGGTTGAAGCCGAACGCATACAGGAAAGAGGACTGGTCTTGGTTAATTGCAAAGATTGAAGCAAAAATCAACCACTGGAGTTTCAAATGGCTATCCAGAGCAGGGAGACTGACACTAATAAAATCTGTGTTACTAGCCATACCAGTTTTCTGGGCAGCTTTAACATGGGTTCCAAAAGGAGTATTGGAGAAAATAAGGAGAATTTGTAGCAGATTTTTATGGGCAGGATCAAAAGAAAACACGGTTCTTCCTTGGGTTGCCTGGGAGAAAGTGGCGAGGCCAAAAGACTGGGGCGGTTGGGGGATAAAAAGCCTCCCTGATTTCAGTCTCTCACTGGCAGCCAAATCAGGGTGGAGACTTATTAAGATGGAAAATCTCTGGACAAGAACGGTAAAAAGAAAATATATTGACCCAACTCCATTAGAAGAGTGGATCAGGAACCCAGTCAAGATCCAAAAGAACGTCTCTGTAATATGGAAAGCAACAGTGGAGTCTTTTAAGGTGATAGAGCAAGGTCTTGCATGGAAGGTTGGGAATGGAGAAAAGGTAAAGATAGGGAAGGATCCTTGGGTAGGATGCAACGAAAACTATGTCCTCCCTCCTGGCCTAGTTCAGCATTTAGAAGAAAAAGGTATTCTCTTCTTAAGCCAAGTGGAAAAACTGGGATTTTCAACCATTTGGGGACAAGCATGGAAGAGTGAAGAAGATTTAGAGTTAGAGCATAGATGGTGGAACGAATGGAGAGCTTTTATCCAGGAACTTTCCAGATCCAATGTAAGGCTGAACGACAGACAGGATGAGTTAATATGGGCGCATGCAGACTCGGGGGAATATGCACCAAAGAGTGGCTACAAATTCCTCATGTCTAGGAAAGGATGGGGAGATCCGGAATGGTGGTCGAAACAGCTATGGAAACTTAAAAGCCCTCCAAAGTCAAAAATCCTTTTCTGGTGCATTCTAAAAAGTAAAATCCCAACTTGGGACATTCTGCAGTCCAGATTTATGTACGGGCCTGGGAGATGCACTTTATGCAAACTGGAAGCTGAATCCATAAATCACCTCTTCCTAAAGTGCCCAGAAACTCTTAAGATTTGGGGCGAGGCAGGAAATATCCTGAACAAAAAGCTAGAATGGGAAGGTGATAATATGCAAGAAGCATGGAAGAAGTGGTGGCATTTATTTCCAAATGGGAACATGCGCAATCTTCCTTTAATCATCAGCTGGGGGGTATGGATAGCTAGGAACAGGAGCATCTTCCAGGACAAAGAAACCCCAGTGACCATCACAGCAATCCAAAGCATTTCTATCTTTTCCAGTATCCCAGAACCTAAGGAAACCCATCCCCAAAGAAGCGTCCCAGAAGTTCATATAACAGAAGGAATCCCTTGGGCTTTCTTCGATGGAGCATCTCAAAACAATAAAGCAGGAGCAGGCTTAGTCATTCACGAAAACTCAACTCACATCCTTAAAGCTTCTGTAGGTTTAGGAACAGGTTCAAACAACTATGCAGAAATGCTCGCCTTGAAATTCCTTCTTTGCTGGCTTATTCAAAGGCACACTCTCACAATTCAGATCTTCGGAGACTCCCAAAATGTGATCAGATGGGTAAACGGTCAAAGCACATGCAGTAATCAAGTCTTAAAACAAATCCTGGAGGAAATTCAGATATTAAAATCATATTTTAACAGCTTCTCTCTATGTCACATTTTCAGGGAAAGGAATGATACAGCGGACAAGCTTTCTAAAGACGGTCTGCAACAGGATTTGGGCAGCTGGAAAATCTTAGAGGATAATCAAGGCCAAATCAGAAGGACCGAACAGCCACCTCATGATCAATTTTTCTGAACTTCTGGCAGCACTTTTTTGTTTCCTTTTCATATCAAAATCTAAAATTTTCTCATATGCAAAATATTAAGACTCTTTAAGCTACGGCAATATGACAGTTTATATAACATGTATGTTTATGTAACGGGTTGTTTTCCTCTCTGTTGAGGAGACCCGGTTTTGTTGGACAGTTTTTTTTGGACAGTCTTTAGTTTCAAGCTTTTTAGTCAAAAGGAACCTTAGTTCCGGACAAAACAAGAAAAGAAGATGAATCAGGGACAGTTTTGCCTATTAAGGGAAACTGGTCTCAAGCAAAAGGCAGCAAATAAATTTATGTAAAACAGACAAAATAGTCACATAGGATGAACAGAGATGCGTCAGCATGTGCAATGTAAACTTTTTATTGTCTTAATAAAAAGTTTCGTTTTTTCCTTTGGAAAAGAAAGAAACTAGGGTGAAATTTTCCAAAACCAAAAGTTTAGTAATATGTTTTCAAGTAAATTATAGATGAAAATTTTGGAGGGAAAATGTTCAGCGAAAGTTTTTGGGGGAAAACTTTGGAGGGAAAATTTTCGGCAAAAAATTTTGGGGGGAAACTTTAAAGGGAAATTCTCAATCTCTAAGTTATATATTATCATTGGGAGAGAGTGCATTTGTATCATTCGACATCTTCTGGTTAAAGGTCATGGATTCCTCCAATAGTGAAGTTTTTCTTTCTTCAGCATCAACATCTTCATCATGCAACAACTCTATTCATTTTGATGAATGTAATAGGAATTCTCTCACTATGAATAGAGAGAGAAATTTTCCACTTGGTCTTAATCCTAAGGATGATGAGAGAAACATTGATGAAGGGTAGCAAAAAGAATTTCCTGTGAATAGAGAGTCAATTTTTCCACTTCCTCCTAATCCTAAGGATTATGAGAGCACCACTGATGAAGGGGGGGATGAAGAATTTCCAAAATCAAAGTTTCCACATAGTCCTAATCCTAAGGATTATGAGAGTGGCACTGATGAAGGGGGTGATGAAGAATTTCCCGAGTCAAAGTTTCCACTTCCTCCTAATCATAGGGATTATGAGATCACCATTAATGAAGGGGGGGATAAAGAATTTGCAGAGTCAAAGTTTCCACTTCCTCCTAATCCTAAGGGTTATGAGAGAAGCACTCATGAAGGGTGGGATGAAGAATTTGCAGATTCAAAGTTTCCACATAGTCCTAATCCTAAGGATTATGAGAGCAGCACTGATGAAGGGGGGGATGAAGAATTTGCAGAGTCAAAGTTTCCACATCTTCCTAATCCTAAGGATTATGATAGCAGCACTGATGAAGGGGAGAATGAAGAATTTGCAGAGTCAAAGTTTCCACATATTCCTAATCCTAAGGATTATGAGAGCAACACTGATGAAGGGGGGGATGAAGAATTTTCAGAGCCAAAGTTTCCACATATTCCTAATCCTAAGGATTATGAGAGCACGACTGATGAAGGGGAGGGAGAGGATGAACAATTTCTAGTAAATAGAGATTCAAAATTTCCACTTTGTCCTAATCCTAAGGATTATGAGAGCACCACTGACACGGGGAAGGATGAAGAATTTCCATTAAATAGAAATTCAAAGTTTCCACTTGTTCCTAATCCCAAGGATTATGAAACCACCATTGATGAAGGGGAGGATGAAGAATTTCGTGCAAATGATAATTTGACTATGAATAGAGAGTCATATTTTCCACTTAGTCATAATCCTAAGGATTATGCGAGCACTGGTGATGAAAGGGAGGATGAAGAGTCTCTTGCAAACAATAATTTTAGAAGCACAAATGTCAATAATGCATTTTCTCTAAGTGAGTGTTTCAAAGGTAGTTCTGGTGATGATGAATTAAGTCCTCCTGTTAGCTTTGCTACATTCTTCAACACTTGATGGATCAAAAATAGGTCTGGCAGTGCTGGTTATGCTTACAAGGGACCCACATTAGTCATTCTTCTCCTACTCCTTCATTCTCCTTATACTTTCATAACCCCCTGCCATCTTTGTTTTCTTCCAAAACCCGACATAAACCCATTTTTCTTTAGCTCCCGGGCGACAAGTTTAAACTGTCATGTAACCGCGATTACATAACCGTGCGCTGTTCACAAGCCCTTTCCATCACATCAGTCAAAAGCCCTACAATTAAGTTCCCGCCGTTCGATTATCCATCGCCCGATCCAACGGTCCCCGCCGCAAATAACCTGCCCGTTTCCTCCGCACCGTCCGATCTACCCTACCACGATCAGACGACATTCGCACCTCCCGCGCCCATAAGTTGCATGCGTTAGCTCGCGGGGAAAGTGGTTTTGGTCCCGCCCTATCCGCCACGCGTCGTGCGATGAATGGGATCGCTCCCCCGCGTACGTTTACCGTTCACCTCCCTAAGGCGGTGCGATAAATACCGCTCTCCGCCAAAACCGCCCTCCCCGCTCGCTATCTCCCATGCACCTTTTCCGCCCGGTCACCATCGGATCTGTTTGCCCGAGATCCGCCGGCTCATGACTGTTCGCCTCCCATCTCTGTCTGATACCTCCTGCCGAGAGATCTCCGTTGTTCATTTGTTTGATCCAACGGCTGATGTATATTCCCATCCCGCCATCCATATCCATGCATCCGAAGGATGAGAAGGACATGCCTCGAGCAGTTGAATTCATTCAGCAGTTATGGAGCATTCTTTCATACGACATTCCACCTACTCAAGAAGGACAACAGAGTATCAGAGAAGGTCAAGTCCATTCACCAAAGCAAACAGATTGCAGCAAAGACCCATATTAGATAGTTAACGCAGTTGGTGGTCAATTATGGCCCCTCCACGCATAGAATAGCAGAGCACTTTTGTAATCAAACTCTATATATAACCAGAACACAGATGTAATTGGGGATGATGGTTGATGGTTGTTGTTTTGATGTAAGGTTCAAATTCTGGAGATTGTAACTACTTTGATACTTGCAGCGTCTGGTCTTCATTTTCAGCTAATACAAGCTTCTTTTGTTGTTAATTGCTCACTTTCCATTTCTACTCTGTTCTAGGTTGTGCATGTTATGCATTTATTCATGTGCTCTTGATATTTAGCATTAGAGGGGCTGTCATCCCACCTCTGTGTTGAAGTCTAGTATGTATCATTGAATGTGTTATGTAGGTTTCTATTTACTTAGTGCCAGAGAGTTGTCATCCTATCTGTGCATTAGGAAATAGATTTGTAGACCTCTTTACTAGTTGCAGCTGGCCATCACATGGTCTTGTGCATTTGCTGGTGTGGTCAGTATTCTCCATGTCCACCTAATCCCCAAACTATGAGTAATTGGTCGTCTAAAGCCTTGTAGTCTAGGGGTGTTCACCCATGTCTGGAGTTAAGCATAGTAGAAGTGGTTATCTGGCTTGGACAAGCATCATTCCTTCCATTCATCCATCTCCAACATTTTGTTGATTTTGTAATGTTCTCGAGCATCTCCGAGATACAACATAGGAGATTTTCTTGGGGTGATAACATTAATTGGCGTCGTTGCCAGGGAGAGGAGTTTGAAGCTCAGCTTCCCTGGGAGAACGACACAGTTCCAAATTTTGATGATAGACAAAGTCTGGGCACATTTCTAGTTGTAATCATCTATCTAGCGACTCCACGTTATAGTCCTGGCTCAGTTCGTGAGACATACTTGAAGGAACCCTCAGAAATCACCAGCTGTTCCAGTGCCTGACCCTGAGAAGATTGTTAAGTTGAAGAAAACATCACAGAAAGGAGCATCAGGATCATGTAAGCCCAAGAAATCTTATGTATCTCTGCAAGAGAAGATTATAGTTGAGAATATACAATTTGAAGATATTGAGCCTAGTGTTGCTAGTGAGAAATTTCCTTCAGAGATTCATACAGCTCCTAGTTCATTTAGTTCCCCTTTGGATCTCAGTCCAAAGAAAGTCTCCCACATATTCCATCATATTCCCTTGTCTCTGCCATCCATTTCATTGTTCC
Source organism: Pinus tabuliformis (assembly GCA_031772625.1). NCBI lineage: Eukaryota > Viridiplantae > Streptophyta > Pinopsida > Pinales > Pinaceae > Pinus > Pinus tabuliformis. The sequence continues at coordinate 937,108,161 of CM062810.1, read as the reverse complement.
ATACCGCTCAATCCACCAGTATCCTTCCACCTACCCTAGTCATGGCAGGCCAGCAAGCACCTACGAAGATAGAAAGAATTGTAGCTGCCAAGTATGGACCTCTGGTCTTGCCCGTTCCTTTGAACGCTATGCCTGCAGGAGAATATCATAAATATATGCCCAAGTTCACTGGCACAGAGGGAGTAACAACTGAAGAACACCTTGAGGCTTTTTATAGTTATGCTGATAACTTAGATATAAGTGAAAATGATGTGTGGATGAGAGTTTTTGTACAGAGCCTTGATGGAGAGGCTAAAAAGTGGTTCAGAGAATTGCCCCTGGACCTATTGCTGATATTGAAGCCTTAGATGAAGCATTTTTGAAGCACTGGGGAGATAAAAAGGACTTGCTGTATTACCATACTGAGTTTGGTAACCTGAAGAGGGAAAATGGGGAATCATTACCTGATTTTAATAAAAGATTCAATCGTATGTATAGTAAGATACCAACTGAGGTAAAGCTTACCCCCACCTCTGCCAAACTTACTTATGCCAATTCTTTTGACTCTGATTTTTGCCTATTGTTGAGAGAAAGAAGATGTGCCACTCTAGCTGACATGCAGGATGCAGCACTAGAGGTGGAATCCAATATTATGGTTGCATAAAAGCTAAAGAGTCATGTTGATAGAAGGAGGCAGAGAGGTGAGGCTTCTTCTTCTTCCGTTTCCTCTTCAGAACCCAAATTAGACAAAATGACTAAGATGATAGAGTCATTGGCTGCTGAAATATCTAAGCTAAAGGTTGAGCAGAATTCAGGAAAGACAAGGCAGCATAACACATTTGCTCCAAGAAATCCAAATCCATTCAGAAGAACAAATGAATAGTTGCAAATCATTCAGAGGGGAAAAGAACCAAATGAAGAATAGAAAGTTAAAGCTCCTTTTCAAAATGTAGTCATGGAGGAGGAAAAATTTGAAGAAGAGGACGAAATTCAGTGCATGGAAGATAAAGGCAGTGCTGCCTTTTTGACATTGGCTGCATATGAAGAATCACTGCTGCAGGACCAAATAAGTCAAGAATGGGACAGAGAGGCTATTCTGCAGACTGGTGAACAGCAAAGATACAATCTGAGGTCAAATGAAAAAAATGTCAAGGAGAATCCTGCCCAAAGAGCTTTTGTCCAAACAGAGACAGAATATCAAGCAGAGAAGACCAGCAGCTGATCCAGTCATCCTCAAAGCTCCAGTTCAAGAGGTAATAGGTTCTGATAAGTTACCTTCCTCTTTCAGCTTTGAGTAAGAAGTCCAGAAATTAAAAATATTTGTGCCTCTGGTAGAGTTGGTAAAGAGTGAAGTATTTAGAAAGCCTATCCTTGAAGCTTTTGAGCTGGAAACCACACAAACATCCACTGACTCTGTCAATTTGCAAGATGACAAGCCTGCAATTGTGCTTAGCACTATGATCGAACCTGCTGATAATAATTCTCCATCATTTTATGTCTCCTTGACCATTCATGACAAAATCCTCCACAACTGCCTGCTAGATATAGGGGCTAGCCACAATTTGATGCCTAAAGCTATCATGGAAGAGTTAGGCCTTAATATCACCAGACCATATCATGATTTATTCTCATTTGATTCAAGAAAGGTGAAATGTCTGGGGTTGATTAAAGACTTAGCTATTACCCTAACTCAGCTTCCCATGAAGAGTATGATGATGGATATTGTGGTAGCAGATGTCCCTCCCAAGTTTGGCATGTTGTTGTCCAGAGGATGGATTAAGAGACTAGGTGGGACATTACAGAATGATTTATCTTATGCCACTATCCCAGTATTTGGAGGAGAAAGCAGGAGATTGTACAGAGAAGTGCAACTGGCATACATCATCAGTGATGAGAATAATCCTTCTAATCATCCTATTTATGCTGTGGACACTGATTTTGGAGCATGTATCCTCTAAATTGAAGAATCTCAGAAGGCCTCAATGCAGCTCAAGAAACCATTAGTTCAAGCGAGGAAGAGCAAGGAAGTCAGGTTTGGGAGATGTTCTTTGATGGAGCATGTTCCAGGGAGACTGCAGGAGCAGGGGTGGTGTTGATATCTCCAGAACAAGAAAGCACACATCTATCTTTTAAGTTGGCTTTTCAAGTCACCAACAATATAGCAAAGTATGAGGCTTTGATATTGGGTCTTAACGCAGCAAAAAACAGAAGAATCACGAACCTAAAGGTGTTTGGAGACGCTGATTTGATCATTCAACAAGTAAACAGAACATTTCAAGCAAAACACCCAAGGCTGAAAGCGTACAGAGATGAGGTATGGAGACTCAAAAATTCCTTTGATAATTTCCGTATTTCATATATCCCTAGAGCCAAAAATCAGCTTGATGATTCCCTTGCTGTTTCTGCTAGCCTGTTTATCCCTCCCATGCCTCCCAGACTAGTATATGAAGTCCAAATGAAATATAGACCATCATTGCCTGATAATGTCCAGCATTGGAAAGTTTTTGATGATGATGATGAAATAAATAGGTTTTTGCAAGTCATTAATGAATTTTCTGAAATGCAAATTGACCAAGAAAATAAAGCCTTGGAAGAAAGTCCCCAATCCCAACTTAGAAACAAAATTGGCAAATATAACATTGTCCAGCTTCCCAGCAATCATATTACTAAGGGTTTAATTCCTTTAGAAAGATTGTTTGACCAGAATGATGTGCCATACAAGGCTGCCCAAAAGGAAGACCAATCTGCAGTCTGTAAGCATGACATAGGGAGTGCAGGTCAGCCTAGATACATAAATCTGTCCACTCATCTGTCTGCTGACCAAAGTGCTGAATACTGCAAATTAATGAAGCAATTTGCTGATGTGTTTGTCTGGGAATATAGTGACTTGAAAACCTATGATAAAAAGATTATTCAACATAAAATCCCTCTAGAGAAAGACACCATCCCTTTCAAGCAGAAGCTGAGACCAATAAATCCTTTGCTCCTTCCTCTGATTTAAAAGGAAATCAAAAAACTGCTGGTTGCCAAAATCATAGTCCCTCTCAGATATTCAAAATGGGTAGCCAATTTGGTTGTGGTGAGGAAGAAAAGTGGAGAAATCAGACTCTGTGTTGATTTCAGAAACTTAAACAAATGCTCAAAGAAAGACAATTATCCCCTACCCAAGATGGAGCATTTGCTTCAAAAGGTCTCAGGAGCCAAAGTAATGTCTTTCCTTGATGGATTTTCAGGCTATAACCAGATTGCTGTACATCCAGATGACCAAGAGAAGACTTCATTCACCACTCCTTGGGGCACCTTTATGTATTCCAAGATGCCTTTTGGATTGATGAATGCTGGAGCCACCTTTCAGAGAGCTATGGACGTAGAATTTGTGGGAGAGAAGGATAAATTTGTCCTTATCTACCTTGATGACATAACAGTATACTCCAGCAGCCATCAAGACCATTTGCAGCATTTGAGGAAAGCATTTCTGAAGTGCAGAAGGTTTGGGATTTCAGTCAATCCTAAAAAGTCAAAATTTGCTTTAGAAGAAGGAAAGTTGTTAAGACATGTCGCTTCTGCTGCAGGTGTCCGAATTGACCCAGAAAGAGTAAAATCAATACAGTCCCTGTCTGTCCCGAGATCAAAGAAGGACATCCAGTCCTTTCTGGGCAAGATTAATTTTGTGAGGAGGTTTATACCAAATTTTACAGAATTGGTGAAGCATATTACCTCCATGTTGAAGAAGGGGTCGGAAATCAAATGGACTGATTCAGCAAGAAAATCCTTTGAGTCCATTAAGAAGACTATTATGGAGGCTCTTGTCTAGTCAATTTAACATCTTAAATTGCTCTACATAAATTATCAATGCGGGTATCGTAAACTTATGAAGTGTGGTGCACCATATGTGCTTAGTTAATCTTTTTTCTTACTTCATTGTTTTATAGTTTTTATCTTGTTTTGGGGTTTCGTTCTTGTTGATCTCCTAAAGTGTCTAATACAAATGGAAATCCTATTCTAAGGTCTGAAGAATACTTTTAAAGGTCAAGTATGGATAGAGATTTCAAGACAAGGTTTATGTCCCTTATGGTAACTTCCAAAACTTAGCGCTTCAAAATATCTCAAAACGTGTTATTGATCAAATCAGTACTTGAACAAAAGTGTAAATATGCAGCTACTTAAATCAAACAAAATATGAAATACTGATCATGAAATCACTGTCTCTGTTGTTTACCTAAATACAGAAATAAAAGTTAAGCTATTGCACTCAAACAAATCAAAAACTGCAAACTAATAAAAGTAAAATCAATTTACTTCATTCATAGTTTGATATCTCGCCAAGTAGTCTAAGCTATGGCTTTAGGAGATAACGTCAATGATATGGAGAATTTGATATCTAATTGCAGAAAAATAAAGCTAAAATCAAATCACATCATTCATAGTCCGATAGCTCACCAAGTAGTCTAAGCTATGGCTTTAGGAGATAATGTCAATGATATGAGCAGTTTGATATCTAATTGCAGAAAAGTAAAACTAAAATCAAATCACATCATTCATAGTCTGATAGCTCGCCAAATAGTCTAAGCTATGGCTTTAGGAGATAACGTCAATGATATGAAGAATTTGATATCTAACTGCAGAAAAATAAAGCTAAAATGAAATCACATCATTCATAGTCCGATAGCTCGCCAAGTAGTCTAAGCTATGGCTTTAGGAGATAATGTCAATGATATGAGGAATTTGATATCTAAACTAACTAACAAAGCAAATGAATAAGACTAAAATCAAAGCATAATTGAAATCGAAAAGCTAAAAAACAAAGTCAGCAGAGAGGCAAATCTCATGTCACTATTTGATGCAAAAACATGTAAAGAAAAACTAATCTACAATCAACCGGTTGAACACACTTGCATGAATTAAAATTGCATGAATGGAAAATCTAATCTACCAAGTTTGAAAGCAATAAAATGACATAATGAAATCAAAGTAAAATTACAAAATAAAATCTACTCTACCTTACATTCTAATGTGCTCCATGACATCTACTTCACATCTCCTTCCATATTGAGAACATCAAAGCTTTATTCAAATTCTTCAAAATTACAAAGTACAACAAAGCTCTCCAAATCTTTCAAAAGCCATCAAGGAAGAACTACAAACTCCAAGCTAAGATAAGACTCACAAGCTAACAAGCTAAGCTTTAACAAGCTCACCAAACTCTAAGCTAACAAATGAAGGAGAGAGATCTCCTATTTATACAAAAAGATGAGAAGCCATCTCATTAATGAGAGTCTATGAATCTCTCCCTCTACCTCTAGAGTCCTAATCAAAATAGGAACTGATAAGACACATGTCTTCTTAGAGTTTCAATACAATTAAGAGATGTGACACATATCCTCATGATCCCATGATTCTTTCCACTCAAATTCGAATTTGGCCTTAGAGTGCCACATAAGGGTCTTCTAGAAGCCTCCTTTTGACCTACACATGTCAACAATCTCAACCCACTTGTTAGGTATAAGCATATGCACATTATTTTCTAATCTTTAACCACAAATTCACTTAAAAAGGCTAAGAATTAATAAAGTTTGGAAAAACATAAATGTGGCCCAATGATAATGAAAGTGGGATGAATGTAGTGACATAGTAGTGAAATGGAGGTGATATAATGGACATAATAGTGAAAGTGTAATGGAAATGAATGACATTTTCAAGACCCAACAGTTCCCAATTTAATAAGTCCGGATTACAGCAAGGAGTTCCATATATTTTCTTTTGCCTCTAATGACACCCTTGCAGCAGTGTTATTGCAAGCAAATGAAGAAGGCTCAGAGCATCCGGTGGCCTTTTTCAGCAAAACCTTAAGGGATGCTGAGCTGAGGTATGATATTATTGAAAAACAAGCATATGCTCTTATCAAGTCCTTGAAGCCTTTCAGATTTTATATTCTGCATTCCAAGATAATTGCATATATAACCTCTGCTTCAATAAAAGATGTCCTAACACAGCCTGATGCTAATGGGAGAAGGGCCAAATGGATTGCAAAGTTAATTGAATTTAATATAGAACTAAAGCCCACTAAGCTTGTCAGAGGTCAAGGTCTTTCCAAATTGTTAGCTGAGGAAAATTGCAGAACATTGGAAATAAACCTCATGGGCTCAATTTCAAAAAATGGTCAAACAGAAGAAGAGGAAGCAGCTGAACTAGAAAGGAATCAGACATTGGCAAAAAATATAGCTTCTTGTGATTGTTATTCTGCAATAGTTAAATTATTGGTGAAGCTAGAAATCTCTCCAGACTTAAGCACAAGTCAAGCCAGAACTATTAAGCTTAGGGTAGCTAAATATTGCATTAACGAAAATCTGCTTTATTGGAGGGATCCTTCTAGAATCCTGTTAATGTGTCTGGATAAAGAACAATCAATGGAGGCTATGCAGCAGTTTCATTCCAGCATGTGTGGAGGGCACCATTATTGGAAGACTACAGCTCATAAAATCCTCAGAGCTGGGTACTGCTGGCGCACCTTATTTTCTGATGTATTTTCATTTGTTAAATCTTGTGACAGGTGCCAAAGATTTGAAGGAAAGCAGCAATTGAAGTCCCTGCCCTTGAAACCAATAGATGTAAATGGACCTTTTCAGCAGTGGGGCTTAGACTTCATTGGAGAGATCAATCCACATTCTAGTGGCCAACACAGATGGATCTTAGTAGCCACTGACTACTTCACCAAGTGGATTGAAGCAATCCCTACCAGAAAGGCTGATCATAATGTGGTCATCAAGTTTTTAATAGAGAATATCTTCACTAGGTTTAGTTGTCCAAATAAAATAATCACAGACAATGCAGCAGCCTTTAGAGCAAAAGAATTGGCGGACATGTGCAATTCGATGGGTACTAAACTTGTTCATTCCACCTCATACTATCCTCAAGACAATGGTCTAGAAGAATCCTCTAAAAAAATCTGATAAGGATAATCAAAAAGTTGTTCGAGGATAACAAAAAGAATTGGAATTCTAAGCTCAAGTATGCACTGTGGGCTGACAGAGTGACTATTAAGAAATCCACAGGGAATTCTCCATTCAAGCTGGTCTATGGCACTGAGGTTGTGTTCCCAATTCAGTTAACTCTTTCTGTGGCAAAGTTCCTGCAACAAGAATAGAACGAGGAAGAGGACATGGCAAAAAGGATCACTGATTTAGCAGAGATACATCAAATAAGAGAACAACTAGTTTAAAAGTCTGCAGCACATCAGAGAAAGATCAAGGAAGCCTTTGACAAAAAGACAAAATCAGATAATTTTCAGGTTGGAGATCTGGTTCTGAAGTGGGATGCACTAAAAGAAAAGAAAAACAATCATGGGAAGTTTGATGCTTTCTGGATAGGGCCTTTTATCATTTCTCAAATTCAAGGGAATAATACCTTCGTGCTGAAAAGCATGGGACGAGAAGCAGTTTTTGATGGCCCAGTTAATGGGCGTTTTCTGAAAATTTATGTGATTTAAGGTCTTTGGCCTTAAAATTGTAAATATTTGATTTTACTAGTCTTAGTGTAGGTTCAGTCAGAGTCCATGCCCAATGGAACACTAGGAACTTTGCTAATTTGTTTTCATCGGAAAATCATTGATCTGCGGGTTCTTGAGACCTCACAGGGAGGATCTCATCCCTAGAAGGAGTCAGTGTTAGCTCTACTACATTCTTCAACATTTGATGGATCAAAAATAGGTTTGGCAGTGCTGGTTATGCTTACAATGGACCTGCATTAGTCATTCTTCTCCTACTCCTTCGTTCTCCTTATACTTTCATACCCCCCGCCTTCGCTGTTTTCTTCCAAAACCCGGCATAAACCCATTTTTCTTTAGCTCCCGGGCGCCAAGTTTAAACTGTCATGTAACCTTACATAACCGTGCGCTGTTCACAAGCCCTTTCCGTCACATCAGTCAAAAGCCCTACAATTAAGTTCCCGTCGTTCGATCATCCATCGCCCGATCCAACGGTCCCCGCCGCAAATAACCTGCTCGTTTCCTTCGCATCGTCTGTTCTACCCTGCCGCGATCGAATGACATTTGCACCTCCCGCACCCATAAGTTGCCCACGCGTTAGCTCACGCAGAAAGTGGTTTTGGTCCCGCCCTTTCCGCCACGCGTCATGCGATGAATGGGATCGCTCCCCCGCTTACATTTATCGCTCACCTCCCTAAGGTGGTGCGATAAATACCGCTCTCCGCCAAAACCGCCCTCCCCGCTCGCTATCTCCCATGCACCTTTTCCGCCCGATCACCATTGGATCTGTCTGCCCGAGATCCGACGGCTCACGACTGTCCACCTCCCATCTCCGTTCGATACCTCCCACCGAGAGATCTCCGTCGTTCATTTTTTTGATCCAACGACTGATGTCTATTCCTATCCCGCCATGCATAGCCATGCATCCAAAGGACGAGAAGGACATGCCTCGAGCAGTTGAATTCATTCAACAGTTATGGAGCATTCTTTCATACGACATTCCACCTGCTTAAGAAGGATAGCAGAATATCAGAGAAGATCAAGTCCGTTCACCAAAGCAAGCAGATTGCAGCAGAGACCCATATTAGATAGTTAAAGCGGTTGGTGGTCAATTATGGCCCCTCCATGCATAGAATAGCAGAGCATTTTTGTAATCAAACCCTATATATACCCAGAACACAGATGTAATCGGGGATGATTGTTGATGGTTGTTGTTTTGATGTAAGGTTCAACTTCTAGAGACTGTAACTACTTTGATACTTGCAACGCCTAGTCTTCATTTTCAGCTAATACAAGCTTCTTTTGCTATTAATTGCTCACTTTCCATTTCTACTCTGTTCTAGGTTGTGCCTGTTATGCATTTATTCTTGTGCTCTTGATATTTAGCATTAGAGGGGTTGTCATCCCACCTCTGTGTTGAAGTCTAGTATGTATCATTGAATGTGTTATGCAAGTTTCTGTTTACTTAGTGCCAGACAACTGTCATCCTGTTTGTGCATTAGGAAATAGATTTGCAGGCCTCTTTACTGGTTACAGCCGGCCATCACATGGTCTTGTGCATCTGCTGGTGTGGTCAGTATTCTCCATGTTCACCTAATCCCCAAACTGTGAGTAATTGGTGGTCTAAAACCTTGTAGTCTGGGGTTGTTCACACGTGTCTGGAGTTAAGCATAGTAGAAGTAGTTATCTGGCTTTGACAAACATCATTCCTTCCATTCATCCATCTCCAACATTTTGTTGAGTTTGTAATTTTCCCGAGCATCTCTGAGATAAAACCTAGGAGAGTTTTTTGGGGTGATAACACCTCCAAGGGAGGATTTCAAAAAGCAGGGATGAATATGGTGACGAATTTCATCTGAGTCAAGATTTGAAAAGCACAGATGTTGGTAGTGAATAATTTCCTTCATGTGAGGATGGTAATGAATATTTTCCAAGCAATGATGGTGATGAATTTTCTATCTATCTTCATAGATATAATATTCCTCCTACTAATAATGAAAATGTTTTTGTAGATAATAATGAAATGGGGGAGACGTTGCAAGAAATATTATATCTATGAGTAGGAGCATGCCTTTTCATATCAATCCAAAATATTCCAGTTATAAAAGGGATAGGATATAATATCTCACAAATACAAGTTCTCTCAGTGATCTGATTTCAAGTGAATGTTGTCGAAAAGATTGCTTGAAACATATGGATTTCAAGTTTGCTATGGAGCAAAGGAAGAAATATTTGTCAATGAATAAAAGCATGCAAAATTCATTTTTAGTGGGTTGCATGCAATCTAACTGGCAGGTTATGATGATCATATTGAGAATGTATTGATATGTAGAAAGGCTTTCAAAATTTTGCATTCAGTTTGTAATTTTCGTTTGTCAAGAATCCAAAACAGACTGGAAAAAGTCCCTACATACTATTCAGAAGTACATTATAAAAGAGAGGTTGGACCATTAGCAATTACTACAATGTCATGGATGAAAGACTTATTTTCAAAGCATGGAGAGTGTATGCCAAATAAAGACAATACATATTCCAGATAATTTCTCAAGACGAGAAATCTACAACTTATACAGAGAATATGCAGAAGGTGCTGAAGGAGATGGTAATTTTATCACATATTCATATTTTACAAGGATATGGAGGAACGAATTCAATAATGTCCGTATTCCTAATAAGACAAGGATGGGGATTTGTAGTACATGTGTTTCTCTTAAAAAAAAAAAAAAAAAATTCAAGGGGCAGAAAGAGGTATGCATGCATAACATTAATTTTAAAAATTGGATAGTTATTAATTATGAAAATATATTTATTAATAGATTTCTTTTATTTTATGTGTAGATTCTAATACTTGTGATAGGTCATGTCTCTAAATGTGTTAATCTTTATCTCTATCACAAGTACATGGCGGACATTATACTTAATGCAGCTCAAGTGAGGAAAGGTTGAATAACTAACTCCCCTTCATACTGTTCCCTAATCATTCACTAATTTCCCCCCTAAAATATTAAGAATCTGTTCTTAATATCACTCATAAAACCACTCATTCCATTTCATAAAATCGCCTAAGTAAAAAACCATATTTTACGTAGGAAAATAAATTATGTCTCTCAAAACCCCTTTTTTCCCTTTAAGCATAAGTTTTAATGTAAAATTCTTAACATTATAACCTAGCGATTTCCATTTCAAAAATTCATATTAATTTTTAATGTTTATTATATAAATCCCATACAACATTACCCTTATCCTGTATTATGTAAATATATATAAAAAAAACCCGATATTTTAAATATCCCCTCCCCGGTCGAAATACGACCATATCACTGTTTAAAAGGGATTAACGGATTTATTATGAATGTGTTAATAACCTTCCTGCGCGCGATAGTGGAGTTAATCAACCATTTAGGTTGATTAATAACCAAAGCCCCAAACCAATCAAAACGCGCCCGAAAACCATTAAAATCATTTAAAAACATGCCGGCCCCACTACTTAATCCTCTGCCAAGTTCAAAGCCCGTCCACCATCCGATCTGGGCCTAACCATCCGACGGTCGACGATCATTTCGCAACCCACCTTTTGACTGCCTTTTAATGCGCAATCGGCCGGCGGTTTTACCCTCGTACCTCTACCACGCGTCGCCCATCTGGGGTGCTCACTCCCTCCCAGCCCGAAACCGCCCAGCCCCAAAAGCGGTGATGGGAAAAATTGCTTACCCCCCCTCCCGCTGACGTCATCCATACTGCTTACATCATCCGCCCTTCAAATCAAAAAATCTCGCCAAAACTTCATTTTTGTCAAATAAAAGGGTAAATTGTCATTTTTGCTATATTTTTCTGCATATCGCGCTCTCGTGAAAAAACTATCTGCTCCAGTTTCAACCGCTATCTGACCAGAAAAGCTACATCGAGGAGCTCATCTGCTTGTCAACTGACCCTCCAGTATACGGTTTTCCTCCTTGATCACAGAAGGCAAAGGTTCAGCACCCTCAAAACTACAACAGATTATATCAGGGCAAATCTGGAAAGTCTTGGCAAAGGATATTACTCCTTTGGATTAAAGTGAACTTCACAAGCAGACTGCGGACCAGGGAAATGGTTTATTTTACCCTAACCAATGGACCTTTAGAGACACAAATTATCAGAGGAAAGATGATCAGAAGACACGTTAGTAGTTTTTGTTTTACCAGATAGCGATGAGCAGGGGTCAAAACAGCATTAAAGTGTATCAAAACAACATTAAAGAATATCACATCAACATTAAAGAATATCAGATCAGCATTAAATGTAGCAGATCAGAATTAAAGAGTAGCAGTTAAGACAGGCAGCCAGCGCAGAGTTACTGAAGAAGACTGGTCTTTTCTATTTTACTTGTAAACTATTTTTAGTTACCCTAGATATTATCTCACAGCTGTTATGAAATATTTGTTGTATAATTTTTGCATAAATACCCCCTCCATTAGAGGATTGGTGTGGATTCCTAGACTCTGCTGTAATATTGAAATTTTGGAATAAAAAGTTGTTGGAATCAACTGTTGTATGACCTACTAGATGAAAAATTGAAGTAGAGGACTTGTCACAGATTTCTTGAATCAACCTCTGGGCCAATAAGTCCTCTATATCTCGTGTTTTACAGTTTTTTTGTTTATTATATCATCTCTGTTTCATAATCTGAATGATAAAGAAAAGGTTAATTTCAAAATATGCTTGATTGCACTCTGTTTTCAGTCTTTATTGTTCTCCGTGTTTTCTTCAGAATTAGAATAAGTAGTGAAATCTTAATTGCTCTTGTTTCCTAATTCTTTCATGCTGATTATTTGTTAAAGAATACTTCACTGCTCCTTATCAGTAATCATCAAATTTCCCTCTTTAAATAGGTTGAAGGATTCTTAACTGCCCTTCACCCAATTTGAGCCCATTCCATCTGTTTCAAGTCTCTATTTGTTCCCTATTTGACTACCTTGCTCTGTGAAGCCATCCTTTGTTAAGAAACCAAATCCAGAAAGCTATCTTCTTTGACTCCATTAGCCCAATGGACTGAACTACTCTGTGTTACCTCTCTGTTCTATCGAATCTCACCACCCAAACTCAAACAAAACCCTTGAACTTCATAACTAGCCTAATACCTTTAAAAACAAAGCTAAATCATAAAGAGAGAGCCCTCTCTGGATACAGATTGGCTAGATTCTGTATCTAAAAGATTGGTCTGTGGTTACCTCGGCATCCTTCCCTTTCTTACAACTTTTGGGAAAACCTGAGTGATAACATCATTAGCAACTCCACTGGGGACCTGAATAATTGTTTGTTACTATTGTTTACTTCATAAGCTACAGACGGAGCCTGAAGTTAGCCAGGTAGCCTTTGAAATGCTTTTGCTTTGCAATGGCAGAAGTAAATGAATGCTACTTCAGTCTATCTCCGGTCTAGTTTATAGATTGGACAGTTGGTTTCAAATACTTGATCAGTTCCTCTTTTCAAAAAAGTCTTTAGGAAAGTTCAAAACTCCCACATCTAAACCTCCTAGAAGAGACTGTTAAAGTCGTATTGTCAAATCTATTTCAAAGAAAAAACCAAAAAACACACCTAGAAAACTGGCTTCAGAAAAGATTCATTACACCAAATCAAATCTTGATCCTAATCCCCCACCTGTGTTCGAAAATCATAATCTGATTCCTAGGATTCTTAGAAGACAAGATAGCCAAGAAAATTCTGCTAGTTCTCGGCCTCTATACAGATCAAAATCCTGTCCAGTGAGGTGGATCTACCCTGAGGATGAACCTTTTGATAAGTATTTTGAAAACTCTTTATTTGAGACCTTTTCAAAATCTGGGTTAACCCGCACAGTTCAAAATCCAATATTCATTGAAAATTTGCAGATTGAAGTTGTTACTTCACACCTTGACAGACATTTACAGAACTCCATTCAATGTGAGCTTACCTGTGAAAGAACACCAAACCTTTCTGTGATTACTACAGCTTCTCCAAGTTCACCATCAGCACCTCAAACTACCCTTTCCACTCCTCCATCCACAACACACATTCCCATTGTTATCCCTACTCCTCCAGTTGTCACATCTATTTCTGCAACCATGGCAAATCGATATACTCCCCTAAACTTACCTACCAATCCAGGGGCTATGCCCCAAGACTATCAAATTAAAATCCCTTCTTTTGAAGGTACTGGCACTTACACAACTCAACAACATACCAATAAAATGACCGACTATTTTAAAAGATATGAAGTTGATGATGATGATGTTAGAATGAAAGTATTTGTTCAAAGTTTAACTGGAGATGTTAGAACCTGGTTTAGAGCCCTCCTTGCAAACAATATCAATGACCCACAAGCTCTTTATCAGACCTTCTTGAATATATGGGAAAAGAAGAAAGATCCTCTCCACATTTTATCAGAGTATGAAAACCTAAGAAGAGGCACACAAGAAACTGTCCAAGATTACTGTACTAGATTTAATAATGTCTACAATGCTATTCCTCAAAATCTCAGACCTCCTCCAGATTTTGCCTTGATCAAATTCCCTGATGCATTTGATTCTGATATGGCATACCAACTTAGGGAAAGAGCTCCTCGAAACTTAGAAGAGATGCAGAGTATAGCTGTTAGTGTTGAGGCCAACCTGATATCTAAACGATCTAGAGCCAGAGCTGAAAGGACACCTTTCAAAGAAGAACCTTTTGCCTTTGAACAGAGATTAGATGCTATTATTAAAGGAATGGATAGACTTGGAGATAGAGCAGAAACAATCGAGAGAAAATCCCCTTGGGATGGTCAGCCAAACAATACTGGGAGAAACCCAAATTTCAGGAAGAACCAAAATCCTAACACTGGAAAGACAGGGCCTGACCAAAATATTAGGCCCCCATTTCAAGAAAATTATGCTGAAGCCTCAACTTCCGATGAACCAACAGAAGACACTCAAATTAATTTGATGGGACTCAACAATGAACAAGAAGTTTTCTTGACCCAAGAGGATCAAGAAGCTCAAATTCTTAAACAATTCCAAACTCAGTCAAGTGAAACATTTGACTTTAGGGAGGGATATGATACATCTATTTATGAAGTCCACAAACAATACAATCTAAGGAGCAGAATAATAGATGTCCCTGAAACCAATAAACAGCAAGGTACCAAGCAGCCTAACAAAGGTAAGATCAGTGCCCCCCCTGTACATATTCTTGCTAGAACAGATCCTAACCCTAAGAACCCAATTGTTGAAGATGTATTAGATAATCAACCACCTAACAGATAACCTTCCACTTCTATTCCTTCTAAAGGAAACATAGAAGAGCCTCTAAAACTTGATCTAGAAACAACTTCAGCCCATAATCCCACTCCTAGAGAGGAGAGAAACGCAGAAAATTCAGTTGTCCGAAATACAAGAACTCAGACCGAAAAACCTTTCAATCTTAAGACAGAAGTAGGAAAATTAAAGATAGTTGTTCCATGATCAGAATTGGCTAAACATGATGTCTACAGTAGTCAAATCAGCAGATCACTCAAAATTTCTATGAATGAAGATTTAGTAAATGTTTTTGATGACCAGCCTGAATTGATATTTGGCCCTGGAGTAAATGGAAAAACAATAGAGGGAGAAGTTCCTCCTTTCTATGTAGGTTTAAACATACATGATAAAATACTTCATAATGCCATGTTTGATTTTGGTGCTTCCCATAACTTAATGCCTAAATCTGTAATGGAGGGGTTAGATATTGACATCACTAGGCCATATAAAGACCTTTTTTCTTTTGATTCAAGTCAGGTCAAGTGTTTGGGTTTAATCAAAGACTTATGTGTGTCACTAGTCCAATATCCTGCCAAAACCATCTTAATGGACATAGTAGTAGCTGATATTCCACCAAAGTAAAGCATGTTATTATCTAGATCTTGGGATGCAAAGCTTCAAGGATCTCTATAGTTAGACATGTCTTACGCTACTATTTCAGTGTTTGGTCAACCCAAGAGACTATACAGAGAAACCTTAATGAAGTATGTAGTAAGTAGTCAAGAGAAACCTCAAAATTTCCCTATCTACTCAGTACATTCAGATATTGATTCTTTTATCCTTTACAATGCTAAAATTGATCCCCCACATAAATAAAAGTTCTAGCAGATGAAACAGAAAAAATTGCAAATGAGAGGTCTAGTGTCCAAATCCAGGAAATTTCTGAAAATCATGAAACATCAGATAAACCAGAAAAAATGGAAAAACCAGATCTCCCTATTGAATAGATCCCTGAAACTCCAGATACTAATTGTGAACATGAAATCCTTTGGTACTTAGAATTTGATGGTTCTGTGAACAAATTAGGAGCAGGAGCAGGAGTCTGGGTGCACAATCTTGAAAACAATCATGTTGAAGGCCATGCCTACAGGTTAAACTTTAGGTGCACTAATAATATGGCTGAATATGAAGCTCTATTGCTAGGTCTTAAACTGGTCAAGAAATTGGGAGCAACTAGAGTGTCAGTCCTAGGAGATTCTGATTTAATCATTCAACAGATAAAAGGGAAGTTCTTAACAAATGATCCCAGATTAAGAGAGTACAGAGGAACAGCTATAGAAATCCTCAATACATTTCTAGAAACTCAGCTTGCCAAAATCCCGAGAAAACATAACTTGCAAGCTCATAGCTTGGCAATGTTTGCCAGCTCCTGTAGATTACCATTTGAACCAAATCATCAATTCATAGCTGAAATTAGACACAGGCCAGCCATACCTAATAATGTAAAGAACTGGCAAGTGTTTGACAGTGATAATCAAATCAATAATTTTTTAACTCTAGAAGAAGAATTTTCTAGCACTAACATAGATGTAGATACAGTTAGTGAGTTTGATCTAACAAATCAGATAGAAATGGATATTTCAGCAAAAAATGCAACCCAAATGCTTCATCCAACGAAATTTACCAAAAAGGAAATACAGGATCTTAAAGAAATAGATGTTGATGAGATTATTGAAGGAGAATCTGAAGTTATCAATTTGAAAGACAATCATTTGCCCAAAGGATTAACTCCTTTGGAAGATCTCTTTAATTTCAACGATATTCCAAAGAAACCCAAGATGGAACCTCTAAAAGCAGACATTGAAGACTACAACATAGGAACTGAAGAGAATCCAAAAATGGTAAAATTATCCAAATCTTTGCCCCATGATCAAAAACTTAAGTATGTTGAACTGATCAAAGAATTCCATGATGTTTTTGCCTGGAGCTATGAAGACCTGAAATCTTATGACACCTCTGTAATTCAACATACAATACCCCTCAAGGAAAATAAAAAACCATTCAAACAAAAGCTCAGAAGAATCAACCCTATACTACCTCCTTTAATTGAAAAAGAAATCAAACGAATGCATGATGCAGGGATAATTGCTCCAATCAGATTTTCAGAGTGGGTATCTAATTTAGTGCCTACCAGGAAGGAAACAAGAGAAATCAAATTATGTGTTGACTTAAGAAATGTAAACAAGGTTTCTTTGAAAGAGAATTACCCTTTACCTAAGATGGATCACATTTTACAAAGAGTAGTAGGTGCTTCTAGGATTTCACTTTTGGATGGGTTTTTAGGTTATAATTAGATTCTGGTTCATCCTTAAGAACAGGAAAAGACTGCATTTACAACACCATGGGGTACATTCAAATATGTTAAAATTCCATTTGGACTTAAGAATGCAGGGGCAACCTTTCAATGAGCAATGGACATAGCTTTTGCAAAAGAGATTCACAATTTTCTGGTTGTATATCTAGATGACCTCACTGTGTTTTCTAGATCAGATCAGCAACATTTAGATCATTTGAGACAAGTGTTTTTAGAATGCAGAAAGTATGGTATTTCATTAAATCCTAAAAAGTCTTTGTTTGGTCTAGAGGAAGGAAAACTGTTAGGCCATATCATCTCCAAAGATGGCATCAGAATTGATCCTTCTAGAATAGAAGCTATTCTGCAAATACCCCACCCCAGAAATGTCAAAGAGCTTCAAGCTTTCCTGGGAAAGATTAACTTTTTAAGAAGATTCATATCTAATTTGGCTGAATTAATTAGATTGTTGAACAATATGTTAAAAAAGGATTCTAAGGTTAAATGGACAGTAGAAGCCAAACAAGCATTTGAATAAATTAAAATGGCTTTGACCAAAACACCAGTCCTTACAAATCCAAAGTTCGATAGAGACTTTATAATTTTCTCATTTGCATCAGAACACACCATAGCAGTTATTTTACTGCAAAAAGATGATCAAGGATGTGAAAAACCATAGCCTTTTTCAGTAAGGCACTTAGAGATGCACCTCTAAATTACAAAATCATGGAAAAACAGGCTTTTGCACTTGTGAAAGCTATTAAAGACTTCAGAGTCTATATATTGTACTCCCATGTAGTAGCTTATGTACCAAATGTTGTTGTCAAAGACATCCTGACTCAGGATGGAATTGAAGGCAAACAAGGTAAATGGATAGCTAATATATTGGAGTATGATATTGAGATAAAACCTACAAAGCTTATAAAAGGACAGGGATTGACTAAACTCATGACTGAAACAAAATTTCAAGCCCTGGATATTAATGAACAGGAGATGGTGTCTCCACAAATCAGCCATGCCTTCTTAGAATCACCTTGGTATGTTGATATAATTCATGTATTATTAAACTTGCAGGCTCATCCAGGGTTATCCAGAACAAATAAAAGGTTTTTAAATATGAAAGCTTCAAAATTCTATATTTTAGATAATGCTCTTTTTTGGAAAAATCATGAAGGTATTCTATTGAATTGTTTAATAAAAGAAGAAGTTGACAAAGTTCTCAAAAAATTTCATGCAGGGTACTGCGGTGGACACCTTTACTGGAAATCAACTGCAGACAAAATCCTAAGGGCTAGATTTTACTGGCCAACCTTGTTCGCTGATGTAAAGAAGTTTGTCACTGCTTGCCACAAATGACAAATTTTTTAAGGCAAAAGGAAACTGTTACCCTTACCCTTGAGACCAATTTCCACTGAAAAGCCCTTTCAACAATGGGGTTTGGACTTCATTGGAGAAATACACCCTCCCTCTTCTGGACAACATAAATGGATTCTTACTGCCACAAACTATTTCACCAAATGGATAGAAGCCATTCCTTCTAGACAAGCCAATGATACAGTGATTATAGGATTCTTAGAAACCAACATATTGTCTAGATTTGGCTACCCTGAAAAGATCATAACCGATAATGCTGTTGCCTTCAAGTCCAAGAAAATGATAAATTTCTATAACAAATACCATAACACTTTAGGCCATTCCACAGCCTATTACCCTCAAGGTAATGGTCTAGCTGAGTCTTCCAATAAAAGCCTGATTAATATTATTAAGAAATTGTTGGAAGAGAACAAGAAAAACTGGCACAAGAAACTTATTAATGCACTATGGGCAGACAAACCTACTACAAAGAGATCTATTGGAACTAGCCCTTATGAGTTAGTCTATGGCATGGAGGTTGTGTTTCCTTCATCTTTAGGAGTTCCTGTAATGAAATTACTGCAAGAAGCTCAGGTGGAACCCAATGACATTCAAAGGAGAATAAATCAGACCATCCATTTGCAGCATACTAGAGAAGAAGTGCACCAAAGATCCCAAGTGTTACAAGAAAAACTCAAGAAAATATTTGATAAAAGGACCAAAGCAGAAAACTTTTACCTTGGAGACAAAGTTCTAAGGTGGGATTTCAGAAGAGAAGACAAAGGAAAATATGGGAAGTTTGACTTCCTGTGGAAAGGGCCATTTATCATCCAGGCATTGCAAGGGAACAATACTTACTTTCTGAAGAGTCTAGATGGCACAGAAAGAGAAGAAGGACCAATGAATGGTCAAATGCTGAAACATTACTTTGATCTAGTTTTTTAATGTATTCTGACTCTAACATGTACATACTATATCCTTAATAATGTCACAGTTTGGATTGGATAGTAACTTGCTGCAGTTGAAGCCTGAAAGAGAAGGCCCTAAGCTTCACAAAATGTGTTGTCATATATACAATAAAGCAACCAGCAAAGGGAGATTTCAGAGCATAGTCTAAGTTATTCAGAAAGGCCATCTGACCTGTTGTTCTTGACTTTCCACCAGGGAAAGCCATCCCCAAGTGGAGCCACTATTATACTCCTATACCAGTAGGTGTCATAATTCATGATTGACTTGTTAAGCTTTGTAATATGTTCATCCCTTTCCTTGTTGCAAAGGGTTTCCATATTAGCAAAAATCAAAAAATGTAAAAAATGTAAAGAGTGTATGCTCTAAAGAAAAATCAAAGGGTAAAAAGAATAAAATGGTCAAAAAAGTGAAAGAAATGAACCCCAAATAAAGAAAGACTAGGAAAGTGTGCAAGTCCAAAATGCCACTACTTTTTCATTTTCTGTAAATAAAGCATTGTGCGCAGCTTGTTAATTTATGCCACAATTGATGAATGGCCAAACAGCTTAATCTTGGCTAGTTCATATTTGAATTTCCTATTTTAGAGATAGAGAATAAACTCTGACCAAATTGTTTAATCTTGGCAGATAAGTAGATAGGTAGAGTAAATAAAAAGGAGCTCAAAAGTTAAATCTGAGCCCTTGGATGTTATAAGGGCAGACTTAGATAGGCTTACTATGCAAAGAAAAGAAAAGTTGATGAGGGTTTGCTAGTCCAAGTGCACCCAAAGAAAGAAGGAAAAAATGCTAGGCCCAAGTAGGCAGGGTAGGTAGATTGGTGTTGCAGAATGATACTTGTGATAGGTCATGTCTCTAAATGTGTTAATCTTTATCTCTATCGCAAGTACATGGCGGACATTATACTTGATGCAGCTCAAGCGAGGCAAGGTTGAATAACTAACTCCCCTTCATACTGTTCCCTAATCATTCACTAATTTCCCCCCAAAATATTAAGAATATGTTCTTAATATCACTCATAAAACCACTCATTCCATTTCATAAAATCACCTAAGTAAAAAACCCTATTTTACTTAGAAAAATACATTATGTCACCTCAAAACCCCTTTTTCCCTTTAAGCCTAAGTTTTAATGTAAAATTCTTAACATTATAACTTAGTGATTTCCTTTTCAAAAATTCATATTAATTTTTAATGTTTATTATATAAATCACATACAACATTACCCTTATCCCGTATTATGTAAATATATATAAAAAAACCTCGATATTTTAAATATCCCCTCCCCAGTCGAAATACGACCATATCACTGTTTAAAAGGGATTAACGGATTTATTATGAATGTGTTAATAACTTTCCTGCGCGCGATAATGGAGTTAATCAACCATTTGGGTTGATTAATAACCAAAGCCCCGAACCAATCAAAACATGCCAAAAAACATTAAAATCATTTAAAAACATGCCAGCCCCACTGCTTAACCCTCCGCCAAGTTCAAAGCCCGTCCACCGTCCGATCTGGGCCTGACCATCTGATGGTCAACAATCATTTCGCAACCGACCTTTTGACCGCTTTTTAATGCACGATCGGCCGACGGTTTTACCCCCATACCTCTGCCATGCGTCGCCCATCTGGGGTGCTCGCTCCCTCCTGGCCCAAAACCACCTAGCCCCAAAAGCGGTGTGGGGAAAAACCGCTTACCCCCCTCCCATTGACGTCATCTGTACTGCTTACATCATCCACCCTTCAAATCAAAAAAATCCCGCCAAAGCTTCATTTTTGTCAAATAAAAGGGTAAATTGTCATTTTTTCTATATTTTTTTGCATATCGCGCTCTCGTGAAAAAACTATCTGCTCCAGTTTCAACCGCTACCTAACCAGAAAAGCTACATCGACGAGCTCCTCCGCCTGTCAACCGGCCCTCCAGTATACGATTTTCCTCCTTGATCACAGAAGGCAAAGGTTCAACACCCTCAAAACTACAACATTTTATATCAGGGCAAATCTGGAAAGTCTTGGCAAAGGATATTACTCCTTTGGATTAAAGTGAACTTTGCAAGCAGACTGCCGACCGGAGAAATTGTTTATTTTACCCTAACCAATGGACCTTCAGAGACATAAATTGCCAGGAGAAAGATGATCAGAAGACACGTTAGCAGTTTTTGTTTTACCAGACAGCAATGAGCAGGGGTCAAAACAGCATTAAAGTGTATCAAAACATCATTAAAGAATATCACATCAGCATTAAAGAATATCAGATCAGCATTAAATGTAGCAGATCAGAATTAAAGAGTAGCATTTAAGACAGGCAGCTAGCGTAGAGTTACTGAAGAAGACTGGTCTTTTCTATTTTACTTGTAAATTATTTTTAGTTACCCTAGATATTATCTCATAGCTGTTATGAGATATTTGTTGTATAATTTTTGCATAAATACCCCCTCCATTAGAGGATTGGTGTGGATTCCTAGACTCTGCTGTAATATTGAAATTTTGGAATAAAGAGCTGTTGGAATCAACTGTTATGTTATCACTGAAAAATTTCAAAAAAATTTGGACAACTTGTATGGTTTCAAAGTTGTAAGTCAATCTTGGTCAAGTCATTTCTATTGTTTTATTTAAGGAGTCTAAAACATAGGATAGAGTCTTGTTCCCCTTGTTAAATATGGTCAACAACCTTGTTTTACCCACCATTGGCCCCACATTTATTCAAAGTATCATGTGTTAAGGCTATTTCAAAAATTACATGCGCTACGAAATCAACTAGGAGTTTTCGTAGTGCAAACTCATAAAAATACACTATGTGCGCTATGAAAACAAGGATTCGTAACTAGGAGATTTCGTAGCGCAAAACACATAATTTACACTGGTTGCGGTACGAAATCAGGGATTTGTGCCAAATCTTGTCTAACTGTCTTTTCCATCAAAATCCGTTAATTTTTCATCACCATGTGTCAATCCTTGAACCATGCCTATCACATGCAGCCATTCATTCTCATCATTAGATTCGTTAGATGTCTTGTACGCATTCTTTCAAATTTCCAAAAGTAAGGTGAGGTGAGTTAGTCTTGGTTTTTCCTGTGTTTCTTTCATGCATAACAAGACAATTGGCAAGCTTAAGGATGACACTCATCAGAACTTTTTGAAAGCTCAGGCGAGGCGGTTCTCAATTTCAATTTCAAGCGAGGTAGTGTTCAAACCAATACAGTGTAGGTTTATCTTCAAGTTTCCTTGCAGGGATTTCATAGACATGTCTGAAGAAAAAGAGAGTAACTATGAGCCAGTTAGATAAAGAGAAAAAGCAAGACAGTGGTTACTAAGAGAAGCTCGGTTTCAAAAGGAAGGCTGAATGATTTGCTTCAAACCATTGACATTGAGGAGTCTCCACTGGTTCAAGCAGACTTGATAGAAACAGGTAAAGGCAAAACCAGAAAGGGCCAAAACCTCTTAAAAAGCTCAAATTCGATGATCAGGTTTCTGAATTTGTTTTTAAGCCAAGAAGACTTGTGACAAGGCATTCAAAAGAGATACAAGAGGCAGAGCCAGAGGAAAGTGAGACAACAGAGAATTCAAAGTTCCTTGAAGAGTCTATGGTTCCACTAGTGCAACCATCACTAATACACAAAGATGACAGAAACAAGGCAGCTGGTACTCAAGAAGAAGAATGTAGCCTTGAGGAGGTAAAAAAGTAATTGAAGTCTGCCAATTTTGAGATTGCTCAACTTAAGAAAAGGGTAAGGAAACATGCAGTTGAAAAAAGCCAATTTCAAAAGAGTAAAAGCCATTTGGAAAGATGTAAAAGTTCCAAGACATGAAGTAGTTAACAGTCGTGCTCAATATTTCACTTGGACTATCCCTGCAATAAAGAAGGCAAGATATATCAGAAGTATCAATGGAAATTAGGAACTAAAATCAGGATGATGAAGAGACAGATTGAGGACCTGCAAATTCATTTGAGCAAACCAGGAGGACAGTCTCAGCATAAAAGAACCGGGCAGTAAGTGATTGGAGCCTTAACACAATTTTGGTTAGAACATTACCTTTTCGAAGATGTTTATGGATGAATTATGTCAAAGATATGTGGCCTATTGGCATAAGATGAGTGAAGAAATCACAAAAAGAATAATTTTTGAGAAAAAACTGTGTTTTTTGATTCACACAGCAGTTTCGTAGCACACTACGAAACTGCTATAGCTGCACATCATGATTTTGTGGGCCAATTTTGACAAGAAAAAGGAACCCTTCTTGAAGATGGGCTACTGCAAAGGATTACTAACAGGTTTTGAACATCAAGCAAGGGCAAAACAAGGAAAGGAAATACATTTATGAACTCCAAACTTTATCAGTCAACTTATCAATCAAACTGTCTTCTTGTTTTTAGCAGTCAACTTCCAAGGAGATTCTTGAACAGCTGAGAACTCAATTTTGAAAAATGAAAGAGGCTTTTCTTTCTAACAAATTGAATTACAAAAAATTCTTTTATTTTCTTCAAATTCATTCTGAGGTGGGAGGACTTTATGGTTAAACTTGCGCTACGAAACTGCTGTAAGTGCAGTTTTTCACAAACAAATTTTTCCTGTTTTACACATGTTTTTCAAGGACAAATTCTGGACAGCTGGAGCAATGTTTTAAAAAACCAAGAGAGTTTTTGTTTCTAAACATCATGGACTACAAAAACCTCCTTCAGTTTCGTAAAATACATCATGGACAAGAAGATAAAGTCTCTGCCCCACGTGCCATTTTCAAGTATCCTAAACCTAAAAACAGGGAAACATGTTCCCTAATTTCTAGGGTTTGTCATCAGCAGTCAGGTGACAACGTGGGAGGCTTCATCAAATTCGACTTCTTGAGGTTGTAGTTGTCAAATAATGCTTTAAATGTTTAGATAAGGTTGTTGTAATCATAATAAGGAGTTACACTCCTAGTTGTATTAGGTCTCTAGGATTGCTAGTTAACAATCAGTTACATTTAATAGTTAGTTTTAAGTGTTAATAGGTATCATAGTAAGAGGAATTCGAATTCCCCTCATGCTTGAGGAGGAATCTCAGTTATGTAAAAAAAAAAAAAACTCTATATATAGGAGGAAAATCAATGCACCAAGGGTTGGAATTTTTTGTAAAGAACTCTCATATGGTGCTTTTGTAGAAGACTCCGTTTTAAGTAATATAGTATTTGGCTTTGCTTCTCAGGATTCAGAAGGAATTCAATCTTCAAAATGTCTTATGGTTCTCCTCTTCTAATTACTTGCAGTGGTATGAATGTATGATTACTTAGAATTCATTGGTTATCCTCTAACTTCCTTCATACATTTGTAGACTGTGTTTTCATTTATGCTACTGATGTACTCTCCATATGTTGAATTCTAGAAGCCCTGACTTCCATGTAAAGCTAATTTTATTGTCATACTGAATCATTTCTTGACTCCATAAGCCCAATGGATGTTTACTGATTGTGTTCAACCATTCATGTTTCTTCACTTGTTTCATAGAGTTAGCCATCTAATTCATTATCAAAATCTTTAACCTAGTGAGAGAGCCCTCTCAGGTTGAGGAGGCTAAGCCTCAGCCAAAAGTAGGTCTGAAAGAGTTACACAAGGTCTTCCTGGTCAGCAGCCTATCAGGACTAGGTTTTGTGATAACATTTTGGTGCGTCTGCCGGGAGCCTGAAGTCTATTCATTCTCGAAATTAAGAAGCTGAACTTTTGAAGGTAGCAGGAGCTCAGACATCTTTTTGAGGCTACAAAACTACCTTGGCGACTCCACACATCGAATAACAAATTGGAAGGTGACTCCACTGCTAG
Organism: Pinus tabuliformis; assembly: GCA_031772625.1. NCBI lineage: Eukaryota > Viridiplantae > Streptophyta > Pinopsida > Pinales > Pinaceae > Pinus > Pinus tabuliformis. The sequence goes on along the minus strand of CM062810.1, from coordinate 937,082,999 downwards.
AAGATCAGTAGCTTGATGAAGTTTCAAGATGAGTTCCACTGCAAGAATGAATGCTAGGTATGCCCCTATGAATCGGTCTCATATCCCTGGTTTTCCAAATCCTATGCCAAAGGTCGAATGGCTAGATGATCTTCCAATATTCAAAGATGAAAAGAAGGACAATGCTTCTCTTCATTTGGTTAGGTTCCATATGCATGTACGCAGTCTTAAGGTTCATTTCCCTGAAGATGTTTATGACCACTTTAGAAGGAAAAGCATGGTCTTGGTATAAAATCTTGGAAAATGGTTCATTATATTCTCTTGTTGATTTCACGATGAATTCTATGAGATGTATAAAGAATCTCATCCTTCCTTATTGCTGGTCAAAGATTGCTGTAAACATTCTTTGAGTCTTATTCAGTATTTGGAGGATTGTTATGATGATGATGAATTTATGGATGAAGAAATTTTAGAGGCTCTTCATAACAATGCATTTCAACACCAAGAAGAAAGTATAACATCCCATGAAATGCAACATGAAAATCAGCAGGGGTTTACTTATGAAAACCATGTTACATCCTCTGATATGAATGAGAAGATGCAGCAAACTTGCCAGTCTTTTGATCATAAAGAGTATGAAATTGATTGCAAACACCAAGAAGAAGTACTAGAAGATAGCTTTTATAACCCTCAAGCAGAGGAAAAGGTTGATTTTTTAGTCATAATTTTCAGCAGCTTACATCGATGAATGATCATAATAAGGAGGAAAATTACATTGTTTGTGAGAATCATTCAGAAAAGAAGTTGGATAACATATCAAAGGAATCTTGTGTGGTTTAGAATCAATTGTCTAAAGATATAGAATGTTATGATGATCATATTAATGAAGAAATAGATGAAAATTTTTCTTTGTCCTTATCTTCTTATCTAAAAACTTTTGAGTGCAAGATAGAAGATAAGATGAAATTTTTAGAGGAAGTTGCTAAGAACATTGAGAAGGACATTGAAGGTTTAAAAAGTCAAATTCAATCATATAGTCTTCATGATCATGATCATTCTTTTCAAAAGCTTTCAACGGCAGAACACAGGGAGAGGGTGTTGCTTCCTTTCTCTTTCGTGATTGAGGAAGAATACACTGTTATTGAAGATCAGTTTGCACAATCGAAAATTTATGAGAATCATCAAGCTGGTCATGTATTCTAGGATCCTATAGCTACATACATGGAAGAGTTTTACTCTCCAATGTTTCAGTTTTTCTATGAAGATCGAAGGTAATTCCAGTGGCAGTGGTCATCACAATATCATAGTTGCTCTGAACTCTGATGTAGTCAAAAAACTCAAATATCAGATAAGACAAATGATTGGCAACATTGGAAATTTCACATTGATTGAGCTAAAAGAAGTTTGAAATTGATAGGGTAGGTAGGTAGGAAAATGCAAATAAGCTCAAGGTTGACTGAGCATTTTTCAGTAGATATAGATTTCTTTCTCCCACTGTGATCATCAAGCTTAAGCCCGAGGTGAAGGCCTAAGAAGCTTAAAGGGGATGCTTGTCAAACAAATTTCCGTTTACCATAAGAGGATAAAGCACTGGACCTGCGAGTTCTTAGTGTACTATAGGAGCACACTATCCCAAGTGGAGCCACTATTATCACTGAAAATTTTCAAAAAAATTTGGACAGCTTGTATGGTTTCAAAGTTGTAAGTTAGTCTTGGTCAAGTCATTTCTATTGTTTTATTTAAGGAGTCTAAAACATAGGATAGAGTCTTGTTCCCTTTGTTAAATATGGTCAAAAACCTTGTTTTACCCACCATTGGCCCCACATTTATTCAAAGTTTCATGTGTTAAGGTTGTTTCAAAAATTACATGCGCTACGAAATCAACTAGGAGTTTTCGTAGCGCAAACTCATAAAAATGCACTATGTGCGCTACGAAAACAGGGATTCGTAACTAGGAGATTTCGTAGCGCAAAACATAGAATTTACACTGGTTGCGCTATGAAATCAGGGATTTGTGCCAGATCTTGTCTAACTGTCTTTTCCATCAAAATCCGTTACTTTTTCATCACCATGTGTCAGTCCTTGAACCATGGCTATCACATGCAGCCATTCATTCTCATCATTAGATTCGTTAGATGTCTTGTACGCATTCTTTCAAATTTCCAAAAGTAAGGTGAGGTGAGTTAGTCTTGGTTTTTCCCGTGTTTATTTCATGCATAACAAGACAATTGGCAAGCTTAAGGATGAAACTCATCAGAACTTTTTGAAAGCTCAAGCGAGGCAGTTCTCAATTTGAATTTCAAGCGAGGTAGTGTTCAAACCAATACAGTGTAGGTTTATCTTCAAGTTTCCTTGCAGGGATTTCATAGACATGTCTGAAGAAAAGAAGAGTAACTAGGAGCCAGTTAGCTAAAGAGAAAAAGCAAGACAGTGGTTACTAAGAGAAGCCCGGTTTCAAAAGGAAGGCTGAATGATTTGCTTCAAGCCATTGACATTGAGGAGACTCCACTGGTTCGAGCAGACTTGATAGAAATAGGTAAAGGCAAAACCAGAAAGAGCCAAAACCTCTTAATTCAAATTTGATGATCAGGTTTCTGAATTTGTTTTTAAGCCAAGAAGACTTGTGACAAGGCATTCAAAAGAGATACAAGAGGCAGAGCCAAAGGAAAATGAGACAACAAAGAATTCAAAGTTCCTTGAAGAGTCTGTGGTTCCACTAGTGCAACCATCACTAATACACAAAGATGACAAAAACAAGGCAGTTGGTACTCAAGAAGAAGAATGTAGCCTTGAGGAGGTAAAAAAGTAATTGAATTCTGCCAATTTTGAGATTGCTCAACTTAAGAAAAGGGTAAGGAAACATGCAGTTGAAAGAAGCCAATTTCAAAAGAGTAAAAGCCATTTGGAAAGATGTAAAAGTTCCAAGACATGAAGTAGTTGACAGTCGTGCTCAATATTTCACTTGGACTGTCCCTGCAATAAAGAAGGCAAGATATATCAGAAGGATCAATGGAAATTAGGAACTAAAATCAGGATGATGAAGAGACAGATTGAGGACCTTTAAATTCATTTGAGCAAACCGGGAGGACAGTCTCAGCATAAAAGAATCGGGCAGTAAGTGATTGGAGCCTTAACACAATTTTGGTTAAAACATTACCTTTTCGAAACTGTTTATGGATGAATTATGTCAAAGATATGTGGCCTATTGGCATAATATGAAGCTGTGAAGAAATCACAAGAATAATAATTTTTGAGAAAAAACTGTGTTTTTTTATTCACACAGCAGTTTCGTAGCGCGCTACGAAACTGCTATAGCTGCATATCATGATTTTGTGGGCCAATTTTGAGAAGAAAAAGGAACCCTTCTTGAATATGGGCTACTGAAAAGGATTACTAACAGGTTTTGAACATCAAGCAAGGGAAAAACAAGGAAAGGAAAGACATTTATGAACTCCAAACTTTATCAGTCAACTTATCAGTCAAACTGGCTTCTTGTTTTTAGTAGTCTACTTCCAAGGAGATTCCTGAATAGCTGAGAACTCAATTTTGAAAACTGAAAGAGGCTTTTCTTCCTAACAAACGGAACTACAAAATCCTCTTTTAGTTTCTTCAAATTCGTTCTGAGGTGGGAGACATTTATGGTTAAACTTGCGCTACGAAATTGCTGTAGGTGCAGTTTTTCACAAATAGACTTTTCCTATTTTACACGTGTTTTTCAAGGACAGATTCTGGATAGCTGGAGCAGTGTTTTAAAAAACCAAGAGAGTTTTTTGTTCTAGACATCATGGAATACAAAAAACTCCTTCAGTTTCGTAAAATACGTCATGGATGAGAAGATAAAGGCTCTATGCCATGTGCCATTTTCAAGTATCCTAAACCTAAAAACAGGGAAACATGTTCCCTAATTTCTAGGGTTTGTCATCAGCAGTCAGGTGACAACGTGGGAGGCTTCATCAAATTCGACTTCTTGAGGTTGCAGTTGTCAAAGAATGCTTTAAATGTTTAGATAAGGTTGTTGTAATCATAATAAGGAGTTACACTCCTAGTTGTATTAGGTCTCTAGGACTGCCAGTTAACAATCTGTTACATTTAATAGTTAGTTTTAAGTGTTAATAGGTGTCATAGTAAGAGGAATTCGAATTCCCCTCATGCTTGAGGAGGAATCTCAGTTATGTAAAAAAAAAAAAAAACTCTATATATAGGAGGAAAAGCAATGCACCAAGGGTTGGAATTTTTTGTAAACAACTCCCATATGGTGCTTTTGTAGAAGACTCTGTTTTAAGTAATACAACATTTGGCTTTGCTTCTTAGAATTCAGAAGGAATTCAATGTTCAAAATGTCTTATGGTTCTCCTCTTCTCGTTACTTACAGTGGTATGAATGTATGATTACTTAGAATTCATTGGTTATGCTCTAACTTCCTTCATACGTTTGTAGACTGTGTTTTCCTTTATGCTACTAATGTACTCTCCATATGTTGAATTCTAGATGCCCTGACTTCCATGTAAAGCTAATTTTATTGTCATACTGAATCATTTCTTGACTCCATAAGCCCAATGGATGTTTACTGATTGTGTTCAACCATTCATGTTTCTTCACTTGTTTCACAGAGTTAGCCATCTAATTCATTATCAAAATCTTTAACCTAGTGAGAGAGCCCTCTCAGGTTGAGGAGGCTAAGCCTCAGCCAAAAGTAGGTCTGAAAGAGTTACACAAGGTCTTCCTGGTCAACAGCCTATCAGGGCTAGATTTTGTGATAACATGTTGTATGGCCTACTGGATGAAGAATTGAAGCAGAGGACTTGTCACATATTTCTTGAATCAACCTCTGGACCAATAAGTCCTCTATATCTTGTGTTTTACAGTTTTCTTGTTTATTATATCATCTCTGTTTCATAATCTGAATGATAAAGAAAAGGTTAATTTCAGAATATGCTTGATTGCACTCTGTTTTCAGTCTTTATTGTTCTCTGTGTTTTCTTCAGAATTAGAATAAGCAGTGAAATTTTAATTGCTCCTGTTTCATAATTCTTTCATGTTGATTATTTGTTAAAGAATACTTCACTGCTCCTTATCAGTAATCATCCAATTTCCCTCTTTAAATAGGTTGAAGGATTCTTAACTGCCCTTCACCCAATTTGAGCCCATTCCATTTGTTTCAAGTCTATATTTATTCCCTGTTTGACTACCTTGCTCTGTGAAGCCATCCTCTGTTAAGAAACCAAATCCAAAAGACCATCTTCTTTGACTCCATTAGCCCAATGGACTGAACTACTCTGTTTTACCTCTCTGTTCTATCGAATCTCACCACCTAAACTCAAACAAAACCCTTGAACTTCATAACAAGCCTAATACCTTTAAAAACAAAGCTAAATCATAAAGAGAGAGCCCTCTCTAGATACAGATTGGCTAGATTCTGTATCTGAAAGATTGGTCTATGGTTACCTCGGCATCCTTCCCTTTCTTACAACTTTTGGGAAAACCTGAGTGATAACAGATTCCATTGTCAAAGCACTTCAAGAGCATCGTAATCATCAAACAAGTGAAAGACAAAAATTGTATAAACATAGAAAAAAGTGTTATGATAATCCAAATAAATATTTGGGTTTGATAATTGATGGTACGGACCAAAAGAAAACACTTTTGCCATATTTTGTCCGCACACCAAAAAATCTACAGGAAGAAAATTTTATTCAATTTCACTTGGTTAGTTGTATGGCCTTTAACAGGAAGATGTTGCCAAGGGTTTACTTCACAGCGCCAAATATTCATAATGATGCAAATCTTACCATAACTATAATCCATGATGTGCTTTCTCATTGGTTTGGTATTCTTCCTTAAGTTTTGTATTTGCAATTGGACAACACAAACCATGAAAATACAAATCAAGTTCTTTTTGGATATCTAAACATGCTTGTTCAATTGGGAATTTTTAAAAAGGTAAAGGTTGGCTTCCTTCTTGTTGGGCACACTCATGATCATATTGATCATATGTTTAGTCATTTTTAGTAACATTGAGGAGGAAGAATGTTGGGAGCCTTCCATCATTAAATGAATGTATTAAGAAAGAATATATTCCAAAGCCGGTTTTTCATGCGTTGGAGGAAACTATTGACATGCGAAAGTTTATTTTGGGATCGCATGGTGAGGATAAATTCATTGAACAACTTAATGACATTAGCTTCTAGCATCAATTTTGTATCAAAAAAATTGATGGCAAAACACTTATATGGGGCAAGAAGTATTCAACTATTGCTGAATGGTGGTCGTTGTCAGGTTTAGCATTTTTAAAGTTCATTCCAAATCATCCAATATTTGCATCAAAGATAATATTATTACAATCAGTTGTTGAACTCAATAATGCATGAAGGTATAAGAGAGAGAGAAATTATTCTAAATGTCTGGAAGAAATAAAAAAATGTATTAGAGATACATATGACTACTTTGATGTTGTTGATTAAGTTTGGTGGGAGTCTTTTTTCAAGGATCAAAGTGATATCATCTCAATGTCAAGAAAAGAATATACACTTTTGAAGACTCCATTTATTTGGCCTCAAAATATGCCAAATGAACATGAGGAAAGACACATTGGTGAACAACAACAATCTCAACGTATTATTAATTCTCAACAGGAAGAAGAAAGATAAATATATTTTGGTTCTAGAAAATCGTGTGCACAACATGAAGCCATGGAAGACCTTTACAGGGGTTCTATGCAGGATTTTAAGGAGGGTTGCATGATAGCAGTATTAGCAGATGGAGATCCACTTGGCTATCCATTTTGGGTTGCAAAGGTTATAAAAGTCAATAAAGAAAATCAAGATATTATAGTTGTTGAGGTACATTGGTAAGCCACAAGTACCCACCCATTCAATGGCGTGTACAAGCCAGAGATGGTAGTTGATAAAAAAAATCGCAGAAAGAGTAAAAGAAAGGGTATAAATATAAATCGTTGCCGCACAGACCTATTAAAATTGGAGGATGTTGACATACTTGTCTATGACTTCAATTTAACAAAGAGAGGAACTCTTCGCTTCAAGACCATACATATTTTGAAGAAGTTGCTACCAGAAGGAACAATGTTGAGATGGGAGTCTGTTGAACCTAGTCGTAGATCTAGAAGACTTTTGAAACCTAAAATGGTGGGCATGCATGTTGACTCAGATGGGGCTCTAGTTGATGAAAGAGAAGAATATGGGTCATCTTCATCTGCATCCAATCATTCATCTGAAGATGTAGATTCTGATGGTGTGCCAGATCCTATGGATGATTTTGAATAAATGTCTAAGACATTTTATGTAAATGAAGTTTGCATGGTAACTTGAAATAAATATTTTGACTTCCATGATCTCACATGAATTTATGAGTCATTTCTATGTTTGTTGGATTTAATGTTTTAATTAAAAGAAATTCATGTCTTTAGAGATGTTTGCATGGTAACTTGAAATAAATATTTTTTACTTCCATATGATTTTAGATGAAGTTATGGGTCATGTCTATGTTTTTTGGATTATATGCTTTAATGTATGTAATATTCAATCTAGGAAAGTTGATATTTTGATTAAAAGCAAATAAATATTAGAAATTAATGTTGATTTTTTAAATTATACATTGATATTGTCATGATATTATTTATTGTTATCATTTGGTATAAGATAGTTTTAAAATTGTTGAAATTTTAATGCCTCATTAAAAAGAACACTTCATTTAGATGGTCGACTTTCAGGTTTTTCTTCCAATAGGATAAGTTGTCTTAGGCTAAAATTTGAAAAGAGCTATAGTTTTATCCTTTGAATTAAAATCATTCTTGGAATAATGAATCTTTCATTTACTTGTTCATTTTTAAAAATTGTGTTAGTCATATAATTTGTCCATAATTTCATGGTTGAAATGTGTTACAAACTGAAGGTTTTTAATTACAAGGTTGAAAATTTGTCAAAATGTTAAGGTGTTTCTGAATTATGATATTTTATCTTTAATGCTATGGCTGAAAAAAATACAATTTCAGGGTTTTTTTTAGAGTCAATATATTTTATCTTTAACAACATGGATGGAAATAGTTGAAATTATCAAGATTCGAGACATGATATTTTATCTTTAACTCGTGTCCGAGAATTGTTGGAATGTTACACTGTTCAAAGTCTGGATATTTTATCTTTAACTCCATTGCTAAAAATTACTCTTGGAATAATGAATCTTTCATTTACTTGTTCATTTTTAAAAATTGTTTTAATCATATAATTTGTCCATAATTTAATGGTTGAAATGTGTTACAAACTGAAGGTTTTTAATTACAAGGTTCAAAAGTGTCAAAATGTTAACGTGTTACTGAATTATGATATTTTATCTTTAATGCTATAGTCGAAAACAATTACAATTTCAAGGTTTTTTAGAGTCAGGATATTTTATCTTTAACAACATGGATGGAAATAATTAGAATTATTAGGGTTTGAGACATGATATTTTTATCTTTAACATCATGTCTGAGAATTGTTGGAATTTTACTGTTTTTCAAAGTCCGGATATTTTCTCTTTAACTCCATTGCTAAAAAATGTCAAAATTGTAACTCGATTTTTTTTTGTTATTCCAGAATAAACAATTTTTTTTAAGGGTGTTTTTTTATCCATTTTTTTTTTAAAATAATGGTTTTTACTTCCATTTATAAAACATGTTGAAAATTTACCCTAAAAAAAACATCATTCACGAATAAACACTTTTCAATTTTGGATTGTTTTTCCATGTTTTTTTAGGGTTTTGGGCTCGAGTACCCGTTTTGAGGTAATAGTTCTCTTTTCATCGATAACTATGTTTTATTTGGTTTGCAATCACTATCATCATTATACCAATTGGGTTACGCTGCCACATATGATTCATCTCTTCTAAATTCCCAAGCACCTCCTGACCCAAAGTTCTGAATCTATGTCCCCTGTCTCAATCCTTTTTAATTATACAAAATGGTTACACTGCTTGTAATAGGGGAACTAGCTAGGGGCTGTCACAAACCCCACCGCCTTGGAGGAACATCTCGGTGTTCTATATTTGAACACAAAAGAAAACATTCTTTAAGCAAAGCACAAAATCATTCTATATTTGAACACAAAAGAAAACATTCTTTAAACGAAGCACAAAATCACTATGCGCTTTATATATACAACTCATGTACAATTATTTACAAAAATATTTACATTGCTTTAACCAGTAATCAAAAATGGATATGTTGCCCGCATATGATCAGCTATTTAGTGGTGATTGTTAGCTTGAAACTAAAAACGATCGTAGCTATTTTTTCTTAATCAATTTTATATGTAAATGCAAGTAAGGTACTTGGTAGAAGATTTACACATATGTTATAAGATTCTTGACACAAGATTGTTTTTATCAATATAAGTAATTTATTTTTTAATTTAGAAATGTAATCATTAGAGAAGTATTTAATTCACTATATTATTTTATTAGATTAGAATAAGTTTAGAGAAAATCACAAACAATTTTTTAAATTAAATTATATAATAATATAAATGATTTTTTAAACTAATAAAAATATATATAAAAAAAATAATTAAAATGAATCTCACTCTAAACCCTTGCTAATACCCATAGTTAATAAATTTATATTTATTTTAATATATTAAATTTAAAAAATTGTATATTATCATATTTAATTTAGCTGATTACTTTTTTTTGAAAGGATAATATAAATTAAACTTGATGAAGTTTAGGTCTTTAATGTTATGGAATTCATTATTCAAATTAATTTTAACCAGACTTTAAATGTCACCATGATTATGACTAATATAAAATGTAGGTCAATTTTTTAAAATATATGTTTTTTTTGCTAGTATCTTAAAAATATACAATTAAGTTTAACAAATGAATTTTGAAAAATTAAATTTCAAATCATATATTTTTAAAATACTTTTTCTTTAATTTTTATAAAATATATTTAATAAACAAAATTGGAGTCCAACAAGACTCTGTCTCTACAACTAAATAAATCAATATACAATATTTTAATATCTTTAACTTTATTAACCAGTGGAGATCTTTTACATAAACAAAATTGCAGTCGAACGAGACCCTATCTCTACAACTAAATAAGTAAATATACAATATTAAAAAGATTTGACCAAACTTTTCCTTCAAAATGATTAGTTATGTATATGTTCATTGGGAATATCTCAATCACATTTACATAAAAAGGAAATGTGGAATTTGTCCTAAGAAGAAATTGAGAATGAAACTTTAGATGTGTCTATAAACTGTAATTTTAAAAATTTATTTAGTATTTTAATTAATTTTATTTTATAGCATTAAATATTTTTATAATATGATATGGTAGATATGTTTAAAATAATATTTGAGTGGAATTATTAATAATAATAAAAAAATATAAATTTAGAGAGGGTAAAGTATATATATCACAGATTTTTTGTCTAACAAATAAAGGTATATTATATATACCATTTTAGTGTCTAACTTGAACTTCTTCTTCTTTTTTCTTTTTTAAATTAGTGGAATTAACAATTAGAGAAAACTCTTGATATAGAGTCAATTCCATTTGTCATCACTATAAACATTAGGTACACCATCTTACTTCTAAAATGCATATAAATTAATTAAAAATATCAAACCAAAAACCTTATAATACTTAATATAACATATTTTATTAATTTTTTAAATAACCTACGCCCTTAAAAATAATTAAAAAATAAACTAAAATCACACCATAATATTTTTTGAAATCAACCATCACCATCATCCTCATCAAAAATAATAATAAATAAAATAGTATATACTATTTGAAATTTTGTAATTTTTAATAATTTTTTTGCTTAATTGAAATAAGGTTTATATGTATATACACTTTATATAAATTTATAATATTATTATAAGTATAATATATAATATAATTTATTATTTATTTTAATTAATTTGATAACAAATAAATTTAATATAATGAAAAATAAATGATTAAAATAAGTTTTAAAATATATGTTATTATTTAAATACAATAAATTTATTAAAAATATATAATTTTTAATATGTTGATTTGTTCAATAAATTAATTTTCTATATTTTCTATATATTTAAATAAAAGTGGTTTAAAGACTTAATTTTTTTTTTTTAAATATTCATATTGATAGGTGTGTTAAATTGGAATATTAATAATTATAACTTTGATGATATAAATTTAACCTCAATAGAATATTCTAGAATATTTTTAGTAGTAGCCACATATCAAAGATACAAATTTATCTCAAAAATAGTTATGTATTTTTTGTCTTTTTAATTAAACTGATTAATTAAAAAAAATATCATATATGTTTTTTTAATGTTTGTTCATGTGAAATATATTATAAAGTAAGTGTTTTGATGTTAATAATGACAAGGTTTTATCAAATTTACTAGCAAATTAATTTATGTGTACACCAATTTATAACATGTTAATTTAACCAATTAATTATTTTTAGGCCGATAGGCCTTCCTTTGAAAAAGACTTTCGTCATCCTTTTGTTTCTAACGTTGACACCCAGCGTCCACATTCAGCGGGCATTCAGCGGGAAATTGTTCATATGTGTCGTGCAATTTCTGTTTATTCTTAGCAATTTCGGAGAACAAGCGCCACCCTTCTACGTTCCACTGACATCTGTGCGCATTTTCAAGATATTCGTCATGGTCTCCTTCAATTACTCGTCATGGTCTTCATCCTTCAGACGAAATGGTAGGCATTTTTGTTATGGTTTTCGTCCTTCATCGAAATGGTAGACATTTATGTTATGGTCTTCATCCTTCAGGCGAAATGGTAAGCATTTTTGTTATGGGCGCCAAACTTAAAATTACTGAGAAGGCAGTTTAAAGTTAGCAGCAATGGGGGTTTCGAGACACCACCTTCCTTTATTTCTCACAATATGACAGAGTAGGTGAAATGCCTGAACTGGAGTGATTTTTATTTAATAATTGGATGAGGAACAGGCGCTTTCTTTCAGTGCAAGAAGCTTCCGCCAGAGACGTCTTCCTCCCTTCACTTGCTTCGGGATTCCACTTCAAAGTTCTTTCCAAGGTAAATATTGTTATACTCGGCTCTGTAATTTTCTGAACTTTATCTCAATTTTACCGTCAAATTTTTCCCCTTCACACTCCTACACTGTTTTCCTTTCAGCCGCAAACCCTAAATCCTGCGTCTGCTTCTGCTAGAGTCTTTTGAAACAAAACGTTACAAATTACTGAGAAGGCAGTTTAAAGTTAGCAGCGATGGGGGTTTCGAGACACCACCTTCCTTTATTTCTCACAATATGACAGAGTAGGTGAAATGCCTGAACTGGAGTGATTTTTATTTAATAATTGGACGAGGAACAGGCACTTTCTTTCAGTGCAAGAAGCTTCCGCCAGAGACGTCTTCCTCCCTTCACTTGCTGCGGGCTTCCACTTCAAAGTTCTTTCCAAGGTAAATATCGTTATACTCAGCTCTGTAATTTTCTGAACTTTATCTCAATTTTACCGTCAAATTTTGTCCCTTCACACTCCTACATTGTTTTCCTTTCAGCCACAAACCCTAAATCCTACATCTGCTTCTGCTAAAGTCTCTTGAAATTATTGTTATTTCTTTTAAATGAATCTGTGAAACCATAGGTTGCTTAATTTTTTACTCGCGCCAAATGTCTCTGCGTCTGAGGATTAACTTATCTTCTAAATTTGAGTTAAATGCCCTCTTCTTCTTGCTTAGATTATTAACATTATTTTCTTTTCAGCCACAAACCTTAAATTCTTCTTCTGCTATAGTCTTTTGAAATTATTTTTTCTTTTTTTTAAATAAATCTATGGAAACATAGGTTGCTTAAATTTTTACTCGTGCCGGATGTCTCTGTGTCTGAAGATTAACCTATCTTCTAAATTTGAGTTAAATGCCCTCTTCCTTTTGCTTAGTTTTTTAAGAATGCCAGATATCTCTGCGTCTCAGAGGGTTAACTTTTTCTTCTAAATTTAAATTTGAAGACCTCTCATTCAATCAAGATAGCTTTAAGTTTTCTTTAAAATAAAAAATGATTTTAACCTAAATTTACAAAAATCACCATATTCTGCCTGATCTGCCTGATCATTGCTGATATTGTCTCCAGTGTACATTTAAGTTCATACTAACTCCAATGGCTGTTATAGCCGGTAATTAAGCTACACAAATAAAGCGGTTCAATACAAATGTTGTTATGGGAATTGAGGTTGATTTGAAACTACTAGAATCTTTTGCAGATACTCAATTTCATGACAGTGGCTTGGATGAGCTTGAAGGTGCAACAGATCCAAAAAAGTCTTTGTTAGAGGCAAGGCAGTTGGTTAGTCTTTTATTAAACAACCATCCAAGACACTTATTCAAGGGCCTTGTCTTCCCCTGTTTCTGTCGCTTCTGGAAGGAAGGCATGATGTTGTAATCTGGATCGTTGTCTGGAATCTACAACTCCAGCAGTTCCTCTTCAATATCTGCGCAAGGTACTTGCTTTGAAACCCTATTGTGATGAGCCTCCAGTCTATTTCCGATAATTTTCTAGTATTCCAAGTGTATTTATTTTATCCCTAGTAATGTTAGGCTTGTAGCTAAATGTACATTTTAGGATTTTGATATCTTCTGTTATGAACCCTGTATTTTTAACAGCACAATGTTTTCTAGCTGTTCTGTCATTGGCTCTTCATGGATAATAGGAATAATTCTTGGTTTCACAGACATTCATGAAAGGATGGAGGGATTTTGAAGCCAAATCCATGCCCTTCTTCAGTCTTGGTGATCTGTGGGAGTCATTCAACGAGTGGAGTGCATATGGTGTTGGAGTACCGATAGTGTTGAATAGAAGCTGACATTGTTATGTAGTATTATGTACCGTCTCTTTCTGCCATTCAACTTTACACTCACCCTTCTAGACCTAATATTGGCACTAGGTAGATTATCCAATTCACTAGTTATTTTCATAGCAAGTCATGTCAAAGGGAGGTTCCTTAATATTTTGTAAATCTGACCACAGTTGAATGCTTTTGTATAATAATAATATGGTAAATAAGGCATAATATACACCGTAGCTCCTGTTGTTTTAACTTTAACAATTTAGCTCCTGTTGTTTAACAATTTTTTTTGGAGAAATCTATCTTTGCAAACAATTCTGCTCTAATGTTGCTCCAGACGATGAAAATATTGCATGCTTCGGTGGCTCTCTATATCAGTTGTGTCATATCTGAGACAAGATTTTGCCTGTCACAATTCAGTGTTAATGCACATGTCTTTCATTGGAGCAATATCATTTAAAACTTGATAACATTTGGACATGTGATTCATGCTGGCTCAGTTGAGTCCTGAACATGCTCTGTTTTTTTTTTGCAGGTCCCCTGGTGAGGAGAGTGATGCAAGTGATGATTATAGAGATACAGGTAGTGAAGGTAGTAGTAGTAGTGATGAAGCAGAGTGAGACTCAAAATATGGTGGGGCAATAGAAGTCACTCTAAAGCTGCACAAAAAAGGCTTTTCTAGTGATGATGGTGAAGGAAGCAATTGCCATTCATTTCAATATTTTGAGCGAGCAACTCCATATAGTCGTGAACCTCTGGCTGACAAGGTAAGATTTGGTTATGCATTTATTTTGAGGAATTTTTCATTTCATGGTGTAGTTTCAATTGCGAGGTTAAAATTAATATCTGTTAACTGGATGTTGCAGATTGGAGATCTTGCCAAGGACTTTCCACAGCTGAAAACCTTAAGAAGCATTGATCTGTTGCCAATTAGTTGGCTATCGGTTGCTTGGTATGCCATCAATTATACTTGTGCAACCCTTGATTAAGTTGGTGTGGAGGCTAGTTGGTTATTAAGCATTCTTGTTCTTTGGATTTTGTTCAATGCGATCAGTAACGTCTAGATGAATTTTCATTATCTACCGCTATCTAATTAAAACAAGAATTTCCTTACAGGTACCCGATATACAGGATACCAACAGGTCCAACCTTGTGAGACCTGGCTGCCTGCTTCCTAACTTTTCATTCCCTTTCAACTCCACTAAAAGGTTTGATTCATCTGTTTTCTATTTTCTTTCCCTCCATCTTGTTGCTACTTTGTTCACATAGTTTTCATATCAGTAAAGCATGTTGATGCTTTTTGAATTCTGATTTTCTCACTCCGCATTTGATCTCTAACTGATGTTTTGGCAGATGGTGGCAGTATTCATGTAAGTACTGGAGGGAAAAGTGTTCCTGTCACTCTGATAAGCAATTTTGGGGGTTCTCCTAAGATAGCTTTACCAGTATTTGGTCTAGCTTCTTACAAGTTGAAGGGGATAGTGTGGAGTACTAATGGCAACTGTGAACGACAACAGGCTAGCTCTTTGTTTCAGTCAGCTGATCAATGGTTGAGATTACATCAGGTGAAACATCCAGATTATGATTTTTTCCTTTCACATGGTTCTTCATATGGAGGATGAACTAGGAACATCCATAACAATGGGGTTTTTGTTGAAACGAAAGAATTAGTTGGGTTATGAATGGCTTTTTTTTATTATAGCCATGAGTAAGGCAAAATACCAGGAGTCAGTGGAGTGTGTCAACAAGCAAGTTGAGGGTTGTTCACAAATCTTCGTCTATGATCTCCTCAATATAGTCAAAAGATAAAAATATAAACATTCTCAAAAAGTTCTACAATAGAAAATGAAAAAATGCGATTCAAAACTCGTACCAAAAGGGTATATTTAAGAGAGAATGGGTTTCTAGGTAAACCTTTGGCTTGTCTGCTGTAAGAGAAAATTGATGGAAAAAGAAGTGAAAAGAAAAGAAGAATTGCCATTTGTTAAATAGGAGGAAGAGGAAATGCTGAAGGAGATGAAGTGTCCTGCATTCCAAACTCTATGTCAGCACAGCAATGCCATAAACCATTGCAGGTTGAATTTTAAGTTGTGCATTTTTTTCTCTTCCTTTGATTTCAATTCAGGTACGCTTGTTCTCTGGGACAAAAGTTCATGGATGTGGTTGCAGACAACTATCATCTAATGTAGACTGCCTGAGTAGATATTTAGTTTAAATCCAAACTTTTGACAATGGATATTTGAAAACACTGATTTGTGATGATGGGCTGACAATGGATATTGTCTAGAGTGGTTTCTGAAAAGCTACGTGCCCAGTGGTGGCAATTGCTATTACTGTGAGAGCATTCGTTGGTTTTTTAGTAATTGTTGAGAGCATTTGAGTATTTTCTCCAAGGATTTTTCGCTACATTAAAACAAATTGTGGCTAGTGTAGGATCAACTTTTGTCCTATCAGGTTCTCTTTGGAGTTGACGAATTAAGAAAATAAGAAAAAAATGAAAAGAAAACCTTTGATTCTGAGTCAATATTAAGATATTTTGTGTCAATTTGCTTCCAATGGTTGATGAATGATTTCATTTTCTTCAACGTGATTAGAAAAGTAGTTATCAATATTTTCCCAATAGTGATCAAAGCATGACGTGAGTTATCTAATTATTTTTTCAAAATTTCCAGTAGTTAATTATTGGGGATGACTAAGTTGCAGAGACAGCTTTATGTCGATCATATGATTATTATTTTGTTATACGTCAAGGTGGGAGAAAAAGAAAAGTAAAAGATCAAAATTATGAGAATTTAGCATGAACATTATTTTCATTTTTTTGAGTTGTATGATCAACTATTGTTAGGTGAGTGTTCTCATAGTTGACTGTAAAGATGGTTGAAGTACTGGGCTTAGTGGCTTGCTATGTTTGTATTGCTTTGATATATATTTGAAATTATTCAGTGCTGTTCATTTGTCATACTTTGGACATACCTTGGGCGGATATATCTTTTCATTCAAGGAAATGTTTAGGAAAAATATTATGTTGCTGGAGTTGTGAATTGAGATTTTAAGAAGTTGCTTGGGGCTATTGTGGATATAATAAATTATACTGATAGTTTGGAATGTGTAGGAATTTTGCTTTCGAAACATAGAATAGATGTGGTATCTCCAACCCAGAGTGATGCCCGTGGATTCTCGATCTATAACCAATTTCATGTTTTCTCATCTCAGGAATACCGTAGGCATAGAGTAGGTGGAACTTTCTAATTGGGTCTGTAATTACAATTTAATTAAACCGTGGTCACCCCTCTTGGCATGATCTGGTTCTTCTTTCATTGGATGATAACATTGTCACTATCAAAGTGGCAGTGTTAAATCAAGACTCTCTGTTCTAAAGATCACCTTCATTGTCTATGGCTAGATGCCATGTGCCATGTGCATGACAGTGTCGCGCAGTGTAAAGACCCCTACAACCCTTTGGACTACGCTTCAAATAAACTTGTGACCAATCTTACAAGTTAATGATTATGAAACTTGCAGTTGTCCTATTCTGGGGAGTTTTTAACAAAAAGTAAAAGATAAAAATTATGAGAATTTAGCATGAACATTATTTTCATTTTTTTGAGTTGTATGATCAACTATTGTTAGGTTAGTGTTCTCATAGTTGACTGTAAAGATGGCTGAAGTAGTGGGCCTAGTGGCTTGCTATGTTTGTATTGCTTTGATATATATTTGAAATTATTCAGTGCTGTTCATTTGTCATACTTTGGACATACCTTGGGAGGATGTATCTTTTCATTCAAGGAAATGTTTAGGAAAAGTATTATGTTGCTGGAGTTGTGAATTGAGATTTTAAGAAGTTGCTTGGGGCTATTGTGAATATAATAAATTATACTGATAGTGTGGAATGTGCAGGAATTTTGCTTTAGAAACATAGAATAGAGGTAGCGGTATCTCCAACCCAGAGTGATTATGAGAATATATTGCTGATTGATTTCTTGCTGTCAAATTATGGCGGTATCTCCAACCCAGAGTTATTATGAGAATATATTCATGTTTCAATACTTTACTTTGTGTATCTTTATATGTGCCCTAGAGCTGTAATGAAATGGTAGAAACTAAAAATAATAATTTGTATAATTTTGATTAAGGATTTATTTTATTTTGGGCAATTTATTGACCAGGTTTAGTTTGAATGATTGAATTATTATAATATTTATTATTTTGAACCAAAATACAATTCTTTCAATTTAACATTTCTATCGGCCTCTATTTGCACCTTTTGGGGCAATTGCTAGTTTTATATTCAAACATATTTAATGAAAAAGACCTTAAAAACAAGAATATTTTATTGTAAATATAAAGTTTTTTAATGTAAACATGTTGTCTGCTAAAACAATATATAAAATATGAATTTTAAAATATGTAACTCTCACAATAACATAGTCATTTGTTTTTTTTCTATCTATATAAAAATTTTGGATTCATTGCATTGGGAAATTTAATAAAATTATCATATAAAATTATAAAACAAAATATAGAAATCCTTTATTGTTTCCAAATCCTATTTTTAATATCATTACTAAAAGTGAACTTCTCAACAACAGCTACTGAGGGAGTCGATACACTCCATAAAAAGCTTGTGGTTGATTGTAGGGCATGCCCATTACCCAAATCCTTGCTCTCTTGCACGAAATGAATAGGGAAAGAACTCCCCCAAATCCAATCCCCATTCCCAGTGCCAATGCTAATAATGACATTTTTTCATCCACACGACTTAACCAACCCATTTTAACATTACTCTCCCCACCAATGCTTTTCATTGGTCTCCTTGTCCGCTTCTGGCATGTTTGCAAAGGATATCCACATAAGCATTTATTTCTTTGAAATGAAGTCTCACTAAATGTGTCGCACTGTGTTCCTATTGGGATTGGCCCACAGAGTTTGTTAAATGAAATGTCTAGAGATGCCAACATTGTCAATTTAGAAAGCTCCTGGGGAATTTGCCCTGACAATTTATTTTTAGCCAGGTCTAGTTGCTCCAAAGTAGATATCTCACTAATAGATGCAGGGATTTGTCCTTCCAATTGGTTTCTTGATAAATTCAGCAATCACATGTTGTTTAAACTTCCTATGCTTGCAGGGATTTGTCCTGTAAGATTATTGTTTGAAGCATCAAATATTGTGTTTTTCTCCAACACATATGTTAGACTATATTCAATACCTTTCATGTAAATCCTCAAAACCTCATACAACATCTCAACAGGTAGTGGTGAAGATCCATTAATTGTAAATCCCTTAAGTGATTGAAGATGAGATGGTATGTTCCCACTGAATTTGTTGTTGGATAAATCCAACAATTGCAACCTAGTGAGATTTGTAATCCATTGAGGAAAACAACCATGAAAATTATTATAACCAACACTTAAAACTCTCATGTCCTGAAAAAATGCAAGGAACTTTGGGAGCTCCCTTGTCAGCCTATTTTCTCTTAAATCCAAAAGCTGAAGCTTGGTAGAACTGGAAAATGATACTGGCAAAGTCCCAGAGAAGTTATTTGAATGGGCAGAGAAAACCCTCATAGAAATTGGAAAGTCTATGTCTAGGCTTCCACTGAGCTTATTTTCAGACACCCTTAGCCAAGCTAAGTGGGTGCAATTGCTGATACTCTTGGGAATTGACCCCTCCAACCTGTTGTGTGATACATCTAATAGCACAATTGATGACAAACCACCAATACTTTCAGGGATACTCCCAGAAACATTGTTACTGAATATAAGTAGTACAAGGATAACTCTAAGCTTGTCAATGCTATGTGGAATGCCTCCAATAAAGTTGTTTGCATTCAAATCCATGTATATAAGGGATTGAAGATTTCCTATCTCTTTTGGAATTGTACCATTGAGATTGTTGTATTCGAGAGAAAGGAATTGAAGCTTGCTCAAATTGGAAATGGTTGTGGGGATGTTTCCGGTGAATCTATTTTCACCAAGAACTAAGTAGGTCAATTGAGTCAAATTGGCAATGGCTTCAGGTATACTCCCTGTAAGTGTATTGGATGCAAGAGACAAAGAGGAGAGTTGAGGAAGACTGAATATACTCATCGGCAATGAACCTTGAATTCTGTTAGCTTGTAAATCCAACCATGCCAAATTGCTGCAGTTTCCTAACTCAGGGGGAATAAAACCTGAAATTTTACCTAATTCAATACTCAAAGCATAAATAGAGAATTCAGTAAGCTCTTTCAAATTACCTAACTGAGGAGGGATACTGCCTGATAATTGATTGTGCCCCAAATACAAAAACTCAAGTGAAGAGCAGTTTCCCAAAGATGAAGGAATGTTGTTCTCCAACCCGTTAGAAAACAGAGACAAGTACTCTAATTTCTGCAACAGCCCCAATTCAACTGGGATTTTTCCACCCAAGGCATTGCCAGAAAAGTCGATGTATGATAATTCAGTGCAATTGCTGAGATCTGGAGGGATGAGACCGTATAGTGAATTGAATCTAAAATCAAGATATGCTAAACTTCTCATCATACCTAAAAATGAAGGAATTGGGCCCGTCAATTTGTTGCTCCCAATGGAGAACTCCCGTAGAGATGTGCAGATGCTCAGAGAATCTGGAATACTTCCATTCAAAACATTCCCGAACAAGATGAGACGTTCCAACTCAAATAGACGACCAAGCTCTGTTGGAATGCTCCCCGCCAAGCCGTTCTGTGGAAGCCCAAGCCATCGAAGGCGTGTGCAATTAAAAAGAGATTTTGGGATAGAACCAGAGAGTAGATTATTGCTGAGATCAAGTGTTCCCAGCGCCTTGAGTCGCCCAAATTCTGGTGGAATCCCTCCTTTCAAAGAATTATCAGAAATATTAAAAGTGCGCAACAAAGAGAGAGTGGCCACAGATAGTGAAAGGGTTCCTTCCAATTGTAAGCTAGAAAGGATTATGGCCACCACTCTTTTGGTCCCTTCTCTGCAGCGAATACCATACCATGAGGACCACAGATTCTCTGAATTTTCACGAGTCCAGTTGTACAGCGATGCCGTTGGATCGGATTTAATGGCGTCTCTAAACAACAGAAGAGCCTCCCAATCCCTCTCACTGGAATTTGTATTCACTGCAACTACAGAGGTTGCCATGATAACAAGCATCATCACAATAACATTCTTGCAATCCATTTTACCCTTACGTCACTCACTCCAATGTTGTGTTCTTTCTCAGCTCTATATCTATATATATAGAGAGAAAGCAGCTGTTCTGGGGACATTGATAGCTGTTCTAGAAAGAGGAATCGCCAGAAATTCTAGAAACTCAATCACTTTACTCAGGTTCAATTCTGTTCCATGGAAAATGTAAAGCAATATCAAAGAAATCGCCGTAAATATTCGCTTTACTCGAATTCAATTCAACGCGGTGTTTCTGCG
This sequence comes from Pinus tabuliformis, assembly GCA_031772625.1. NCBI lineage: Eukaryota > Viridiplantae > Streptophyta > Pinopsida > Pinales > Pinaceae > Pinus > Pinus tabuliformis. The sequence goes on along the minus strand of CM062810.1, from coordinate 937,061,783 downwards.
CACATTTCCTAATAATTTCGATCGACGCGTGATGGCAATTTCGTCGTCAAAATTCTATCTCGCCGCCCTACATACAGGGACAGAGTCGGCGCATGGTCGGAAATCTCAATGGATCGCCGTATTGACCGGGACATTGACGACGAAAGTAGCAAAGGTACAATGAATCTTATTTAATTATTTTTATTAAAATTTTATAGTTGAAAATAAAAATAATCTTAATGTTATTAGATTTAGAAATTAGAAATTATAATGTTAATTAGAAATTATAACTTATAATGTTATTAGATTTTTAATTATCATTTCATTTTTTTTTGGGTAAGAGTATAGATTAAATGTTTTATATATGTGGGGAAAATATCTTTTATTAAAATTCAATTCTTATAACAGGACATTTTTTACTTATAATCAATTATTATTAAAACTTGATTTTATATCTTAAAAAAATTAATCAATAATATATATATAAAATTGTCAAAATTAACACACATTTTATGATATTCATTTCAAGGTGGCGAATCGGGTGGGTGTATATCTGCCTAACGTGGATGTTCCTTTTGGTTATGCTGGTGAAACTCAATATGCTCCAGTGTAACTTCAATCTCGTGCAAACGTTCATGTATTATGCATTGGCTTCGAGAGATGTCTGCCAATTGTTCTGGGATTTCCACTTGAGTGAACTGTATGGGATTCCAGTAGGCCATGTTTTCATTACACTCCTTGTACATATGGTCATGGAGGATATCCAAGTTGGCCTAGATCCTTCTTAGTTGCTCAGCAATGGAGTCCAATGAGGTAGCCTAAACAACATGACTGGGAGGCAACACAAGGTTCTGAGCGAGCTCACCCTCCCTATCCAAGCTAGTTGAATGTGCCTCACTAGAGGATGAGGCTCTGCCACCTCTATTATCGATATGACCTCAGTGTCCACCCCCTTGACAGGGTCTTCCTCTCTGTCTCTGCATACCTGCAGGCAAAACAAAACCACACTCCTGCAGGCACTGAAGCTCGCCACAATCCAACACAATCCCCTCAACCCACCAAGAGATTACACGGCTTCCGGGATTCAGGAGATGAGTACCACCCAACCAATACCAGACCACCCCAAACCACGCGATGCAACATAGATAGTTCAACCCCTCAAAAACACATAACCTTGAAGACCAAACAGTATATTGCCCATAATTCAACAGTGGGGGCCTCTCAAATTGCAGGAACCCTCGAGCTTGACATTCCAACTTTCATAACACACACAAGCTAGATTACTCTTCCCCCCGAGACCCCAATCCACCTCATCCCCTTAATTGATTGAGACTACTGTCGCGAGAGCGAGATACAAGTGCTCACAATTGAAACATTGAAGGCTCATAGTTCTTCTCATAGGGGACGTAGACACCAGGAAAATAACACCAACTACTTCCCAACCCCAATAACACCCATGACAAACTCATATAGAGCGCAAACTTCCTAACCTACCTTGTGGTCAACTGGCTTGGCCCAACAAAGCCACCATCCCTCGTGACTAATAGCCCAAACAATAACAATAGAGCAAAAATCAGATACAAACGACACCAATCTAGGCAATAGAGCATTACCCAAACTTCCTTGTTGAAAAAATGCCACTGATACAGAAGGAAAGAAGCCGGCAAGTGAAGACGCCAAAGACCATAGAAGAAGTAAACATTTATCCGCACAAACTCCTCTGCTTTTCAGCTCACCTGGATCCCAAACAAATGCTTGAACACAAAACCAAACACATAGATTGATAGCAGCAATTGTAAGCTTACAACCTCGGCCTTTTGGCTTTCGTCGGAGACCTGACCCATAAACGTAATTGTCACCCTTTTTCTCACCATTCTTTCTCATCGCCTGCCACAAACAAAGTGAAACCTTCCTCCTCCAAAGCAAACAATAAAACCCTCCTCTCTCCCGATACTTTCATTGTCAAGCAGAGTGCCCCCATCATTTCGCATTAAACCATGCATAGCACACTAGTTAAGAGTGGGAATATCAAAACTCCTCTAATGCACGTTGATCACTGCCATTAAAAGTATATATATATACTTACTTTACACTCTTCATTTATATTATAATAAATTAGTAACTATATAAATTAAAACTATCATAAATCATTTAATTATTTATTTTACTAAGCCATAATTTCAAAATTCTAACATTTTTCCGGGCTCCCCTTAATAAATAGTTAAAGTATTTCATATATATTAGAAAACTTGAAATTATTATAATTTATTAAATTAAAAAATAAAATAAATCTTATTTTTATTTTATTATTTTATTTTTATAATAAATAATTATGGCTTAAATTTGTAAATTAAAATTATTATAATTTATTTAATTAAAACATAACATAAAATAAAATAAAATAAATCTCATTTTAATTTCATTATTTTATTTATTTTACTATTTATTTTATAATAAATAATTATTTTTTTAATTACTTAAATTTTCAAACATATAACAAGACAAAAATCTAAAATATAAACATAAATAACTCTATTAACTATTCCAACCTATCTTCATTCCAATGTTGTGTTCTTCGTTGTTCCAAAAATATATAGAATCTATATATATAGAGAGCAGTACCTGTTGTTTTAAAAATAGAAATGGTTTTAGTGGCCGGATAGGGTGGTGACACTTCATCATTTTAATGTAGTAAATTTTTGTTATTTAAAATATATTTTTGAATGTATAAATAAATTCAACATAATAACAAAAATTTTAATACAATCAAACTATACAAATTAAATAATTTAAATTCAAATTTTTAAAAATTTCTATCAAATTTTAATTAAAACTACCCAAAAATTGTAGAAATACCATTTCATCTCTGAATTAAACTAAACCAAAAAAATGTAAATGTCTAGAAATTCAAATCACTATAACAATTCAACTGAAGTCTTTGCCGGTGTTTCTGCGCATATTTCCATCGCTCGCATGAAATTTTCGATCGCCTTGACATAGAGTCGGCGGATGGTCGCAAATCTCAATGAATCGCCGTATTCACCAGCACATTAACGCCGAAAGTCACAAAGGTACAACGAATCTTATTTTATTACTTTTATTAAAATTTTACAGTTGAAAATAAAAATAATTCTAATGTTATATCCGAATTAGAAATAGAAATTCATTACATTTATTTTTTATTTTAAAAAATAAATTTAAAATATTTTTATTAAAATGTGGTCATAATTTTAAAAATAAGGAAGATTTCATAACAATTACAGTTAGGAATTTTCAAAATCATTAGATCCACGAAACCATAAATTTGACGTTAAATAATGTTATTATTTATTTGGTATATGAATATTATTTTTATTATTTAATTAATTATTTTTCTCAAGGTAATAAATTATTATATGTAATGAAGAGAATTAGAAGTATAACCGTTTATTTTTCTTATTCAAAATATTTTTATATTCTCCTTCATCCATATGCAAATGACATGGCCAATAAAAAAACTTGTTAACACTTACAAAAACAGTTATAGGGCACTTTTTGCCCCATCTCATAACATTCATTTATGAATTTTTTTATTTCAAACATATTGGATAGTAATTGCTTTGTGTCAGGTCAACCATCTTTGCAAAAATCAACTTGTTGGAAGAAAATATAGAGCAATACCCACAATAATTTGATCTTTTCTTATAAAATTTGAATTGCATAGAGCATAAGGCTTTGAAATTTTTTGGAGTGTTCCAGAATTTTAGTTTAATAGTAAGTTATAGTTGACCAAGAAATCTCTTGCTCAATGGAAATTACTTTCTTTACTTGCAAATTTTTATAATACAAATTATCATTTCAATTTTTTTTAAAAGAAGATTAAACATTTTTTGTTTGTTTCCTTTCTTGGTCATGTTTTCTAACTAGTTTTACTAGAAATCCCCATTAAAAATTGTTGGAAGTATGAACCTTAGTTGTTAAATTTCTATAGAATATATACCTTGTGATTTAAAAATTCTTGGAATTATAAACACGAGTTATTAAATTTATATAGAATAAATGCCCTGAAATTTTCATATGGTTTTAAATCTAATTATACATTCCAAAATATATTACAAGCAATGAAAACTAACCATTCTATTCTGGAAGCTCAGATTTAACTTCTAGTATTTTGATAATCCTTATACAAAAATAACTTTGCCACCTCTTACAAATTAATTTTTATATAAAATCCATAAACGCAAATATTATATATATATATATATATATATATATATATATATATATATATATATAACTCAATTCTTACTTATAACATCTCAATTTCTTTTACGTGTAATCAATTATTATTAAAACTTGATTTTATATCCCAAAAAATCTTACTCAAAATTTTATATATATAAACTTTACACTTTTCAATTATAATAAACTAATAACTATATAAATTAAAATTATTATAAATCATTTAATTCTTTATTTTATTGAAGCATAATTTCAAAATTCTAACATTCTTCTAGACTCCCCTATAGCTAAAGTATTCCATATATATTAGAAAACTTTATGCTTTTCAACTTTTATTATATCTAAAAACTTTATGCTTTTCAACTTTTTATCATATTCAAGCTCCCCTATAGTTAAAGTATTCCATATATATTAGAAAATTGTATGCTTTTCAACTTTTATCATATTCAAGCTCCCCTATAGTTAAAGTATTCCATATATATTAGAAAACTTTATGCTTTTCAACTTTTATCATAATAATAAGCAATGATTCTGCAAATTAAAATTATTATAATTTATTTAATTAACAAATAAAATAAAATATTTTTTAACTTTATTATTTTATTTTTTCTTCATTTCTTTATAATAAATCATTATTTTTTTAATTACTTTAATTATCAAAAATAGCATAACAAAAATCTAAAATACAATCATTAATAACTCTATTAAACAAATCCAACTTATCTTCATTCCAAATTAATAAATTAACAAAATATAATATAACAAAAATCTAAAATATAATCATAAATAACTCTATTAAACTATTCCAACATATCTTCATTCCAAATTAATAAATTAGCATATATTTCAATCTCGCATACCTTTGCATAATTCTATTGCTACTAAAGTAGAACTTATAAATTAGTATGTGTGTAAACCAAGAAACAAAAGGCTTCGTAATAGATTCCTTCTTGAAATTGGTGCATCTATTAGGGATGGTATGGACACATTTTGATGGTAATCAACTTTCCTTGAACCATCAACTTTCCTTTCTTTTAGAATATGGAGAAAGGACTTACCTTGTGTCCAACACAAATTCTCCTCTTTTCCCTACTTGTGAACTTTAGCTATGACTCCAAACGCTATAAATGGAACCTGCAAATAATTATAACAAGCACAAGAACTACAATATATACATAGCATATACTAATATCTCTTATCAATGGGTCAAGAAGGCATTGAAATACATATGCATCAAATGGACACAAGTATAGGAAAATGAAACAGATATCCCTCCAATTCAAGTCTTTGATTAGATCTTGTAAATGTCAAGTCGAGTCTTTCACTTGATCTTGTAAATGAACCTTTATTCCATCCACCTATTAGTAACCAGTAGTCCACTTAGGTGAATGGAATGAAGCTTGGGGGGCATGTACTTATAATTGTGTTATTATGTTGAGGCATGAAAACCAATTTCAAGCATAGTTTCTCATGTTTCAAACTTGTGTAAAAATGAAACCATTATCATCCTATCCCTTGTGATTTCCATTTTTATCAACCTGTTTCTGCCAGATGAACCTTGATTTTCTCATTCCATCATCACCATCTGCTTGGCTTATCATATGCTTTCACTTGGTTTTTTACCCCTTGCTTGGGGAACCGCTACAGTGAGTGGTCATATTAGCCAACCTCTTGACCTCTATGTGTTTTGAGTAGTTCCATCGTGATTGGAACCATTTGCTACCCTCTATACCACTTTCCTCTAGGAGGAGTCCTCTTTGAGCGCTTTTCATACTCCCAAAACATGAAAAGATTGTCGAGCACTTGTCTTTTTAACCTCGTTAAAGTAAATGAAAAGATGTTGGCCCAGTATAAGTTTAACCCTTTTTTGGACTGGGATGGATTATTTATGAAAAAAGAATACTTTAGTCAAACATGACTAAAAGGTTCGCTTGGGTATTGTTTTATGCCTTTTCGGGCCCAAGAGACTAAATTTATGAAAATGAGCCTCTTGGAGTTTTCTTTTTTGCCTCTTTTTCAAATTCTCTAAACATGAAAGAGAAGTCAAGTTACGTCTTCTCTGGACTCATAAAACTGCTAAACAACGTTGGACATGTTAAGTATGATGAGACCAAACCAATCCTTCTTAGGGTTCGTTAAAAATACTCAGAAGGATTCATCCAATTGATGAAATTATAGATCAAGCATATGTTATCCTCCTCAAGCTTGTCAAGAATAAAGAGGTACTGGCTAGAAATGGTTGGGAAATTGGGAAAACAGGGCATTTTACCTATTATGGATGGTATGGACACATTTTGATGGTAATCAACTTTCCTTGAACCATCAACTTTCCTTTCTTTTAGAATATGGAGAAAGGACTTACCTTGTGTCAAACGCAAATTCTCCTTTTTCCCTGCTTGTGAACTTTAACTCTGACTCCAAACGCTATAAATGGAACCTGCAAATAATTATAACAAGCACAAGAACTACAAGATATACATAGCATAGACTAATATCTCTTATCAATGAGTCAAGAAGGCATTGAAATACATATGCATCAAATGGACACAAGTATAGGAAAATGAAACAGATCTCCCTCCAATTCGAGTCTTGGATTAGATCTTGTAAATGTCAAGTCGAGTCTTTCACTTGATCTTGTAAATGAACCTTTATTCTATCTGCCTATTAGTATCTAGTAGTCCACTTAAGTGAATGGAATGAAGCTTGGGGGGCATGTACTTATAATTCTGTTATTATGCTAAGGCATGAAAACCAATTTCAATCATAGTTTCTCATGTTTCAAGCTTGTGTAAAAATGAAACCATTCTCATCCTATCCCTTGTGATTTCCATTTTTATCAACTTGTTTCTGCCAGATGAACCTTGATTTTCTCATTCCACCATCACCATCTGTTTGGCTTATCATACGCTTTCACTTGGTTTTTTACCCCTTACCTGGGGAACCGTTGCAGTGAGTGGTATTATTAGCCAACCTCTTTACCTCTACGTGTTTTGAGAAATTCCATCATGATCGGAACCAGTTGCTACACTTCATACCACTTTCCTCCAGGAGGAGTTATCTTTGAGCTCTTTTCATACTCCGAAAACATGAAAAGATTGTCGAGCACTTGTCTTTTTGATCTCGTTAAAATAAATGAAAAGATGTCTGCCTAGTATAAGTTTAAACCTTTTCCAGACTAGGATGGATTATTTATGAAAAATCAATACTTTAGTTGAACATGACTAAAAGGTTCGCTTGGGTATTATTTTATGCCTTTTTGAGCCCAAGAGACTAAATTTATGAAAATGAACCTCTTGGAGTTTTCTTTTTTGCCTCTTTTTCAAACTCTCTAAACATGAAAAACAAGTCAAGTTGCACCTTCTCTGGACTCATAAAACTGCTAAAGAACATTGGACTTGTTAAGCATGATGAGCCCGAACCAATCCTTCTCAGGGTTCGTTAAAAATACTCAGAAGGATTCATCCAAATGATGAACTTATAGATCAAGCATATGTAATCCTCCTCAAGCTTGTCGAAAAATAAAGAGGTATTGGCTAGAAATGGTTGGGAAATTGGGAAAACAATGCATTTTACCTACTAATGGCTGTGTCAAAAATAAAGAGGTACTGGCTAGAAATGGTTGGGAAATTGGGAAAATAGAGCATTTTACCTACTAAAGGCAGTGAGTCGCCCTTGAACATGACACTCTTTCACCTCATCTTTATGACTGCTTTGGGTTGGGGAAGCCACTTGCCTCACTATTGATCACATCTTCATTGTTATGCTCTTAACCTGCAAAGCGATACCCAAACAGAGAATATGCGAAGAAAAAGATACCGAGAACACAAAATATGCGAAGAAAATATACCCAGAGCACAGAATAGCAATGATTTTATTATCCAGAGAGAAATGTTCACAGGCCTCTTCGAGGGGGCAACCTCCAATAGAGCAGAGCTCGATTACAAAACAAGACACAATGCTCCTCGCAGGGAGTCTCTATCCTTTATATATGACTCATACATGCAATACCACGAGCCACTATCGTGGGTTTTATTAATACCATCTATCTAATACTACTGCCCATTTACCATCTAACTAATACTACCGCCCATTTGCAACTAACTGTGGTCCCGTCATTAATTGCGGGTTAACCACTTACAATTATTAATATGGGCTTTATTGACTCTTGACTATGACGTGATCCCCTGACCTAAATAAGGGGGTTAGGGTGGGACCCTAACATGCCCTCCCCCTTAAGACTAGCCTTGTCCTCAAGGCTGAAGCTGTGGAAACTGCTGAAGAATAGCGGCTGGTTCCCAAGTTGCATCTTCCGGCGAGGTGTCTTTCCATTTGACTAGGACCTCCTTAATCACGCGGCCACGCAGGTGCTTGTCTCTTGTGTCTAGAACCTGTTCAGGTTGAAGCCAGATTGATCCTTCTTCATCCAATTCAGGTAGACTGGTTTGAACTCTGCAATTGTTCCCAATCACTTTCTTGAGGCACGATACATGGAAAACTGGGTGGATTTTTGCTGTAGGTGGCAAAGCCAGCTTGTAAGCCACTTCTCCAATGCGCTGAAGTACTTGATATGGTCCGTAGAATTTTGGAGAGAGCTTTTGACAGCCCTTGTCTTTGAGTGATGTTTGCTTATATGGTTGCAATTTCAAGAAGACCTGATCCCCTTCTTGAAATTGGCGCTCTGAGCGATGTTGGTCAGCCTGTTGCTTCATACGGTTCTGACCTTGATGAAGATTCTCGCGCAAGTGGGCCAGCATGGTTGCACGGTGTTGTAAGAGTTGATCCACTGCTTGTACTTTGGAGCACCCCGTGAGATAAGAAGTAGGGGACGGCGGAAGTTGTCCATAGACTGCTTCATAGGGAGTCATTTTGGTGGTGGCATGATAGTTGGTGTTATACCACCATTCCGCCAAAGGTAACCACTGTGCCCAAAGGTGTTGTTTTTCTGAAGTGAAACACCTAAGGTAGGTTTCTAGACATTTGTTGACTGCTTCGGTTTGCCCATCTGTTTGCAGATGATATGAAGTACTGAGTTTGAGTTGGGTGCCTTGTATTCTGAAGAGCTCCTGCCAAAAATTACTGGTGAAGATTGGGTCGCGGTCGGACACAATCGAAGTGGGCATGCCATGCAATTTGAAGATTTGATCCATGAAAGTTTGAGCAACCAAAGTAGGTGTGAATGGTTGGGGTAGAGCGCAGAAATGAGCATACTTCGATAGTCGGTCCACAACCACCATGATGACTGATTTGTTCCCAGACTTTGGAAGACCTGTAATGAAATCCATGGAGACCTCCATCCAAATTGATGCCGGAATGGGCAATGGTTGTAATGTGCCTGGTGTGTTGACGGTTTCCCCCTTGTGGCGTTGACAGACGTCACATTCTGCTACAAAAGTAAGGATGTCTTGTTTCATGCCGGTCCAAAAAAATGATCTTCTGGTGCGAGCGTATGTCTTCTGAAAGCCCGAATGTCCTGCAATGGGAGAGGAGTGCAATTCTGCCAAAATGCGACTTTTGAGGGTGGAAGTTGGTGATATGACGACTCTGTCCTTGTAGCGAAGAATATTATTCTGCCACGAGTAGCCCTTACTGGAATTAGGATCTGCCTGTAATTGAGAAATGAGTTGGGAGAGCTCAGGATGTGACAACCATTCCCCGCGAGCCTCTTCAATCCAGTCTGGAATGGGGAGGGATATTGCGAGCAAAGTACTTTCCTCCTCAAATTGTCGTGACAATGCATCTGCTACCCTGTTGTCTTTCCCTTTCTTGTAAATGATCTCATAATCATAACCTAGCATTTTGGCTAACCATTTATTTTGTTGGGGGGAAGATAGGCGTTGCTCCAAAAAATATTTAAGACTGTGATGATCTGTGCGGATTTGGAAACGTCGCCCCAACAAGTAAGGTCGCCAGGTCTCAACTGCATGTAAGATGGCCATCATTTCCTTCTCATAGGTAGATTGGCCCAAGTTCTTCCCACTTAGTTGTTGGCTGGTGAAGGCCAATGGTCGCCCTTCCTGCATTAAGACTGCTCCAATACCTGTTCCCGAAGCATCAGATTCAATGACAAATGTTTTGGTGAAGTCCGGTAGTGCTAAGACCGGAGTGGAACACATTGCGGTTTTGAGAGCGGTAAATGCCTGTTGTGCTTCTTCGTTCCAGAAGAAGGAATTTTTCTTGAGAAGTTGCGTCAGGGGCTTCGCTATGTGGCCATAGTTGCGGACAAATTTACGATAATAGCCTGTGAGACCCAAAAATCCTCTCAAGCTTTTCAAGGTCTTAGGTTGGGGCCACTCTTGCATTGCCTGGATCTTTTTGGGATCAACCTTGACACCTTCACGGCCCACAATGTGGCCTAAATACTCAACTTCTTCCATGCCAAACGCACACTTAGACATTTTGACAAATAGTTTATGCTTGCTGAGCAGTTGCAAGAGGATATCTACATGCTTAAGATGTGCCGCCCAAGTGCCACTATAGATGAGGATGTCATCGAAGAAGACCAGGACAAATTTTCTGAGATATGGTCTGAGGAGGTGATTCATAAGGCTCTGAAAAGTAGAGGGTGCATTACAGAGACCAAATGGCATGACCAAGAACTCATAATGGCCTTCATGAGTTCTGAAAGCTGTCTTGGGAATGTCAACTTCCTTCATGCGAATTTGGTGGTAGCCTGAGCGAAGATCCAATTTAGTGAAGAATTGAGCCCCATTGAGTTCGTCCACCAAATCGTCAACCACTGGGATGGGAAATTTATCTTTGACTGTTAACTTATTGAGGGCCCTGAAGTCTGGACACATCCGCCACTCCCCATCTTTCTTGAGGACCATGACGACTGGAGATGAGTAAGGACTAATACTAGGACGAATGACACCTGCTTCCAACAATTCCTTGATGATTTTTTCTATTTCATTCTTTTGGGTGAACGGATGTCTGTATGGCCGCACATTTGGGGGTTGGGCCCCTGGGACCAATGTGATGCTATGATCATGTTCGCCTCGCGAAGGTGGAAGTTCATGAGGTTTGTCAAAGACTGTCCGATGTTTATTCAAAATCTGTTGCATCTCAGGATGAATTGGCGCAGACATGGTATCTACTACCTGTATGGCATTAAATTGAGCTACTACTCCATGATGGCCCTTTTTTAACAATTTTTCCATACGATGCGAGCTTATGATAGAAGGGGCTCCCGCTTGTAGCCCACGGAGGGTATGTGTGTAGTCGTTCTGCTTAAAGCTCATATATAACTCCTGGAAATCCATTGTGATTGGCCCAAGAGTGCGGAGCCATTCCGCCCCTAGGACAATGTCGCAACCCCCCATATTTATTGCAAACATGTGGGTTTTCAAGTGATAATCCCCCATTTGAATTTTGACATTTTCACAGCGACCTTCACATTTCATTGTGCCTCCATCTGCAATCTGGACTTGGAAGTTGGAAACTGCTCGGACATAACAATGTGCTGCTTCAGCGATCTTTTGGTGGATGAAATTATGGGTACTTCCACTATCAATCAAAACTATTACTGGCCGATGTTTAAGAAAACCCCTGATTTTGAGAGTTTGAGGTGAAGAAATTCCTGCCAATGCATGTAGCGAAATCATTGGTTCATCCGATACCATCTCCTGTTGGTGATCTTCTTCGGTCGCCTCTGGTTCCTCAAGTGGTGGGTCTTCCTCGATTGAACTGTAGTCAGTGGCATCTATTTGAAAAAACTTGTGTTCTTTGCATTTATGACCCGGGGAATATTTTTCATCACAATAGTAACATAGTCCTTGCTTCCTTCTTTCGGCCATTTCTGCAGGTGACACCTTTTGAATCTTAAGTGTTTGTGTCATATTGGGAGCCTGTGAGGGACGACCTTTAGCTGGAAAGTTGGGGCGGCTGGATTGAGCTGTTAATGCCCGTTCCACCTTACGGGCTACCTGGCAAGCCTCGTTCCATGTGGGGGGATGGTGGAGTAGAACCTGAGCTTTGATGGCTTCTTTAAGACCGCTGATAAAGCATTCCATGTAGAATTCATCTGTGAGACCCTTAGTGCGGAAGGCTAAGGCTTCAAAGGCGGTAATATATTCATCCACTGTACCCGTCTGTCGGAGCTTAGTGAGACGCCCCAAAAAAGAGTCTTCCTGTTCAAAGCGATTTCGAAGAGCTTTGGTAAATTGGCCCCAATTCTTAAATTATCCATTGCAACGCTGATACCATTCCTTCCATTGCCATCGTTCACTGTCCAAGTACATGGTGCCCACCATAAGCTTAGTCCCCTCATCTATGATATGATTCAATTGAAAATACTGCTCCATTTGTGCTAGCCATGCGGACGTGTGAGAACTGTCAAATTTATGCATATCCAACTTGGGAGGTCTCTGATTGGGTGGTGGATGGGTGTGCCAGACGTGAGGAGAGTGGCTAGACTCCCCCTCATGGTATTCATGACCCTTATACGCCTCCTCGTGGGCTGGCTCCTTGCCCTTGTCCTGTACTAGGCATTCTAATCCTTTAAGATGATTTTCGATCCTTGCCATCGTAGAGTGGAGGGAGTGCACTTCTTCTTCTATTTTTTCTATCCTTTCAGTGGCCATTGCTTGAGCGCGAGTTTCTACCATACACCCGTCTGACGAAATTTGGGACCGCCGAAAATTTTTTTTTACTAAGAATTGAGTGGTACCACCTTGCTCAGCTCGTCGTCCTGATTCTGATGGGCTAGGTCACCAATAAGCGCCCTGGAAGATCTCAGACTTTTTTTTTTTTTTTCTTAAAACTCCGTTAGGAGTTTTACTCCTTCCTGATCAATACTGCAGTCGCCAAATCCTCAAACTGTCAATGCCGCCAAAAGTCCTGCGAAAATCATATTCAGGTACAGGAACCCGTCGCAACTATTCCGATCTGGTGGATCTGAGATATCTGAATGGTGGAACAACTGCGGCTGCTGATCTGGAATATCCGATCTGGTGGATCTGAGAGATCTGAATGGTGGAACAACTGCTGCTGCTGATCTGGAATATCCGATCTGGTGGATCTGAGAGATCTGAATGGTGGAACAATTGCTGCTGCGGATCTGGAATAGATGATGTGTGATCCCCCGATAGAAAGGGAACTATGGTCTTGGGGAGTGTCAGGTGCTACAGATCGCAATATACATAAGGGTCTGACAGTAGTACTCGGCCCAATGTTTCAGGGCTCTAACTAAGGAGGATCGACCGTACCCTTAGCCGTACAACCCGACTACCCTATCGTACGGGCGAGTAATCTCTCCGAGTGCTGTTCTCGGTGTACTGTAGCAACAAGACGACCGAAGGTTTATCTATGGCGAGGTTTCAAGGGAGCTAGGGGGCTTCCTATATACCCAGAGGGTACGTGGAAGACAGTCCGTGCGCGGTTCTGTCTGATGCGCTACTACTCGAAGGGGTACCCACAGTGGTTACAAGGGAGTCCAACAGACGTGACCACCTCTTGTATTTCCTGCATGCATGCCTCCCCAAATCCGCAGGTTTATGCGCTTAACGACAGATCCCGTGGTTTAAAGACGCCGGAACACGTCTCTAGCCTAAAAAAATTTTTGCTAAATTTGGAGATCCCACCGAGCCCTGGAAAGTGCTCTGATACCACTTGTTATGCTCTTAACCTGCAAAGCGATACCCAAACAGAGAATATGCGAAGAAAAAGATACCGAGAACACAAAATATGCGAAGAAAATATACCCAGAGCACAGAATAGCAATGATTTTATTATCCAGAGAGAAATGTTCACAGGCCTCTTCGAGGGGGCAACCTCCAATAGAGCAGAGCTCGATTACAAAACAAGACACAATGCTCCTCGCAGGGAGTCTCTATCCTTTATATATGACTCATACATGCAATACCACGAGCCACTATCGTGGGTTTTATTAATACCATCTATCTAATACTACCGCCCATTTACCATCTAACTAATACTACCGCCCATTTGCAACTAACTGTGGTCCCGTCATTAATTGCGGGTTAACCACTTACAATTATTAATATGGGCTTTATTGACTCTTGACTATGACGTGATCCCCTGACCTAAATAAGGGGGTTAGGGTGGGACCCTAACATTCATTATGGGTCTTTGAGTCGTTGTTGCCAACTACATTCAGTGTCATTGATATGTTCAATAGAAATTCCACCCTAATTTGACATCTTCTACAATATCTTAAGCCTTACTCCATGTTTGTCTCTCCTGAACCAGCTTTTCATATTACATTTTGTCTCAAATCTTGATATTTGTTTCGTGTCATTAGTGGGGGGTACATCAAGGCCCTCCTACAACGGGTCACTTCATGTTGACACCAACTAATTATCCACGAAGTTGATTTAGAAACTCCCTTCAATGCCTTGGAGATTTTGTCCCTAAATGATAAGTTTCTTCGCTTTTGGTGACAAGTTTTCATCATTGGCCTTCGACCGAGATATTTTGTGTGGTGTTCAACTTCAACTCATGTATGCACACCGCATAGATTTTACTATAGTACCATGAGGGCCTTTATCATTATCGATGGTTCCTCTCATGTCTTTTAATGACTTACATCATTGGACAGTAATAAAATGGTGTCTACCATGTTCGACTCCAACTCATTTATTCGCATGGTTAGACTTGTACTATCGAGTGACAAGGTAGAAGACCCTGGATCTAGTTTCATCCATCTAGATTGTGATTTCAGAATTCATACAAGATCACAAAGTATGATGGTTATGATTGTTCATAAATTCATTCAAGCATGGGTCCGCCATCCATCATCAGTGGACAAGACTTTTTTATCATTGTACATATAATATTGGCTTATAGATTAGGTATGGGTATGCCTACCTCAACAATGATAACATGATGATTATTTATTGTAACAGATGATGATCTCAACCAACCTTTTCTTGATTCGGACTTATCACAAGGTAAAGCACTTTAGTCCTCAGCCACTGCTTCCGAATTTTTACTTTAGGGGGTAATCTGCTACAGGTCATTTTGTCATATCTGCTCAAATGACCTAAAAACCAAATCAATAAATATCTTTGACACCTTGCAATCATCCCTTTGCAAATCCTTAAACATTATCTCTCCAAAAAGTCCAAGAATTATGGTTTAACAGCGTAAACCCTCATTTTTGAACCCATTGCACCTTGTCTTCTTTGCAATCTGCATTGTTGCATGTTGTATAACTAAGAAACTACACAGACCAGTGCAATTTTCCTTTGCTGTAGGTGCAATGGTTCTAGAATTTTGAGAAAAATAAAAAAATAATTACGAATCTTCTCTTTCTAAAAGCTATGTCACACACTTCAATCATGTTCTTTGTCAGCTCTATATCTATATAGAGAGAGCAACACCTATTGTCACTGAAAATTACAACGGTTCCAAAAATAGAAATGGTCTTAGTGGTGGGGTATGGTGGTTACACTTTATCATCCTAATGTGGTAATAAATTGGGCGTGGTTTAATTTATAAATGAAATAGGTTTTTTCATCAAAATTCATTAAAATGTAATAATACAATTTCAATCATTTTTGTTATTTAAAATACATTTTTGAATATATAAATAGATTTAGCACATTGAAAAACTTTTACTGCGTTCGAATTATGCAAATTAAATAATTTAAACTCAATTTTTTAAAATTTTTTACCAAATTTTAATTAAAATTAACCAGAAAAAATATGTTAAAAAAACCATTTCATCTTTAAATTAAATTTCACCAAAAAAAAATTGTAAATGTCTAGAAATTCAAATCACTGTAGAAATTAAACTGAAGTCTTTGCCGGTGTTTCTGCGCATATTTTCATCGGTCCTATGAAATTTTCGATCGCCTTCGACGGACTATCGTGTGATGGCCAATTTGCTTGTCAAAATTCTATCTCGTCGTTGTACTGACAGGGACATAGAGTCGGTGGATGGTCGCAAATCTCAATGAATCGTCGTATTCACTGGCACATTAATGCTGAAAGTGGCAAAGGTACAACGAATCTTATTTAATTACTTTTATTAAATTTTACAGTTGAAAATAAAAAAAAAATTCTAATGTTATATCCGAATTAGATTTAGAAATTCATTACATTTATTTTTTAGTTTAAAATATAAACTTAAAATATTTTTATTAAAATGTCATCATAATTTTAAAAATAAGGATAATTTCATAGCAATTAGATTTAGGAATTTTCAAAATCATTAGATCTATAAAACCATAAATTTGAAGTTAAATAATATCAATTAGATTGTTGGATTTAAGCTTTTGTGATCCATATTAATTTTAATGAGAAGAACATGCGGAGAAGACTAAGCACCATGTATGCATTGAGGAGGCCCATGTTATTTCCAAGGTGGCACATTTCCATCACTGGAAATTTAGGGAAGCCATAGAAATTGAAAGAAGGTCGAGCAACCTCAATAGAGATGACGACTAGAAAATTAGTAGTTGTTGGATCCCTGCCTTCTCCTCCTAGTCGTTTCCCCGCTTTCCCCCCACCCTCCCCCTATCCCCAGCCTAGGTTTCCTTGTTCTTCTCACTCCTCTCCTTGATCGCTCGTTGTATTTTTTTTTCCTTCTCGTCTCTCCATTTTTAGTTTCTTTCACTCCCTCCACATGAATAATCCTTTTCATTAACCTTATTGTATGAACAGAGAATTTATGAACATTCCTTCTTTTTAGGAATTAACCAACCCTATTCTTCCTTAAGGATTTTAAGGATTTTGCCTCTTCTCAATTCTTTTGGATTCTGTAATCTTAATTATTGGTCCTTTATTTATCTTATTAGGTTTAATGAGCCTCTAGGAGATATATATATATATATATATATATATATATATATATATATATATATATATATATATATATATATATCATTGATTTTTATTTTAGATAGGTATATTAATAGGTTAGGGTCTTGTGAGTTAATTCTTACAATTTCTGTTTATAATATTACAAGAAACTAACTTGCATTTTAACTAATTAATTAATTATTTATATTTAATTCGGAAAGTAGTTTTTTTGTACTTTTTTTATTGAAATTCCCCTAGACACATTGAGTGAATCTAGCCATCTCTTCTCTTGGATATTGACTCATGAGTGTTCCTAGACCTTCCAAATATCCCACTCATCACATACCTTTCCCAAGCTTCACAACACCTCCAACACCTCACAATTAGATCTCGGCTACATCCTGTAGGTTTCATGTAATTCCTATGGGATCATCTTGTAGGTTTCTAGTACATCCCGTAGGTTTTCTTGAAATGGCCTGTTTTGAGGCTGAATTGATGGGGAATCTCTAGGAAGTCACAAAAACCATCCTAGGACCCTTCCACACCATCCAACCACTCCCTAAACCTTCTAGCCATCCTCAACCACCTTCCATCCACCTGTGACATCCATAAAAACAATTAAATTGCATGCTTGATTTTACCAAAGAAAACCAAAAAGATGAAAACAGATTTAGTTTAGTTTTCTTACTTACACATTAGTATGGTTTGATGCTCTTTACTTCTGTAACTTAGATAGCAGCATTAGGTTAGTGTTGATTTAGCAATTTTGCTTAGCATAGTTGTTTAAATGGTTAATTAGGATATGGTGTGATTTAACATTACATGTTGTTTTCCTCATTACTGCAGTAGAGTAGCTCTCTTAGAATAAATTTTCTCTTCTTCCATCAAAGAATCAAGCTTCTTCTGACTCTATAGAAGTCTGGCTTGGAACCCCTGGGGTCTCTCGCCAGATGAACAATGACAATAGGCAGGACCTTCACTTTTACTTGTGCATATAGCACTGTCACCTCCAAGTTTGTACGAACCCCGGGTTGATAAGTAAAGTTGGTAGCCTAGGAGTTGCAGCATCCTTGCTGCAATACTAGCGCTCATCAAATGGGAGGCAAGAGTACTTGGCAGATGTGTTCAGGGCATGTGGACTAAAAGGGTTTTTTGTAGCCACCATCAACAAGTAGGTCAAGTGTTGTCTTGTTCAAGGTAGATTGGTTGTCAAAGGAATAACACCAAGTCCTAGTTGTATTCCTTGTATCAGTGTGATTGTAAATGGCCATGATCCCTGGTACAAGATCTATATCCTATTCTATTATAGTTTGTAATATAAAAAAGAAGGGTTTGAAAAATTTACAAATTTTCATGTGCACTAGCTGATTCCTTATGTGTGTACATTTTGTTCTGTAGAGTAGATGTGTTGTGTCACTTGAGTGTCTTCACATCAAATATTCTAAGACAAAACCCATAGTCTCATGGAAATTCAACATATGCCTTGTTCACTTAAGAACTACCTGTAACTGATCTTACGCTACTCATGTCCAATATCAACTCATCCCACTTAACAAGTTACCAAGACAAGGCTCATCACATCCAACTGTTTTCGTAAAACAACTAAGCAACACAGTTTAAATCTTGACATGCAATCACACCTGTGATGTCTTAGAATGCCTTGGCACTATGTGGAATGTGTTAACATCCCCTACATTCCTCGGCATGCTTTGACACTCCTTAGCACATTGTAGCACTTCCTGACACACCTTGGTAGTTTAGCATACCTTGGCACTTCCTAGCATATAACCTTGTCACTCCCTCCTTAACACACCTAGAACTCATTGAAATCCTTGTCACACACTCTTATTTGTTCATTTGCATGCATTTTGACCTAGTGCTTCCTTATGTTTCCCTGACACTCCCTAAAACTCCTTAGCACGCATTGGCACACCCTAGCAGCTGACACATCTTGGTCTGCTGCCCTAGTACTCTAGCATTCCTTGGCACTACCTAGCATACCTTGTCACTCTCTCCTTAGCACGCCTAGAGCTCGCTGACACTCACTAGCACCCCCTAACACTTCTTGGTTTTCACTGACACTCTCTGGCACACCTTAAAACTTTTAAGCATTCCCTACCACTCCATATCATGTGTAACACTCCTTGATACACATTAGAACTTGGCACGTGTTACAACTTGGAAAGTCTTAGCATGCTTGACATGCGTTGATATGCCTTAGAATGCTTTGGCATGGTTTAAGATTCAATTTATTTGAGATCAATTATTGGAAAGTAAGAGAGAAGTAATAGAGGAAGATTTGTCACTTAGAATGCACTAACACTTGGCACTTGGCATGTATTGGCACATACACTACTACAAAAAATGCCTTTAGGGGAATTTTGGCTTGCAACGGTCTTACAAAAACCATCTGCAAAAGTGCTTTTGGGGATTTACAGGAATTTTTGGAAAAGCCCCCCGAAAGTCATGAAAATTTCAACTTTTTTGGGGTTTTTCTAACAACCGCCTTTAAAGATGTATGGGTTAAGGGATCTAGAGGGAAGGCAATGAAAGAAATTGATAAGGGAACCCAAAATAGTGGTGATAAGGGGATTAGGGGCCCCATTATCACAACCCATAAGCCCTTAACCCATGACCACTAAATCCCTATCCCTTTGACCCCCAAGCCATACTCCCTTAACCCATACACTGGCATAACTTGTAACACATATCCTTACCTAACTAAAGGTACTTACTATGCTAACCCAAGACTCAAGGTGCAATTATGAGAATGGGGTTAAAGTCTACCTTTCCTTTTCTTTTATTTTTTCCTAGGAAGACTTCTAGTGCAGAATATTCCCTTGAATTGTCTTGAAAGATTGTAAGGTACTACATGAATTTTCTAGAGTTCGTAGTAGAAAACCTTATAAACCAACCTAGATATAATTACATCCTCTCAAGGTAGTCTTTAGTTGACTTCATATGCCGAAAAAAATATAGTAGGCACTAGTTCTCCCTAAAACCTAAAATTTAGTTCTTATTTTATGTTTTAGGGTTAGGTTAAGGTTTACGACAACTTTACATAAGTTCTCAGCCATAAATAAGCTAGATTTCTTAGTAACTATGCATTTATTTGACCTAAAATTACTCTTGTCACCATACTTTGTCTTGCTAATTTCATTTACAAACATGTTAGGGCTAGACATCCTAATACTTAGGATTGGTATATGCATCTTAATGTTCAAATATAGCTATCTTGATAAAGCCTAGTTTAACTCATTGTTTAAACCTATTTTTGCTTGATGATTACTTGTTTTAAGTGTAGAAATTTTGAATAATATGACACTTATTCACAGAGATTATCCTGATTATAAACTATTGCGGAATGCATGCATAATACATAACCTCCTCTACGTTGATCATCAATTTTGCGGAATTAAAAACAATGAAACATCAATCGCATGCACACATTAACATAGTATGTAACTGGGGAAAGCATACAACTGAAAACCCCCAAATATATGTATATTATATTGATTGAGAACATGTAACAATACATAGTACAATAGTCCTCACAAGTACTCAGTACTATCTCCACCTGTTACACACAAACTAGCTCAGATCCGAATTAATCACAGGTTCAAATCTCCTCCGCTGCTTGCCTACCTCCATTGCGCAATCCTGCATGAGAATAGATGAGAATGGCTGATCCAAACTCATATTTACCTTGGCTAAACCACGCAATCCTCATTGGCAATACTCAATCCATTGATTGTGTAAATCTCATGCACAACTATAGTCACAACTGACAACTGTCTTGCCCTTTCACTCACCTCTAACACTTGTCTCCACTGAACTGTCCATGCACTGAGTTAACTGATGTATTCTTTAGTTGCTTTATGAGTTAATAATTAGTGAATTAATTAATAACTAATTCACACCACTCATCACTAGTGTATTTGACAGTTAGACTAAATACAACTAGTTCAACTAAGTCAAACTGAACACGACTCCATCAACTCCTCAATCAACTCCACCAAACTCAATCACTTGAGTTCTAACTGAAGTCCATCATGCAATAGCTCAACTGACCCATAAGAAAAGCTTATTTCCTTCTGACAGTTGCATGTGCCACATCCGTAGCTCAAACTGAAGTGCTCCAAGAGGATAAGATAATGTTTATAGTCCAAATATTATTAAGAGCTAATAATATTCGACTGTTCTATTTTTAGCCTGGTAGTCTAAAAATAGACTCTACCCATATGTCTAAAAATAGAAGTCCATCTACTTTTACCAACATGACCAATCATCCACAAATAGCATCCTGCAACTCATAGACCATGATCCATATGTCTAAAAATAGACTTTGCGCCAAAAATAGCCTGCGGGCCCACTTAGTGAAGGCGACTTCTTTCCACTAAGCTCCATCATCTTGTTGCATTTTCAACATTAAGGGTTGAATATAACATGTTCTACTATGATGACTTATCACCTTTTATGTGAGTTTGCAACAACCAATATCTTTTTCTTCTTTTGTAGTGTTTGGGGATCCTCTTGTACTAAGTGATGACTTACCAAGACATCCAAATTACCCTAGATCCTCATCCATCCAAACCTAGAAATGACGTTCAATAATAACCTTGATCTTACCTTGATTATCATATTTTATTGGTGTTAAGTTTGGTAGCTACATAGGTGCCCTTAGACTTGATTATCTCGCTTTAGGGACCATAGAGGGTAGTAAGGAAGACTACCTTGTGTAGGAGCCATCCTTCACTAAAATGAGGAAACTTGTTGCCTCGATGATAGTGGTAACACTTCTCTATTCCACTAGCCTTATCACCTTTTGAAGGGTTTTCACTAAGGTACTAGACTTTGTGATAACAGTCTTATTGACCTATTTTGGTCATTTGTGGACATTGACAAAATTGTTTTGTTTATTTCCACATGTGTAGTAGAAAACACTAGTTTGGGATTAAATTCAAAGGAAAAGGTTAGGGCTGGTAATTGGTGTGCGATGAGGAAATAATGAAAGTGAAGAAGCACATAACTTGATGTTGTGTAATTTCCAACTTAAATATAAGGTATTCAAACTCCATTTCAAAATTGTTTGAATCGACCTTTTTCATTGTAAGTTGTTGGTTTATTTCCATGTACTAATCTTACAATTTTGTTGGACATAAATGTATTTTGCACTCAAGAAACTACTGGAAATATTCTAGGTCCACTACCTATTTGTGAATGTCACTGTATTCAATAACGGTTTCAAAGCATAGTCAAAGGGTCATTATCAAAAATTCATTTTTCGTCTCCATTTTTCCAAAATATAATGGTTCACAGGGCGTGTTCACTTGCTACTGAAAGGATATAAGTACTAAAATTCCCCAATATTTAACAATCAAGGGAGGCTAAAAAAAAAAAAAAATCCATAATAACTAACTAGTCAAGAAAAGTGATAAGGAAGTAGAAATGAACAATTAAAAATGCCTTGGTATTGGAATTAACCTTCTTTCAACTTAACCTAGAATATGGGAGAATGTATCCCACATGCTAGAGACTCTTCCATCCTCATAAGTAACTCCTTCCACCTTGGAAAACAAATAATATTTTTTTTCAAAATGAATCACACTAAATATTTAACAAGAAATGCCTAATAACATATCAAGTGCACATAAAAAGCTAGGATTGACACATATAATGTGTTAAGCAAAGTCTTTTGGTAGAAATCACTTAAGATAAATTTTTGGTCGATGCGTTTCAAACCAACAAGTGTGGTTCATCATCAGGACTAGATGAAGAGCCAGACCATGGCAAAAGCTTAAATAGAGAGCAATGTAGAGACATAATTTCAGGTAACAGCTATATTTGAACAATAATATTTAAATTATGATATTAATTTATTAATATATTAAAAACAAATATTATTAAGTAACAGCTATATTAAATAGCTAGTTTTTTGAAAAAAATATTTAAATAATGATATTAATTTAGTAAAAATATTAAAAGGTGACGGCTATATTAAACGGCTAGTTTTTAATAAAATTATATATATTCAAAATATTATTATTTTATTAATAATAAGTGATAATTATGTAAATTAAAATTATTATAAATTTTTAATTTATTTTTTAAAGAAATGGGTATTAGATTTGTTTATTTGAAAAATGTTAGATTTTGGGCCAAAACTCTTACAATATTTCTCATGACACATTGTTTCAAAATTCCACAAAATAAGGATTTTTTTTCTTGTGGCTACCATTTCTTCCTATTCTAAAACATGCCTACTAAGGATTCAACATAAGACCTCAGCCCCAACAACCATGTTTTGTTCTCTCGTGAGCTGGTTAATGTGGCTCTTATTGGCTACGTTGAACCTTATTTGGAGTCCACCTTGGTTATCTGAGGTTGTGTTTTCCCTTTTTCTTATAGCTCGCAGTTTCCAAATCTTTTTGTTCCCCTTCCCTTTATATTTCAAACTGTTTTTTTTCCTCCACTTAGCCCTATGCTTGAACATGCACTTAAATTGTTCATAGAAGAATTTTAATTTCTTGATCGCGTCTTCTAGTGTTCTCGGTTCATCTAACTTAATTCGATCCCTAAAATTTGATGACAATCCATTGACATATCTTTGGAATTTTTCTTTTTCCTCCTTGAGGTAAGGCATGTATCTCAGTGGCTCCAAGCATTTGGTCATGTATTCTTCATCCAACATTTTCCTCATCTTGAGTTCATAGATCTCTTTGGTTTACTGTCAAAACACCTTTTAGACGGGTATTTTTCCCCTAAATACCCCTCAAACTCCCTCCAAGACAACTCACCTTCTATTATATCCTTCACAATCTTCAAATCCTCCCACCAGATGTCAGCCTTTCCCTTCAAGATGAAGGTAGCCTCATTTTCCATCATTTTCTTTGATTAATTGTACTTTAAATAACTTTTTCATCCCAAGTAGTGATGCTTCAACATCTTCTACCTTCTTTACTTCACTATCAAAGATAGGAGGCTTGGCCTTCTTGAATTCCTTTAGCATTTGATCCTTTTCCCTCCTCATCCTATGATGATGATGTCTCCTGGTAGTAGCACCAGAGTGTTTTCCATGGGTGCTTGTACTTCTCTCCAGAGTACTCAGTGGAGGACCTCCCCTTATTGTTTCTTCACTTAATAACATGTGCCTTTTCTTGGATCTATTTCCATATGCTCCATCAATCATTTCTTCTTTCTTTCTTTGTCCATATGAGCTCTCCCTGACCTTGTCACTAGCTCCCAACTCATGCCGCTTTTGTCTCTATAAGTCTAAGATACTTTGCAGTATAACTACACTCGCCTTATCTTGCATCTCTTATTCCCTGACAAGCTTCTCATTATCAACTTTGCATCTCCTTATTTCGTCCCTTAGACTTCTCAAGGTATCCATTTGGTCATGAGAGTCTACCTCTCCTCTCTTCTCAACTGATGCTTCCCCATATCCCTACTGAGATTTTTCTATGCTATATTGCACCATCTTGTTATTCATTCCCTTGTTCTTTTGTTGTTCATTGTTTCTCTCTTAAATGTGGTGTCTTACACACACACATCTGTTAAACAATTTAAACATAATTGCATCATATAATTTATCACACTGGCTTGTCATTATGAGTTTGTTGGTGCAAAGCTAGATGAAAAATCACACATCAAGTTAGCATGTCCATAATAGAAATAATTCATATCAAGTTCAACGTAAACATACTATATGCGTATATTACAACCAAATTTCATAAGCGCATGGCTATTAATATCTGGCACAGTAATTCATAAGGTAGTTTCCATGTCAAATTAACACATCAACATATAATCCATGTATCAATAACGAGACAACACATAACATAACTCACACTCAAATACTTAGTATCAAAACAACAGATAACAAAACTCATATTCCAATACTTAGCATCAAAACAATACATAACAAAATGCATATTTGAATATTCTATCCATGCATTACTCCATTGGTATAAAATACCAAGAACTTTCCTTTGCTTCCAGAGGTCCAGGGATGAAAACTTACTCTAATACCACTTTGTAGCACCCCCATCCACCCCATAGCCCATACTATATGTGTCACTAACATTGACCCAACATCCATAAACTAGTCATGGAAATGGGGTTATAAAATTTTAGCATTTCTCAAACTCCTCAAAATTTAAAACAAACATTTCCATTGCATGTGGCTCATCGACAACTTTCTAGCGATATTTTTATTTTTATTTTATTTTATTTTTTTATTTTTATTTTTATTTTATTTTTATTTTTTTTAAATTTTATTTTGAAATTTGTATCACAATATATGGTTGTTTGAAAATTGGTCATTAAACCCTTGCCATGTCAACATTGTGCTTCCATGTGGCACCCACATGGTACCCATGGTTCCCACATGGAATCCCTCCTCCCTTCAGGGGAGGTCCATGTCATCATTCCTACCCATGTGGCAATGCCACTTGCTAACCCATATCCCTACCAACCCACCATGTGGAATTATCACATCACTGGCTAGTAGTCCATATCTATCCACATTTGTAGCCTTATTTTAGGGCCCACTGATATGTATGTGTGTGTGTGTGCCCTCCCCCTTGGATGATCAACAACCTTCGTCTAACAGAGGGATCTACAGTTGGGATTGAAATGAGGACCCTACCCCCTTCCCCTCACGATGTCAAGGGGGGTCCCTCATCACAGTTTCGTCACTTGTTTTCACGCCTACTGATCAATGGTGCACATTTGTCTAATCCAGATCATTGGAATGAGGGGGGGTACTCCCTCAACATACTGAAAAGGGGGGGTCCCTCATCAGAGTCCTCCCCCCTCTCAAAACCATGTCATTAACAACAATTTTAACATTTTCTTCCAAAGAGATCTTAGTCTCTCAATTATTAACCTCGGTGTTCATATATATACATAATTACAATGTTTTGTATAATTACTTTTTGTCATCGATATCGTTGCTTAGTCATTCAGGCTTGCGGCTCTATGCATCTGGTGTGTGCTACGAGCATATTACGATAATTCTCTCATCTCAAACCAACTCGGTTGTCCTCCATATACCTCTATGGATATACAACCTACAATATGTAATAATTTACACTCTCCCGTATAAGATTACAGTATACATATGATATGCCCAACTCTTTTAGACATAAGATTTGAAGTTTTGCGGCCCCCCTATACAGGGTCCCCACAAATATATATATATATTGACAGACTCAATTCCTGTTGAATTTGATAGAGGGGCACAAGCCATTCTAGGCACAACCCTTTTAAATAATATGAACTATCCATCATAGGTCTTACTAGTAACAGCTAAGAATAACCCTTTCTCTTACCACAACCATGAACAAGCATATAGCATGATATATGCACATTTTTAATTGCAGTATAGACATATATAGATTGCAGGCATATAATTACACAATGAACATGGATGAGGTCATTCATCATACATGTTATATAACAACAACACGTCATTACAGTGAAATCACATTCCCAACATCATAAGTACACCACTTATTTTGCATTGCAGATGAACCTAGCATTTAGACTATATTTAAACCCAAAAATAGGCACAGAAACTAGTCATTCTTCATTATCCATATAGGAATTAAACCATTACTCTAAACTTATGCAGGAAATAACATTCCTCATAACTAGTTTAATCATTTTAATAAAACAACCAACATTTATATAGTACTTGCATAAGAAATAAATGCACATGGATTCAACTAAGAACTTATATCATATTAGGAAGTATGGAAACTGATATTGGGACTTTGACACTCCACCCAACCTTAGATTAGCATGCACTGAAACCTTTCTTGCATCTAATCAACCCTAATCCCGATATAAAGCTTGAGGAGGAGTGATTTTAGGGAATTGCCTAATGTTGACAATTGAATATGGAATTCATAGATCATTCCATCTCCACCCACCAGTTAATTAAGGGAATCCAAAGATTATGCCATCTCCACCCTCCAATCTATTAAGGGAATTCCGAGATTACTCCACCTCCACTCTTATGTTTGTTACAGGGATTCCAGAGGTTGTTCCACCTCCACCCTATTTTGTACAGGTAATCAAGAGGTTGCTCCACTTCCACCCTAAAGTAATGCCACATTAGCTCCACCCTAAACACAGATTCCCAAGCTCATTGAGAATAACCAGGTACGATTTCAGTGGCTCCACCCTAAACCGGGAGTCCAAAGCCCACCAAATTAGATGTTAGGCTCATAACTGAGCAAGGAAAGCATCTTGGGCACTCTATAACTAGGAATCCAAAGGAGCAATGCCTCCACCCAAACCAATAATTCAAAGAGCCTTTTCCCCTTCACATGAGAGATGACCAATCTACTCTCCCAATGCTCATAACCGAAAATATAATTCTCAGTGTTATTCCTTCAGTAATCTTCTCTTCTACTCTATCCAGGTAATGGTATAAGGTACTACACGAAATTCTTGAATCTTGTTGCTTCTACTCCATAATTTCTTCTCGTACTGCTACAAGGAAAATGTTTCTCCTTTCCTTACATTTCCTCCCTAATGGTTCTCTAATACCACTTGGTGTTTTCTATGGTGCAATGTGCTCCTTAAGTTCCTAAGAACGTTGTCCCCTATCTTCTAGTGTCTCCCTATTTTCTTCTTCTTCCTCCAGTGCTATGTCTCCTAATTTTTTCCCAATCCTTATTGTCGATGCCTATCTATTCTCTTTCTCCTGTGTTTTCTGTGAATATTTCCTCCTTGCCCAACCACGTCATGGCATCATTCTAGAGGGATTTTGTGTTTCCCTTCCCATTATGATCGTTCTAACTATGTTCATGGTGGTGTTTTTTCATGGCCTTCTCCAACAATGGCAAGGCTCCTGGCTAGTAATTATGTTGGTCCCGCAACTCAGCCTGTTTTATCATCTTTTAGTTATTTGATTTGCAATCACTATCATCATTATACCAACTGGGTTATGCTGCCACATATGATTCATCTCTTCTAAATTCCCAATCACCTCCTGCCCCAAAGCTCTAAATCTATGTCCCATGTCTCAATCCTTTTTAATTATACAAAATGGCTACACTGCTTGTAATAGGGGGAAGAACTAGCCAGGGGCAGTCACAAACCCTGCCCCCTTGGAGGAACATCTCAGTGTTCTATATTTGAACACAAAAGAAAACATTCTTTAAACGGAGCATAAAATCACTATGAGCTTTATAAATACAACTCATGTACAATTATTTACAAAAATATTTACATTGCTTTAACCAGTAAACAAAAATGTAATATTGTCCACATATATCAACCATTTAGCGGTGATTGTTAGCTTGAAACTCTTGAAACTAAAAACAAACGTAGAGATTTTTTATTAATCAATTTTATATGTAAATACAAGTAATAATGCTTGGTAGAGGATTTACACATATGTTATAAGATTCTTGACACAAAAGTATTTTTATCAATATAAGTAATTTATTTTTTAATCTAGAGATGTAATAATTAGTGAGGTATTTAATTCAATATATCATTCTATTAGATTAGAATAAGTTTAGAGAAAATAGCCAAAAATATATAATAATATAAATAATTTTTTAAACTAATAAAAATATATATCATAAAAATAATTAGAATTATTTTAGTTAGTTACTTATTCTCTTTGAAAATATAATATAATATAACGAAGTTTAGATCATTAGTGTTATGAAATTCACCAAAAAAAATTAATTTCAATCAAATTTTAAGTATCATCATGATTATAACTCATATAAAATGTAAATCAATTTTTTAAAATATACATATATATATTATTTTTTTTTAATATTTAAAAAATATATATACAATTGAATTTAGCAAATAAATTTTAAAAAATTAAACCTCAAATCATATATCTTCAAAATATATTTTTCTTAACTTTATTAACCATAGGGAATCTTTTACATACACAAAATTGGAGTCCTACGAGACTTTATCTCTACAATTAAATAAGTCAATATACAATGTTAAAAGGATTTTACAAGACTTTTACTTCAAAATGATTAGCTCTGAATATGTTCATTGGCAATAAGTTTGGAGAAAATCGCAAAAAAATTCAAACACTGTACGTGAGAAGGAAATGTGGAATTACAGCCGGAAGGATTGTCATACAATTTTTCATGAAAAAAATTAGAATGAAACGTTAGATTAAAGGTCTCTATAAAATGTATTTTTAAAAATTTAAGAGGGTAAAGTGAATATTTTATTTTTAGCATTTTAATTAATTTTATTTTATAGTATTGAATATAATTAAATGTTTTTAGGATATGATATTTAGATATATTTAAAATAATATTTGAGTAGGATTAATAATAATAAAAATATGTTTTTTTGAAAAATCATAAATTTAAATTTAGAGAGGAGTATGTACACGATTATTATAGGGATCTTTTGTCTAATAAATAAGGGTATATCATATACTAATTTGGTATTTAATTAGACTTTTTTTTTTCTTTTAAATTAATGAAATTGACAATTGGAGCGGTCTCAAAAACTTTCTTAATATAGGATCAATTCCATTTGTCACCACTATAAACATTAGATACACCACCTTACTCCTAAAATGAATATAAGTTAATTAAAAATATCAAACCAAAAACCTTATAATATTTTACATAACTGGTTTTACTATTTTTCTAAATAACCTACACCCTTAAAGATAATTAAAATAATAAAATAAAATAAAAATTAAAAAATCACAGCATAATATTTTTAAAATCAACTATCATCCTCATCCTCATAAGTAATAATAATCAATAAAATAGTATAAAATTATCTGAAATTTATACTTTTAATATTTTTTTGTGAGTAATTGATTTTTATTTTTTTTAATTATGTATATACACTTTATATAAATTTATAACATTATTATATACACTTTATATAAATTTATAACATTATTATATGTATATAATAAATATATAAATATATAATATAATTTATTATTTATTTTAATTAATTTGATAACCAATTAAATCTTAATATAATGAAAAATAAATGATTAAAATGAGTTTTAAAATAGACTTTATTATTTATATACAATAAATTGATTAAAAATATATAAATTTTTTACATGTTGACTTGCTCAATAAATTAGTTTTCTATATATCTAAATAAAAATGGTTGAAAAGATTTATATTTTTTAAAAATATAATCAGATTGATACGTGTGTTTTTTTTTTATGGAACACAGGTTGGACATGAGATAGGAGCTCTTGGAAGGCGACAATGGCGACTTAGGGTTTAGTGCTGGTTTATGGTTCTTCCACAGTTGACAGTCATGGTGGGACAGGGTTTTTTCTGTCCCTTCTCTACATCTCACGGGCGCACAGGGATTGGTCTGCACCCAGCTCCTTTACCTATGGTTTTTTAGTTGTTTTTTTGTTCCGGTTGCTTTTTGGATTTCTGGGGTTTTTGGAAATCGTCTTACTGGTTTTTACTCATCGTGGAGCTTATCCATTACTCCATCGTGGTTTCCGGCTCCTTTGCGGGTTTTTTTTTCAGGTTCCTCCTTATCCGCAGGCGATTTATGAACCGGTTTAATTAACCTTTGCTTCCCCTAGATGGTTTTTGGTCCCCCACCGACTTTCCCTCTAGCAGCTGTCAGCTTGTTTACTAGTCGATTATGGAGGCAAACATTTTCTCCGCGGTTTCTTCGGAACAGATGCTGTTTTGGCCTCAGACCGGAACCTCTGTGGATGATTTTCTTACCTTCGAGCAAGATCTGGCTACTGAAGTGGAAGCCCTTCCCCCTCTCTCACAGCAGCTCAATCCTCCATTTCGGTTGCTCCTGAAGCTACGACAATTCGTGATTTCGTGGGTCCTCATCCACCTAGGGCACCCTTCTCGCAGGTTTGGGGCGGCAGTGACACTGACTCTCGGGTTCTTGAGCCGGGCACAGGACCACTTTCAGTGGGCCATGCGTTGAAAAAACCCTCGGTTGGGTCCCTTTTTGCATCTAACAACAGAGCATCGATTCCTTCAGCGCCACAAGACCTGGGAACCCCCCTCAGGGCAATTTCACGGATATTGGCATCATCTCAGGGTTTTTCGACGATTTACAAGATAAAGGACCTTTGCCGGAGAAAGAACAGGTAGCGTTTGTGGACGGCCCGGAGGATCGGGCGGCGGTAGCACTGAATAAGAGATCTTCAGGGCCTTCTAAAAGGAAGAAGCGCCTACCCTCATGCAGCAACGAGCTCTTCTTGAAACTTGCCGAAGACACACCTTTCAGTGAGGCAATGGACTCGGCTGAAAAGGTTCTGGTTGGATGGGTTAGGGGCAGACACTATAGTGTTGAGCGGTTGCAGAAGTGGACGATGGAGGTCTGGGGACATCACCTGTCGGAACCCCCTCACGTCCAAACTTTTGTGAGGGGTTGGTTTGCTCTCCATTTCAAGACCATTGCCCAAACTAATTGGGTCCTCACAACTATTTGGCACATTGACCAGGCACCAGTCCTCCTTCATAGATGGACTCTAATGTTCGACCCTGAGACTGAAAAGGCGGGGACTGGTCTGGTATGGGTTCGGCTCCCGGGTCTTCCTGTACATTTCTAGACGGAGCAGATTTTCAGACAGATTGGGGATGCCATGGGCACGTTCCTTACATTTGACGAATCATATATCTCCACAGGAAAAATGGCTTATGCCAGAATCTTAGTTCACTTGGACCTCTCTGGTGGACTCCTAGAATACATCAACATTCAATGGAGGGACTCCACTCGGAGACAAATGCTGGATTATAAAGGGGTTCCCTTCAGGTGCAGGCGCTGCCACAAGGTGGGGCACCTTTTCAAAGATTGCCCACTAAACAAGTGGAATAACAGGCACTCAGAGAGGAATTTGCCCCAGGTTTCACCGGTTCAGGACGCTCTGTCACAGGGAGACCCCGCCAGAGATGAATTGCCTCGTGCCACCGAGGAATTTCATCGCATTTCTACTCCTCTCTCTAGGGGCACTGGCACTTTTTCGAGTCCAGGTCAGCGTTCGGCGGAGCAGGCTAAAAACATTCCGAGGAAGCGTGGTCGTCCGCTGCTTCGCCCACCTCCACCAGCTCCTAGTTCGGCAGTGACGGCCTCGGGTGACTCCTTTTCCTCAGGTATGCTTTCCT
This sequence comes from Pinus tabuliformis, assembly GCA_031772625.1. Classification (NCBI taxonomy): domain Eukaryota; kingdom Viridiplantae; phylum Streptophyta; class Pinopsida; order Pinales; family Pinaceae; genus Pinus; species Pinus tabuliformis. The sequence goes on along the minus strand of CM062810.1, from coordinate 937,029,690 downwards.
CTCCCTTACCCTCCTCAAAATGATTTTTTGGTATTCATAATATAATATCCGAACAGTTTTTGAGTCTGGGTTTTGATGTACATCTGGAGTCCCCTGTTCCTTGCAATTGTGCCATCTCCCCCCCCCCCCTCACCACCTTAGCCCCCACGCCCCCTGTTCTGCTTAGTCCCACCCCTCCATTGACCTCGACCTCTTTGTTGGAGTCATCTACCCCTCGATACCTCACCCGGTCTCATTCAAGGCTTTTGTCTATGGACCAGGTTGAACTGGACATCCTCCACCCTCCCCCGGCTACCAAATCCTCTCGAGGTCGTCCTTCTGATCTAAAAATTGCACAAGCACAAGCGGATGTTGACATTGCATTGGGAAAGCAATCCACTATCACTGGGGTTCTTAGAGCAAGAACAGCCCTGCCTGAACCCCCTCCATGAAGATTCTATCCTTCAATTGTCAAGGGCTTGCTAGGCCCGAGAAAAAACTAGCACTCTGTCGGCTCCTCTTTGCCGACTCTTTGGATATCATTTTCCTCCAGGAGACCTTGGGCCATTCCAGTGATATTGCAAGAACCATGGAACTTTTTCTTCCAGGTTGGAGTTTTACAGGATTGGATGCACTCGGCCGTTCTGGAGGTCTGATTTTAGGCATAAATAATCGATCTATTAAAGAGATCAGCTGCTGGGGTGGGAGAGGTTTTATTGGGGTCGATGTTCACTCTGTAGAGTTGGGGATCCTGTTCAGAATTGCCAATATTTATGGTCCCTGCCTGAATCGCCCTACTTTCTGGGACCACCTTCTGGATTCAGAGCAATTCTCTGCAGGCAACTTGATTGTAGGTGGGGACCTAAATTTTTCCATTGGCTTCGCTGAATCTTGGGGTCAGCGGGCTCAATCGGACCCTCTCTCAGACTACTTCTCGTCTATCCTAGAACTTCACCATCTGATAAACGTCCCTGTTGCGAAATTACAGGCCACTTGGAGAAATAATCAGGTGGGTGATAATGGCCTTGCTAGGAGGTTGGATCGTTTTCTGGTAAAGGAACAGGTCATGGATCTGGGCCACAATATCAGACAATGGGTGGGTAATGGTGGGCTTTCGGATCACTTGCCAATTTACATGGAGATAGGATGAGGAAGAGACAAGACGAAGGGTCCTTTTAAGTTCAGTTCTACCTGGCTTAAGGATGTTTCTTATATCAGCATGGTCACTGAATTTCGAAAGTCAAACCCTCTAGGGGTTGGAAGCTCAACTTCGACTGGTTTTATTAGTAACTTAATGGAGCTAAGGAAATTGTCTAAAAACTGGGCCCATCATAAAAGACTACAGGATGATCATTCATTGAAACAAATTGAGAATGGCCTGGAGTTTTTTGAAAAAGAACAGGGGGGTCTTTACAGATCTGAGGAGCACAAGAATCACATCACTTCCCTCTTCTCAGCACGAGGTAAGCTCTTAAAAGAAAAAGAAGACAAATGGAGATTAAGGAGCAGGGCCATCTGGATTCAAGAAGGAGATGCAAATACTAAATTCTTTCATAAATTTGCTAACGATAGGAAAGCTGTCAATACTATCTGGCAAATGCAAGATGATCAGGGAAGGATAGCAATACTTTCCCCTAGCTCGTTGCTCTCGCTACCTCCCATTTTAAACAAGCCTACAGGGATCCAGGGGAGATTAACTTAGCAGAGATTATCAGGGTTGCACAGCTCTTCCCTCGATATGTGGATCAAGACAATGAGGAGGTTCTGATTTAGGAAGTTACTCTGGGGGAACTGGAGGATACTTTAAAGTGTTTCAGCAAGGACAAAATCCCTGGACCTGATGGATGGACCATCGAATTTTACCTAGCTTTTTTTTATTTGATTGGACCAGATTTGCTCAGAGTGGTGGAGGAGTCTAGGGTTTCGGGTCGGATGGAAGCTGCCATCTCATCCACTTTCATTGCTCTGATCCCGAAGGCAGACAACCCATCCACTTTTGCTGATTTTCACCCTATTTCGCTTTGTAACTGTCTGTATAAGATTATTGCCAAAATTATTGCTAATAGATTGAAGCCCATTTTATCTAAGCATATCTTGCCCGAACAATTTGCGTTCCTGAAGGATAGACAAATACATGAAGCAATTGGAACAGCTCAGGAGGTTTTACACTCTCTTCATAGCAGGAAGGGCAAAGGTATGATAATGAAGGTGGATTTATCTAAAGCTTTTGACCAGGTGAACTGGTTATATCTGAGAATGCTGCTTTCTCACCTTGGTTTCCTATACATTTGTATTAAATGGATCATGGGGTGTATCACTAACATTCCTTTTAGTGTTTTGGTCAACAAGAGTGCATCCCCTTTCTTCTCGTCGACTCGTGGCCTTAGACAGGGGTGTCCTCTCTCCCCTCTACTTTTCCTCTTGATCATGGAAGGCCTTGGATGGTTAATTACGGAAGAGCATCAGAGAGGCAGATTTTTTGGCATTAAGATCACAGATGATTGCATGCTCACTCACTTACTTTTCATGGATGACGTGTTGATTTTTCTCAACGGAAGTGTGGGGGATATAACTTCGCTCAGAGATATATTTTCCTTATTTCAACAGACCACTGGTATGATCATCAATGAAGGAAAATCTTCTTTGACGGTTGCAACCTGCACTCAGCATGAAATTCATTACGCGCTCCACAGATTTAACTTTACTTTGCTGGCTCTGGAGGAGGGGCTGAAATACTTGGGATATAAGCTAAAGCTGATTGGTTATAAGATTGCAGACTGGACTTGGCTCATTGCTAAGTTGGAAAAGTGGCTAAATACTTGGTACTTAAGATTTTTATCCCGTGCAGGCCGCTTGACTCTCATTAAGAGTGTTCTAGAAGCGACCCCGGTTTATTGGATGTCACTTGCCTGGATTCCTAGGGGTATTTTGGCAAGAATACAAAATCTTTGTTGCAGATTCTTATGGAGGGGTAAACAGCTGGGAAGAATTTTTGCTTGGGTTAAATGGGATGCCCTCACTCTTCCTAAAAAATGGGGCGGCTGGGGACTCAAAAAGCTTGATGATTTCTCCTCAGCCCTGGCTGCTAAACTTGGTTGGCAGTTGGTTGCTTCGAACAACCTATGTACAAGAGTAACCTACTCGAAATATATCGCCCCTACTCATGTTCTGGAATGGATTAGAAGACCGGCTAGGCTCTACTCGAGCATTTCGATTATCTAGAAGGCTGTCTCGAAGGCATACCTTTTTGATATTTGACCTTATACACAGACAACCTTTAAACTTCCTTAATGCTTGCGGTTATGACAATAGTTTCCATACATTAATCTTTATCATGGGTATAATATTGACATAACACGATTAAATGTGGGGATAGGTTGAATTGTGGTTGATCTTGATAGATTTTAGAAAGAACATACCTATATGTCACCTTATTTCCTCAACATAACCTCATACCCATCATCTACATGAAGGTTTGAGAATGGTTGCATTAATTGAATAAGGAGGGTCATTCCTATGGATGAGAATGTTCAAAAGGGATCTAGCCCTAGAGATATTTGTGAATTAGTTAGCCTCCTTCACTTTCATATTTTGTAAATTGATATCCTATGAATAAAGTGTTTTCTGTTTAAACATGAAATGGTACTATTTCTCAAATTGGGCTGGCATGTTGCCCTATTCTTGGTCATCTTCTGAGAAAGAATTTCATAGTTATTGTTTGCTTATCTCCTTATACACAACCAACCTTTAAAATTCCTTAATGATTGTGGCTTTGACAATAGTTTCCATACATTAAGCTTTATCATGAGTATAATATTGCAAGATTTCCAGTTATTTATCATATTCATAATAAGGTCATCACCTTAAGTTTTATTGTTTTCTTATCGTAGATAGAGAATACATTACTAAAGAATCAACTAAAGAGTAAAGTCTTCATGTTCCAGACGCCTATGGATGAGAATGTTCAAAAAGGTTCTAGCCCTAGAGAGATTTGTAAATTGGTTAGCCTCCTTCACTTTCAGATTTTGTAAATTGATATGCTATCAATAAAGTGCTTTATGTTTGAACAGGAAATCTTGTCTTTGAAGTGACTGGTTGGACAGTACCATGTAAAGTAGTACCAAAACTACAAGCTTTTAAGGGGAAGAGAGACAAACGTTGGCTTTACAACTTCTGCAAAATTTTCTAAGTTGATGTTAGCCTCTCCAAGGATGTCATGCCAAGAGGAGACCATTGAGAACAAAAAGCTTGAATAGTTTTTCATCAACTTTTTTGGTTTTGGCATCCTGAAGAAGTCTTGTTGTTTCATATATAGGGTCGGACCATTTGCAACTCCCATTACAAACAAAAGCTTTTGTTGTCTTAAGAGTAGCCTTTCTAGCCTTAAGAGGTATTAAATGGCACTATTTCTGAAATTGGGCTAGCATGTTACCCGTTTTTTGAGGTAGCAAAAAAATCAATCGATTTTGAAAAGTGTTAATTCAGAACACATCTTCTTTTAAGCATATTTTTGACACCTTAAATTTTTTTATGTATCAAATTGAACAATTTTTTTTTAAATATTGGTGATTTTCATGGGGATTTTGAAAAACATTCAACATAAGCATTCAACATTTTTTAAAACATATTTTTGACACTTAAGACATTTTTAAGGCATTTTTGACATTTTTCAAAATTTTAAAAACTAAAAAAAAATAAATACAAATATTTTAAAACACACATAAATTAAAAAAAGGGTTAAAAAATAACCCAATAGTTAAAAAAAATAAATTAAATAATAAAAAAGAAGACTAAGCAAACCAAAAAAAACATTCAAATTAAATAAAAAACATACAAAAATATTATAATAAAAACATACAAAAACATACAACATATTAAAAAAAAAAAAAAAAACAAACAAACTAAAAGAACCAAAAAAGCAGAATTAAAAAAAAAAAATTTAAAACATAAATAATAATAAAAAATAAAAAATAAAAAAATTATTAGCATTATAATAAAAAAAAAAATCAAAATATGATGTGTGGCCTTGGCAGGTTGATTCCAAGAATCGTCCTACCAAGCCCTGGCCTACTTGACCGCTGGGTTGGGTGGCCTTGGCCACTGCACGCAGCCGCCCAGCCCAGCGGCTGAACAACTTTGGGCTGGTCGGCCAGTTCTCGACTGGCTAGTGCAGGGCCACTGGGCCTGGTGGCCTTTGCAGTTGCACGTAGCTACCAAGGACGCCTAGCCAGCGACCTAGGGCTTGGCACGTTGATTCTGAGAATCAACCTTGGGCTCAGGATGATTCTCGAAATCGACTTGCCAAGCCCAGGCTTCATATTTGTAAAAAAAAATGTAATAATGTTAGTAAATTTAAATTTATTTATTTTTCATTATGTTTTTTTATATGTTTTTAATTTTTTTCAATTATGTTTATTTTATTTAAGCTTTATGTTTTTACTTAATGTTTTTTATTTTTTTAATTTAATTTGATTTTTTTTTTAATTATTTAAAATTTTCATTTTTGGCCTAACTTTCTAATTTTTATTTTTATTTTTGTATATTTGTTTATTACTTTATTTATATATATATATATATATATATATATATATTTTGGTTTTCTTTCACGTTTTATCTTTTAAATTAATTTTTTTTCCTGTTATTTGTTATGTTTGATTTATTTTTTTGACTTTTATGTATATTTTTACATTTGTGTTTTTTTTGCCATGTTTTTATATTTGTTTTTTTTACTATGTTTTTTAATTTTTATATGTTTTAATATCTATTACTATATACTTGTTATTATTTTTTTTTATTTTTTTTGGGTTTTTATTTTTGTTTTTTTTTTCAATGTTCATTTTTTTTTTTTTTTTTTCTCATGTTTATTTTTTGTTTTGTTTTGTTTTTAATGTATATTTTTGTTTGCTAATTATTATTCTTAAACCTTTTTTGTATGTGTGTTTTTTTCAATGTTTTAATTTGTGTGTTCTTTTCTATTTTTCATTTTTATTATTTCCACGACTAGTAACCCAATCCCATTATGTCTTAATTTGATTGTTGATCTTAAAGTTTTTGTTATAAAGTATCGAGTCTGCCCTCACAATGTGTGAATTTCATGGTTGGTATTTAAGTTTTCATTACAATGGGTCGAGTTTGCATACATTGTGTGTAAATTTGATGGTTCACTTCTAAATTTTTGTTGCAATGTGTCAAGTTGTCTCAGGCTAAGATTTTAAAGTCGTCATATTTTTAACATTTAAAAAAGAAATTACTCCTCGTACAATGACTCTTTCATTCAAGTATTCATTTTTAAATGTTTTCAGTCATAAAAATTTTCCATAATGTCATGGTTGAAAAATTGTCAAATTTTAAATTTTTCTGACATTCTAGTATTCCAGCATCAACATTTTTCGTTTTTAGGTTATTTTCATGTTTTTTTGGGGTTTTTGGGCAAGATTTCTCGTTTTGAGTTTATAGTTCCCGTTTCAAAGTTTACATTGTTAACAGTAAATATAAAAGATAATACCTTTCAGATAATTTTGACCTTATACACAGGCAACCTTTAAATTTCCTTAATGATTGTGGTTTTGACAATAGTTTCCATACATTAAGCTTTAGCATGGGTATAATATTAACATAACGCGATTAAATGTGGGGATAGTTTGAATTGTGGTTCATCTTGACAGATTTTAGAAGGAACATACCTATACAACATCTTATTTTCTCAATATATCCTCATACCCATTGTCTACATGAAGGTTTGCGAATGGTTGCATTAATTGAATAAGGAGGGTCATTCCTATGGATGAGAATGTTCAAAAAGATTCTAGCCTTAGAGAGATTTGTAAATTGGTTAGCCTCCTTCACTTTCAAATTTTGTAAATTGATATCCTATCAATAAAGTGTTTTCTGTTTGAACATGAAATGGTGCTATTTCTCAAATTGGTCATCTTTTGAGCAGGAATTTCATAATTATTGTTTTCTTATCTCCTTATACACTTCCAACTATTAAAATTCCTTAATCATTGTGGTTTTGACAATAGTTTGCATACATTAAGATTTAGCAAGGGTATAATATTGCAAGACTTCCATATGGACAAGCTTATTTATCATCTTCATAATAAGGTCATCACCTTAAGTTTTATTGTGTTCTTATCATAGATAGAGAATACATTATTGAAGAATCAACTAAAGAGTAAAGTTTTCATGTTCGAGATGCCTATGGATGAGAATGTTCAAAAAGGTTCTAGCCCTAGAGAGATTTGTAAATTGGTTTGCCTCCTTCACTTTCAGATTTTGTAAATTGATATCTTATCAATAAAGTTTTTTTTGTTTGGACATGAGATGGTATTATTTCTCAAATTGGGCTAGCATGTTGCCCTGTTCTTGGTCATCTTGTGAACAGGAATTTCATAATTACTATTTTTACCTTAGAGATACAACAATAAAGATAAAATATAGTACCTTTATGATAATTTTGACCTTATACACAACCAACCTTTAAACTTCCTTAATGATTGTGGTTTTGAAAATAGTTTCCATACATTAAGCTTTAGCATGGGTATAATATTGACATAGCACGATTAAATGTGGGGATAGGTTGAATTGTGGTTCATATCCATAGATTTTAGAAAGAACATACCTATACATCACCTTATTTTCTCAACATATCCTCATACCCATCGTCTACATGAAGGTTTGAGAATGGTTGCATTAATTGAATAAGGAGGGTCATTTGAATGACTAGAGATAGTTTGATCAACTTAGGACATTCATTCAACTAATTGTAGAAAGTTTGAATAACTAAGGAGGGTCATTTTACCATTGGAATATCAATTTCCAAATATGTGACCCTATTACTCTGTATTGTAGAGAGCTTTGTAACTACTATAACTAGCATAAGTTTGTACATGATTGCTTCATATCATGGATTTCTAAGCTACATCACTTCCTTTTTTATATGCCAGGAACAATGAATTGAGTCAACTTCTACCTTGCTTACATTAATAACTGAACAGGAATAGATGTCCATCAAGTTACAAGCCTCATAAAAGGCACTACTCATTTCTAATGCTTGCCATCCACTAATGTTCTTGTCCTTGTATTAAAATGTGCAATGATGCTTATCTCATTATACACAACCAATATTTAAAATTCCTTAATGATTCTTGTTTTTCCATGAAAACCCTTCCTTATTTTCTATGCATTATGGATATTATATGATGAGTCTTTGTTTTAGGATAATGTCTAGGTCACTTGAAATAGGACGATAAAATGTGGGGATAGGTTAAATTGTGGTTCATGTTGATAGAAAGTTCATCAAAACCACAAGATAATGAAAATTGTTAATAGGAAATCAAGTAAAAAGTCTTCTTTGTGATCCCACTGCAATGATATGATATATAGCAATGAAAATCTCTTGTGGGATGCTCCATATATATATATATGACATGCTTTACATGCCAACCCTTCATATGTCCCTGTCAATAATGCCAACCAATATAATCTGATACTACTCAGTAAATTTGCAACTGGAAGTATAAGAGCATATATAATATATCTAAATGATGCAACCAAATCAATATGTAACATGATACACAATAATAAGTTGTGTAAGTTTTTCTATTTTTATAGCTTGATGTTCTGCTTGTCTCTCTAATAAGCCAACTTCCCTCTTGAGCTGCACAATTGAAGATTCAACAGTTTGAAGATTTGCTTTAAGCCTTTCATTTTCTTCATAAACATTTAGTGCATCGTTGTTGGTATAATGATTTGAACTCCACCCATATTTCCATTCACCACTTGACCTTTCTGTTTACCTTGAACATGCCAATTATTGACCAATACTGTTAAATGATTCTGTAGGCTTGCAAATATGGTTAGGAGGTGAAAGAAACCTTGTTGCATCTTGATGAATTCCACCTTTTTTGCTATCAATTTCATGAGTATTAGGCACCTCTTGTCTTGGACCTGAAGGTGATAGAACATCATCGACAACACAACCTCTATAGTTTCCATTTCCTTCAGTACTTGGTTGATTGGATGAGATGTCTAGACCATCAGAACTCAAGTGTATTGCTGAGGTGGCACGGGATGTGTCCTTAACATTATGGTCGTCTACATTGTCTTCAGTATCTAATGCATTTCTATGAGGTTCGTTGTCAACAGTCTGTGGTATATGAAAACCTCTTTCGGTAATCTCTCTTTGCTGCTCAAATTCTCTAAATCTTGTCTTTGAAGTAAGTGGTTGGACTGTACCATGTAAAGTAGTACCGAAAATGTAGCTTTAAAGGGGAAGAGAGACAACGTTGGCTTTACAACTTCTGCAAAATCTGCTAAGTTGATGCTAGCCTCTCCAAGGATGCCATGCCGAGAGGAGACCATTGAAACAACAAGCTTGAATAGATTTTCATGAAATTTTTTGGTTTTGGCATCCTAAAGAAGTCTCGTTGTTTCATATATAGGGTCAAACCATTTGCAACTCCCATTGTGGATAGAATCCATCCACTAATGTTCTTTTCCTTGTATTAAAATGTGCAATGATGCTTATCTCCTTATACACAACCAACCTTTAAAATTCCTTAATGATTTTGGTTTTGACAATAGTTTCCATACATTAAGCTTTAGCATGGGTATAATATTGCAAGACTTCCAAAAGGACAAGTTATTTATCATCTTCATAATAAGGTCATCACCTTAATTTTTAATGTTTTCTTATCATAGATAGGGAATACATTATTGCATTTAGCCATAGTTATCCTATTCACTAGTCTCTTTAATGGATAAAGTGGAATTGCTTGAATGTTTCTTATTCATTGTTAAATATTTCCTTTAAGATATTGCTAACATTTGTGATATATAATTTTCACAACAAAATGTTTGAGCATTAAGGTTATTTGTAAATTTTAGATATCAGCGAGAAGAAGCAAGAATTGAATGAATATTTCCAGATTTTTGGTTCTTTACAGCATTTAGAAAATGTGAATAGATATGTTGATATTTAGGTCATTGACATAATGAACACAGTAAAAGTTATCATGCAGGTAAGTTTGCATAAATTTGTAAGCATGATAAAATGAATCACTTCAAAAGGATGCATCAATGCATCTTAACATTTTTTTGTTAAAATATTCAATGATGTTTAATTAATTTTAAAGGGGTGAAATTGAAGTATTCCTTTAAGCTTTATCTTTTGAACAAAATTTAATTTGTAGGCTCCACATTCTATGATGTATCATATCTGTAGTATTTACAATCATCTTAGAAGAATGCACTGTTAAAAATTTCAACCCTCTCTTTTCCGCTCTATGAAATAGTATATGTTTTGCTCTCAAATGTTGTGTATTTTTTATTTCATATTTTTTGCTGTGAATACTCAAAAATATATTATTGGATGTATTTGAAGTTATGATACATAGGTAATTTCCTTACAATTAGTCTTTATAAATTTTTACTATGGCATAGCCTTAATCATATCCTTTAATACTATTTCACTTCATAATTGCACAAGGATGGTCTCAAATGCATTTCAACTCAATGCTTAGCTGCATATACAGAACCCCAAGAGTGATACTGGGTACTTGCCCCACCGTCTTCTCATGGTAAAGGCTTAGTGCTCCACCTCTGGGCAAAACCAATCCCATATGGTTATTCCAAAATCAAAAACATTATTTGACTTTTTTGAATTCAATCTCGATATCGACAATAGGGCATTGCTTAAATCACCTTCCTTTCAAATGATATAGGGAAACAGATTTTTGAATGTACTTGTAAATCATTATATCTGATCCTCTGGAAGGCATGTCAGTAACAATAATTTTGGTATCATAGTTTTGAATTAAATATGCTCTGTGTTCAGCATCACTAAGTCCAACATGATTAGAATGCCAGCCAACAACACTGAGTTTTGAATTCAATATGATCTATGTTCAGCATCACTAAGCCTAATAGGATTAGAACACCAGCCAACAGCTCTATCAAATCCATTTCTAGAACGCTGGTAATTTCGATAGCCTAAATTATTTACTCTTTATTTTTTAGAACAAAAGGACCATATTGAATGACTGGTTCATTCAGTGGTTGCCCCCCAATTAGGAGAAAAACATTTATACATTTATAATATCAATGGCATACTTTGTGCTTCATTGTACACTAATGAATCAATATTTAAGGTTATGTTTTATTAGGTAAAACCATCAACCATTAATAGTTGAACATGCATAGATGACCGTCACGTCACAAGCCTGATAAAAGGTTCTCCTCATTTCTAATGATTTCCATCCACTAATGTTCCCTCCAAAGGATGAAGAGTTGGAGTGGTTTTATTTTGATTGCCTATGTAATCGACATAGGTTTATTGAATATTATCATCGGGTGCTAGCGAACTTGTCTGATTATTTTTTATCATGGGTAGGTTTGTGAAATTTTCAATTTACAGATTTAACTATGTTTGAAAGAGGATGATCATATGGAATTTGTTGTCATAAATATCTTCATCTATACGTTTACAAGTCTAGATAACCACTCATTTACAAACAATATGAACATGCTTGTTGCCCCTTAGTTCACAAATTTTCTTGTAGTGTTATAGTAATGTTATGAATGTTAAACATCTAATGCAAGGAAAACCACATATAAACAATTTTAAATCAAAAACCACCTTTATGAATTTTGTTCTGGATAATACTTATTTTTTTATCTCTACTTTCATAAAATGACAACAAAACTTACTGAGAATGTTATTTTCTCAATGTTCTCTAGATCAACTCATATTCAACCATTGCTACAAATTGTTGAACTTGACCCCATTCAATCGATGCAAAGTTCAACTCTACGATATCACACTACCATCTCTGATAGCACACATATGAAACACCTTATGATTCCAACAGATTTCAATGACCTCATAGCAACATCCTTGCTGCAAGAAGGTTCTATTAGACATGTTAAAAGTTGGATTACTTCAACTATTGGTCCATCAATGTAAGTTTGTTATAAATTTCTTATTTTAACTTTACAAATTTTGTCAATACCACTTCTGAGTCTAACAATTACTCATATGACTATCATTTACCGTGTAGGTCTATAACACTAATAGACTTTGAGATTTCTGCTTCATATGCACTCTTAATTGGTAATCCAAAAAAATTGAGTACTTCGATCACTTCTGAAGAAGACACTCCCTCCTCATCGAACCAATATCCTTCATTAAAAAGGCACTACCCACTTTCACCTACCCCAACCCCATCTGTCATGCCAGTCCATATTCCTGTTAGAGCACTAAACCCTTACCATTCAAACTGGTGCATAAAAGGCTACATTCAAAGAAAAACACCTCTTCGACAATTTCAGAATCAATATGCACCCAGTAAAGTGTTTGGCTTTGACCTCTTCGATGCAAAAGGCGGAGAAATACATATTTCTTGTTTCAACAATGTCATCGATTATTTTTTTGACAAAATCCAACTTGGAAATGTCTACATTGTCTCAAAAGGGAATGTGAAAATGGCTAATAAGAAATACAACCATTTAAACAATGATTGGGAAATTTTGTTAAATGCAACATCTACCATAGACCATGTTGCCAGCGAAAAAACACACAACACAATGGTGCATTTCAATATAAAATCAATCAATGATATCATAATAACAAATGTCAACTTGATTGTTGATGTCCTTGGTATTGTCACTGACATTTCCAATATGTGCACTATACGTAGAAAAGACAACTCTAGAATTACTAAACAAATAGTACACCTTCAAGACATGTCTAGGTATAACATGGATGTGATATTTTTGCGAGGAAATTTTGATGTCGTATCACAAGAAATATCCTCCTTATGTGTTGCAGGAAATAACCCCATCATTGCAATCAAGTCTGCCTTTATTGGAGAATTTAATGGAAAAAATATCGGCACTACAGCAAGATCAGTTATTCTTGTAGATCCTAACATTGAAGAGGCCCACACGCTAAAGTCATGGTTTAAAAAATAAGGTTCCACTATAACTTCTACATCCTTAACAATAAGATTTTCACCTCCTTTTGGCCATCAACCAAAAAATTAACAATTGTTGATATTTAAAATATTGATTCCTTAGAGAAACCTACATTCTTCGAACTAAAGGGCACAATAACAAAAATTTGGATGGACAATTTTTACTACCTTTGTTTCCAATCATTCATTGATGGGAAAAAATGCATGAAAAAATTAATTCCACAAAATAAACGCATATGGTATTACCCAAAATGCATCGTTGAAGTAACAGACTGTGATTACAGATACTTACTTAAGATCGACATACAAGATCACACTGTTGAGTTAGCTTCAACAATTTCTTTCAAAGACATGGCATCTACAATTCTAGGGATTAATGTAAAGGAATTCTATTTGTTATCCTCAGATGCAGATATAATCAAGAAAATTGTCTCCAAAGCACTATGGACAGATCATATCTTCACACTATCAGCAAAGACATAAACATTTAAAGGATTACCATGGTTGAAATGTGTTATCATGAAAGAAGAAAGCTTGTAATTCACAACAGAATGCACCAACATCCTTCGAGCAATCGATAACATGTCGATATCATAGATAGATATCATTACATGTACTTTTTGCTTTCTGACAATTTGTAGTGTTGGTGTCCAAGTGTGAATGTTGTGATTCAACCCTTTACCACATTAATATGTCAGTCCGGGTGTGTACACTTTTCAAGGTAACACGCAAGGTATATGCAGGAGCAAGGTTACAATCTTACATTGACCAAGGGTTCGTGGCTAAGAAATTAAAGCATCGCTATAACAGTAATGGAAATTAAATTGCAGAAAGAAAAGCATTCACAACAATCTATGGAAATCTGTAACAACAATAAAGAAAATACAACCAGTAAAAGAAATATATATAAAAAGGACACATGCACAACATCTTATCAGAAGAGTTGGCCCAACTCCCTGGTCAGGGCTGTGCTTAACTCACATATTGAGAAAAATATCAGAAGGCTGGAAATTTCATTAACAAGAGTTCCACTATTACAAGGCTCAATTCTTACATCAGCTAGCTCCCCTCTCTCTCTAAATTGTGTCTTTTAAATATACAAACATCCAAAGGAAACTTGCAACAAACTGATCTCAATATTCAAGATGAGATCTGAGAGATTTGTCCATCATGATTTAGCTGGAACAAGTCGAATTTAGTTATTACAATTGGGCAATCCTGGAAAACGGCCGCAACAACAAATCTCCAAATATGTCCTTCGAAGAACCTTGCTTTTCTCCCAATACAAACCGAATTTCTGAAAACTACTCATGTAGAAACTGATTTGGTCCGTTCTGAACAAAACCTATGACTCAGATTTTCTATATTCGCTTTCGTTTGCCCAAAACGTCCAACGCAAAACTGTCACTTCTTATCCCAGTGAATTCCTGAGTTGGAATATCTAATTATCTGTTGAAGACCAAATCTGCAATCTGGAAGAGATCTTGGAGGCTAAAATCATGAGTGAGGTTATAAAAAATGAATAAATCAAAATCATGCATAATAATCATTAATTATTAAAAATAAATGAGATCAGATATTATTTATCCGCCAGAGCATAAATGATTATGAAATGGAATTATATAATAAATTATGGTAAATAATGTGATAAAAGAATAGTGGAAATAGATGAAATGAATGTTAAGAAGTGGTAATAATAATGACAGATTAAGAGCCCAACATTCCCCCAAACTAAATATGTTGCATACCCACATGAAACCCAATGCCTCTGTATAAAGTAAGGGAAATAATGGTTTGAAAAATATGAGTGAATAATGCTCAGTGCTTTTGTTTTGTTTTGTTTTTTTTTTTTTTTTAATGACATTCTCCTAAATTTTTAATAAATCAAACACTCATGTTATTTCACCTCAATTGTTACTTTCAACAAAATAACGTGGAATGACATCTATGGATTACCATTTGTTGAAGCTAATGTAGGTTGAGCTTGTGTAAGTGATGCGGAAGGTGGAAGCCATGCAAGCTCAAAGAAAGTAATAAAAAAGTGTAGCAATATTTCCTTCCCCCAAACTGATTAGTTTCCCTGTCATCAAGATTCTATAGCACATCTCATGAGTATCCTCAATCAATAAATCATCAGGATTCAAAATCAAAATTAGGCCTCTTCATCCTTCCCCAAAATAATAGTAGTGTTGTTAAGCTAGGATTAAATAGAGATTGATTGGGTAACACAATTATCTTTGGTTAAAGATATGAAACTTGTAGAATAAAGGAATGATAGATTAGATGATACAAAATGTAAAATATCAAATATCCTAAAAGTTTCATCCCTAATATGTAAAGTAAATATTTATAACTCAATAATAGATATAAACCATAACCACCATTATCTAAGAACTGATTAAGTATTACCCCATGAACCATGAGTTCTAGCAAACCTTATATATGGAACAGTGGCTTTATCGGCAGTTAGTTTTGAGAAAACAAGGTAACCAAGTAGATCATAGTATTGAATTAACTTCTATACCATAGTCATGGCCACTGCTGCTAGCAGGCATCCATAGCCTCGACAAGGATTCCTTTTTAACCCATTGAGATGCTAGTGTCCCATCTATTAGAAATAAGTACACAATTACAAAAGCATTTCAATTTACTTAGATGTCTACTGAAGATCATTGTTTTGGCTTGGTAACCAATTAATAACAATGCCATTCACGGGAACTAACAAAAGTGAACAAGTCGGCTCGTGATGAGACCTCTTGTCCTTCAGTTTTATGACCAAAGGCTATTACCCCAGCTTGGTGACCATTAGTGGTAATGTCACTCTATCAGGACCTATGATCATGGTAGGTCAGCTCGTGATGAGACCTCCTATCCTCTAGTTGACTATTTATGTTTAAAATTTAACTATGGTTATTATTAATCAACAAAAAGTCACTTAATAAATGGGGTGGCAAGCCAGCTCCTTAAGAGCTAGGGATGGCGTAAAACGTTTTGTAGTAACTATTTTCAACTCGAGTAATTCTTCTTCTCAAATATTAATAACCTTCAAATGACTATTGATAAATATATTTTGCTTTGTTAAGATTGGGGTTTGAGAAATAAATCATTAGATAGTGATGGAAAGATTTAAGTACAATTTTGTGGTCATCATCATAAATTTTACAAGATCGGGGACTTGACAAATTAGGAAAGTTGAAAGTTTCCATGTTGAAATCATCTTTTCATAATTATTCCTTAAAAAATAAAATTATGTTTATAGATAAACAAAGAAAAATTGACTACCCAATCATTATGTTAGAGAGGACCTAGACAATTAAATGTATTTCCTCATTCACCAAGTTAATGTCATCGTGCATGATTCAAGTTCCAATGTGTGTGAATAAGTGGGGGTTACAGATTGTTATGGGTTATGGTGGTAATAATTGTGAGATGTATGAGTTGATGTGAAATTTTAATAACAATGATGACATGACATCATTGATATTAAATACAATAAAATTTCTATCAAATGCAACACCTCCCCCCAACTAAGATATGATCATCCTCGATCATAATTGAAACATCAATCAAATACACAGAGTTGATTGGGGATGTACATGAAGACTTACCTTGGCAGAGTATCAACATGGGTGGAGTAACAACACTGGGTACTTAGAAAAAATTTCACCATGGAGTAACAACACCAGGTACTTAGAAAGAATTTCACCACGGAGTAACAGCACCAGAGGAGTAACAACACCGAAGGAGTAACAACACTAGGTACACAGAAAAATTTCGGGAGTAACAACATCGGCGGAGTAACAGCACCAGCTGAGTAACAGCACCAACAGAGTAACGACACTGACAGAGTAACAACAGTGGCGGAGTAACAGCACTGACAGAGTAACAACATTAGCGGAGTGGCGGAGTAACAACACCAATGGAGTAATAGCACTGGCGGAGTAGCAGCACCGGCGGAGTAACAACAATGACGGAGTAACAGCGCCGGCGAAGTAACAGCACCAGTAGAGTAACAACATCAGTGGAGTAACAACACTGGCAGAGTAACAACACCAACGAAGTAACAACACTGGCGGAGTAACAGCACCGGCGGAGTAACAGCACCAGCGGAGTAACAACACTGGCGAAGTAACAACAGCAGCGGAGTAACAACTATTAGATCTGAGGAAACCATATACTAATAAGATTCATGAACAAATGGATAGATATGGAGAGACATCATGAAACCTGAGAACTTCCTTCATTTATTTTGAGAACAAAAACAACATCATAAAATAAATTAGAAAAGAAACAAAATTTTTATTGAAAAACAGTGAATAAATAAATAGCTCAAGTTGCAATGGCTATGATTTTAATTGCAGCAATGTTGTTCCTAAAAGAATATCAATATGTTTCAAGAAAAACAACAATCTGTCAATGGTAAATGAATGGAAAAATGTTTTGGCAGAAATGACTTGGAACTTCAAATGGAAATCAATTCTCCATTTCTCCTATTATGAATCCATTAGGTAATGAAAAAGTCTTCATGTTGTTGGTGAGAAATAATGGGAATAATTTTGTAACAAACTCTTATGATCAATTTCCATGGCACCTTGAAAGAATCAAAATTACATGATATTAAATTTATTAATAGATGCTTGGATGAAAATCTATTATCTAATTACTATTGCCTTCAAGAATTATTTGTTCAACAACAAATCGACCTCCTTTATTCTCTTGGGACTTGCAAAAAACAAGTGTCTACATGCAATAAAACATGTAATCATGGAAGAAGAGAGGTGAGCGAGCTCTCTAAATCCAATAAATATGAAAAAAATAAATAGTTAATCTATAAAACAAATCCACAGAAAGATAAACAAGGAAAAATTTATTTGTCACCTCTGGGAGAGAATAGGTCGACTGGATACTAACCAACAATGTTTTAATCATAACTCCTTTGTTTTTCGTCCAATGTGAGTGATTCCAAAGCCAAATGAGAGATACTTCAAAGGTATATCATCAATAGAAACAGGTTCTAAAAATTCCATGGCATGATATGTCAAGTTTACTTAGAACAACCTGCATAACAAAGTCATTTTCAATTTCCCAGCTTAGACCAACAATGGATATTTTAAGCATAACTTTTTCGTTTGATGACGGATTGAACCAATTAAAATTGGAGATTAGAGTAGATTCATGTAAATATATCTAGTAGAAGCATTTTTTGAAATCATAAAGAATTGATTGGTCAAATGTGCAAAGGAACAGTCGGAAAAACATAGTTTTAAAGGTGTTGATTTACAATAGATAGTCAGTGTTTGGGTCATAATTTTTTCATACGATATCAAAATTGAGTGATTAAAATTGCATTTTAAACTAGATTAATAGGGTGGTATACCATAGAAACAGGTTTCCAAAATCTAGTCATTTAGGCCTCCAAAAGTTGATTGTCCCAACTCTGTTCTTGAGCTGCCTACTAGGCATACTGTCAATGTTTTAGTCATAACTCTTTCGTTTCAAATCCAAATTCAGTGATTCAAATTGAATTAGAAAGTAGAAATAAATGGATACTTACAATAGAAACATGTTTTGAAAATATTCCCATTTTGTCCCTTAAAACATAATTGTACCGATTGTGATTTCAGTGGTTTTATCAAGCCCACACGCCATAAGATATGATAATCAAGCAATTTTTTTCAAAATGAGGATGAGTGTTTGTAGAAATATGATTTTAAATATAATACATCTACATACATAATTAAATTCAAATATTTACCACTAATATTGATATACTCAGCAAGTTGCAGCAAACACAACTCGTTCTACATATAACAAAAATTATTTATATACTTATTTATTCTATTTTCTACACTAACCTATTTTACCTTGAAAAATAAAGCATACTTACGTATAAGAGTACTTCCAATGGAGCCATTTTAGAAATAAGTTCTCAAGTGTATACACACCCGAATTTGAGAAATGCCTGTTAATAAATACTAGGGTATGAGAGACCAACTTCCCTTGAAAATATGGTGTCAAAAATTGCTGAAGTATGGAGTGACGTTGCAAACAACTGATGGAGTGAAACTAATCTTCAATATATCCTTTACTTTCTTGATTTCCCATAGTTTTCATATCATGAGGTTCTTGAGTTTCTAAAACAACTTGTTGACGCAGACTAGAAGAAACCTCCTTTTCTTCAACAATTTTTGGATTTGAAACATTTCCAATCTCGATATAAGTTTTCTGCAATTGTGTATGCAAGATAGATTGGGTGGGAAGGGTAGGTAGATTTTTCAATTCGACACTGTAAGAATGTTGTACTGGTTTATTATGGTGAGGGTGTGGAATGATTTGAGCAGGATATTGTGTAGGGCATGGAGGATTTTGATGATGTAGTTGACTAGGATGTGTGGATGAGTTTGATACACAAGCAAGGTGTTCTTGAAAAGATGGAAAATAATATTGATGATATTTTTGTGCTACAAGATGAGGGAGAGTAGTCATGTAATCATAAGATGAACCATACCAAACTTGTGGACAAGATTGATGGGGGTTATATTGAGATTGGCATGGTTTCCCTAACACATGGGTATTCCATAATAGATTATGCAAGTAAGACAATGGAGAGGAAGTGTTTTGAAACATACATGTAGGCCAAGGTTTCCATGGTGGTGAAATTGTTGTAGCTTCTCCATCTCTTGGAAATGTTGTTTTCATCCTTGGTAAGAAAGAGAAACTATCCATGGGATGCCCCTTTCGGCATTGAGGAAAAATCACTTCTTCAAATTCTGCTTGATTTTTCTTAACCTGCAAAACATGCAATTGTGAATTTAGAGAGCTAATAAAATCAACTTTATAATGTTCAAATAAATTATTGATTTCATCTCTTATATCTCCTATTATTGTAGCAAATTTGGAAAGGAAAGAAGAAAATTCTCTAGAATTCTTACCATCCTTGGATATTCCTCTTGAATACCTTATGCATAAATCACAAACATCATCATATGATAGCTGAAAAACGTCACATTTTCCTATCAGATTTAAGATTTCTAAAATTTTATCTTTGATTCCTTTAAGAATGAGTGTTTTTAAGATCTCTTTTTCCAAATGCTTATGCTTTGATTTTTGAAGGTTGTATTTAAATCGCTCCAAATAGTCCTCCAAGCTTTCATCTTCCCCTTGTATCATACTGAAAATATCTTCATTGGCCTTGCAATAGTCTTGGTACTTCTCCAAGAATACATTCTTCATGTCCTCCCATGTTTTGATGCAATTCCCACCAAGGCTCATGAACCATCGGAGAGCTGCTCCTTTTAGAGTAAGAGGAAACACTTTCAACCTTTGATCATTAGTACAATAATCATATCCTCTACAAAGTACTTCAAACTCAAATAAGAATGTATTTAGGTCCTCATTATCCAAACCATGAAAATTTGGTAGAGAAGATGGATGAATTATGTGCATTTGTGTCACTCCTCCTAGATCTTTAATAGGGAATTCAAAAGTAACAATGTGAGCCATTTCTTACCATAATAGAAGATGTTATTCATGTGCTACTTTGAGGTTCTTCCTTCAGATATTCCTGTCAATTTGTTAGTGGAATGGGTGGCGCTTACATCACCACTTGAGTGAAATGATAAGATATCTTCAAATTTCTACCTTTTTCTTCCTAGTCAAAAAAACAATTTGAAAGGAAATCTAAAGCTCAAGACATGGATAAGGGTGTTAAAGGACCATTCCCTCCCTAGGACGAGAGATTAAGCGAAAGGAAAACAGCTAAAGAAAAAGAAACCTAGGGTTCGGGGCCTGGAGCAGGGTGTCAAAGGACCCTTCCCTACCCAAGACAAGAAACCAAACAAGAAAATAATGCACACAAGGAAATCTCAAGCTCGGGACTTGGAGGAGGGCGTCAAAGGACCATTCCCTCCCCGGGACGAGAGATTAGTTTTTCCAAAATCAAAACAAACAGAAATGCAGGAAAAATTTAAGCTTAGGACCTGGAGCAGGGCATTAAAATACCATTCCCTCCCTAGGATGAGAGATTGGGCCTAAAGATAAAAACGTTAAAAAAACGAAAGAAAAACAATAAAACAAAGAAAGGACTACGCTCAGGACCTGGAGCAGAGTGAGAAAACTCCTTCTCTCCCTAGGACGAGATATTGACCCTCTGGTCGATACAGATCATGTCTTGAACCTTGTTAGCCTTCCCTAGAAACGACGCCAAAATGTTGGTGTCCAAGTGTGAATGTTGTGATTCAACCCTTTACCACATTAATATGTCAATCTGGGTGCGTACACTTTTCAAGGTAACACGCAAGGTATATGCAGGAGCAAGGTTACAATTTTACATTGACCAAGGGTTTGTGACTAAGAAATTAAAGCATCACTATAAAAATAATGGAAATTAAATTGCAGAAAGAAAAGCATTCACAACAATCTATGGAAATCTGTAACAACAATAAAGAAAATACAACCAGTAAAAGAAATATACATAAAAAGGACACACACACAGCACTTGATCAGAAGAGTGGGCCCAACTCCCTGGTCAGGGCTGTGCTTAACTCACATATTGAGAAAAATATCAGAAGGCTGGAAATTTCATTAACAAGAGTTCCACTGTTACAAGGCTCAATTCTTACATCAGCTAGCTCCCTCTCTCTGAATTGTGTCTTTCAAATATACAAACATCCAAAGGAAACTTGCAACAATCTGATCTCAATATTCAAGATGAGATTTGAGAGATCTGTCCTTCATGATTCAGCTGGAACAAGTCGAATTTGGTTATTACAATTGGACAATTCTGGAAAATGGTTGCAACAACAAATCTCCAAATATGTCCTTCGAAGAACCTTGCTTTTCTCCCAATACAAACTGAATTTCTAAAAACTGCTCATGTAGAAACTGATTTGGTCCGTTTTGAACAAAACCCATGACTCAGATTTTCTATATTTGCTTTTGTTTGCCCAAAACATCCAATGCAAAGCTGTCACTTCTTATGCTAGTGAATTCCTGAGTTGGAATATCTAATTATCTGTTGAAGACCAAATCTGCAATCTGGAAGAGATCTTGGAGGCTAAAATCATGAGTGAGGTTATAACGAATGAATAAATCAAAATCATGCATAATAATCATTAATTATTAAAAATAAATGAGATCAGATATTATTTATCCACCAGATCATAAATGATTATGAAATGGAATTATATAATAATTATGGTAAATAATGTGATAAAAGAATAATGGAAATAGATGAAATGAATGTTAATAAGTGGTAATAATAATCACAAATTAAGAGCCCAACATGTAGTATCTTACTTTATAAATGCAATTTTAGACCATATAATATTGTATGCCTACTCAGAAAATTCTCTTATTTAGTATTAAAATAAATATTCGTCCTCCATTGTTTCTATTATTGCATTGTGTATGTACACTTATTCACATTCTTTTTACTTTCTTTCTTTTAACCAATGAGCGAGCTTGATCCATTACACATGCAATTATCTACATGTATAGTTACAAATTACTTAAATGTTCTTTCAAACACATTGGCCTAATGATAAATTAACATAAAACTATTCAAAACTTCAATTTATTTTTTCTCTTTCCCTTTTATACAATAACATGGTTATTCTCTCTCCAAATAACATTCATGTTTTCCCCTCTCTTGCCTATAGGTACCATAACTTGTGCAAATGTCTGCTTCTTGTAATGATGAACGTGCCCAAAGATACTATGCAACAAATAGAGAACAAATAAATGCATGTCGATGTCAGCTTTATCAGGAAAAAAAAGGTGTCCCATATTCCCACAAAAACAAAAAGGAAAAGAAAATCCAACATTCATCGTCTGAAACATATGATGCAAATTCACATTTTCCATCAAACCTCTCTATATTTACCACTTCCCACCCCAAAAGCAATCTTCCTTTCCAATTATCAAACTCTCTATCTTTTGAGCAATCCTCTCAAACAAATACATCCATAACTCATTGCCCAACTCCCTCCATTGCACATGCATTCAAGAATGTTCACACTATTGATGCACATCGATAATTCCATGCAAATTTTGATATACTTCCACCTAAATGTCTATGCTCCATTTGTCTTGAATCATATCCTGGAATAAATATCCGCAATTCAAACCAAATGTATTGTTACTCCAGATGCATATATGAAATAAAAGGTCTCATTATCAAACAATATGGACCCTGGTCCTCACCCCATCCTTGCTTCCCTTTCACAAATAGAAGAAATGCTCATTGTTAGGGTTAACCCTATACTCCAAGTAACACACGCACGTGGTGACCAATATAAATACACTGGCCACACAATTTTTTTTCCAAGAGAAATTATAAAAATCACTAGCATGTTTCCATGGCGTGTTGAAGACTTGGACATTATAATTATCATTTGTCATAGTAATGACCATCGTGCTTATGATTTCATTTTCATTAGACATCATGTGCTCGTTGCATTAGAATACAAATTGGAAAATGACCCATACTATAAGAATGATCGTATTGATAACAACACACTAGCATTCTTACAAACATTCCCCACTCATGTATCCTCCTCCCTTTGTCATTCCAATACCACAGATCCAACTTCCCACCTATCACCTGAAACACCACTTGACCCCACTGAAGATTCCACAAACCCATACCCACACCACACATCATGGTTTATACCCATTTTTCCCAATACAAATACATAAATCCAATAAATAAGACATTATTTGCATGCCTACAACCACCATTCTGACACAACAATTAAATGCCCACCAATTGGCCTATCCTCAATCAATGAATACAACACAGAATGTCTATTCTCTATGGCTTTACCCACCCTTTCCCCACAAGAGTTGAATGCCAAATCAACTAAGAATGAAAACAGTGCAGTTACATGAATATACACTCCATCTCATACATTACCACGATAACAGGTTCAACAAGCACCCGCGCTTTCGTTACTACATATACAATATCATGATGCGGCATCACAGTCAAGAAACAACCTCCATTTCTGTAAAAAAAACATCACAAATAACTTTCCAACATATATTCAAGATCTGAACATTCGATTAGAACAATTTCCATCCAAGCAGTTGGCAGAACAAGTTATGCGATTTGGTTTCTCTTTACGTGGCACAAGATATTTTTGGCACAAAGCTAAAAATGAACTAATAGACATGATATCTCATCTTGGTTGCCCGACATTGTTCTTCACATTAAGTGCAGATGATACAAAATGACATGATCTTCATGCAATCATGCTCGAATGTCAACCTCCTGATATTGCAAAACAGCAAAAATGGAGAAATGATAACATTACCTCTAATCCCTATTTAACATCACTATATATGCACCATAGATTCAACATTCCGTGAATTTATCTTAGAGAAACACTTGCAGACAGAATACTACTGGTACAGGTACGCACTCTACCACATTTCTTTAATATTTCTTTAAACATCAAACCTCATTTAATACAAAATTATCCTACAAAAACGCATACTTCCCAAGTGTGAATGGTAGCTTTGAGGATTTGCACACATCCATGGTTTCTTTTGGATAGAAAATGCACCTGATATGGAAAGCCTCAACTGGGAAGACACAAAAGCAGTTGATATTGCTACGCAATTCTTCAACAAATATATTACGTCTTGGAACCCTCGCCTTCCTCCTCTTTCAAACCAACTAATTACTTAGGAAAATTCAGAAGACCCTTGCCTATTGTCAACACCATGTATTTCCAGAACCAATCCTTTCAATGCTTAAGAACAACTCATCAATTGCATTGAACGATACAAAAGATGCACCTAAAGCACATGCCTAAGAAAGAAAGGCTCCTCATTCAAATGTTGCTACAAAGCACCTTGGGAATTACATCCAAAATCATCCTTGTTCATTGACTCCAATGGCCAAGAAACATACACCCCTAATCGCAATGATGATAAAATCAATACCCATAACCCTACCATCCTATCTATTTTGCGTGAAAATGTTGACTGCCAACCAGTACTCTCGATCCATGACGTACAAAAATATATCACAAAATATGCATCCAAAGTAGAAAAAGAAAAAGCATATATATATATATATATATATATATATATATATATATGAAAGCTTCCACCACATACTATGTAGAATTTTCCTCGCTTCACCCAATGTTGACCCAGCAACATTCGCATTTCGAAAATTCCTTGCAGAAACCCTTGTTGATTGTGACATTAGAGCACAAGAAACCTGCCATATGCTGCAAAAATTACCATTAACATTGTGTAGTCGATCCTTCTTTTCTTTAAATGTAAGCCAAAAAAATTATATGCACCTTCCACAAATTAACACCACCTCTTCTCCATCACCACGCTTCATAGACACATATATCCAACGCTCATCTACCCTAGAATCCACATCACTTAGAGAACTAACAAGATCGTGGTCATATGATCCTCGTCGAAAGATAAACAAACGAAAACTTATACCTACAAAAGCAATTATTCAGGTCATACCACGCTACTCCTCAATACCATCCACTACAGAACCTTGTTATGATGACTTTTGTCAAGTAGAACTTATGTTATACAAACCATTTTGTCATATTGCTCGAGATATAGGAGATTCTACTGAAGCATTCATCACAAACTGGAAAAATTTTTGTCATTTCTACAAACCTTAGCATCAACACCACACACTATCTGATATTGAATATGTTGCAAATGATAACTCAATTATTCATGAAACCCATCCTCCAGACACCATGGAATTAAATGAATGGGAATTACTCTCCCAATTTCACCCTACAAACGAGCTCCTCATAAATGACCTTGACATGCTTGGTCTTCGTGGTTTTGATGACAACCATAACTGGAATCATACCACTATCCCATTAGATCTACAAAATAATGGCATACAATTCATTGAGAATAACCGCTCTATCCAACATATTCTTCAAACACATAAACATATCCTAACGACCCTTAACTCGTTATCTCCAATGCAAAGAAAAGCTCTAAATATTATTTCTAATTATTTTGCTATAAAGGATGTCTTACCCGCTCTAAGAATGATAATACAAGGCACTGCTGGTACTGGAAAACCGCTCCTTATAAATTGCATCAAAGAAATGCTCATAACCCTTGCAAGCTCTAGGCCTTCACCAATCATGCTCCTCACCCCAATAGGGATTGCATCCTTTAACATACAAGCATCGACAATCCATTCTGCCCTCCACCTTCCTATAAAGGATAGAAGGCAATGCTCTTGTGAAATTCCAAGAATAACGCATATCAAATACCACTTCATTGGGGACACCTTCCTATAAAGGATCTTACGCCCTTAGAAGGCAATGCTCTTGTGAAATTCCAAGAATAACTTAAGCATATCAAATACATAATAATCGATGAAATGAACTTCATTGGGCCAAATCTTCTCATCCATATTGACGAACGTCTTCAAGAGGCATTTCCACTACAAAGAAACACGCCTTTCGGTGATTGTTCCATTATATTAGTTGGTGATCTCGGCCAGTTACCACCCGTCAAATACATACCACTATATGCATGCACAAGCCACGGAAGCGCATTTGGAACACATTCAACACAGTCATCACATTAGACACAATATTTCGTCAACAATGAAACAACATCACCCAGGTTACTTTTAAGAACATCCTCTAGAACATTAGAAATGAAAATCCAACAATTGAAGACTACAACATCCTCATGTCACGCACAGACTCCTTCTAATCAGAAGATGAAATACATTCTTGTCATGATTCCATACATCTATTCCCAACCAATGCTCAAACATCGGTCCATAATAAGCAAATGATAAAATCTTTAAACGCTCCTGTCACAAGATCCATTGCAGGAGACGACAACACATATTCTAGCCTTTCCTCAGAAGATGAGCAACTTGAGCGAATTGTCTTGCTATGCAAAGGCCAAAAAGTGATGCTAACTTCCCACCTTTGGGTTTCAGCTGGACTTGTTAATGGTTCCTTCGGAGAAAGTATATCCATCTTTTACAAAGAATAAAATGCACCTACACAACTTCCAACATTTATTGTCATAGCTTTTCCCAAATACATCGGGCCTCCTTGGGATGAAAGAAATCCCAGTCACTTGCTTATTCCAACAATAAAAAGAAATGGACGTAGACAAATTCCACTAAATATGGCTTGGGCATTAACCATACATAAATATCAAGGTATGACATTGCCAAAAGAAAAAATTGACATTAGAAAAACTGAATGTCAAGGTCTCACATTCACAACAATTTCAAGAGTCCCTTCTCTACAAGATCTTCGGATTTTCCCCACTTTCAGTTTCGACCATTACAATAAAATGAAAGACAACAAAAACATTGCTCGCAGAAAACATGCATAAGAAATTCTTCGTTCAATGCCACTTCCAGACGATCTACTCCAATCCATACATTAACATCACCAAAAGGTTTCCCATATTTATTAAGCTCAATTTATTTTATGACATACCTTTTATATCGATTAACAATAGTCAAATTTAATCATTATTAATACATGGTTGCAAATATTACATTTTTATTATATTTTCTATTTACTTGCTTCTAACATTATCTATCTTCTGGAACAGGACATATGGACTCACAAATAGCACAACTATATAGCTACTGCAACGAAAAAGAAGCATCAATACTTACATTACAAAATATAGAAAGCAAATTTCTACCAGTGTCAAATCCAAAAGTATCGTTACACCGCTTTCGTCCAACTATAAAATTATTAGTACAAATAAAATCTACTCTGAAGAACATAATCCACATTCATCAACATGACAGAATGTGAAAAATATGAGTGGACTGGCAATCAAGAAATATGCACCTTAAACTATGCATAAGTCTTGAATGGTCTTTGATATGCCATTGTTTGCATTGCATTTTCGATTAAAAGTATTTAAATTCCCATGACAAAGGTAAATTCACTTCCATTCATTCCAATTTGATTTTAACACAATTCGCATGCAAATTGTTCCTAATGAATTTCCACAATTAATTTACATATTTAAAATATTAATAATACTTCTACATAATTTTAACGAAATATTCATTTTGCAGGTTCATTATTGCTTCTTCAAGTCTATGATGCCTCCAACGAGTTTTGATGCAATTTCAAATATGGAATGACAACCATGATGTTGTTCACAATGTTATATTCCTTTTTTCACCTCTTCCATTACAATCTACTACCTATATTTTTTTATTGAAACTTAAAAAACAGCATTGAAGATCAAGAGGCAATCTTTGTTACAAACATTATACTATCTGTAAATTTCACCTAATGTAAATCATTTAGCTCTATCTTCCACCTTTGCATGCAATCTTGTTTATTAATTATTATTTTCAATAGCCTTTCACATGTCACGATTATTCCTCAATTGCCGCAGATATCAAAAAGCAACACCATAAATAGGTAGCATATGGAAAAATAGCATAAATGAAGAGAAATATCATATGTTCACATAAACAATAACAACTACATGGATAATGGATAACCTCTACATGAGACTATTTTTATTTACAAAATATCCATATTCGGAATGCCCACGAGTAACTCAAGGATATAGCTGCAAGTGTAACTCATTATCTTCGACCCTTGCATTCAATATTTTCTACAAATTCTTACTTTCAATGCCCATTCATATGTCACAATTGTTCCTCAATGTATGCCTTACGACATTTCCTTTGCAACACTTGGTACAAATGCTAGTTATTTTTTATAAATATATATAATATATTGTATATTATATTTAACAATCAATTTAGTTTATATTGATATTCTTTTTATCTAATTTCAATTTTTACTTAAAATCATAAATTATTATTAAAACTTGTTTTTATATCTAAAATATCTTATTGAATAATGTTTTAAGATGAGTCAAACATTTTCTATATATATAAAATGAATAAATGTGTATCGTAAAAACTTTACACTTTTCAATTATATTATAATTAAGTGTTTAACATTTCTCCCACTCCTTAATAAATAGTGGGCAAAGACACACTTCCAACATGAGGTTGTTGAGTACCGCAGTGAAAGTATTTTAAGCTTACACCTACAACCATATATCTCACACTCTAAGTTGTGTTATTTATACGTAGATATACTATTTCTTTCCTAATATCTTAAATATGTTACGGCACCGAGGCACGTTACGTTATAGATTGTATTGGTTGTTCAACTTGAAAATCGTATTCCCAAAGCGGAGCAAAAAAATATAGAAAATTAAATAGTTAATGTTAATGGTATGTGGGAAGGACACGTCATAAAGGAGAACCCGCCACAATGTGGATCTACGGACTTACATTTATTTATTTGTTTATACTCATCATTTTAAGCAATAACCCTCAAATTTTAAAACAACTTTATTTAAAATTGTTATGAATCAATTTTAAATACAGCTTTATTGGGATAGTTATGACTTAATTTTAAATATAACTTTTTTATTTTTATTTATTATAATAGTAGCTCAGTATTTAAAAATAACTAAAAAAGTAATTCACTTGCAGCTATGTAGATTTAAAAATTACTAATTTGATTAAATCATGCTTCTAAGTAAATTACTAATATTAATATTATATATAACTAATATTACATAATAGCAATATTAATCAATAAAATTTATAAATTGAGATTAACCAATAAGAAATGAACTAGCTTTTTTACGTGATGGATGAACTAGGTTATATTTGATGGTTGATCATATCAATTTTGAATATTTAAATTAAACCTATGTATATTATTGTAAGTTTAAGATTAAGTATTGATTTTAATAAACAAATACGTTTATAGGAAAAGAATACAAATATAACCTATAGTGTAGATATATGATTATTATTTTATAGTGAAAAGTATGGATTATTGTATAAAAATATGTGAATTTTGTTTGTTTATACTAATAATTAGCTAGTTACTACTGTAAATACATTAAATCCGTAGTTCTGACATATCAAATGGAAATATCAAATGGACATGTAGATGTGGATGGATAAGTTGCTTTCTATGTTGGTGTAGATGTTGTTGGTGTTCTGCTAGTTGTGCTTAACAAATATATGAGATCTGTTAATAATATTCTAAAGATAAAGAATTGTCTTGATGAGATATTTCTACGGAGGGATATTTGGAATCGATTCTTGGTCTCTCAATTGGTCAGATAAGTTGTTTGGATTGGGGACCGTTGGCTCCGGGTGCATGCTGGATGTACAAGAATAGTAAATGCAGACACTTCAGGAGGTCACCTACTCACAATTTGAATTGATTCATTAATGGAAGTTGGTAAGTGAAGAAAGAGTATTTGAATGGGAAACATCTTTGATTGTGTCTAACAACTTTTAAGATTCTCCCAAATAAAGTATGTCGTCAAAGCCTTGTAGGTAACAGATAAAACTTGTTGCCTTATAAAATATCGTGTAGTCCAATATCCGACAATTTTTTTGGGAAATCTAGGTTACAACTATCAATTTTCAAGATTTTGGATGCCCCATGTTGAGAAATCTAGGGGCAACTAGATTAGATGATTTCTCTTACTTTGATAACTACATGTGATGTATTTTTATTTTATTAAATTCTTCTTTTACTTGATTATATTTAGTGTTATTTTCATCAAACAAATACCAAACCATAAAGAACAGAAAAATAAGAGGATGCAAGATATATGCGATCAGCGAGAGCCAAAACCTCTCTAACTGAGAGGTAAACCCACAAGAATTATTTTCTTCCTATATAACTTCAATTGATGAATTCTAAGACCTATGACCTTTGACCTAGAGCCTCCAATACCAAGTCAAACCTTTCTTGCTTTCCAACCACTTCTGTAATTTCAATCCCCATTAGATTCTTCTGCAACTTCGACTTGCGCAGCAAATTATTTTGCAACCTCAACTTACCCAGAAAACTCTTTTGGAACATCGACTTGCCCGACAAATGTAGAAACGTTGCAACTTCGACTTGCCCAACAAATTATTCAGCAACCTCAACTTACCCAGAAAACTCTTTGGGAATATTTTTATACCCCCCTTTGGAAGGAGGGACAAGAAAGAGAGTTTGAAACCGATATAGAAGGGTTGTAAGGGTTAATATAAGGAATTTGTCCCTCACATCTTAGATAGACAACACACTATTTGTTGTGGGGTTTTTGTGGTGTTGTTATATACCATGGTTGATTATTGCACTAGATTCATAGAGGCAATGATTTTATTAATTTGAATTCAAAGTAGCTTGATTTAAACTTGGTCAATTAATATAAATCTAGATTACTCTAAATCCATATTATTCTAAAGATAATTATGTGGATACATGCATTACAAAAATGTGAAGAAATTCTAATAGCACATTCACATTCTTAGAAGGTGAACACACTATTATTAGAAAATCATACATACTAACAATTCTTGTGGTTCTTTATGTAGAATTATAACATGCCATGACTCCCATATTCAAGTTGAAATCTGGATGTACCTTAGAGAGTATCTATGTGGTTGATTGAGTGTTACTTCATGTTCCTTGAACTTTAGAAGCTTTATTTAGGGCCTAAGGCCCTCTTTTCTCCTCCCCTGGAAATAGTACACTCCCAAAGACCGATTATTATCATGTAACCCATACGAATGGTGATAAATATCCCCTATAAAGGCCAAATATCCCCTGCAGATGTCTTGTGTGGTAACTCAAATACTTGTTCAAAAATATTGATCATGGGAAGATTAAAATATGACCCAAGCACCTTATGATCCTTCCCTAATCATGGATAAGGCCCCAAGTGCCATACATGGTGCAAAAAAACTCCTAATGAAATTGAGGCCAGACTTAGAGGTCCCAAGACCCAACCATGGCACAGAAAACCTTCAAATAGCACCCATAACACACTTGAAGGCTAGACGTATCTTAGATATGATACGTGTGGTGGTTTGAGGCCTTATTCACATCCATTAAAATAGGGAAGTTTTGTTTAGTGACTAAGGATCTTTTTTTCCTTCCCTATCCATTGTAGAGCCCATAAAACCCATTCTTAGGATGAAAAACATACTAATTATGCCCATATTCCCATTCTAATATCTTGTTCATGGACATTAAACATGAGAAAGACTTGTCTTAGGCCTAAGGCCCCTTTTCATTCCTTGGCCAAGATATAAGCCCTAACTCCCACATATGATGTGGAAAACCTCAAAATGGAACCCTTATCCTAGATGGAGGCCTAAAATCCCTCAAAGAGAATTGATCTTTGTCTTTATGGTCTTTTTCATGTAGTGTAAGCTAAAGAAGTTTCATTTTGGGCTTGAGGCCACTTTTTTCATCCCTTTTCCATGGTACAAGCTTAAGACCCATTCTTATTATGTAAAACATACTAATGACACTAAATTTCCCTCATAGAGGCCTAAGATCCCCTATATAGGTCATGTGTGGTTCTTTGAGAACTACTTCACACAACTTAATCAACAAATATTCAAATAGGACCTAAGCCTCTTATGTTCCTATTTTGACCAACCCTACACTTTTAAGCATCATATGTGATTTGAAAGCCTCCAATGTCATTAAGGTCCAATTATGAGGCTCCAAGACCCATTCTTGGTGTGCAAAACTTTTGAATGGTAGACACACCCCTCATAGAGGCCAAATAATATCCCTTAGAGAATATAATTAATGTGGTGGTTTGAAGCCTTTTTAATGGCCACTAATTATTCAAAACTTAAGTCCCTTTTTTTAATTTCCTTCCTTGACCATGGTAATGGCCATGAAACCCATTCTTGTTATACAAAACATACTAAATGCCCATATTATTCGCTAAAATTCTTGTTCATTCCAATTGAGCATGACCTATTAACCTCTAACACTAATTTAAAAATAAAACAATTATAATCTATTTACTAGTTTTAGAAATAAAATAATTATATTCTATTTACCTCTAATTTTGACTCATGGACATTCTCATAATTTAATGCTTTAAGTTATGCCACTCAAAACAAACCATAACAACATAGTCACCCACAACCTATCATCCCTTATCGTTACACTCACCTACTCCAATGCTTGTGTATAACTAAGAAAAAAAAACTAAGAGAAGGACCACAACACAAATCTAGGAATCCATTTCGCTAATAGATTTTGTTTCAGTAAGTGTAGATCTAACTTTTGTGATTTTTTATATAGGTGATTTTCTGACATTCTATGAACCTGTGGTTCTTTTGTCTCGTTTGTTGAGCTCTAGGAGTAGTTAGAAGTTGACTACTTAGGATTCAAACCATTCTATATATGGTGAGTCCTCATTTTGTATTTTGTTTCAATGGGGATTGATGGAGACATTATGCTTCCGACTGCTAATTCATGGGTCGGAATATCAAAAGGTACGTAGTATCCTGACCAGATATGCCCCTTTTTGGGGGGGATCTAGAAGCAGCCTCATTTGTCCCAAGTTATCACATCCTCAAACTAGGCATGCAAGGGAAGAGAAAGGGCCACTCCAAGGCTATTACTAAGAGAAACACAAATCTAGGAAGCCATCACCATCACTGCTAAACCACAACCAAATAAAACCAATAGAATATCTCCATTGTCACATCAATTTATGCAAAATTTTATCGAGCTATTGCCGATATAAATATTTGTATTGAATGTGATGAACAAAGAATTATTAAAATTAAAATTAATTTATTTTTATGTCCTAATGCCAATGTTAATGTTAGCAAAAGTGTCAGAGTGTGGGGAATAAATTGAAGGAAGTATTTTTGAATACCACAAAAGAAAAATCTCAAAATATGTTTTGATGAAACTTTGTAATTTCACTAAAGATGATAGGAAGGAGCAATAAAAAATAACGCTCCAGACTGGTGGTTTATGTGATGTATTTACATAATACAACAGATGGGTATTTTACTGGTCCATGAAGTTTGAAAGGGTTTATGCTAACCAAAGATCTAGTTTTTATGGTCTTGATGGTGCTCTCCCTAGTTTAGTAGAGAAACCCAACTCATTTCTTTGGCACCCATGTCTCCCTCCATTTTTCATTGTCGTCAAACATTGATGGCTAAACCATTTTTTTGGATAAGATTTTTTGCATATAATTCTTCACAGGTTAAGGCCTGTTCAGATACAGTTTTGGAGACATGAGTCGGATGTGATGGTCAAAGAGGTAAGATCTAATTAAATATATACAATGAGATATAAAAATATTGTTTGGTTTTTAATAAGAAGGTGATAAACTGTGTCAGAGTTTGTCGATATGTATATATCTACGTAGTTATGTCTGTAGAAATTGTTTGAATTTTATAGGTAGGTGTTAATTGTGTCGTTGTTTGAATCTATATATTTCTTCAAGGTATTTTCTTTTTATGTAAATTTGCATGATGTATCTGTCTATTCCTTATAGGAATCTGGTGTGGGATTATGTTTTAAGTATTTGAGGTGTATTGGAGGTGTTCCATATTTGGAGTTTTATAGTTATTTTTCTTAATCTCATTTTTGTATGTGCCTATTTTCTTGGGGTTTTCTATTTTTGTATTAATGTTTTCTAGAGTTTGGTTCAGAGGAGGAGAGGAAGATCGATGGTATAGTTTCGTGTCTCAAAATTATGTCTAGCCATTCATATTTTAGATATTGTTAGAGAGAAATTTTGGGTTAGGGAGGATGTATTTCTACAAAATTTGTGGTTTTGACTGATCCTAGCCAATGGGATTGGCAGGAGACAGTGGGAGGTGTTTTTTTTGAGAATATTTTACTCTTTTAAAATTTTTATATTATTGGGGGAGAGATATGGGCTTGAAGTCTCTAGATGAAGGAATTCATTTGTTGTTGAATATCATTTACAAGATATGGGGGAGAATGGATTCAAGCATTTGATACTGAGCAATAGTTTAGGCGGTGGTGAATGTTGCGACATGAATCTGAAATGTAGGTGCAGGTAGATATGGGATTCTCTGTCTCATGCATGCATGTTATCTCTTACCGTTATCTTTTTCCTAGCACTGTTTCTATTTTTTGGGGCTTTGGGGATATTCTTGCTTGTCGTACATTCTCTCCTTTCAAGAAACCTACCATGACCCATTTTGGTTATTGAGAGAATAATGAAGGATCATGGTCTATCGAATTTTATCATGGAATAAATCCATTCAAATTAAATCCTATTGAGGAGGCAAATTATCCCTTACATGCATTCTGAAGGTCCTCTTAATTGATTTTTCTGGTAGGGAGATGACAATGGGGATTTATGAATAACATCACTAATGAATTCATAATATCAAATAGCTAATTTTTAGCTTATCGATATTAATAGGAAGGAATTTTGAATGATAGAAGCTTAGCCTAGCCTGTTGCTAATCCTATATTTACATATTCATCAACTTCTAATAGTAGTCACCCAAGCAATTTTGTGTCAGATCATTTTCTATATATTCGGGTCTATCTTCCTGATTTCAACATAGCCATCATAGTTTCTTGTTTTGACTAATGGTGTATGAATCTTGCAAGGTCTTCATTGTTACAATTTTTGGAGAATTTATTGTTTTAAATTATTTGATTTGGTTGTTGCCTTTGATCTCTTGGGAGAAGATTTTTCACATTCTTTAGAACTAAAAGTATGCATTTTTACTATTAGCTTAATTTTACTTTTGTCCATAATATTAGAACATGGTATTTATTAGTAATTCTATATTTGTTGGTAAGGAAATAGGATTTTCATTTCAAAGTGATCACATGTGCAAGTGCTTTCATATACAGAATATAAAATATGGATTTTTATCTATCCCTACTAACTTTTAGAAGTTTTTCAACCTAAAATCTTGAGACCATCCCTAGTATGTTGATTATCTATCCCTAGTAAATCATATTTCTCATGGTGTGATCCATGGGTCAACACCATTCATACAAACTTCCTTGTAGCAATTCATTATTAATAAATAGACTTAAACTAAAAGATAAATACAAAGGCAACAAAATTTTGTGTTATTTTGATAGTGCTTATATGGTACCTGCAGATCTTCTTGATTACTGATGAGTAGTTGAACAGACTATATAATTTCTTTCAGGTGGAACAATGAGAGGCATTGCTGAGCTTGGTTTTCAGGAGGTGTACCATATTTGTTATAGATTCTGGACTTCATATCGATTATACCCCCTTGAATATGATGGATGTGTAAGCCATTTATCTCTTGGTACAGCAAAATTCTTTGCAGTGTGCTACAAATTTTTAGATTATGGGTCTTCATAGTTTCTTTTTACTATGCAATATTCTTGTTTGAGTTGTCAGCATCAACTTTTATCATCTTTCCAAGAATTTCTGACTTTAACTCCAAATTCTGGAGTACCACAAAGGTCTCTCACAGTTCAGCTTCATATTATCATCAATGACATGATTGCATTCTTCAACTACTTCTCCATAGCCTCTAAGCAAGGACCTACATATCTGCAGTCTACCCATAATTTGTTTTACTCCTTTAACTGATCCAACAATATGGTAGGTTGGTTCTGCAATCTACCACTGCGAAGATGCGAAGAGGAATTTTCCATCGTTCTTCTGGAGATCATACTTAGATAGAAGAATGAGGGTGGATCAAAGTTCTTGTTTGCTTGAGGGGGCCTGACCTAGGTTTAGCGTTAATTAGCCAAACAAATCCCTACACTACTGGCCCTTTCGACATCAACCCGTGGAGTGCAGACTGAAGTCTCACCCAAAGCAGTATGGGGGGATGCTAGAACCAAGTTTCCACACCCTTGAGATGGTTATGATGTCGTTTATCTTTTCTATCCCTGCCTTCGCGCAGGTGATCTCGCTCTAGGGCTTGTAAGATAAACCCTCTGTTTCGGCTTTCAATACCTTCATGAAAGTACACAATTGACCTTCACGCAGCTTTAACCTATGGCTCAGGTACTTTCGCGCTGCTATAGTAGCGTGCCGTGCAGATTCCTCTATTATCCTAAGTGATTCGCTTATCTTGTCAAATACTTAATGATATCATCGCGTAAACAGATGTTCTTACTTGCGTTCACTTAACCAACACATTTACATACATTTGTGCATCATTTAAGCATTATAAGTGAAATTCATACCCAACATAACAAGATGCATAAACAAGAAATAAAGATGCAGAAATTGTAGAATACTTCTCTTTATTGATAATTTCGGACTATTACAGACTCGACTCGCCCTTCGCACTCAGCTGCAAGGGTTCGCGCACTCAGATGTGGACTTCTACCCCAGGCCTCTACACACTTAGCTGCAAAGCCTCTACCTACGCTACAACCCAAGACTTAGACTTCTTTCTCTAAATCTATGACTCTCTTCGTTGTATTCCATTATCTAACTACTTAGAGCTTAGCTCTATTTATATAATCCCATGGTCCGCGGACCATGGGTAGATCTTTTACAGTCGACATTACATTTCCAAAATAAGGGCGGATAACCCTATGACTCTTTAACACCTACGCGCTCTGCAACCACAAAATGCGGAGTCTTTACACTTGGATTACAAAATTTGACCAAAATAT
This sequence comes from Pinus tabuliformis, assembly GCA_031772625.1. NCBI lineage: Eukaryota > Viridiplantae > Streptophyta > Pinopsida > Pinales > Pinaceae > Pinus > Pinus tabuliformis. The sequence goes on along the minus strand of CM062810.1, from coordinate 936,992,240 downwards.
GGGCTTTTAGCCCCAAAACTACCCTTGGGGGATCCTGCGCCTAGCAAGCCCCCAACACAAACATCGTGACTCACCCTCGAGTCACTCTGTAGGCGTGGAGATCTTAGTGCGAAGACCTCCTAACTCTGTTTGGATGACCGCAACCTCAGCAACGCACTGAGCGGCTGCCTGCTGGACTTCTTCCACTCTCTGCTCGGTGACTGCCACTGAACTGCTACCCTGAATCTTCTACTGAGTTGCCTGCAGTGTCGCAAGCTTTCCTTCAATGGAAGTTGTGATCGTATATGCCTCGTCTATCCATGGTTGTAGGCGCGCTTTTAGGACCGCTTCTTTGTGTCGAGCGGCATCCACTTGTTCCTTAAGTGCCTTTGCCTCCTGCATCTGTGTGAGCCTCTGTGTAAGAGCAACTGTCTGCACAGTCCCTTTGACCACGTCATATCTTTTTTGTATCTTGCGCGCCTCTGTCTCCAGGTGCTCTACATTTTAGTCCTCCTGCAGGGTGGTCAGGACCTCGAATGATTGTTCAAAAAGTCGCGTGCAGTCTGCTACTGCACTGTCAACCACCGCTATTGCTATTGTAACAATGGTGGCATGCTATTCCTCGACTTCCGGTGGAGTTATAGGTTGAGCCATCAACTACAATTTTGATATCTGTAGGTTCAGCTCTAGCTGAATCCTGGCCATCTCTTTCTGAGCGTCGCGCACCCTTGTGGCTAACTTGCGGACATGCGCCTTAACCGGTTCTTCTACTTGAATGTCCAACTCTGGAACCATTCGGCAGGATTCCTCCACTACCTATATGATTTTCTTATTTTGTTCCACTGCCTCATTGCGCTGCAGGCCCAACTGCTCGATATTGATGTGTTGCTCGCTCATCACCTACAGAGCGCGACTCTCCTAAGCCCTAAGTTTCGTGGTGACTCCATCCTACAAGAGGTGGAGCGTCTCTCGAGGGAGCGCACCATAATTAATCCCAGCCCTTTCAGGTTGTTGACCGTGGGCCTGTCAGCCTCATTTTCTGTAGTAAGTGCCCCATCTAGTAGCACTATCGTGTTGGTCACCCTTTTGTGCAACATCTTCGCGGTAGCTGAAGTGCCGATCGCGAGGTTGGTGGACACTGTGCCAGCCTGTGGAGTGCGAGCTTGAAACTCCTGCAGCTCTGTCCAAAGAGCCCCTAATACTAATTGTTGCTGCTCTTCAAACTGTTGGAGGGCCTCCGAGGTGACATCCCTCACCGTTTCTCCAATATCATGCAAATGCCCCTCAGTGAGGGTGATTGGGTCGAAGGATGCCTTTGAAGCCTTGGTTTTCTTCCGTGGTAGTGCATTCTCTTGCGGTCATTGACACTTGAGTTGGGTGGATGTCGTCTGCAGGCCTGCGCCACCTTGTTTTGTCAGCTCCTCTGTTTCTGCCTCAGCCCCGGGCGAAGGTGACTTCTGTCCTTCACGCTCTTCTCCTCCTATCTCATACTGTTTTGCCAATTTCGCGGTGTCGTGCGCTGCCTGGGTCTTAGCCTCCACTTCCTCTTTTCTGTGCTTCTTAGCCAGCTACACCATTCTGAGCTCTATTTCTTCCTTCTTACGCTACGTGGCGGACTTGTCCATTTCCACCACAGAGCCTGTTGCAGCGCGCCACTCCAGTAGCCAAGACTCGAGGACTGCAAAGATAACATCATCTGTTTCCAAATAAAGTAAGTTATTCCATGTCTTCGTGGGGTCCTTTCGTGCCTTGATAAAGACATGGTGGAAGTCCACTTTGAACTCTACAAAGCTCTACAAACTAGCGTATACTATGGGTGACAACTGCGGCTTGCGATTGATCCCCATTCGGATACTCATCTCCATAAAGATCCAAAAGATATTGCTTTCTTTTATGCGTTGCGCGTCCTTGGTCACCCACAACGAAGCATACTTCGTTGCCTCTGGAAGGTCCGGCGCGACCGAAGGGAATTGGTTGTCTTCTGGCAGCTCCCATGCCACTAGTATGATCGACAGCAAGAGCCACATGTAGTGGAATGTCTTGCCCTGCTACTGTGCCTTGTGACAATTCGTAAGGAACTCACCGCATAGATAATTCACCCAATTGAACTAGACTCCCTCAGTGCATTGGGCTGCTAATGCAATCACAGGCATGGGCACCTCATCCGCGCAGCACTTCCGCATCACCTTCCCTACTAATATTTGCGCTACTACCTTGACTATAGGGTTGTTAATGCTAGAAATGGCATATCCCCGCTTCTCCTTCTCCAACTTGAATTTCTTCTTTATGGCTTTTGCGAGGGACAACTCACCACCTTTTCCTTCTGATATATTGGTTGGATCCTCCCCTGAGTAAGGCAGTCGTGTGATCCAATGGATCAAGTGGTCTATGATGGGAATGGGTTCCTCCAGTGACAAACACCCATCATGCACCAAGTAGAGAAGCTGCCTGATGACGAAGACGGTCTCTGGGGTGCGGTGGTAATGCGGTACCTAGAGCAAGTTGAGCATCCCGACTTTCACTACACCCTTGATCCATGTTCGCGCTCTAATTCGATTGTTCCATCAGTCGTTTCAATCTGTCGGCACATTAGCTGCTTAGTTTCTAAATGCAGGAATTTCTCATGATCTGCGAGGTCCCAATCTTTGAACTTTAGTACAAGAATGTGCCCTAAGTGCGGCCCCTCAAAAACAATGTCATCCGGGAGCAACGGAGTTTGTAGGGAGCTCTTGCTCTTGTCTATGTCCTTTGGCACCTTGGATTTGCCCTTGCACAGAGGAACATATTCTGGTAACCTGGTAATAGGGTCCGCACCCTAGGTTTCAACTTCCATTTCCAAATCCTCCTCATTCGCCAAGATTTCTTCAGATTCTTCCTCGTCTACCTCCAAATTAATGACCTTTCCCTTTTCCTGCAAAGTGATCTTGGTCCTCTGTGGGTTTCTTGGTGAGATGCACATCGGTAGCATAGTCTTCTTATCCTTCTTTGGTCTCGATGTTTTGTGTGATTTAGGGAGCTCGACTACCACTTCAGCACTCTCTGGGGTAACTTCTACTACCTCAATTTCCTGAGTGGCTTCCTCGGGTGTCAACATCATTCTATTCAGGAGATCATGCGTCTCCTTTAGCAATCTATCAAACGCTGAACTTTCTCTCAAAGCCTCAAAATTCACACAGTCCATACACACCTGATAGTGCAATAGCTGAATTTTCAAAATGCCAAGTGTTTTTCACTAGACAACCACTTGTGATTTATAGGGCCTTTTGAATTCAAATCTGACTGTTCCCCCCACACTCAGCCCATTAATGCTAGATTAGCGGCAGATTTTCAAGAATCTAATCCATAAATTTCGCCTTAAATTCCTGCCGCGCACTCTATTTGGCCACAATCCGACCATCAAATCACGAACAGTGACTTTAATGGTCACTTTCCAGCGGACCTACGTGCTATTTCCACAAGTAGCACAGCTTCCTTTGCGCTGTCGTGGACCCTGTGACACTTCCTTGCTTCGTACAGTCCTGAAATCGCATAGCTCCCCAACCTGGGCAGTGTAGTTTATATTCCCGCACCTCCTTTCAGCTGCCTAGAGTGCTAATACTATGCTTTCCGCATAGTTAGATGGCTGAGCCACCTATGTATACCTTCAATTGGATACCATTCACCTTTCTTGGGAAGGGATCTCCATTCAACTTAACCAATTGGACCACACCACCATTGGTAATCTCCTTAATAACATAGGGCCGCAGCCAATGCATTCTGAATTTCCCTAGAAATTTATCAAACTTACTGTCATACAACAACACCAAGTCATTCACCTTAAAGGTGCACATCTTAATATGTTGGTCATGCCACGCTTTTTTGCATTGCTTTTGGACTTGTTGATGAAATCCAGCTAAAAATCTCTCTTCTTTGAGCTCATCCAGCTACACGAGCCTCTCTTCCAGGGCTCTGCAATCCATCATACATGTGAGTGCTACTATGCGTAGACTAGGCACGATGTATTCCATAGGCATTACGGCTTCCACACCATAGACAAGCCTAAAAGGGGTTTGTCCCGTCAACTTCTTGCATGTCGTTCGATAAGCCCACAATACTGCAGGTATGTGTAGGTCCCAATCACTTCGTTGAGCATTACAAACCTTGGTCAGTGCATTTTCAAGCACTTTGTTGAACGCCTCCACTGTCCCGTTAGCCTGTGGGTGATAAGGTGTGCTCTTCTGGTGATATACCTGAAATTCCTTTGTTAGTGTGCTGATTGTCTCATTCAGGAAGTGCATACCATGATCACTCATCAAGATCCTTGGACATCCAAATCACGTCAGTACATGCTCAAATAGGAACTTCGCACCCTTGCAATCCTTGATCAGCTGCGCTTCTACCCAACAAGTCAAATACTGTGTCGTAGTCATAATGTACCTCGCCCCTGTCTTCCCTTGTGGCTGAATGGGTCCTACAAAATCTATTGCCCACTTCTCGAAAGGTTGCAACGTCATTTGTGGATTCAAAGGCATTTCATCCCTCCACGATGGCCTGCCTGTTCTTTGACATACATCACATGCCTTGCAATATTCTTTTGAATCCTGATGAAGGGTTGGCCACCATAACTCGGCGTGTAGAATCTTCTGTGTGATTTCTCTCTTTGCATAATGTCCTCTCATGGTGCCCCCATGAGCATCTGCGAGGATGATGCTTCATTCAAACTCAAGTGCATACCGTCACAATATCTCATCAGTCCCCATCTTGTATAGATGCCTAACAATGATAGAGAAATCTGTCGCGCACACCACTAATTCCTTCTTTTGTTGGACAAAGTATCCTTCTGGTGCAGTTCTTGTTGTTAGGAAGTGTATTATATCCTTGAAATGACCATCCGCGACATGCACTGCAAATAGTTGTGCATCAGGAAATCCTTCTTCCAAGTTAGTAGGTTCCTCCTTTGTTTCGATGCGCGACAAATGATCTTGTCTCGCGTTTAATCGTCCAGGCTTCACAACAACTTCAAAATCGTACTCTTAGAACAATAAGAGCCATCTGCAAATTCGCCCCCCCAACATAGGCTTATTGACCAGGTACTTTAGCGCAGAGTGATCCATATACATCTTAAAGTGGCATCCTAGAAAGTAGTGTCAGTACTTCTGGAGCACATACACCATAGCTAGCCCCTCGCATTCAGTGGTAGAGTAGTTCTTTTTTGCTTTGGATAACCTGCACTTGTGAACACGATAGGGTGGTCCAAGCCTTCTTCGCCATCTTATGTTAGTACTACCCCAAGCGCTATACATGACACGTCAACATGTACATGAAACTCTTTACTCTAGTCCAGGAAGACTAGAATCAGCATGGTAACCAAATTTTCTTTCAATATATCCAAGATTTTCTTATAGTCATCGTTCTAGCAGAACGTGACATCCTTCTTCAACAATTTTTCCATCGATGCGGTGATCTGGGCATAGCTTTTGATAAACTTTCTATAATATCCTGTATGTCCCAAAGTAGCGTGCAGCTGTTTCACACTCCTTGGCGCTTCCAAATTCAGTATCACCGCGATCTTCGTGGGGTCTACTATTAGTCCTTTTCTGGAAACCACATACCCCAATAGGTTCCCAAAAGGAACGCAGAATAGACACTTCTTGAGTTTGAGTGTGATCTGGTATCTTCAACAAGTATCCAACATCAAGCGCAAGCTCACTACATGGCACTTAACCAGCCCAAATACAATCCAGTCATCAAAATATACCTCCAGGAACTTATGAATAAATTCCTTGAATGCCGCAACAACCACGCGTGAGAAGATTGCAAACACATTCTTCAATCCAAACGGCATTACAGTATATTGAAAGCAACCCCACTCGGTCGCAAAGGTTGTATTGCTCCTATCCTCCGTTGCGATTTTGATTTGGTGGTACCCAGAGAACCCATCAATGAAGGAATATGCTTCATGGCCACCTACATTTTCCAACACTTCATCCATGAATGGATTTGGGAAAGGATCATGCACACAAGCATCATTCAGTTTTCTGAGATCCACGCATATCCTCATCTCATCCTTTTACTTCTTCTCTTGCACACAATTGGGCTTACCCAATTGAACTCTTCCACAGGCTCAATGATGCCTGTTGCTATCATTTTGTCTAGCTCTAACCGGACCTTCTCCTTGTATTTCAGATTTAGGTAGTAAGACCTCTACTTAACTGGCTTCGCATCGGGTTTTAACGTGACCTTCATCACTACTAGATCTCTAATTATTCCTTTCAAATCCATAAACTTGGTAGGGAATAAGTCCTTATATTCGCGGAGTATTTCAGCAACCTTATCCACTGTCGCGTCGTCCTAGTAGTCTCCAATCTTCGTGAATTTGGGTTCTGCCTCTGTACCAATTTTCACTTGTTTGTTTTCACCGGCGCAGTTATATCAGGGTTCTCAATCTGCGGTCCTCGAACCTCGTGGTGGCCTTCTATTTTTGGAATGTTAATCTTCCGCAAATCCTCATCCTCCTCTTCAGTAGTTACATTATAATATTCCATCGCGTGACTTAGCTGAGTAGCCCATTCAGGTTGAATTAGGTCTAAAGGATCCTGTGGTATCCTAAAGATGGCTACTTTCACCTCTTGTAGTGCTTCATCAATACTGTCAAACCCATCCTTAAAACTGAATTTCATCATGAATCCTTCGCGCAGGATATCCCATTCACCTGTCCCATGGCGGAGCTCTGTTTCTATATACCAATTCATTGGGATAACATCCAAGGTATGACAGAACAGGTGCACCCACTTAGGTTGGGGATTTTCTCCATAAGCTTGCGTCCATTTGGCCAGATGCATGCATGGATCATTCTTCCCATCGTACTTGTCTATCAATCGCATCTTAGGCTTTCCAAATCATGTTCTCATCATCCTCCTACATTCGTGCAAATCATCAAAGCTTCCCTTGTGCGTACCCCACCATCTTGCGGGCGTAGCGCACAGAGCCCAGTCCAAGGCCTGGAAGCGTTGCTTTTCTGGCACCTCCCTTTCAAATGCATCCAAAAAGATATCTACCTCATTTAGACCATCATAAATAGGAATATTTCTTACCTCTGACGACACACAACGTAGTGACCAGGTCATCATGTTGCAATTCAGCGTAGTTACCTCATGTAACCGATTCTTCTAGCGTTCTATTTCTTCGTCAGATTCCCAAGTGTAGGAACTATTGCGATCCCACGTAATCCATCCATCCGCGGTGGGATTCACCCAATCTTGGTCTCGCGTTGTTATCTTATAGATGCATTCCAGATCATCATCACTCTCATAATCACAAACTGGTTCTGTATAGCGTGATCCTTCAGCAGGATCCAGGGGTATTATTACGCGCAATGATTTCTTCTCAAAGATCATCTTTTGCTTCTTCAGATTGATTACCCCGTTCATATCAGTAGCCCAGTCGATTCCTAGGAGTGCAGGGTAGGGATTGCTATCATCCACAATCTCTATTACTTCAAAATTTGCCAGCGCGCTCGCTCCCTCAATATCCACGGTCACCCCCTGCAGCCGCCCCATGGGTATGATTTTCTATTGATTCACCATCCTTAGCTGAATCAGAGACCATTGCAGCACAAGTCTCCCCATTCACTCCCAAGTCTACTTTGGTAGGACATTCGCATCTGACCCCAGGTCCAAAATGACCTGATCCATTTCATACTCTCCTATTTGTGCGGTCAGTCTCATCTCCCGTCCTAGTCCTTGTTTTATGCTTTCCAATCTTTCGTACCACGTGCGGCTCACCTGTCACGGTTCCAATGCATCTATTGATGAGTTCTTGTAGCCCTTTTACAGCCTTACTATCGTGTAGTAACTGTTATCAGGAAAACTAGTGTCCATTCAGAGCTGCTAGTCCCACTAAGATGGGTAGCTATCTTAGAAACAAACAAACTAAAGTCACTTGTGTTTTCCTTTATGATAAGTAGATGAGAGAGAAACAGAGAGTACCAACCTCAGTCTTTCGCTTGGCTCCTTGCTTGTTTCCTCTCCCCTTTGACAGATATTTTCCACTCCTTCCTCACTTGTCCCACTTCAAAGAACACCTGTAGAGACAAAGCAGCATAATACCATCAAAGCATAGAGATCAACAATCATAAACAATATAGGATCAGATATATATTGACCATACAAATGCATATATCAACTCAGACATACAAGAATATGGAGGAAAACTCAAATAGCTTTATTGATAGAAGTAGTAGAAGAGAGGATTACAACCCATTGATCTGACCCAACACTCCTCCCAGCATGAAAGCCCTTCTTCACCTCATGAAAAGCTAGATCACCCAACACTATGATGTTCCACAAAGAAACCAATAGCACTTCCTTACAAAATACCAAATTCCAGCCTTTGGATCTCTAGGATGAGGGATGCATATATAGATGTTTGCAGGTGGGTGAGTCAGCTTCTGGGTTTTTGATTAGTGTCATTTCTCTGATAGTTCTCAATTACACTTGGAGATTTCATGATCTCTTACTCATCCCTGGGCGAATTCAGAGAGGCAAGTGTCACAGGAGAAGTTTTTGGAAGATTCCATGATCATCCTCCTTGCAAACTGTCTTGCCATTTGTCTGCTCTCGCCCATCACACCCCATAGAAGGGCTTTTCAGTATGCATCACACCCCCCGTGTGCATTAGGTGAGATGCATCGCACTTTGACCATGGAGCAGGTGATATGGTCCAGTTTTGACCAGTTCTGAGCAGTTTTTCATGGAGAACTTCTGGGAGATGATGTAATCAGTTGACCTTGTTCCTTTAGGGTATGAAACAACACTTTTAGGGACTTAGAAGCCCTTGGTTTATGGACATATAAGATTGGGGTTGCAGTGCCCAAATATGTCTATAACAGTAACTTCATACAGGTTTCCAGGAAAGTTGTGAGCATAGAGGGGTCCATCTCCTGCTCAGGCTTATCCTTTCTTCCCGAAGTGGAGGCTTCAACAAAGCTTTTCTTAGGTTCCGTGAAGGCTTCCCAAGCATGCTCCAAATCAAACTCAACCTCTTTCGTTGGGGCCTTGAAAACCTATGTACTATCTTTCGGTTGTTTCCCCTTGTCATCTCCCGTCACGATTCCACTCCATAGAACTATATTTACGTTTGGATCTTCCTCACACAGCTCAGACCTCATCATCTGCAGGTTCTGAGTTGGGGGAGGCGAAAGTGCCCCTTTGTCATGTATCCTAGCTATGAGCGTAGGAAAATCTTTTGTTCCATGATCAAACAACGTGCAATACTTGCACGATGAACACGTTGGATTAGTGCAATCGCGGGCAGAGTGTCCTGGTCCTCTACAATTGTAGCAAATCAACTGTCCTTGACCTCTACCAAGTCCTCCTCCAACTCAGTCTCATCAACGTCCTTGAAATCCTATTCGAGCCATCCCTGCATTCTATTTAAGGAGCCGCATTTTGACTTAAACCCGATAGGTGGGAGTTCTATCCATCATCAATTCATAGCTCCTACAAGTACGCTCATCGTGTCCTACCAACCTACAAAAGTTGCAGAACAACTGATGCGGTGCTTGTACATACTTTTGTAGCAAGTGACAGTTATCTGTGGCATGTTTTCCGGCTACCTGATTGATAGCGCACCATAATGTAGGCCTCGTGCTAGGTCTTGCTTGGGCTTCTGGCCTTAAAGGCATTGGTCCTCCTCCTGCAAGGTAATTTGCAAAGACTGGTCAATGGTCTTTGTCATTACCCTAACTCTTACACTTCAAGCACCATACCTCCTCGTGTACCTCTGGCTGAACCATCCTATCCTGCTTCAAACTTTGCATCTCAAGGCACAGATTCTTCAGCTACACATGGATCTGCTGGACTCCTAGATTAGGATCTTGCATTGGAGTCTCATGTAGTCTCATGGAAATCTCCAAGGCCTATGCCTGAGTTGTTATCTTCTACTGCGACAACGCACTCCTTAAGTGTGGTAGTAGCGAAGCCACAAACCACTCACGATGTTGTCCATCTGTCAAGTTCATGTTGGCTTCGTGGATCGTACATTTCAGCCTCTAATCTAGTTCCCAAGGCATCTCACCTGGTTGCATCGTGATCTCTTTGAATCCCACAATTGACTGTGCTTCAGATTTAGGCCTGCTAAATTCCCTATTTAGTGTTGCTTGGATGTTTGCTACTCCAGCATTCAGGTTATCGTTAGAGTACTTAATATACCAGGTTAGCGCATGATCTTGCAGAGCACTAACCAATGTCACTTTCTTTATATGATCATCTGTAACACCTTGAGCTTCCCATACAGCCCTCACAACGAACCAGAATTGGTCTGGGTCCTCATTTCCCAAGCCTTTGAATAAAGGCAACTTCACTATATTTTCCATACTGAACCGCAGTGGAGGTGGAGGTGGTACGGGTGAAGTTGGAGGCGATGGTGGTGAAGTCGGAGGTGGTGTGGGCAGAGTTGGTATTCGCGGGAATCCTTGTTTATTAAATGAATAGCGCTCCGCGGAGAAACCTTCGCTATCGCTTCTTTGTCCCTTTGTGGAGGTGAAATTAAGGGGCTATACTTCGAACCCTTTTTTTCTTCTTTCCTGTAAGTTTTTCTTCTTCACGTAGTCCTAAACATCAAGGTAGATGCATAACTCATTTTTCGCACAACAACATTTTAATCCAAGTATTCAAAGATTTTATGTACTTACCTTGCGGTCCTTTGAAAAAACGTCACTTTGCTTCGCTATAGCTCACTGAGGTGTCGACCGCGAATTCAGTCACAAATCCTCCTATGATGCGATCGAGCCAATGATCGACATTGCAGGTGATCTTATCCTTCGATTCTTCCAATATTCGCACTAGCTCTGGGGTCCACACAATTGGACCGTCAAGTTTCCACCTTCCTTGGCTATCTGCCAGCTTTGTGATCAACTCCTATAGCTCAATAGGGAAAGAAAAAAAAAAGATTTTTTGGATCTCTGTATATAGGTATCGGTCCAACCACTATTCCTTTGACGGTCACAGGTTTCTGTTTTCCTGTGCCACAAATTCATGGATCTTTCCATCCAACCAATCTCTAATCTCCTTCTTAGTTGGATTCCAGTGATACGACATCACACATCTCTTATGAAGATTCTGGTCCCCTTTTGCCTTTCAATGCCCCTCGATTCTTTTACCTCAAGTGATATTCAATCGATTTGGGATAATAAAATTTTAATAATTACCGATAGCTTCATCCTCTCCTAGAGTTTGAGGAGTGAGGGAGGATGAATGGGTTTGATAATTCATGGCTTAAGATGAATTAGAGAGGATGACCAATTGGATCTCCCACCAATGCCACTTGAATGTTTTTTAACAACTCTAATAATTTTTAGGTTATCCCTCTCACTGGCTTTATCAACTATCCATTTGACAATTTTGTTGGTTGACCTTCTACTATGGCCAAAAGAGATGTTCATCCTGGCCTAAACTTGTTCAAATTAGCTTATCTTATTTTTTAAAACTAATTACTTTAGTTTACCATGGATTTTCCTACTAGAACATCAATGAGTAGTTTGGAGTCCCATTCAACCTCTACTGAATAGATATTATTCCTGATGCAAAGTTGGATCTTTTATGTTGAAGCTTTGGCCTCAACTTGATTGTAAGTTTCCATGCCAATGAGTTCATAACATATATAAATATTCTACCCTCTTTATCTTTAGGGACTCCACCAGAACTTGCCAAGCCAAGGTTACATCTGGTTGCTACATTGAAGTGAAGTTTAATCATCTCATCCTTAGGAGAGATCTGAGTCACTTGAGGATTTGGAGTATCCTTTATTATTTCTCCTTTAAAGGGACAATTTTTAATAATTTTTATAATTTGTTGAACAAAATGCTTTCATGCATTTTGGTTATTCAATAGAAAGTTATAAGTAGAATATAAGATGTTTATTTAGGCTAGATAGCAACTCCATTTGTCCTAAACAATCATTTGTTGTCAAACAAGATAATATTATATGCTATTGCACAAAACTCATTATGATGGAAACTTTCAACTACAACCCCATACCCTTATTTCTCATATGAAGTTAGCATAGTATTCATTGAATTCTATCCCTTCTTATGTTTCGTGTATATATATTCAAGTACGTAGAGGTAGAGATTATTTCTATGGAAAGATGTAGAATTGGTATATAAGAGGGTATAGGCAGCATATATAGTGTTTATTTAGAACAAAAAGTAATTTCATATATTCTTCAATCATTTTTTTAAGATGAGATATTATTATATGCCATGGAATAGTCTTCTTCATGATGGAAACATCTAATTTTAAATACACATCCTTCTCATATGAAAGTAGCCTAGTACTGGGGTGAATCACCAAGTGGTTTTCCTTTGTTATGTTATCAACACATATTGAAAAAGTGTGTAGAGGTTGAGGATGGCTATATGATAAGATTTGGAATTTGTATATAACAGGGTATATGGTAGTTCACTTTGTGGGCACCACCCCATTCCATACAACTAAAAAAGGAAAAACACCCCTTTCTCCTAGTCATTCCATAATTTTTACTGATCTCATTCTAGTGACAAAGTTTTCTAGGTGGTTGTATTTCCAATATGGAAATGGGCCATAATCTAAGTTGTACAAGTTTCTTGAATGAGGGAACGTCAAAGACATGGGTATGAGTGTATGGAATATCTAGAGGCTTTGCCTAAATTTTAAGGGAATGGAAGATTGGAAGTGGATATATATATATATATATATATATATATATATATATATATATATATATATATATATATATATATATATATATATATATATATATATATATATATATATATATATATATATATATATATACATATATACATACATATATATATATATATATATATATATATATATATATATATATATATATATATATATATATATATATATATATATATATATATATATACATATATATATATATATATATATATATATATACATATATATACATATATATTCCTGTTTTATGTGCCAACATCATTTTTTATCATCTTTCCAAGAATTTCTGGCTTTAATTCTGGATTTTGGAGGACCAACGAGGTCTCTCACAGTTCAACTTCATACCATCATCAATGACATGATTGCATTCTTTAGCTACTTTTCCATAGCCTCTAAGCAAGGCCTTGCATCTCTGCAATCTACACATAAGTTGTTTTACTCCTTTAATTGATCTAACATTATGGTAGGTTGGTTTTGTTATCTACCACTAAAGGTGCTGAGAGGAAGTTTACACCATTCTCCTGGAGCTCATACTTAGACAGAAGAGACTGTGTATAAGTTGTTCATAAAAATGCCTTCTTTCATTGTGGTTATTCAGTAGAAAGTTATAGGTAGCATATAAGATGTTTATTTAGGATAAATAACAACTTCATATGTCCTGAACAATCATTTGTTGTCACACGATATAATATTATATGCTATTGCACAAACTTCTTTATGATGGAAACTTTCAACTACAACCCCATACCCTTATTTCTCATATGAAGCTAGTATAGTATTCATTGAATCGTATCCCTTGTTATGTTTCTTGTATATATATTCAAGTATGTAGAGGTAGAGATTGTTTCTATGCAAGATGTAGAATTAGTATATATGAGCGTATAGGCAGTGTATAAAGTGTTTATTTGGAACAAAAAGTAACTTTATATATTCTTCAATATTTTTTTAAAGATGAGATAGTATTATATTCCATGGCACAATCTTCTTTATGATGGAAAGATCTAATTTTAAATCAACCTGTTAGGCCCCTATACTACTAGTGTAACCCCTTATTGTTATTAGTATAACCCACTTATTATATTGATGTACCCATGTAGTGCCCATATTGTTACTATTGTGCCCCATAGAAGCCCACTATTGTTATTATTGTGCCCTTACATTATTATTGTTATGTCGGCTCTGATTATGTTATGACCCCTTAGACTCCTATATATAGAAAGGAGGTCTTTTCATTTGTATCATCCAAGAATTGTTCATTTATGTAATGTAAAGGAGGTTGCCCCCTCGAAGAGGCTGAATTCTAAGGCGTTGATCTATCTTTTCTATCTTTTCTTGAGCTGGTTTCATAACACAACCTCCTCCTCATATGAAAGTATCCTAGTATTATGGTGAATCACTGAGTGGTTTTCCCTTTTTATGTTGTCATCACTTATTGAAGAAGTATTTAGAGGTTGAGATTGGTTCTATGATAAGATGTAGAATATGTATATAGCAAGGTATATGGTAGTTCACTTTGTGGACACCACCCCATCCCATGCCCCCAAAAAAATGAAAAACACCCTTTGCTCCTAGCCATTCCAGATTTGTTACTGACTTCATTCTAGTGAAATTTTTTTCTTGGTGGTTGTATTTCCAATGTGGATATGGGCCATAATCTAAGTTGTACAAGTTTCTGGAATGAGGGATTGTTAGAGACATGGGTATGAGTGTATGGAATATCTAGAGGTGTTGCCCAAATTTGAAGGGAATTTAAGGTTGTGATATATATATATATATATATATATATATAAGCCCCAAGGGTTAGCTCAGTTGGTCAAAATTAGTGCCTTGCCATCGGGAGGTCATAGGGTCCAATCTCCCCGAAGCCCTTGGGGTCAGGCCTTGCTAGTGGGCCACAGGGCTAGATTCCCTTCGGGGTCGATCAGCCCAGATTTTTTCGTGGATATAGCGCCACCCATTGACCAGGGTGTCCGTGAACACACATAATATATATATATATATATATATATATATATATATATTTGGTCCCTACGAACTCATGATTGGATTCGGCTACCTTCTTGGAACAGGACTGGCATCTCGGTGATCTGGAAAGTAGTTATCAATTCTATTTCATATATTCGGGATGGACTAACCTAGAGGATTAGTTCAGGCTCCTCTATTCGAGTGGGACTGGACCCCTAGACTTGCAATGGTAATGCCTATCATCTTCCTCGTGATCTGATTATTTTCTTATCAAACGCAGGCATCACACATCTTGATCATATTACAGACCTTCAGAATACTAACTTATTTTCTCAGCCTTGGAAATCAGTTATCCAAATTGGTATCCCTGACATATGGCATCAAGATTGGCTTAACTACCTAAATTCACTCACTGAATCACATATTAGGATCATTGATGGGGATGATGAACTGATATGGGCACAGGCAAAACATGCGATATACACCCCCAAGGATGGATATCCTATCATAGTCTATGCACACCGACCACCTGTAATTGATTGGTGGTGGAGAAATATGTGGAAGATGAAAGCTCCCCCTCGCTATAGACTATTCATGTGGGAAGTCCTCCGTAATAAAGCTCCCACTGGTGAAAACCTTATGAAGTGTTCCTTTTATGGACCCACATGGTGTTGTTTATGCCGACAGGACTCCGAATCCATTAAACACCTCTTTCTACACTATCCCATTACAAAGGAATTTTGGGCTTCGATTATTTCTTCTCTTCCATTATCTATCTGTTGGCAAGGCCATTCTATACATGAGGTGTGGAAATCATGGTGGTCTCTGGTTAGGCCACTTAAGGCTAGGAATCTCCCATTACTAGTCTGTAGGGCCATTTTCCTGTCCAGGAACAAGCTCATCTTCTATAACACCTCACCTCTTTGGAACCTTACATCTGCTTGTGTCTTGTCTATTTACTCCTTTATTCTAGATGAAGATAAACCCACCCTAGAATGTACCATCATCCCTGAATTGATTGATAAAAGTATCCCCTGGGCCTATTTTGATTGGTCTACTAAAGCTATGGGTTTTTTTTGGGGGGGGGGGAGGTGGGGCATATTATAGCTATCTGAGACTCACTTCTTCAAAATCCAGATGGGATTGGGTAATGGGACAAATAACTATGCAGAATTGATTACCCTCAGACATCTGCTTCAATTTGCATTAGAGAAACAGTGTAGGGATTTGTAAGTATATGGTGACTCCAAGATCATAATAAATTGGTTCAACAATATATCTAACTATCATGCATATTCTCTGAGACACATATTGGATGATGCACTTCATTTGAGGGCCCTTTTTCGATACAATTGTATGTCATCATATTTACAGGGAACGTAATCAGGTTTCCGACTAGCTTTCCAAGGAGGTTGCGGTCAGGCCTCAGGGTAAATGGTTGATTCCGGAGCAGCTTTATGGGGAACACTTCCAGTAATATCACAAGACATACATTGACATCAGAGCATAGGGGCCATGAAGGCCTATGATTACTTTTTTATTTTGATCTTTATCATGTACATATTTTGGCTGAACACTATGTTGTCTATATCATATTTCGACATGTAAATATCCTCACATTATCAGCACCCCCATTGGGGGTTTTTTGTACTTTGTATATCTGAAGGGTGATTCACCCCATTCTATAGCATATGCTTCTTTAAACATCTACAATATGTAATTTTCAATTTTAATGGAAATTACGATTTTTCCTCAAGGGAAAAAAAATATAATATATATATATATATATATATATATATATATATATATATATATTCATGTTTTATGTGTCACCATCAACTTGTATCATCTTTCCAAGAATTTCTAACTTTAATTCCATATTCTGAGGGACCATGGAGGTAGCTCACAATTCAGATTCATACCATCATCAATGACATGATTTCATTCTTCATCTACTTCTCTTTAGCATCTAAGCAAGGCCCTACATCTCTGGAATCTACACAATCCATTTTACTCCTTTAATTGATCCAAAATTATGTTAGGTTTGTTCTGCTATCTACCACTAAAGGTGCTGAGAGGAATTTTTCATCGTTCTCTTGGAGCTCATACTTAGATAGAAGAGATTGTGTATAAGTTTCTCATCAAAGTTCCTTCTTGCATTTTGGTTATTCAGTAGAAAGTTATAGTTAGCATATAACATGTTTATTTAGGATAGATAGTAGCTTCATATGTCCTGAACAATCATTTGTTGTCAAACGAGATAATATTATATGCACAAACTTCTTTATGATGGGAAATTTCAACTGCAAACCCATATCCTTATTTATCATATGAAACTAGAATAACATTTGTTGAATCCTATCCCTTGTTATGTTGCATGTATATATATTAAAGTATGTAGAGGTAGATATTATTTCTATGCAAGATGTAGAATTAATATATAAGAGGGTATAGATAGTGTATAGAGTGTTTATTTGGAAGAAAAAGTAACCTCATATATTCTTCAATCATTTTTTTAAGATGATATAGTATTATATGCCATGGCACAGTCTTCTTTATGATGGAAAGATATAATTTTAAATCCACATCTGATCCGAATTGGATCCATGAAAAATAATCAAAGTACCATGACTGTATCACATTAGGACAAAATTAGAATTCAAGAGCACAGAGCGATCAGGAAGACCTCTAAATAGTGGTAGTTGGCAGCCAACGAGGAACGACAAGGACCTCGGTCAAAGCGCACTGACCGAGGCCCATAGGGATTGCACGGGAGGCCAAACTGGCACTTGGGAAGCCCGGATTGGGAAAAGGAGGTTGTTTCTGATGCGTGATTAATCGCGCTAAGCTGGGAAAAAACCTTCGAGAAGGAAAGGCCCCGAGCGCTCGGTCGCATGGAAGCTGGGAAAACTGTGGGGGAAAGCACTAAAGGCTAAAGGTGGGACCCGCGCTCCAAAACCGACAGTATATCGGGGGCACTCTTGGGCGGTAAGCAGATTTGGAGAAAAATGAGCTATACCATTCAGCGCCCGATGCGTGGCAGGCGGAGGAGAGAGAAAACCACCGCCCATCGCACACTAACTGTCGAGCAAGTCAAAAGCGCGAAATGAGCGAATAATGTTAGATCTGGGGGCTCTAGATCTAACGGCTGAGAATGTACCCAATGAAAGAACCGGATTTGACAAGGGATTAAGCTGCGATCTATAAGGATTTGAGGTCCGATTTGACCGCTGAGGTGGCTGATGAGTCGTTTCCCGACGTAACCGAAGAACCGAATCGACGAGGAAGAGTTGGCGTAGTTCGCGAAAGGACAAGTGGCCACTCCCTGTGAGCTAATGACCATGATGCAGAGACAGGGAATTCCAAGTGAATAGCAGTAGGAAATTCGACGGAGGTGGAAGGGGAATCGAACAATCGTGAGATCGATTGTCTTTAAAGCGATGAACAGAGATAGAGAAGGAGGGGACACCGAGAGGAATAACCAGAGAGAAGAAGACAAAGACAGAGAAAAGGAAAGAGAGCCAAGATGACCTACAACATAAGGTAGCATCGAGCCATCCATGAGAGGATCTGTCGGGAACTGAGCACCACATTGGGCTCCTCCCATTAAAGACTAGAGAGGTCAAGAGTTGGTAAGGAAAAGAGTCTGTGCACTCTAGTGGCTTAGGGAATCCAAGAACCACCCTACCAAGCATCATTTCTGTTTTAGGAGACTCAGATTGAGCTCCTCATTATAATTCTCTGCTTTAAAGACACAATAAAAGAAGGCCACCACTGAAATCTAGACTGGAGACGTAGCCCTAAAGGATAGGGTGAACTCCTAATTAATTTGTTGTGTTCTTGTATTTGCTTACTGTGTTTCTTTACTAGTTTCCATTCCCAGTGTCTGTGTATTTTGCAATCTGATCGATCCGTTGCCTAAAATAACATAGACACACATCAGCACTTGAGTCTGTAATACCTTTATTCAATAATTAATTAACTGAGGTCACTCAAGAGTGATTTTTAGATCAAGTGGTATCAGAGCTTTAGGCTGTTAAGGTTAGACAAGCTTATGTTGGTTTAGCTGTGAATGCTCACTAGATCAAAGCTCAAATTAGGAGAAGGAGAGTTGGTCGAAACTAATCTTGAAATTGGGAGAGTCTATCCTCGGAAGACAATGTCAGAGGAAGGTTCTATGGGGCCAGACCCTCAATTCATAGAAAGTTTCCTAGCCATAAAGTCCATGGTAGAAGAAATGTATAGGGACTTTAGAAAACACAAGGATGAAGATTCATCAGGCTCTAAACAAGACAAAGGAGAAGATGAATCACATTTCCATGACCACTCAAAAGGAAAAGGGAAAGAGGAAAGCTTTCTCACACCTCCTAATAGCCCTGTACATAACAAGAAAGCATCTTTAATCAAGCTAGATGTTAAATTTGATTTACCTATATATGATGGAGAGTTAAATGTAGAAAAGTTGTACAATTGGATTAGACAAATTGATGTGTATTGCAGAGTACAAAACATCGACTCAAACAAGAGCAAGATTCAGCTGGCAAGCCTACACCTTGGAGGCACTGCCTTGGTTTGGTGGGAAGGCAAAACCCAAGCTGATATGAAGAGACATGGTAAGAGCATCTCTGTCTGGAGTGAATTTTTTTTTGCAATCAAAAAGCAGTTCTATCCATTGGCCTACATGCAACAAGCCATGATGAGTTGGCAAACTCTTCGGCAATTGAAAAGGCAAAGTGTGCAAGGGTACACTCAAGAATTTAGAAGGAGAGCATTGATTCTAGGAATCTCATTAGACTCACTAGAGACTCTGTTGAAGTACATTGGTGGTCTACACAGCTACATGAGGCATACCATCCTCATGTTTAATCCCACTGGTATAGATGAAGTATCTCTACAAGCTACTCATCTCGAAGCTAGAGGAAAGAATGGAAATCCAGAAGTTGGGGGACCATCCCAACCCACTGCAAGCAAGAGCAAGGAGAAAAGAAAGCAGAAGTGGAAAGCAAGGAAGGCTAACACTGCATAGAAAATCAAAGCCTCATGCACTCACTGCAAAAAGGGTGGGCATGATGATGAGCATTGTTGGATTCTGCATCCAGAGCTGAGACCTAAGAAGTTCGAGGGCAAGAAGAAGAAGACTATTGTAGCTATTTAGAAAGATTTGGGGTCCAACTTAGGAGATGAAACAACCATTGCTGCCACAAGTATAAAAGGTAAGGATTCTAAAGCATCTACTAGTAATTTAGTACAATCTATTACTGATGAAGAAAATGAGAGAAAAAGACATGAGCTTTTCCATATTCGAGTTATTTCCAAACATCAAAAGATTGATACTTTGTTTGATAGTGGCTCACAAGTAAACTTAATTTCTGAAGAAATTGTAAAGAAGTTGGGATTAGCAACTACACCTCACAAGAAACCATACCCATTAGGATGGCTAAATGATAAAGCACAACTACAAGTGACTAGACAGTGCAAACTCAAGTTTTCTTTTGGGTCAACATTTGTAGATGAGGTTGAGTTAGACATAATTCCTTTGGATATATGTGGAATTGTTTTAGGGAGTCCTTACTTGTATGATAGAAAAGCTATTTTCTATAGAGCTAAGAACAAGTATCTACTTGTCAAAGATGGAATTGAATACTTTGTAAGAGCTCATAAGCTTAAGAATAAATATACTCTCATAAACTGAGGGCAGATGAAAAGAATGATAAATTCATGCAAACAATTCTTACTGATGGTTGTAAAGGAAAAGAAACCTGATAAAACCAATGTCTTTGAGGGCTGTAATGCTAAATAGCAAGCTAATTTAGAAAAGGTTGTTTCAAAGTATAATATCTTGTTTCAAGAACCTAAAGGTCTGCCACCCAAAAAGGAAATAGTACATGATATTGTTTTGCAGCAAGATGCTCCATTGCCTAACATTGGAATGTACAGGTTGTCTGCTTTAGAGAATGTTGAAATCAAGAAGCAGGTGCAGGAGTTGCTCGAGAAGGGGTTCATCAGGCCTAGCACATCATCATGTGGGTCACCAATCGTTTTGGTGAGAAAGAAGTATGGCTCGTGGAGAATGTGCATTGATTATTGAACACTCAATAAGATAACAATAAAAAATCGTTATCCCCTTCCTCACATAGATGATCTTTTAGATCAATTGAAAGAAACTGTTTATTTCACCAAGCTAGACTTGCATAGTGGATACCATCAGGTCAGAGTTGCAAAACAAGATGCATGGAAGACTGCTTTCAAAACAAAGCATGGATTGTATGAGTGGCCGGTTATGCCTTTTGGCTTAACTAATGCTCTTGCTACTTTCATGAGATTAATGAATGATGTACTCATACCTTTTCTTGATGATTTTGTTATTGTGTATCTGGATGACATTCTGATTTTTAGTAAAACATGGGAAGAACACTTAAAGCATGTTAAGCAGACACTAGATGTTTTGAAAAGAGAAAAACTTCATGTTAAACTCTCAAAATGTGAATTTGACAAAGCATCTCTGAATTATTTGGGTCATATAGTAGGGGTGGTGAATTGAAGATAGATCCCTCTAAGGTGGCAGTCATTGTAAACTAGCCTAAACCCAAGTCTACTACAGAAGTGAGAAGCTTCTTAGGGGCAACACAATATTGGAGGAAGTTCATTTCTAACTTTTCCTCAATTGCAGCTCCCTTACATGCTTTAACAAGATTGAACAAGGTGTTTCAGTGGCCTTCGACACCTTGAAAGAAAAGATTAGTACAACACCTGTACTAGCACTTCTTGATCTTCAAAGACCATTTCAGATCGAAACAGATGCCAGTGACTATGCCATGGGAGTAGTGTTGACATAGCACGGTAAACCCATATGTTATCATTCTGAGACTTTTAATCCTGCAGTAGTTAACTATCCTACATATGATAAAGAATTGTATGCATTAGTTCAGAGTGTGAAAAAGTGGAAACATTACTCAATAGGCAAAGGGACAGTGATACATACTGATCATCAACCACTTCAATATCTACACTCCCAAACTAAGTTGCAACAATCAAGACACTATAGATGGATGGGTTTTCTACAACAGTTTCATTTGGTCATCAGATATAAAATGGGCATACACAATAAAGTTGCAGACATGTTATCTAGACCCATTATAAATGCATCTACTATACTTAAGCATAATTTTGTGCTACATGAAAGCTACATTGAACAATATGCTCAAGATGTAGAATTTAAAGATATATATGCAACTTTAAGTCAAGGCAAACGAGTAGAAGAATTGGATTATCATGTGAAGGACCGACTCTTATACCATTGTGGGAAACTTTGCATTCCACAAACTGAGAGAGTAAAGATAATTAGAGAAGCACACACTTCTTTGATATCAGGTCACTTTGGGGTAAGTAAAACAGTTGCACAGTTGCAAAGATTTTGTTATTGGCCAAAAATGAATGAGACAATTTCTAGATATGTAAGAGGGTGTACTATGTGTGCAAAAAGCAAGCCCAACAACAAGAAACTAGGCTTGTACACTCCATTACCAGTTCCTTCTCACCCTTGGGAAAGTGTTTCCATGGATTTTGTTGGAGGACTGCCTAAATCTAGGAAAGGTCATGATTATCTGTATGTTGTTGTGGATAGGTTCAGCAAGATGTGTATTTTGATACCTTGTAATAAACATATTACAGCTGAACAAACTGAAAAATTGTTTTTGAACATATATGGGTTCATTTTGGATTACCCACTTCCATTGTATCTGATCGAGACACCCGATTTGTGGGGAAGTTTTGGTCAAGTCTGTGGGAACTGATGGACACCAAACTAAAGAAAAGCACAACTTTTCATCCACAAACTGATGGCCAGACAAAAGTAGTTAACAGGACAGTGATCCAGTTACTCAGAGGATATTGCAGCAAACATCCTAAGCTTTGGGATGAACATTTGTGTTATGTGCAGCATGCTTACAACAGATCAAAACATTATTCTACACAGAGATCTCCTTTTGAGACCTGTTTTGGTTTCACACCAAGGTCTCCTTTGGATTTTGTCTTTGGTAAAGATACCACAGTTGAGGGACACAGTGATGTGGACAGGGCAACTAGGTTCATTGAAAAAATCCGAGAGATCCACCAGGCAGTACAGGAACAGCTGGAAAAGAGCCAAGCCAAATACAAGGCTAGGCATGACAAGCATCGAATGGAGAATAGTTTTCAAGTTGGTGAACAAGTCTGGCTGTATATTAGCAAGGACATGATGCAAGGTGAAGGTAAAAAGCTAAAGCCTATCAGGTATGGACCCTTCAAGATACTTGAGAAGATTGGTGAAAATGATTTTCGCCTTGATCTACCAGCTTACATGCACATCTACTCAGTTGTAAATGCATATTGCTTGAGCTTGTTTGAACCCTCACTAATTGAGGATCATGAAGAGCAGAGTCAATTTCCTTCTATTGATCACTTGCTACCTGAATATCTTAATGAATTACAGGAAGAAACAGTTTTGGACAGGAAGGTGAGGACGATGCGCAGAGGAGATGTTGAGTACCTCAGAGTAGGGCTCAAGGGTTCAAAGCCGAGTAGTGCAAAGTGGATCGAGATTGGACAAGTGAGACAACAGTACCCTCACTTAGTCAATGCTTGAAAACCAACTTTTGGTGGTCGAAAAGATTTTTCAGTGGGAAGGTCGTGATCTGAATTGGATCCATGAAAAATAATCAAAGTACCATGACTATATCAGATCAGGACAAACTTTAAATTCAAGAGCACAAAGCGATCAGGAAGACCTCTGAACAGTGGTAGTTGGCAGCCAGCGAGGAACGACGAGGACCTTGGTCAAAGTGTGACGAGGCCCATGGAGACTGCGCGGGAGGCCAAACTGGCACTTGGGAAGCCTGGATTGGGAAAAGGAGGTCGTTTCTGATGCCCAATTAGTGCGTAGCACTAATCGCGCATCATTGGGCAAAACCCTTCGAGAAGGAAAAGCCTAGAGAACTTGGTTGCATGGAAGCCGGGAAAACCGTGGGGGAAAGCGCTAAAGGCTAAAGGCAGGACCCGTGCTCCAAAACCGGCAGTATATCGGGGCCACCCTTGGGCGGTAAGCGGATTTGGAGAAAAATGAGCGATTCCATTCAATGCCCAACGTGTGGCAGGCGGAGAAGAGAGAAAACTGCCACTCATTGCATGCTAATGGTCGAGCAAGTCAATTGCGCGAAATGAGCGAATAACGTTGGATCTGGGGGCTCCAGATCTAATGATTGAGAATTCACCCGATGAAAGAACTGGATTTGATAGGGGATTAAGCCGCAATCTATAAGGATTTGAGGTCCGATTTGACTGCTGAGGTGGCGGATGAGTCGTTTCCTGACGTAACCAAAGAACTGAACCGATGAGGAAGAGCTAGCGTAGTTCGCGAGAGGACAAGTGGCCACTCCCTGTGAGCCGATGACCATGACGCAGAGACAGGGAACTGTTTAAAAGTGTGCAACAAGAAATGCTTGTTGAGAATGCAACAAGATGATGGAGCTTAGTGGAAAGGAGTCGCCTTCACTAAGTGGGCCCGCAGGCAAATTATGGCGCAAGTTCTATTTTTTGGATCCCAGCAGGGATGATCACAGCAGGAGTGACCACAGCAGGAGTGATCACAGTATGAGTGATCAAATTCTATTTTTAGACTAGCTATCAAAAATAGAAAAGTCAAATATTATTGTCTCATAATAATATTTGGACTATAAACTTGATCTTATTCTCTTGGAGCACTTCAGGATGAGCTACGGATGTGGTACATGCAGATCCCAGAAGGAAATACGTGGTTACCTATGGGATGACTAATATTTGCATGCAGGACTTCAGTTAGAACTCAAGTGAGTTGAGTTTAGTGGACTGGAGGTGCAGTTGATGGAGTTGTGTTCAGTTTAACTTTGTTAAACTAGTTGTATTTAGTCTAACTGATCAATAGACTAGAGATGAGTTGGGTGAATTAGTTATTAATTAATTCACAAGTTATTAACTCATAATGCAACTATAGAATACATCAGTTAACTTAGTTGCATGTCAGTGCATGTTCAATTCAGCAGGGACAGGTGTTAGAGGATCAGATTGCTATCAGTTGTGACTATAGCTGTGCATGATGATTTGCACAATCAGAGGGATTGAGTATGCCAATGAATTGGCCAATACCAAGAATTGTAGCCTGTGCTCACGTCCAACACAGTGTGAGTGATTATTTGCAGGTCAAATACAAGTTTGGTAAACCATTCTCATCAATTCTTGAGCAGGTATTGAGCTGTGGAGGCAGGCAAGCAGCGGGGGAGATTTGGAGATCAGATCTGAGCTGTATTGTGTGTAACAGGTGGAGATGGTACTGGATTTCTTGTGATAAGCATTGTACTTTGTAATGTTACATGATTCAATCACTATAATATACAGATAGTTGGGGTTTTTAGCGAGATGCTTTCCCCGGGAAAATACTGTGTTGATATGTGTGATTGATGCTTCTATGTACGCCTGTGAATGTTTCTGCTTCTGTAAATTGATGATCAACGTAGAGGAGGTTATGTATTATGCATGTTCCGCTTATAAGTGTATAATCAGGATAATCTCTGTGAATATGTGTCATATTATTCAAAATTTCTATAGGAACTCCAAGTGAACAGCAGTAGGCGATCCGACCAAGGTGGAAGGGGAATCGAACAGTCATGAGATCGATTGGCTTTAAAGCCATGAAAAGAGATAGAGAAGGAGGGGACAGCGAGAGGAATAAACAGAGAGAAAAAGACAAAGATAGAGAAAAGGAAAGACAATGAAGCAAGAAGGAGAAGGACAGAGAGCCGAGCTGACCTGCAACACAAGGCAACATCGAGCCATCCCTGAGAGGATCTGTCGGGAACTGAGCACCACATTGGGCTCCTCCCATTAAAGACCAGAGAGGTCAAGAGCTGGCAAGGAAAAGAGTTTGTGCACTCTAGTGGCTTGGGGAATACAAGAACCACCCTACCAAGCATCATTTCTGTTTCAGGAGACTCAGATTGAGCTCCTCATTGTAATTATCTGCTTTAAAGACACAATAAAAGAAGGCCACCACTGAAAGTTGGACTGGAGACATAGCCTTGAAGGATAGGGTGAACTCCTTATCAATTTGTTGTGTTCTTGTATTTGCTTACTGTGTTTCTCTATTGTTTTCCATTCCTAGTGTCTGTGTATTTTGCAATCTGATCGATCCGTTGCCTAAAATAGCATAGACACACACTAGCACTTGAGTCTGTAATACCTTTATTCAATAATTAATTAACTGAGGTCACTCAAGAGTGATTTTTAGATCAACATCCTTTTCATGTGAAAGTAGCCTAGTACTGGGTTGAATCACTGAGTGGTTTTCCCTTGTTAAGTTATCAGCACATATTAAAGAAGTATGTAGAGGTTGAGACTGGTTCTATGATAATATGTAGAATCTGTATCTAACGGGGTATATGGTAGTTCACTTCATGGGTACCACCCATCCCATCCCCCCAAAAAAGGAAAAACACCCATTGCTCCTAGCCATTCTAGATTTTCTACTGGCCTTATTCTAGTGGCAAAGTTTTCTGGGTGGTTGTATCTCCAATATGGAAATGGGCCATAATCTAACTTGTAGAAGTTTATGGATTGAGGGAATGTTAGATACATGGGTATAAGTATATGGAATATCTAGAGGATTTGCCTAAATTTCAAGGGAATCGAAGGTTGGAAGTGACTATATATATATATATATATATATATATATATATATATATATATATATATATATATATATTCTTGTTTGAGGTGTCAACATCAAATTTTATCATCTTTCCAAGAATTTCTGACTTTAATTCTAGATTATGTAGGACCACAAATGTCTCTCACAATATAGCTTCATACCATAATCAATGACATGATTGCATTCTTCAACTACTTCTCCACAACCTCTAAGCAAGGCCTTACATCTATGCAATCTACACATAATTTGTTTTACTCTTTTAACTAATCAAACATTATGGTAGGTTGGCACTGCTATCTACCACTATGAAGGTGTCGAGAGGAAGTTTTCATCCTTCTCCTATAGCTCATACTTAGACATAAGAGACTGTGTATAAGTTGCTCATCAAAATGCCTTCATTCATTGTGGTTATTCAATAGAAAGTTACAGGTAGCATATAAGATTTTTATTTAGGATAAATAGCAGATTCATATATCTTGAACAATCATTTGTTGTCAAATGAGATAATATTATATGTTATTGTGTAAACTTCTTTATGATGGAAGATTTCAACTGCAACCCCATACCCTTATTTCTCATATTTCTCATATGAAACTAGCATAGTATTCATTGAATCCTATCCCTTTTTATGTTGCTTGTATATATATTCAAGTATGTAGAGGTAGAGATTGTTTATATGGCAAGATGTAGAATTAGTATATAAGAGGGTATAGGAAGCATATAAAGTGTTTATTTGGAACAAAAAGTAACTTCATATATTTGTGAATCATTTTTTTTAGATGAGATAGTATTATATGCCATAGCACAATATTCTTTTTGATGGAAAGATATAATTTTATATCCACATCCTTCTCATAGGAAAGTAGCCTAGTACTTGGGTGAATCACTGAGTTGTTTTCCCTTGTTATGTTGTTAGCACATATTGAATAAGTATGTAGAGGTTGAGATTGGTCTATGATAAGATGTAGAATCAGTATATAACAAGTTATATGGAAGTTCCCTTCGTGTTGGGTTGTGTTATATTCTTTCCACGACTAGCCCACATAGTTAACCGGGGGGTTAGAGGGGGGGCGGAGCCCCCCTTTCCTTGCGCCGATTGTGTAGAGGGGGGTCATAGGGGGTTTGAGGGGTGTAGGTAACCCCCCTCTATGGGGTCCGGGGTAGTGCCCCAGATTTTTTTTTTTTTGGACCCTATATTAGGTTTGGCAGACCTACCTATGGTTTTGTGCATGTTTTTCACACATGGTTTTGGACGCAATGGTTTTTCGTCCATGGTTTTGGACGCGATGGTTTTCGGTCCATGGTATTGGATGCTTTGGAATGTATAAATATGTATTGTAACATTGAAAGGAACATAATGAAAAATCAAGCTAGTAGTCCCAGTTTTGGGATCCAAGGGAAAATCTCTCTGTATATGTGTTTTATGTGTTATGCTCTAGCATTGTTTATTTTTTGTGTTTTAGAATTCGTATGCAGGTAATTTCTGTATAGGGTTAAAACCTACATTTGGTATTAGAGCAATTTTGGCTTCAAGGGACGCCTTTGTTGCTGAGGGGTTTCGCTCAAGCCTGTGGTAGATCCTGCTTAGTGGGAGATCTGCGGGGTCGATTCTGGTGGTGAAAGAAGATGGCGAGCAGTGGAAAGATAGAGATTGATAAATTTAATGGTCAAAGTTTTGAGTTATGGAAACTCAAGATGGAGGATCTGTTGGTGGATAAAGATCAATGGATCGTGGTAGATCGAGGTACTAAACCAACGAGAGTGTTTGATGAAGAATGGAAGAAGTTGGATCAAAAGGCTAAGAGCACAATACGATTGTGTGTCTCGGATTCAGTATTGCTAAATGTATCAGGGGAAGCTACGACGAAGGCTTTGTGGGACAAGTTAGGGAATTTGTACCAATCTAAGTCTCTGGTGAATAAACTATTCCTATGGAAAAAGCTGTATAACCTGAGGATGAAAGATGGAGACCCGGTGACAGAACATCTGAACGCATTTAATACTATGGTAAGTCTGTTATTATTTGTTGATATTAAAATTTTAGATGAAGATAAGTGCATCAGTTTGTTGTGTTCTCTACTAGACTCATGGGATAGTCTAGTTATTACAATAGGTAGCAATACAACTGCCTTGTAGTTTGATGAAAGAGTCTCATCCTTGCTGACGAAGGAGATGAGATGGAAAAATATGGAGAGCCAGTATGGTGATGCCTTGTCTGTACGAGGACAGTCCCAGAACAGAAAAAAAAAAAAAAAAAAAGTCATCGAGTGGGAGATCTAAATCTAGAGGGAGATCAAAATCTCCAGGAAAACCTGTAAAGGTGGTGTGCTGGAAATGCAGAAAGGAAGGGCACTAGAAAAGGGACTATAAATCTAAAGCTCCTAATAAGGAAAAGGGATCTGATGATGCTCCTTGTACAGAGGCGAAAACCACCTCAGATGAAGGTGGGGATGTGTACTTGGCTTCTTCAAGTACACATGTAGATCTTGAGGCATGGTTGATTGACTCAGGTGCATCCTTTCACTTCACTCCCCATAGAGAGTGGTTCTGCGAGTATGAGAAATATGATGGTGGTGATGTCTTCTTGGGGGATGACAGGAAGGCTAGAATCATTGGTCGCGGAAAATTAAAGTTGAATTTGCAAGGTGGAAGGTTTAGAACACTTCCGGTTGTTCTGCATATTCCTAAATTGGCCAGAAATATGATTTCTGTAAGCAAGCTGGATGATGTAGGTGTAAAAATAGTGTTCAAGAAGGATACCTGCAAGATGGTTCAGGGAGCACTGGTATTGATGTGGGGAGTTCGGATTGGAACTCTATAAAAGTTGCAAGGTAGCACTGTTGTTGATGGGTGCAATAGCTCTGTGGTTCCTAAAAGTGGAGTAGAAAATCTAGTGGTCTCTGGAGAGAAGACCATGCTGTGGCATCAAAGGCTTGGACATATTGGAGAGAAGGGCCTTTGAATACTTCATGGTAAAGGTATGGTAGAAGGTATGAGTAATAGCTCTCTGGATTTTGATTTCTATGAAAATTGTGTATATGGGAAGCATAATCGGGTGAGTTTCCCCTCTGGTGGTAAGAGGGCGAAACATATATTAGAGCTTGTGCACAGTGATGTGTTTGGACCTGTGAAGGTTCCATCACTGGTAAGTCTGTGTACTATGTATCATTTATAGATGACTTCTCAAGGAATAAATGGATATATTTCCTTAAGAAGAAATCTGAAGTCTTTGACAGGTTTAAAGAATTTAAGGCTCTAGTGGAAAACCAGATAGAGAAGAAGATAAAGGTGCTGAGGACAGATAACGATGGAGAGTTTTGCAGTAAGGAATTTGAAGAATTATGTAAGAAGTGTGGTATAGCACAGCAGAAGACTACTCCATATACACCTCAACAAAATGGAGTTGCAGAAATAATGAACAAGACGTTGATGGAAAGGGCAAGAAGCATGCTCAGTGGTGTTGGGTTAGGACAAGAATTCTGGGCAGAGGCGGTGGAGACTGCATGTTACCTGGTCAACAGATCACCTTCATCAACATTGGAAGATAAGACTCCACAAGAGGTATGGACTAGTAAGAAACCTTCTCTTTCACATCTGAGGGTATTTGGATGTGATGCATATGTACATGTTCCAAAGGAGAAAAGAACCAAGTTGGATAGTAAATCTGAAAAGTGCATCTTTATTGGGTATAAGGATGGTTTAAAGGGTTATAAGATTTGGAACCCAGTAACAAGGAAGGTTGTGTACAGCCAAGATGTGGTGTTTAGAGAGGTGAAATATGTTATTAAACATGAAGTCCAACCAAAGGAACCTGAGAAGATAGAGTTTGAGCTTAAGGAGGAAGAATCAGACTCTACAACAGAGGAGGAATCAGAAGATGAAGAGCCACAAACTCCGAGTGTGAGAAGATCAATTCGAGAAAGAAGGCAACCAGAAAGGTATAGTCCATCTGCTTTTGTTCAAATTTTTCTTTACCTATTATTGACGATGATCCCAGAACTATGAAGGAAGCAGTAGATTCAGAGGATGGAAAACTCTGGAAAGAGGCCATTGTTGATGAAATTGCATCTTTGCACAAAAATGGGGCTTGGGATCTAGTGGAGTTCCCGACTAGAAGGAAACCCATTGGAAGCAAAAGGGTGTTCAAGAAGAAGACAAATGCAGAAGGAAAGGTGGAGAAATACAAACCTTGGTTGGTAGCAAAAGGTTATTCCCAGGTGCCAGGAATTGATTTTGGTGATATTTTTTCTCTTGTTGCCAAGGTAACTTCTATTAGATTTCTTTTATCTGTTGTTGTTGCTTTTGATTTTGAGGTAGAACAGATGGATGTGAAGACATCATTTCTTCATGGGGATCTGGAAGAGGAAATCTACATGAAGTAACCCGAAGGCTTTGCGGTGAAGGGTAAGAAAGAACTAGTATGCAAGTTAAAGAAGTTTCTGTATGGGTTAAAACAGTCACCAAGGATGTGGTATTTGAAATTTGATACATTTATACGGGGACTTGTCTTCACCATAAGAAAAGCAGATCACTATGTGTATTTTAAATTAATTGGTGATTGTGTTATTTATCTGCTCTTATATGTGGATGATATGTTGCTGGTTGGAAATGACAAAGAAATTATCTAGGATTTGAAGACCCAATTGTCCTCCAAATTCAACATGAAAGATCTTGGTGCTACAAACTATATTTTGGGCATGGAAATTAAAAGAGATTGGGAAAAGAAGAAGCTCTGGTTAAACCAGAGGAAGTATGTCGAGACAATACTACAGAGGTTTAATATGAAGGATAGTAAACCAGTGGAGGTTCCTATTCCTGTAGGTGTGAAGTTATCTGTTGAACAGTGTCCCAAGACACAAGAAGAGGAAGAGGACATGTCCCGTGGTCCATATTCAAGTGAAATCAGTAGCTTGACGTATGCAATGGTTTGTACTAGACTAGACATTGCACATGCAGTGGGAGTATTGAGCAGATTTATGTCAAAACCAGCAAAGGAGCACTGGACAGTAGTGAAGCGGGTTTTCAGGTTTTTGCGTGGCACTAGTGATTATGGTTTGTGTTACCAAGGAAGACCAGGATTGGACAGAGTGTTGGATATTCGTGGCTTTGTTGATGTAGACTGGGTTGGAGATCTAGATCAGAGAAGATCTACAAGTTGGTATGTGTTTAACCTATTTGGAAGTGTAGTCAGTTGGATGAGTAAGAAACAATCTATAGTGGCACTATCAACTACAGAGGCATAATACATGGCAACCACTCATGCAAGCAAGGAAGTAGTTTGGTTGCAGAGATTGTGTTCAAGTATGGGGTTAGTACAGGGAGCTATAAGGATAGACTGTGATAGCCAAAGTGAAATTTTCTTGGCAAAGAACTCCGCATATCATTCAAAGACAAAGCACATTGATGTTCAGTATCACTTTGTGAGGGATATGATAGAAGACAAAAAGGTGTTGCTGGTAAAGGTGGACACTTTGAAGAATACTGCAGATGCATTGAGAAGATCTGTGAGCTCTGAGAAGTTCTCTTGGTGTAGAGAAACAATGGGCGTTATAGGGCTGGATAAATGACTAAGCTCTCCTGTGGTCCCCTGTTGAAGGAAAACAACAAGTGGGAGAATGTTGGGTTGTGTTATATTCTTTCCACGACTAGCCCATGTAGTTAACTGGGGGGTTAGAGGGGGGGCATAGCCACCCCTTTGTTCCGTGGATTACGTAAAGGGGGGGTCAAAAGGGGTTTGAGGGGTGCAGGTAACCCCCCTCTATGGGGTCTGGGGCAGTACCTCGGAAAATTTTGTTTTTGGACCCTATATTAGGTTGGGCGGACCTACCTATGTTTTTGTGCATGTTTTTCGCACATGGTTTTGGACGCGATGGTTTTCAGTCCATGGTTTTGGACGTGATGGTTTTTGGTCCATGGTATTGGATGCTTTGGCATGTATAAATTTGTATTGTAACATTGAAAGGAACATAATGAAAATTCAAGCTGGTAGTCCCATTTTTGGGATCCAAGGGAAAATATCTGTGTATATGTGTTTTATGTGTTATGCTCTCGCATTGTTTATTTTTTGTGTTTTAGAATTCATATGCAAGTAATTTCTGTACGGGGTTAAAACCTACACTTCGTGGGCACCACCCCATCCCATCCCCCCAAAAAAGGAAAAACACCCCTTGCTCCTAGCCATTCCAGATTTGTTAGTGACCTCATTCCAGTGACAATTTTTTGGGTGGTTGTCCTTCCAATATGGAAATGGGCCATAATCTAAGATGTACAAGTTTATGGAATGAGGAAATAT
Organism: Pinus tabuliformis; assembly: GCA_031772625.1. NCBI lineage: Eukaryota > Viridiplantae > Streptophyta > Pinopsida > Pinales > Pinaceae > Pinus > Pinus tabuliformis. Next base: position 936,959,560 of record CM062810.1, on the reverse strand, counting down.
TAGAGACATGAGTATGAGTGTATGGAATATCTAGAGGCTTTGCCGTAATTTCAAGGGATATATATATATATATATATATATATCAACTTTTATCATCTTTCCAAGATTTTTTTACATTAATTCCAAATTCTGGAGGACCACAAATGTCTCTCATAGTTCAGCTTCATACCAACATCAATGACATGATTACATTCTTCAAGGACTTCTTCATAGCCTCTAATTAGGTCCCTATATCTCTGTAATGTACCCATAATATTTTTTACTCCTTTAACTGATCCAACATTATGGTAGGTTGGTTCTATTATCTACCACTGTGAAGGTGCTGAGAGGAAGTTTTCATTATTCTCCTGGAGCTCATACTTAGACAAAAGAATGAGTGTGGATCAAAGTTCTCCATGAGATGATATCTATTTCTTATAGGCTTTGGTAATAAATTATGTATCGTGGGAATACATAGGGTGGTATGGATTTTTTTCCTTGCAAACCCCTCAATTCTTTTACATCAAATGACATTCACCTAATTTGGGATAATAGAGTTTTAATAATTACTGGTAGCTTCATCCTATCCTAAAGGTTGAGGAGTGAGGGATGGATGGATGGAGTTTATTATTCACGGCTTAAGATGAATTAGAGAGGATGCCCAGTTGGATCTCCCACCAATGCCTATTGAATTATTTTTATGAGCTCTAATAATTTTAAGGTTCTCCCTCTCAATGGATTTATTAACTATCCAATCTATAATTTTATTGGTTGACCTTCTACTATGTCCAAAAGAGATGTTCATCCTAGACTTAGCTTGTTTAAGTTAGGTTATCCTATTGTTTATAAACTAATAACTTTAGTTTCCCATGGATTTTCCTACTAGAATGCCAATGAGTAATTTGGAGCTCCATTCAACCTGTTATCACCTTAAAATTTTTGTTTCTAAACTTTGGAAAGTTTGCCTTGTTTCTAGTCATAGTCTTATAATAGGTTTTGAGTCATCTCATCTCAATAGTGTCATTCTCTTTTCCAAATAAAGTTTGACAACCTCATTCCATGTCCTAGAAGCATCACCATGTGTTTAGAAGTCATATCTCACATCATTTTGAAATTAGCTACGAAATCAATGAACTAGAAGTTTTCGTAGCTCGCTACGAAACCACTGAAAAAAGCCTGTTTCAGCATTAAAGACTCTGTTTTCTGCTTTTACTAGTCAACTTCCAGAAGGTTTCCTGAGCAGCTGAGAACTCAATTTTGAAAAATGAAAGAGGATTTTCTTCCTAACATAATTAAATACAAACACCTCTTTCAGTTTCTTCAAATTCGTTATGAGGTGGGAGAAATTTATATTTAAAACTTGCGCTATGAAACTGCTGAAAGCCAAGCTTTGTCTTCTTGTTTTAGCAGTCTTTTTCAAGATCAGTTTTTGGTCACAGGAAAAAGTATTTTGGAATTATGAAGGAGTTTTCTCTTCATAAAATCTCCAGCTACAATAACCTATCTCACTTTCTTCACACGCGTTATCATTTGGGAGATACTAAGCTTTCTTTGAAACCCTAATTTCGGAGAACATATTTTCCCTGTTTTACATGCGTTTTTCAAGGACAGATTCTGGACAGTTGGAGAAGTGTTTTTAAAAACCAAGAGAGGTTTTTGTTCTAGACAGCATGAAATACAAAAAAATCCTTCAGTTTTGTAAAATATGTCATGGATGAGAAAATAAAGGCTCTGTCCCACGTGCTAATTTTCAAGGATCCTAAACCTAAAAACAGGGAAACATGTTCCCTAATTTCTAGGGTATATCATCAGCAGTAAGGTGACAAAATGGGAGGCTTCATCAAATTTGACCTCATGAGGTTGCAGCTATCAAAGAATGCATTCAATGTTTAGATAAGGTTGTTGTAATCATAATAAGGAGTTACACTCCTAGTTGTATTAGGTCTCTAGAACTGCTAGTTAACAGTCAGTTATATTAAATAGTTGGTTTTAAGTGTCAATAGGTGTCAAATTAGGAAGAATTCAAATTCCCCTCATGCTGGAGGAAGGAATATAAGTCATGCATTGAAATCTATATATGGGAGAAGATGTAATACACTTGGGGTTGGAAATTTTCAGGGAAACACTCATATTGTGTCATTGTAGAAGATTATGTTTTTATGAATACAAACTTTGGCTTTACTTCTCAGGATTCAAAAAGAGTTCAATGGTGTCTTGTTTTATGTTTGTCCTGATTTCCTTATTTTCAGTAGTATGAATGTATGATACTTAGAACTCATTGACATGCTCTAACTTCCTTCATACATTTATAGACTGTGTCTTCCTACATATTTCTGATGTGTTACTGATATGTTGAACTCCAGATGACCTAACTTCCATGTAAAGTTAATATTATTGTCATACTGAAGCATTTCTTGACTCCGTAAGCCCAATGGATGTTTACTGATTGTGTTCAACCATTCATATTTTTCACTTGTTTCATAGAGTTAGCCATCTAATCTTTATCAAAATCTTTAACCTAGTGAGAGAGCCCTCTCAGGTTGAGGAGACTAAGCCTCAGCCAAAAGTTGGTTTAAAATAGTTACTCAGAGTCTTCCTGATTAGCAGCCTATCAGGGGTTGATTTTGGTGATAACATTTTGGTGCGTCTGCCAGGAGCCTGAAGATTAATCATTCTTGAAATCAAGAAGTTGAACTTTTGAAGGTAGTAGGAGCTCAGAAATCTTTTTGAGGCTGCAAAACTACCTTGGTGACTCCATTGTTGAAGAATTCAAAATTCATAGATTCATAGTGATTCCACTGGAGTTATGAAGAACTCAGATGCTACCATTCTTATTTCAATGTATGCATGCATAAATTTTTCATGAATTCATGGTTTCCCAAATCATTTTCCCAAGGATACATATTTTCTAAGGAATGGTCCAAAATTCAATGGAGAAGATTTGAGTTTAACTTTGAAGCATATATCAGATTTCTGTGATTTTATCGAGCTTCTTAGAGTCAAACATGAGGATGTTTGCATTATGTTGTTCTATGATTCATTTCAAGGGAAATGTAAACAGTGGATTGAAAGCTTTCCTGCCAAATCTATTAAGTCATTTGCAGATTTTTGGCTTATGTTTTTGGAGGAATGGATAGATAGAACAGATTTGGTGGCAAACTCTCCTTCAATTCAAGGTTTCAAACAATGAAATGATGATCATATTAATGAAGAAATAGATGAAATTTTTTCTTTGTCCTTGTCTTCTTATCTAAAATCATTTGAGTGTAAGACAGAAGATAAGATGAAATTTTTCGATGAAGTTGCTAAGAACATTGAGAAAGACATTGAAGGTTTACAAGTTCAAATTCAATCATATAGTCTTCATGATCATGATCATACTTTTCAAAAGCTTTCTATGGCAGAATACAAAGAGAGGGTGTTGCTTCCTTTCTCTTTTGAGATTGAGGAAGAATACATTATTTTTGAAAATCAATTTGAGGAGCAGTTTGAGAGCACACAGCTGAAGCCTTATGCAGATGATTAAAGTATTGGTGAGTTGTCCAAAGCTTTAGAATATCACAAGAAACATCAAACTCACCATGTGTTTTTTGACCCTATCGCTGACTACATGGAAAATATTTACTGTTCAGGCTTCCAGTTATATTTTCATCTTGAAGAACAGTTACACCTCATGCTGCTTTGGTTATTTCAGTATCTAGTTTATTTTTGCTTCAAGCACAGTCAAGAGATTCAAGTGTCAGATCAGATCGATGACTGGCTTCATTGGAAGTTTCATGTTCCTTGAGCTACAAGTGGAGATTGCAGCTGATAGGGTAGGTAGGAATGTGAAAATAAGCTCAGGGTAGGTTGACTAAGCATCTGTTTCAGTAGGTGCAATTGGAATTCCTCTTACACAAATCATTAAAGGCTTGAGGAGCAGCTTGGTTAGAAGTTCAGAGTTTTATTCTAGAGGATGGATAGTGACACTGGAGCTACAGGTTCTTAGTGTACCACAAGGGCACACTATCCCTAGTGGAGACATTGCTATCACCCTAAAATTTTTGTTTCTAAACTTTGGAAAGTTTGCCTTGTTTCTAGTCATAGTCTTATAATAGGTTTTGAGTCATCTCATCTCAATAGTGTCATTCTCTTTTCCAAATAAAGTTTGACAACCTCATTCCATGTCCTAGAAGTCTCACCATGTGTTTAGAAGTCATATCTCACATAATTTTGAACAAATTTTGAAATTAGTTACGAAATCACTAAACTAGGAGTTTTCGTAGCTCGCTAAGAAACCACTGAAAAAGCCTGTTTTAGCATAAAAGACTTTGTTTTATGCTTTTACTAGTCAACTTCCAGAAGGGTTTCTGAGCAGTTGAGAATTCAATTTTGAAAATTGAAAGAGGATTTTCTTTCTAACATACTAAACTACAACAACCTCTTTCCATTTCTTCAAATTAGTTATGAGGTGGGAGAAATTTATGGTTAAAATTGAACTATGAAACTACTGAAAGCCAAGTTTTGTCTTCTGGTTTTAGCAGTATTTTTCAAGATCAGTTTTTGGTCACAGGAAAAGGTATTTTGGAATTATGAAGGAGGTTTCTCTTCATAAACTCTCCAGATACAATAACCTATCTCACTTTCTTCATAAGTGTTATCAGTTGGGAGATACTAAGATTTCTTTGAAACCCTAATTTCAGAGAACAGATTTTTCCTGTTTTACACTTGTTTTTCAAGGACAGATTTTGGACAGCTGGAGAAGTGTTTTTAAAAACCAAGAGAGGTTTTTTTTCTAGACAGCATTGAATACAAAAAAATCCTTCAGTTTTGTAAAATATGTCATGGATGAGAAAATAAATGCTCTGTCCCATGTGCTAATTTTCAAGGATCCTAAACCTAAAAACAGAGAAACATGTTCCCTAATTTTCTAGGGTTTATCATCAGCAGTAAGGTGACAACGTGGGAGGCTTAATCAAATTCGACCTCATGAGGTTGCAGCTATTAAAGAATGCATTCAATGTTTAGATAAGTTTGTTGTAATGATAATAAGGAGTTACACTCCTAGTTGTATTAGGTCTCTAGAACTGCTAGTTAACAGTCAATTATATTAAATAGTTGGTTTTAAGTGTCAATAGGTGTCAAATTAGGAAGAATTCGAATTCCCCTCATGCTGGAGGAAGGAGTCTAAGTCATGTAGTGAACTCTATATATGGGAGAAGATGTAATGCACTTGGGGTTGGAAATTTTCAGGGAAACACTCATATTGTGTCATTGTAGAAGATTATGTTTTTATGAATACAGACTTTGGCTTTACTTCTCAGGATTCAAAAAGAGTTCAATGGTGGCTTGTTTTATGTTTTTCCTTATTTCTTTATTTGTAGTAGTATGAATGTATGATACTTTGAACTCATTGACATGCTCTAACTTCCTTCATACATTTATAGACTGTGTCTTCCTACATATTTCTGATGTGTTACTAATATGTTGAACTCCAGATGCCCTGACTTCCATGTAAAGTTAATATTGTTGTCATACTAAAGCATTTCTTGACTCCATAAGCCCAATGGATGTTTACTGATCGTGTTCAACCATTCATATTTTTCACTTCTTTCATAGAGTTAGCCATCTAATCTTTATCAAAATCTTTAACCTAGTGAGAGAGCCCTCATAGGTTGAGGAGGCTAAGCCTCAGCCAGAAGTTGGTTTGAAATAGTTACTCAGAGTCTTCCTGATTAGCAGCCTATCAAGGGTTGATTTTGGTGATAACACAAACTCTACTGAATAGATTATATTCTCGATGCAAAGTTGGATCCTTTATGTTGAAGCTCCAGCCTTTTTACATATATATGTTTATGCCACAATGTCCCAAGTTGTCTATCCTTTCAAGGATAGTGGTAAAGCTTGTTTGATGTAATGCTTACTGTGTACTTTTAGAGATATGGAAATTGGATCACATCCACCTTAGTTGCACTGAGAAAGAGCTAAGATCCATTCTAATAGCCTAGACATGGGTGGGAATTGTAGTGTTTGTATGTCCACATGTTGGGACATTAAATATAGACAATGCATTGACTACATGAATATGACGTTCGCACCCATCCATCTAGATTTGGGTATGATATTGACCTGGGGGTTCCTAAGATTGAAGATCCATCAAATGCACACAAATCACTGAGTTCTGAAATATAGAAATAGGAGATATGCAACTTCAAGATTCACAAACTGGGAAGTGCATCTCAGACTCGGGTTTGTATAGATTTGTGCATGGGACAGGGGTAGTAGAGCATGACACACATCAAAATTGACCCATTTATGGGATTCGTTGGGTTTGTTAATCATGAGGAACTAGGAATGAATTTTGGAACCAAATGGAAAGAAGAGAAATTATAGCAAGACCATGAAGGAAGATTCCTATGCACTGTGTAGTGGGTCTCTAACACCCAAAAAATGTGGTAGTGTTGGTGTTTGTGGGTTTATATGTATTTCTTTCAAGAAATTTAGGATATAATGATTGCAATTTGTGTATAAGGGGAAAATCTTGCCTCTATGTAAAAGAGACAGAGAGATAATGTGCTCATAGGAGCCTTAGTATGTATGTGGCATTAATCATTGGATGGAAACCATGGTTTGGACTTGTGTGTTGCATTAAAGATTAGAGGAGGAGCTAATAAATAAAGAGATTGGGTTTATGATGCCACAAGTTGTGTATTCATGTTCATTTCAAATCTACTAGAATTAGGTATTAAATATCTCTTGATTCCTCCAATTGTAATGTTGTGTGGCATAATGTATTTCTTAGTTGCTAATACCACTTTTTCATATCTTGAGAAGTATTATTGGATTTACCTATGGGCTAGAATAGGGTGTGTAGATATACACATTTGTAGATCGGAGGTGTCTTCATCAATTTTGTAGATTTGTGCCTATAGAAGCCACATGATCTGCACCCATTTGTAGTTAGTTCTATATTTGTGTAGTGTACAGTCAGAAAAACTACATTAGTTTTGATATTAGAGCAACCCCAAAAACATCCTAGAGGGGAATCCATTTGAACTAGGAAAGGATAAGCATGAGGAATGTTGGACTTAGAATGATGCTGATGAATCACTATGAAGATGAATGGTAATTGAAGCCAAATTCCAACAGGATGAGTCAGAAGATGAACAAGAGAATGTGATAATCCCTGTTGGAGGTGTTGATCCCACAAAAATTTAGCATCCTTGGGTTCATGTAATTAGTATCAAAATATTATCTTCTGATCTACATTTCTTGTTGTTTAGTTAATTTGATTAGTAGGAGTAATGAAGAAGTTTCCACTACTACAAAACTGTTGTGGATCCATGCATTTCCATAGAATTCACACGTTGTTATAGAATTGACATACTGCTACGAAATTGCTAAAGATAAATGCATGGGAATTAATTGGGATAGTCAAAGGGAGATTCACCATGAACTACCCCAGGGAATTCATTGAGACAACTCATGAGGAGGTGAAGTGACACTAAGATTGTTGGAATACCATGTGAAATTAACAGTTTGAGGGTATTTGTAAATATAGTGAATTAACTGAAGAGAGTTTAGTTCCAACAATTTGCAATGGGAGAAGAGAAGGTTCATATCCAAGGTTTACCTCCATCTCCACAATAGAATAATGGGTTCAGCTCCAATGAATTAAAAGAAGAAGAAGAGAATGAATACCATCTCATGTTTAGGGAAGTCTAAGACTGATTGGAAGTTTGATCATTCTAGAATAAAACAGTATGAATTGTTGAGAGACTACAACCTCGAGATTGCATTTCACAAACCCATATAAACATATTATTCAATAAGGGGTTAGGTTGTCCTTTTGTTTTATGTTATTTCCATTATTAATTATATCATATTTAGTTTTGTAGCACATGTATATTATGTCTGCTTAAGTACACTGCTTTTGTGGTTGTTTCACTCTGCAAGTGCCAATCTAGTTTTGTCGTTGTATTAGGGAATTATAGAACCATATCATGCATCAAGTGGTATTAGAGGAAGGTTTAACTTTGGTTCAAAATTTGCAGAATTATTAGAACTAATTCTCTCTTGAAATTTGGTTTCCACAAAACCAATTCTTGTGCAACTGTGGTAGCAAGGAAACAGGTAGAGGGTTGTTTCAACTTGAATTTACTAGAAGAAGAGTGGTGGGAGGTAGTGTAGAAAAAAATGAGTTCCTAACATATATAAAGATTATGACCTCTTTATCTTTATGGACTCCACCAATGCTTTCCTTCGCAAGGTTGCATCTGGTTGTTAGGTTAAATTGAAGTTGAATCATCTCATCTTTAGGAGGGATCCGAGTCACTTGAGGATTTGGGGTATCCTTTCTTTGTTCTCCTTTAATGGGATAATTTTTAATAATTTTTACATTAATAGGTCATTAGCTTATGAAACTAAGAGACTGTGTAAATGTTTCTGATCAAAATGCCTTCACGCATTGTGGTTATTCAGTAGAAAGTTAAAGGTAGCATATAAGATGTTTATTTAGGATAGATAACAACATCATATGTTTTGAAAAATCATTTGTTGTCAAACGAGATAATATTATATTTTATTGCACAAAATTTTTTATGATGAAAACATTCAAATGTAACCCCATACCCTTATTTTTCATATGAAGCTAGCATAGTATTCATTGAATCCTATCCCTTACTATGTTTCATGTATGCATATTCAAGTATGTAGATGTAGATACTATTTATATGGAAAGATGTAGAATTAGTATATAATAGGGCATAGGCAATGTATAAGAGGCATTATATAAGAGGGAATTTATTGCATTTTGATGGATTGGGACAATGTTCGATCATGTCTCTATGCTTTTGCATTTAAATTGTTTGTTTGTCTCGTTGTTCCCATGCATTCATTATTCCAAAGTTATAGAGGATATGAAAAATTTATCTTGGTTGTTATTATAACTACCATCTTATTTTCTAAGTTTTCTATTTTCACATAAGACCTTCAGTAAATGGAAGCATATCTCAATACAATATGTAGGATCAAACTTTCATGCTTTGTAAAAATGTTCCAATTATTTATTCTTTATATTTCTTGAAGTTTAATGGATTGGTTCATAATGGTGGACCATGTTTCGATGCTTTGATATTTTTCTATTTGGCTAGTTGTGGTAGAATATTGAAACTACAATTTGTTATATGGTTTCTAGATAGTTAGCTCAGGATTGAATTTTTTCAATCAAATTACTTAAGATGGTAGTTATCTTGTTCAACATAAAACTGATTCATATGGTGTTGATGTATGGGGAGATTTTCTTTACCTATTCCTTGAGAAAAAGAATGCTATCACAATGTCAAGAGACATTGGTGTGGAAAAAAACCTTAATCAAGAGCCACCTGGCAACATTTAGGCATTACTTTAGATGAAGAGTTTCATCTTTCTTATCCTTATGTTTTTAACTATGATAGGTAGGTGAGGAAATATATATATTATTAATGTGATTCCATAAACATATATTTGGAAGTGAAGGATGTTTCGTTGGGGTTCTTGTTTAATTAGAACTAAAAGTTGACTTCTTGAAATTTAGGTAAGTTCTATACAATTATCATCTCACTTTAAGTATAAGATTCTTATTGATACATGCATTTCTTACAACCTTGGTCCACATTTTCTCTTCTATGTTATTGATATTTACACGCTCAATGTGCCAATGCCTAAATGGGTAGGACTTGTACACTCCTTAGGGTACGTATAGGTCAGCTAATGGGGTTTTACCATTCACCCTCCCCATTGTGATCATGGCAAAGTCCTAGGTCATGGTGATTGTAATATACAGTTATCAAAGTGGTTGGCGTGAACCTCATAAGCCATGATGAGAACATGGGTGCGTAATAAGAACATAATTATGTTCAAGCTCTGACTCTCACCAACTCCAAATCAAAATCAATTTGCACTTTTCAAACTTCATCTTGTCAAATATAAATGAGACAATTTGTTTAGTAAATGGTTTTTTGAAAATTTTGAGCAACAATAGGATTAAATGGTAAAAATTTATAGAAGAAAATTGTGATGCGATGAAAGAACAAATCCATTCCTTGGGCTTTTGGTTAATGCATCTTTTCTTTGTAAAGAAGGTTGTTAATATTGAAAGAATGTTTTTGGAACTTGGAAATATCAACATTTTTTTTTCTTGTTTTAAATTTATTAGTTTGAAATCATGTGGATTTCTCCCTTTATCATCCTCTTCAGGGTACACTTTAGAATAGAAACACTTTTTAGTAACAAAAACTTGATGATGTTTAGGGGAACTGGTATGAACAAAATGGTAATAAGGGTGGAAATTTTGTTGCATAAATCCTGAGATTTGTTTCTAATTTTTGCCTCACGTTTTCCTTATGCAATTAAATTAGGTTTCTTAATTTTCATTCCTTTTTCTCATTATGTCATCGTTGTCATCTATTTCAATTTTATAGATATTTTTTATGCACAATTTCCTCTTACACTGTTTTTTTGTATATGCATATATACATGATTCCCGAGAGTAGCCAGAAAGGGGATCTTCATCTTTATCGAGCATTGAGTTTTCCTCTTGAGTGGAGAATGGAGAAGGTGCTTCTTAAGAAATTTCTTGTAGAAACTTTCTTGATCTACTATAATGGAAATTATTGGATTTTTGGATTAGATGTTAGTCAGTTTGGTGCAATTAAAAATGGAGAGCTAGAAATCTGGTATGCTAATTCACCACTTGGCCCTTAAAACATGTAACTTATTTTGCATGATTATGCCTAAGATTTTTCCTGAAGGTTGAATACTAAGCTCCTAAGGTGTTCTTTTATATGGTGACATTTTATTTTCTTTCTTTATACAGGTCATCTAACCACATGGTGGCCACTATCTCCCAACTAAAGAAAACTTGTTCGAGTTTCTAGTAGGGATTCCTATGGTTTTTAATGTTATGATTCTTTCACCTCATGGTTATTTTTGGAAAGAAAATGTTTTAGGAATGCCAGAAAAGACACTGGTGGATAGGTAAACAATTTTTTTATAATTGCAATGTCCATTCCATGATATCCTCTCTTTATTGTTTGATTGTATTTTGAATGTTTCTTTTGATTTTGTTTTGTCTTTTAACTATGAAATTGAAAATACTTGGTATTATGTCCATTTAAACAACAACCAAAGCTTGAAGATGAAATTAGTATTACACTTAATTAATTGAAATCATTTTAGTTGTTTTGTGTTATAATATTTTTATGACTATTAGAAAAGTTTAATTTCATGTTGTTATTTGAGCATAGGTTGTTAATATACTTGACAAAGTTCATGTGTTAGAGAATGAAATGTTGTTTTGAATAAAACGACAAGGATTAGACATCACACCTCAGATTATTTGTTTTCACAAGTTATCTAGAACCTGAGCTTTTTAGCATGTAACTTAGTTGACATGATTATGCCTAAGATTTCCGTGAAGGTTGAATACTATGTTACTAAGGTGTTCTTGTCTATGGTAATGTTTTATTTTCTATGTTTATATAGGTCCTCTGATTACATAGTGGCCATTAAGCCCAACTAAAGAAAACTTGTTCGAGTTTCTTGCTTTTATGGGGGAAAATGGCTTTGACATTGCTGATGTTGAGGTATATGTCGTATAAATAATTTATAGTTTACCTTAGTTTATATTATAGTGTTGATCATATTCGTGTCTTATACTCTGCATTGTATCTTATTTTGTTTTTAGAAAAGGAACTCAGTATTGACAATAAGAAGCAGGAATTGAAGAAAGAGGAGAACAATAACACTGGAGTGACACATGCAAAAAGAGAGAGAAGATAATCAGTCTAGTGATATCCTTAAATCCAATATCCCTCATAAGACATGCACATAGAGACTGATGGTCAAGTCTTCAGAGTTGGTGAATTCCTCTGCAATGCCTTGGTAACACAGTGATAATGTTTTGAAATGATGAAACAATATTTCATGAGTAAATTGTAGTCCAACCACTCTTAAATTGGAAACTCATATTGTAATACTTGACATTTCATATAATATAAGTTTTGTGGTTGAAATTATTTATAGTTGCACTTGATATTGTTTAGTATTGTAATTAACATATGTCACTTTGTATGACATTATTTTGATTTAGTCGCAAAATCATACTAATTAATTTATGTTGATTAACAATGAACACATAAAATCAATTTAAAACTACTAAATTAGTAGTTTATATTGATTAATGATGAACACAAGTAATATGGATATATGACTAAATTAGTCATTTATAATGATTATCAATTAAAGTAAATGAAATGAATATAAACTACTAAATTAGTTGTTTATATAATGAATATGAAACTACCAAGAAAAGATAAATAACTACTGCAAATGATAAATTTGTGATTACAAATTACGACTAAATTTTGCATATATACGACTATTAGTAGCTAATTTACAGTATCTTATAACATGACCGAAATTCAATCATATTTCTTCGGTCATTAATTGGTTTTAAGTGATGACTAAATTTTGCATATATATGGCTATTAGTAGCTAATTTATAGTATCTTATAACATGACCAACATTTTAGTCATATTTCTTCGGTCATTAATTGGTTTTCTAGTGTGATCATATAGTAATATGTTGTGTTGTATATTTGGTCATTAATTGTGGAAATTAATGACTAAATTAATGACCAAATTTATTGCTAAATATACTACTAGATGATAAAATTGAGACAACTAATTAATGACTAAGCTAAAAATGACTAAAAGTTGGTTGCGTTATAAGATATTGTAAATTAGCTACTACTTGTCACCGATTGAAAAATGGTCATTTATATGCAAATTTTAGTTATTTTTTTAGTAGCTAATTAGCCATTTTGTACTAGTGTTTCCTTCATGAACTATGTCAGTCATGTCATCCTTTTCTTCATCAGAAAGTGGTCTTCTAATCCACATCTAGATTTTCTTCAGATCACTGCCTCTTCCAAGTCATGTTTCCTTTAGGATCTTTCATCCAACCACATGAGTGCTAGTTGTAGGTGACATATACAACTCTCTTTCGGTAGCCCTGTATCAACCCATCCAGATGTTGTTCAAAAACAAAAAAATGAACATCAAATCAAAGTTACCCTTTTTATGGCCCTTCATCATGATATCTGTTTGTAGCAACATCAACATCTTGCATACATATTGACACATCTCCAAGATATTCAATGTCAAGGGTACCTTCTCTTTCCAAACTTCATCAAAGTCTAATTCATACCTTTTCTATGGATATGTAATGGTCAATTCTTCTAGTTATCATATGTTGGTTTCCCTTTCTATGTTACCATAGTTGTATCTTTCACAATGTCTTCTCTATTTCTTCACATATTGCTCCCCAGGAACTTCCATCCATAGCTCCTTCATATTTTCCAACCACCTCATATTCCATATGTGGACATATTATGTTTATTTCATCTTTTCAATATGTGAATCATGCCTTCATGCATCTATTCAATGGAAGATACCCCTTTCCTTTGATTACACTCATAAGGTAGAGTATTCACCCAAGCCATTTGTAACTATATGATGACATGAATTAATCTATTAAGCATATGCATACATACCTCTTTTCTCCTTTTGGTCATCTAGACTTCCTTCAACAACTTCCTTTCCTTAATTGAGAGTACTTCCACCATCTTGACATGCTACACTCCTTTGTTACCATATCATCATTCTTCCACACAATGAATCCCATACAAAGTGAAATTCTCAATGAGATACTTGCTTCTTCCAAGAGAGGTGAACCTTCTAATGAAGATTCCAATGAAGGATCTTGATTATCCTCATCTTGCAAATGCTCCTTACGAGTGATGATGACGTATGATTAATTCTATGCTAGATGACTTTCTTCTACCCATAAGTAATTCTTATGCTTTCAATGAGGTTTCCAAGAGCTACTTCCTTCTATATGATGACTTCTACAACAATGTATACTTCTACTTCAACTATCTTTCAAGCTTTTATAAGGATGTTTCAATCTCTTGCTTTAATTGTATGCTTCTAATATGATTTCATCTCCTAATATGATGCATCCTATCATGTTTTCAACTATGATATATATATTTCATGAAAATTGTAAAAGAACATAGCGAAGGAGATTATTTTAGTCATAGTAGCGATCTTTCACTTCTTCTTTGATTTCTTCTTTTCAGCTTCTTCCACTTCTTTGGTGACATGGGTTTCTTCACTCTTTTGTTGTTGTCCATCTTGATCTTAGGACAATTTCTCTTATAGTGCCCATATTCATGACAACCAAAACAATGGATTTTTTACATATCCTTCTTGTTCGTTTTTTGGTGACCAAACACTCCAAATTTTCCTTTCCTCCTAGCCATGGAAGCAAATGCTTAAACTTGCTTGTTTGCCTACATCACTTTTTTCCTTTAGCCTGGGTTCTTCCATATTACACAATGACCAAAGTTCATTGAATGGGGTAGCCATGGGGGCTTCACTCAATGAACCTCTGACATATCATGTGCGTTCGTGGCATACCAAACAATACCCCTAATTGGACTACATATTGGAAAATACCTCTAAAAATCATTTGATTTAACCCCCTACCAATACACCTTCCCAATTTAAAAAACCCCTACTTTCACAAGATATTGTAGGTATCCATATCTTTCATTAACATTTTTTTATACCCCTTTATATATTTTCATTAACTTTGAGCCCTATGTTTTATACCCTCCAATATAAAAACCCTTTACCCCCTAATATATGCTCAATATATTATGTCATTTTTTCCTCAATATACATTCCCCAATATGAACCCACGTGGTATGGTATTTCTCCCCCAGTGAATCCCTCGTGGGGGTAGCTTCCTTCTTTCCATAGATGCTTGATTTAAATTTCTCCATTCCTCTGGTAGTGCATTGAGCACTACGGTGTTCATTTCTTTATTAGACATGATTTGTCCCAACTCTTGTAGTTAGTCTCTTATTTCTGATACCCTCATAAAGTATGAGGCTAATCCATCTTCCTTTGATATATTCATCTTGTAAAGTTCTTGTTTTAATTATATCACTTCTCCAGCGATACTTACGGAGAACAATTCTACTAGCTTCTCATATATTTATTTTGATGTCTCCAACTTTGATACATGTGGTATGAGGGGATCTTTAATGGATTCTATAAGGATCCTTTGAGACCTTACTTCCCCTTTCATGTACTTCACTAGAGCTTGAGCCTCTTCCTTTGGAGGTTTAGTGATTGAACCCTTAACATGATCAATCACTTCATTTTCTCTGGGGATCAAATATGTCCTCTTCTTCGATGCGAGAAAGTTTGATGACCCAACCAATTTGTTGATTTCCTTGCAAAATGAAATCATTTTGATAGATTTAGATGTCGACCTAAAGATAATTACTTGTGAATATACTCCTTGATGACAATATCTTCAACTTGATGCCTTCTTTATTTTGATGATGATGTTGATAATAGAAGATGTCTTCCTTCAAAAGTGATCCTTCAAAGAGAGGGGGATAATGTTGGTTCCTTGAAGATGACAACACATTTCTCCTTTATGAGCTTCCCTTTCTCAAATTCAACTTCAATAAAAATTTCCTTCCAGTAGTTTCATCTTCTTCATCGACCTCTTTTTGAACCCCTACAA
Source organism: Pinus tabuliformis (assembly GCA_031772625.1). Lineage (NCBI taxonomy): Eukaryota > Viridiplantae > Streptophyta > Pinopsida > Pinales > Pinaceae > Pinus > Pinus tabuliformis. Next base: position 936,943,956 of record CM062810.1, on the reverse strand, counting down.
TTTTCGGTCACTGTAAAAACCCTAGTTTTTGCATGTGTGGGAGAAAGACAGAGATTTTACCCTTCTCTCTTCTTCAGTTGGATAGAGGTTTTTTATTTTACAACTCAACTTGAAATATGGATTGTCTTTCACTTTTTTTTATGCCTCCTTAGGTGACTGTAATAATTCGACTTTTGATGCAACAAATGAGCCCTAATATCCTCATGCGTGTGAATAAGAATATTGCAAAACAAACCCAAAATTACTCTAATCCTTTTATCTTCTTGATGATTGATGCTCTTGATGATCTTCTAGTGATTCGGCCCTTGAGTGTCCTTCTTCAAGCTTCCTTTCCTTGTCTTGTCACGTTAGCTCTGATTCTCTAGGGGCAACTAGATTAGGTGATTTCTCTTACTTTGATAGCTTCTTCTTTTACATGATTATATTTAGTGCTCTTTTCATGAAACAACTACCAAACCATAAAGAACAGAATAAGAATAGAACACAAGATATAAGCAATCATCTAGGGCTAAAACCTCTCTGACTAAGAGGAAAACCCACAAGAATTGTTTTCTTCTTATAGAAATTCAATTGATGAATTCCAAGAACTATGACCCTTTACCTAAACCCTCCGACACCAAGTCAGACTTTTATTTCTTTCCAACCACTTATGCAATTTCGATCCCCAGTAGATTATTCTACCCAGCAAATTCTTCTGCAACTTCGACCTTCCCAGTAAATTCTTTTGCATATTTGACTTACCCAACAAATTATTCTAGAACTTTGACTTGCCCAGCAACTGTAGAAACCCTAACACGAGAGAGAGAGAGAGAGAGAGAGAGAGAGAGAGAGAGAGAACCAAATAACTTTGATCTAGCTCTTCTTCTTTCTTTTCGTCCTTTTCCAGGTCAATTGAATTTATGACAATCCTAGAAGCACTCAATGAGTGCTTGAACTAAAAATAAATTTCCCTTGAGCATGAAACCCATGCCTCAAGAATAATAATAATAAATTTATTTTTCTTTTTTCATTAAATACATAAAATCATGATTACATATGTCATTATGAAGACTAATCTTATTTACATATTTCAACACCCCAAGGTTTCTTGATGGTGTTGAATCCATTTCCACCATCAAAAACAGAATTCAAGCACTCCTTCTGTCATATTTATTGAGAAAAAAATAGTCAGATTACGGTAATCTTTTGTCATCTAGGAAAATTTGTCACCTTTGTAGAATAAAGTGACTTGGGATATTCTTAATTTGGAAATAAGTGGAATACTTCCTTTGACAATGAAAGACTACCTTGTTGGATAACGCTTCTAGGGGTTACACCATCAAAATGCTTGAATGTTGAATGCTTGTAAAGGAAGTGTTGTAACTTTTTCTGACACCCTCAAAAGTTACAAAAAAAATTCCCAGTTTATTCCCTAGCCAAATCATTCGGCATATATAAGTTATCCAACAATAACAACTCACAAGTCAAATCAAACCTATGTCCCCACCCCACATTTCACACATTAAAATACCATTATATAAATTACCTTGAGATGTGTGAAGTAACAAATCTATGGTTTGCAAGACCCCCCTATCTAAACCATTTACCATCTACTACCCTCCCCTCCCACCCCACAAGACCATTGTAAAACTACTTTTTACATTAATTTGGATTTATAAATATCAAGCTGGAACGTCTACGAGGTATGCAAGCAAATTTATGTATTATAAAGTATGTACGAAAGGAGGTAATGGAGGGAAGACTTTTACAATTATATTTTTTTTAAATGAACTTACAAGTGAAAGATTGAAGGAAGAGGAGGCTATGTCAACAATCGAAATATATCCTCATTTACGGAGATGAAAATGAAATTTTACAAAACAGACAAATGAAAGATTTTTCGCTATGGTATAAGGAGGAAAATCATTATAAAGAGGGAAAATGTACGTGAAGAGAAAATTTGGATAATTTCTTATCCAAAATTTTTACAGAAGTAAAAAAGGGAGAGATGAGAAGATATCTTCATGATTTACCAAACATGGTTGGAGCATGGTTTTCAAAACCATGGGAAGCAAAACAATAGATGGTTCCCATAGAAAAATGAGAATTATTTAAGAAGTTTCATTCATTCATAAGTGCACCAAAGGTGGCCAAAAATAAATATGAAAACAATGAATGGTTTTGGGTTTGTAAATTTCATTTATAAATTCAAGAATAAATAAATGTTACAATGGAGAAGTAAAACAAGACATGAATTTCAAACAATGAATGGTTTTACGGGATAAAATCATTTGATGAAATATTTTGAGTTTTCATTTATAGAATTCATGGAAATATGGAAATATGATTTTATAAATTTTTAGGAAATATTTTTATCAAAACATATTCTTCCCAAAAATTTAAAATTTATATTTTTGAAAATTAAAGAGTGACAAAAAAATCAATGATTTCCAAATCATTTTCAAATTTCTCGAAGGATAATTAAGATAATTGAATTGTCAAAGAATTTTATTAAATGACGGGGGATTAATCAATTCTATAAAAAGGGATTAGTCAACCAGATTATGGGCATATTAACTGTGTTTTAGGGAGTAGCTTCAACAACCTCCAGATTCTGAGGCAAAAGATCAACAGGCAGAAGATCAAGGTAGATTTGTGACAAAAAATGGGCAACTAGTTTCAAGAATAAAGGAAATCAATCAACAACCAGAGAGCCAATTCCTAGATTTTGAGGTACAAGACTTTCAATCAGCGCCAGATTTCGCGCATTTTTTCAGAGATTCTTTTTATTTTAGTATATTGTTTAGATTTTTATTCCAAAAATCTAGACACAGTCAGTCAGATGTAATGTTCTATATATTGTTTCAATTTCAATTTAGAAGGGTTGTCTTTTGATGCCAAAACCCTGCCATTTTTTTAAATACTTATATTATAGAAATTTTAATTGAAGTATTATGGCTTTAGTTTCATGACAGAAATTGGTTCTCATGCATGTATTTCCCTGTTATTTCATAAATTTTTTTTGCATATGTTTAAGGTAACATAGGAGTTAGGGAAAGGCTAAGTTTGAGTATTAACCTCCTTGACAACCCGCTACAAAGTCATGATCTACACTAAGATTAGCTAATTGAACATTCTGTTAAAATTAGCTCTTTTGCAACGTTTAATTGTTTCCTTTTGTAATCTCTTGAATTTATATATTTTTGGTTGTAGAATTCTTCAACACACATCTAGTATATTTGATTGATTAAGTATTCAGTATGAATACTCAATTATCTGATTTCTCTTTTATTCCTCCACCAAACTCTTTAAGCTATGTTATTATGTCGGAACTGGACGTTGGCACTTTGATCAAGTTTCTGCAAGAGAAGAATTTATTTCGGAGCAGAGATTGGATAATCATCAGCAACCAACTACAAAAAATCATAAATCTAACCATTAAGGTTGTTGTCTAGTGACAATGAACAACGTTAGAAAAAGCCTCGTAACACTGAGGGAGCCCCCTCTGGTTTGAGGGCCAGCTTGAACCTAAATTTTGGTTGAGTTGGTTTCTCGTTGCAGTTTCATAGCTAAGAACTGCCTTCGAGAAACAGATACAACATTTGGCATCGTTGTCGGGGAGCGAAGTAACGAAGATATCTATCCCCGAAGAACGATAATTGACTAGATCTATTCCTTTTTGGTGAACAAGGAATAAGTATTTGATATTGGTTGTAATTTCTTCACCTAGTAGCTCCACTTTGTTTATATGACGATTCAATTGGGTTACCAATTCCATTGGTTCGAGATTTTAGCTGCATCCACTGATGTGATAACTCAAGGTTCATTGATGGTTGCATTTAGCAACTTATTTTTCTTCATCTTGACAGTAATAAAAAACTTCATATTTCTACAAAGGATGGAGCTTTCCAAGTTCACCTATAAGTATCAGTTGCCTATGGATTTTATGTTTCATATTGTAAATATATTTCATATATTTAGCTACATGCAAGGTGGCATGTCAATCAATCCAATCCTCACATGGTTGCACTGGAAGCATGACTACACCTAACAGTGCAGATTTCCATCTTAGTTAGATAGAGGTCGTGTGGGATTGAATTAGTAATTTTTAGAATTCAGTATGTAGCGTGTGGTTTTCAGAATAAATAAATCTCAGTGTGCAATAGATTAGTAGTTGTTTGAGTTTGCATTCCAGTTGCACTAAGTAGTATGGTTTGCTTATAGTGAAATAAGTTGCAGGAGATAGGAAGAAGAACATTTCTTGACTTTTGACTCCACTAGCCTAATGGATTAAGCACTATTGTACTTACTTTTACTTGAAGTGGTTGATAGTTTAGTTTTAGTTGGCATCTTACATATTTCAGAGTGCATAACAAGTTTCAGGCCACATATTGCATGTTTGAGAATTCAAATGATTAATTTTCTTATGGAAGGACTCCATGCCCAACAAAATCAAGGCAGTTGGTCTACTAGTTCTCTGCATCCCACGGGTGGAAGTAGTCCCTAGTTGGAGCATGATGTTGTAACTTTTTCTGAGACCCTTAAAAGTTACACTTTTTTTTTCAAAAATTGCTTGTTTATTCCCTAGCCAAATCATCCAGCATACACAGATTTGATGAAGCAAATAGTTCCTATGTATTTTTTTGTGCCATTTTTAGTTTGAAATTAAATAAATTTAATTTTATTTATAAAATTATATATTATATATATTTTATAAAATTATTTAGTTATTTTATTAAAAAAAATTATTTAAAAATAAATATTGGGCCAAACCAAATTTCCAAATCCATGTTATATACGTTATCCAACAAAAAAAACTCACAAGTCAAATAAAAAAGTCAAATCAAACCAATGTCCCCACCCTGCATTTCTCACATTAAAGGGAAGACTTTTACACTCGTATTTTTTTAAAATGAGCTTACAGGTGAAAGATTGAAGGAAGAGGAGGCTAGGTCAACAATCAAAATATATCCTCATGCAGGTAAAAATGAAGATACATGTTTTAGAAGTACATTTAAAAAACAAATCATTCTAGTGTTATAAAGAGATTTCCTCCCTGTGAAATAATTTTACAGAGGTGAAAATGAAATTTTATAGAGCAGACAAATGAATTTTTTTTTCTATGGTATAAGGAGGAAAATAATTATAAAGAGGAAAAATGTACGTGAAGAGAAAATTTGGATAATTTCTTATCCAAAATTTTTACAGATGTAAAAAAAGGGGGAGATGAGAAGATATTTTGATAATTTACCAATAATGGTTGGAGACATGGTTTTCAAAACCATGGGAAGCAAAATAGTAGATGGTTTCTAGAGAAAAATGAGAATTATTTAAGAAGTTTAATTCCTCCATAAGCGTATCAAAAGTGGCCAAAATTAAATATGAAAACAATGGATGGTTTTGGATAAATGTTTGTAAATTTCATTTATGAAATTCATAAATAAATAAATGCTACAATGGAGAAGTAAAACAAGACATGGATTTCAAACAGTGAACAGTTTTACGAGATAAAATAATTTGTGGAAGTATTTTGCGTTTTCATTTATGGAATTCACTGAAATATGGAAATATGATTTTATAAATTTTTAGGAAATATTTTTATCAAAATATCTTATTCCCAAAAATTTAAGATTTATATTTTTGAAAATTAAAGAGTGACAAAAAAATCAATGATTTCCAAATCATTTTCAAATTTCTTGACAATGGTTAAGCGCCTGAAGGATAATTAAGATAATTGAATTATCAAAAGATTTTATCAAATGACAGTGGATTAATCAATTCTATACAAAAAGGAATCAATCAACCAGATTATGGTCATATTAACTGAGTTTTAGGGAGCAACTTCAAAATCCTCCAGATTCTGAGGCAAAAGATCAACACGCAGAAGATCAAGGCAGATTTGTGACAAAAAATGGGCAACCAGTTTCTAGAATAAAGGAAATCAATCAACAATCAGTGAGCCAATCCCCAGATTTGGAGGCACAAGACTTTCAATCAGCTCCATATTTCCTACAGTTTTTCAGAGATTCTTTTTATTTTAGTATATTGTTCAGATTTTTATTCCAAAAAGCTAGACATAGTCAGTTGAATGTACTATTTCATATATTGTTTCAATTTCAATGTAAAGGGGTTGGATTTGGATGCCAAAACCCTGCCATTTTTATAAAGACTTTTATTACAAGAATTTTAATTAAAGTACTCTCGCTTTAGTTTCATGACAGAAATTGTTTCTCATGTATATCTTTCCCTGTTATTTCATAATTTGTTTTTGTGTATGTCCAAGGTAACATAGGAGTTATGGAAAGGCTAGGTTTGAGTATCAACCTCCCTGATGACCCACTGCAAAGTTATCATCTACACTAAGATTAGCTAATTGAACAATTTGTTTAAATTAGCTCCTCTGCATCATTTAATTTTTTGCTTCTGTCATGTCTTGAATGTATATCTGTTTGGCTGTAGAATTCTTCTACATGCATCTACTATATATGGTTGATTAAGCAATTTAGTATGAATACTTAATTATCTGATTTCTCTTCTATTCCTCCATCAAACTCTTTAAGCTATGTTATTTTGTCGGAAATCAATGTTGGCACTTTGATCAAGTTTCTGAAAGAAAGGAGTTTATTTCTGAGCAGAGATTGGATAATCATCAGTAACCAACTACAACAAATCAAAGATATGATTGTTTTGCTTCAAAGGTTATTGTCCAGTGATAGCGAACAGTGTTAAAAAAAATACTCATAACACTTGAGGGAGCCCCCTTTGGTTTAAGGGTCAGCTTGAACCTAAATTTTGGTTGATTTGGTTTCTCGGTGCAATTTTGCAGCCAGGAATTGCCTTCGAGAAACATATACAATAGGAAGGAACGTTGGGCTTCTAGGATGCAATTGATTGGTTAGGTCTTAATCAGATAGAGATTGATTTCTTAATTTAGGATGCTTTAGTGTTGGTAAGATCCAGTTAGTGGCTATCTACCCAACCTATATTATATACTACTCCTAGTATACTAGATTCAACAACATCTCTGTGTTACATTGGTGGTGGTGATAAATCTTGTCATCATGCCTATTAGTTTTAGGAGAATATTGATATAGTATGAATGGGATTATTGACCTGGATAGGGTGACATCCTAGGGGTCTAATGGAGAATTGGGCCATCGTTCTTCTTTTTCTATTAACCATTCCTTGATTATCCATTTGGAATTATCTGTGCAACTATCTTAGAGCATTCACAACTATATAGGTGTGATATTCACATAGGCGGGGATAAACATACACTTTTGGTGATTGGAAGGTAATCTAGTCTTAATCCAACATGGTTGGTAAATCATTTCTGATTGACCATATATTTGATGTGGAGGAGATTATAGATATCATGATAACAACCGAGAATGAGCTAGCTAAAAGTGGAAGTTGCTCTAAAACAATGAATGAGATCCAAGTACAAATGGATATTTCTCCACCGATGGTGGAATGTCTTGACTCATGCAAAGCATCAAATGGAAAGGCTAATCAGAAAAACAAATCTAGATGTAGGAATGAAAAAATTGATTAAAATAAAAGAGGAGATCTAAAAAATTATCTTAGGAGTTGATGTGTATTGGGAAAGCGTAGTAAGAATGAAACATCATGTTCTTGTAGGCCAGTGGGAATTTATTAAATTGAATGGAGCACAAATGAAGGAATGGATACTGAAAAGATGGACCTCAATTCTTGGTAATAGACAAAAAGTAAGTGTATTGGTTAATGGTTGGTTCATATTCCACTTCTTAAGTGAGGAAGATTCCACAAAGATATCATTTATGCCAAGAGTGAGAGGACATGGTTTTTTAAGTCTTTAGAAGTGGTCTGTAGGTTTTGATCTCATTATGGAAGTTCTTAAAAGGAAATTTATATGGAAAAATCTGTCTAGCCTCCCATTAGAGCTTTGGTCAAAGAAAATGATCAAGGAGATCACCAATAAGATCGTGAAATTCTATTATGTTGATGAAGGATGCATGGGACTTCTGGAAAAAAGGGTGGCATGGTTTCTAGTCGAAGTGGATCTTTCAAGAGGTTTTTCGGTTTCGCTTGACATTTACTGGGTTCCTTTCTCCATTAGACAACATCATGACTACTGGGGAATTCCATTTAGATGTCTTGGATGTCATGAAACCATACATGATAGCATAATGTCCTTCTCGTATCAAGGGAGGGCAACATCGGAAGGACCATTAGGGGATTTTTGAGGTCTAAAATGAGCCTCCTAAGAAAAATGTACAACCAAACTAAACATTATAAGAACTAATTGGATTCAAGATGATGATGTCAACCATGGGGGATGATTCGCCATTTTTGGAGTGAAAAAGTACAAAGATTAAAAAATAATAAAATAATAAAACTACTTTTTCAACTCGTATTTTAAACTTATCTCCCTAAGTTTTTGTCAAATTTAGAGTGGGAGTACTCATTGGATGCAAAATTTAATTCCTCATCCAAGGAGTACCCTTGTTGCATACTTTTGATGGACCCTACTACACGAAAAATGAGAAATACATGAAAAAACGTGATTGCAATCACAATTTTCATTTATTTCTCATTTTTCATGTAGCAGGGTCCATCGAAAGTATGAAACATGGATACTCCTTGGATGAGGAACCAAATTCTGCATCCAACAAGTGTTTCCGCTCGAAATTTGAATAAACCATTACGAAGATAAGTTGAAAAAATGAGTTGAAAAAATATCTTTTTTCCCTCTAAAATTTGATGATGTAATCTAATCTTATTTTATTATTTCCACTATTAGTTTATAATTTCCTTAGGAGGCCCATTTTAGACCTCAAAAATCCCCTAATGAAGCATGTTGTTCTTGCAAATTGATATCCTCCAGGTCACAAGAGATTAGATAGGAGTTTGAGGCAACACTTTAACTCTTAGATGTCAGCCTTGGAGGATCCCTCTCTAGATATGCTTGGTCAACATTCAAGCCCGCAGGTGGATACAAAATAGATAAGATTCTTTCCATATAGAAATAAAGGCACAAAGGATATTATGAGCTCTAACTCGTGTCAATCTCCTTCCTCCTCAAAGAAATCTAAAGGAAAGCAGATTATAGATTGACAGACTCCTATATCCTCTTTACTTTCACCCATCCATTATAGACCTTTACCGAATGGAGATCCCTCTCCCATATTGGTGGATGTAGAATTAGAGGGCCTCACCAATAACGAGTCATTGGAACTTGAACCATTGAATATCAATAAAAATTTCTTTCATGAAAATGAGTTCGTAGTTATTCGAAAACAAAGAAACAATCGCACTAAAAGGAAGAAGAAGAAAATTAAATATAAAAAAGTATCATTATGTGCGAGCATTGATTTAGAGTTAAATTCTCACTTCTCAGAGTCATTGGATGAGACGTTGTATCCACCCTTTGATCCAAGTTCCTCTAATGGGGTTCATGGATCACAGGAGAGTTCTGAAATGCAAGACCTTAGAGCAAAAATTCCTAATGATATTGTTTATCAATGAAGATCATGTCCTTCAATGTTATGGGTTTGAGATCGTCCCAAACCAAACAATCCCTCATAAACACCATACAATCCAAAGACCCATATTTAGTCCTTCTTTAGGAATATGGTAGAGAAGGAGAAGAACAATGACTTATTGTTGAAAATATGTCCTACTTGGGAAGCCTGCACAACCAGTGCTTCTAGAATCTCTAGAGGGTTGGTTGCTATATGGAATCCCAATCTACATTCTTTCAAAGCCTTTAAATCTTGCGTTGATATCATATTGCTTGGTTATTGTAGGGGCTCTTATATCTTATGTGCATTTTGAACATATACACTCCTTACAACAGCAAAAAAGAATTTTGGGAAAAACTTGATGCCAATGGAATATTTGACATCTATTTGCTCATTGTAGCAGGGGATTTGGTTTTAATAAAGGACACAGGGTAATGTTGGGGCCAGAGAAGTAAGATAGACCCTTTGGCTGATTATTTCAAAGATTTTTTCAATCACAAATTGTTGATGGATATTGTACTAGGCCCCATCTGCCCAACTTGGATGAATGGGTGATCCGAGGTGGATGGGATCACGAAAAGACTCGACAAATTCTTGGTTCATGCCTCCTTGTAGGAAATATTGAAGAAGATTAAGTCTAGTTATTTTTTCTCAGAAATATCTAACCATGGCGTAATTATTATGGAAAGGAGTGGAGAGTATGAGCCACACATTATGCCTTTTAAATTCAACTGTATGTGGCTAAAAGAAAAAGAATTTGTGGATTTAGTTCAAAATTCTTGGATACATGCTACAACGCCAAATATAGAGAAGGGAATGGAGATAGTTATTTAAAAATTAAAAGGCTCAAGAAAGTGGTTCGAGGTTGGACCAGAAAGTGTAAGCAAGAGCTTTGGAGGGAATTATCTTCAATAAAAAAGGATATCTCTGATCTCCTAAACCATTCTGCCTTTGTCTAAACAAAATAAGGAGCTTATCTTACAACTGATTGATAGGAAAGACAAAATACTAAAATACCATGAAGAGGAGTGAAGGCTAGAGAGTAAGATGGAATGGATCAAAGGAGGTGACAAGAACCCTCAATTTTTTCACATAGTTGCATCTAAAAGGAAGAGCACTAACACTATTTGGCATATTTGAAATGAGGCTGATAGACTGCTCACTTCAATGGAAGATATTAAGAAATAGGAAGTCCATTCTTTTAATAAACAATATAAGGAGACAGAGGAGAATAATATAGTTGATAAAATGGAGATGGACAACCTATTTCCTCGCTTAGTCAATGAGGAATACATTGATCAAATGGATAGGGCGATAACATCGAATCAACTCTTATATAATCTAAAATATATGGAAAAGGACAAAAGCATGAGATTGGATAGATGGTCAGTGGAACTATTTCTTTTCTTATTCAACATGATGGGCTCTGACCTACTGGAGATGATAAAAGAATCTCGTTGTACAAGTCACATATTAGGTGCTATCAATGCAGCCTTCATTACTCTTATTCTTGAAAAGACAAATTCCTCATTTTTTCTAATTATTGATCTATCTCCCTATGTAACTATGTTTGCAAGATGATATCTAAACTAATTGTTAATAGAGTCAAGAAGATTTTATCTAATCATATCTCATAGCAACAATTCAGATTCCTATCTAATAGAAGAATTCAAGATGTTGTGGCTATGAAAGAAGAATGCTTACATTTAATTAAATCTCACAAACTGAAATCATATTTTATGAAAATTGATCTCATAAGGTCACATGATAGAGTAGATTGGGAATTTATGTAGAAATTTTGAATAATTTAACACATATTCAACAAAGATTATCCTAATCATGTACTATTGCAGAATACATACACAATACATAAGCTCCTCTACGTTGATCATCAATATAGCAACATCAATAAAAATAGAACATCAAGAGCATTCACACATTAACACAGTATGTATCCCGGGGAAAGCATCTCACTAAAAACCCCAACTATCTGTATATTAATGATTGAGTCATGTAACATTACACAACATAATACTTCTCACAAGTATCTCCACCTCTGTTACACACAATACAGCTCAGATCTGATCTCCAAATCTCTTCCACTGCTTGCCTACCTCCACTGCTCAATACCTACTCAAGAACTGATGAGAATGGCTTACCAAACTCGTTTTTCACCTGCAAAATAGTCACTCACCCTTTGTTGGACGTGAGCACAAGCTATAATGTGGGCAAATACGTGAGCAAACTCATTGGCATACTCAATCCCTTGATTGTGCAAGATCTGGTGCACAACTATAGTCACAACTGATAGCAATCTGATTCTCTACCACCTGTCCCTGTTGAACTGAACATGCACTGACATGCAACTGAGTTAACTGATGTATTCATTAGTTGTATTATGAGTTAATAACTTGTGAATTAATTAATAACTAATTCACCCAACTCATCTCTAGTCTATTTGCCAGTTAGACTAAATACAACTAGTTTAACAAAGCTAAACTGAACACAACTCCATCAACTCCACAATCAACTCCACCAAACTCAACTGATTGAGTTCTAACTGAAGTCATGCATGCAACAACTCAACTGACTCATAAGAAAAGCGTATTTCCTTCTGACAGCTGCATGTGCCACCTCTGTAGCTCAAACTGAAGTGCTCCAAGAGAATAAGATTAAGTTTATAGTCCAAATATTATTGTGAGATAATAATATTTGACTTTTCTATTTTTGACTTTGATCACTCACACTGTGATCACTCACACTGTGATCACTCACACTTTCATCAAAAATAGAAGTCCATCTATTTTTTCCCAACTTGATCAATCATCCATAAACAGTAACCTGCAATCCATAGACATTATCCATATGTCTAAAAATAGACTTGCGCCAAAAATAGCCTGCGGGCCCACTTAGTGAAGGCGACTCTTTTCACTAAGCTCCATCATCTTGTTGCAATCTCAACACTCCCTCTCGACAAGATATGGATTATCAGCAACCCCTATCCTGCCTCGGTGGTACTCGAATTTGCTCCTGGTGAGAGCCTTCGTCAGAATATCAGCATCCTGATCCTCGTTGGAATGTACGAAAGTAACATGATCCTCCGCTGCACACATTCTCTGATATGATGGTACCTGATGTCAATATGTTTAGATCTATCATGAAATACAGGATTAGCCGAGAGTTTAATGCAACTCTGGTTATCACAGTAAATCACAGTAGGATCCAAATGAGAACCGAACAAACCAACCAGGATCTTCCTCATCCATATAGCCTCGCATGCAGCCAGACTTGCTGCCATATACTCGGCCTCCGCTGAACTGAGTGCCACGGATCTCTGCTTCCTGCTGTACCAAGAAACTGCTGTCGATCCAATACTGAAGACCCCTCCTGATGTGCTCTTTCTGTCCATTGGGCTCCCTGCCCAATCTGCATCCGTGAAGCCACATAGCTTCACCTCATCCTCCTGTCTGTACCACAAACCATATCCCGATGTGCCTCTCAACTAGCGCAATACATGCTTGCCCACCTTCCAGAAGAGCTTGGTAGGCTTAACCATAGCTTGTGAAAGCTGGTTAACTGCATAGCATATATCAGGTCGTGTATTGACCAAATACATCAGCGACCCCACCAACTGTCGATAAACAGTGGCATCCACTTCTTCTCCCGAAGTGGCATCCTCCTTCCTCCAACCTCCAGGAAGAGGAGTATCAATAGGCTTGCAGCCATGCATGTTGAACTTCTCCAGTATCTCCTGAGCATACTTGCCCTGAGAAAAAAACAGTCCACCACTGCGCTGCCATATTTCCAATCCCAGGAAATAGTGAAGGAGGCCCAAATCCTTCATCTCAAACTCTGTAGCAAGATCCTTCTTGCATGACAGTATCAACAGCTCATCACCCGTTAGAATCAAATCATCAACATACAGTACAATGATAAGCAACTTACCCTCCACCACAATCTGGTATAGGTTCGGATCTGCCTCGCTCTTGGAGAATCCAAGTCCTGTGAAATAGCTGTCTATCCGTGTGTACCAAGCACGTGGTGCTTGCTTCAACCCATACAGCGCTCTCTTGAGCCTGCACACATGCGACTCGCTGCTGAAGACTTCAAAGCCTTCGGGTTGCTCAATGTACACCTCCTCCTCAATGACTCCATTGAGGAACGCAGTCTTCACATCCATCTGATGAATGTGCCATCCCATCTACGCTGAGAGAGCAAGAATCGTCCGTATGGAAGAATACCTTGCGACAGGTGCAAAGGTCTCCTCATAATCGATCCCCTCAATCTGTGAAAAGCCTCGGGCAACAAATCTTGCCTTGTACTTCTCCACACTCCCGTCAGCTGCCTGCTTAACTTTGTAGATCCATCTCGAACCCACCACTGATTTCCCTTCTGGTCTAGGAACAATCTCCCATGCATTGTTTCTGACAATAGAATCATACTCTTCCACCATGGCGTCTACCCATGCGGGATCCTCCACAGCTTCCTCGAAAGAGGATGGCTCAGTCACAACACACTTGCTCATAAGAGCCATGTATCTAGTGTACCGATCAGGTGACTGTCTCTGCCTGCGTTGGGCTGTAGGTGGTCCTACAACTTTCTCTGCATCTTGAGCCAGTCGCTCAGCTTCTGTCAAGCGCTTTCGCCCTCTGATGGTTGGCGTTGCATGAGTGGTCTCTTCCACTCCATGAACCTCGTCCTGTGGCTGATCCACGTCTTGAAGCTCATCCTGAGGAACTAATAGCTCCTCATCTGCATGCAAGTGTAGCTCCCTCTCAAGCGAACACTTCATGGCTTTCTCCTCCTGAAATTTTATATCCCGTCGCACAACAGTTTTACCACTGTCTGGCAAATACACACGATAGTTGTGGGGCGTATCAGTGTACCCCAAAAATATCCCAACCTCTGCGGTCAGCTCCAACTTCTTCCTGGCATCCTTCGTCACATGCATGTAAACGTTAGCACCAAAAATCCTCAAATGAGAAAGATCAGGCTTCTTACCAGAATAAGCCTCCTCGGGTGTCCTCATGCCAAGTATCCTATGAGGACAACGGTTCTGCACATAAACTGCTGTATTTCATGCTTCCGCCCACAAGTGAAGGGGTAGGCCCTGATCATGCAACATTTCCCGTGCAGCACCCACAATCGTTCTGTTCTTCCGCTCAGCTACCCCGTTCTGCTGTGGGTTATGGGGAGCTATGAGCTCTCTACGAATCCCTTCTGTCTTGCAGAAATCCTTGAACTCGTTCGAGATGTATTCACCACCATTATCGCTCCTAAGAGCCTTCACCTTCTTCCCCGACTCCTTCTCGACCAGTGCTTTGAATTCACAGAACTTTGAATATGTCTTGCTCTTCTTCTGCATGAAGAAGATCCAGCACTTACGAGAGAAATCATCAACAAGAATCACATAATACCTATGTTTTGCTGTCGAAGCAACTGAGAAAGGACCACACACGTCTGTGTGAATTCTCTCAAGGATCGTTGTGGTGCGACTATCCTTCTCGTGAAAGGTGGCTTTCACAAACTTCCCCAAAGTACACCCCTTTCACTGATCTGACTGCGCAAGTGTGCCTTTAGGAAGCCCTGTAGTGATCTACTGCAGTATCTTCAAGGCTCCATGGTGAAGGTGACCCAATATCCTGTGCCACAACTTGCCATCATCCCGGCTCACCAATCCTTCTGCCTTGCCTGCCATTGCTGCGCATCCATCTACATGCAACTGATAAAGGTTCCTCACTTGAACCCCTATCTTCCGTGTCTCACCAGTTGTCTTGCTGCGCAGGAAAGCCTTTCCCTCGCTGAAAACAACATCATACCCCTTGTCTTCTAACATCGCCACTGAGATGAGATTCTTCGTCAATCCTGGAACATGCATGACTTCCTTCAATACAAAGGGTTTACTAGACTCCCTCTGAAAGGAAATGGTACCGATACCGGTCGCACTGTATCTACCATCATCGCCCATCTCGATGTGCACTCCAAGATCCTTGTCCTCCAGATCAGAGAAAAAATCTCTATCTCCCGTCATGTGAAAAGACGCACCACTGTCCAAGAACCACACTGATCCCATCACACTTGAAACCAAGCATGCGATCAATGAAAAATCAAGCTCAACCTGTGAGGCTAGAGCCTCTCCTGCTGAAGATCCAGCAGCCTGCTTGTTCTTCTTCTTCTGCGGACAATTAGTGGCATAGTGTCCATGCTGGTGACAGTGAAAACACTTCACCTTAGACATATCCTGCTTCTTGCCTTTCGCACCGGAATGAGAAGCTTTCTTGTTCTTCCCCTTCTTTGCTTTGGCAGCCAAAGCGCAATTCTCTTCATCAGATACCTTTGATGAAGATCCATTCTCACCTTTATTGTTTCTGAGTTTATCCTTGAGCGCCAGGTCGCTCTTGCTTTGGAATAACATTTGCAATCCGTTGAAAGACATTTTCAACAACACTGCTACAAATTCGATTTCCACCAGCAACCAACTCAACTGCTTCCGATCTAGAATTCGTGAGAACACAATATTTCTTGTACAGAGATTGACTGTATGGGCATTCACCGGATATCTCACCTTCCAAAGGAAGGATGAATCCAGAGGCTACCTGGCCCGATTACAGACTCTACCTGAAGAAATAGAATGTAAACACTTCCTGAATAGTAGATCTGATGATCAATCCTCGCTTGATATCCTATAAAAATCTCTTCTACAAATCAAGCAGCTCTGATACCATGTAGAAATTTTGAATAATTTAACACATATTCAACAGAGATTATCCTGATCATGTACTATTGCGGAATACATACAAAATACATAAGCTCCTCTACGTTGATCATCAATATAGCAGCATCAATAACAATAGAACATCAAGAGCATTCACACATTAACACAATATGTATCCCGGGGAAAGCATCTCGCTAAAAACCCCAACTATCTATATATTAATGATTGAGTCATGTAACATTACACAACATAATACTTCTCACAAGTATCTCCACCTCTGTTACACACAATACAGCTCAGATCTGATCTCCAAATCTCTTCGACTGCTTGCCTACCTCCACTGCTCAATACCTGCTCAAGAACTGATGAGAATGGCTTACCAAACTCGTTTTTCACCTGCAAAATAGTCACTCACCCTTTGTTGGACGTGAGCACAAGCTATAATGTGGGAAAATACGTGAGAAAACTCATTGGCATACTCAATCCCTTGATTGTGCAAGATCTGGTGCACAACTATTGTTGGAGAGGTAAATCCCCTCTACGGATAGAGGCGATCCCTACTAGCCCAGAACGGGTCTAGCAACAATCAGTCAATGCTACTATGCAAGTTCCTAATTGCAAATAAAAGGTAGGCAATGAACACCTACTTGGATTCCAACGCTATTGTTTGATGAAGAGATGTCGCTCTCGCTCCTTCGCTCTTGGCCGGTCACGATCCTCCGCGATCTCCGCGAATAGATACCTGCACACACGAAGAGAAAGACAAACACAAGCGTGAAATCTAATAAAAGCAATTATACATCAGTCAGAAAGGACGTAATTCACATTAACCATTACAGAGACAAATGAGAATGGAACCATAATAGTAGTCATCTATTATTAATCAATAACAGAGAAGAGTACAACCAAATGTTCTGACGTCGAATCCTTCTCAAGAGGGTCCAGCCAGCAAGTCTCTTAAGCATTCACCCTTAGAGGTAGATCTCCCAAGACAAAAACTCTCTCTCACACAAGCAACACTCCACAACCTTCCTTAAGCTATCTAGCAATTCCACACTTATCACACCAACTACCTACTAGCAGCAGCAATCTGAGCACTATCAATTCCACACAATCCAAACTAGCTGCTCATGGTAATGGTAGAGGTTTAAATAGGAGAAGGAGTCTCCATGAATGGGGGGAGGATGAGCTTATCTTCAAGGAAGGTGGTTTCAAATGACGAACAGACATGCCATAGAAGGGAGGGCGATACCCACAAGGCCAACAACCAAGTCTGGAGTCATCTGGAAGGGTGGCTGTTGGAACAAATTCGCCCAAACTGGATCAGCGCGGGTGTATAACTGGACTGGAGCGCTGACAGCGCATCTGGATAACGGGGCAGGCTGTGTCAGCGCGGCTTAATACAAATATGTTGTGCGCTGGCTCATGAAATTTGACCAGCGCGGAAAACCCGTGTGCTTCCGCGCTGGAAGCGCATCAGTTGTACTATCAGCCGCCAGTCAGCGCGGTTATTTTAATAACAGTCGCGCTGATCAAATAAACTTTGGGAAAGTGGGTCATTTGACCAGACGAGGGAGCAGGAGCATGATCAAATGAAGTTCATGACATAGTAGGGAGACTGACAGGGAGACAGTGACAAATTACTGTGTAACAGATGCCCCCTAAAGCATGAAGCCCGAGAGAGTGGGAGGGGTGAAATGTTTTACAAACTCACCGAACTGGAACACCACCAGGAAGGACCCGCATGTACAACTGATATCTCAATTACATGTAGTCTAGGCATGGGCGCAGCCATCCAAAAGACATATGAAGAAGGTCTGTGGTATGGACGCAGCCACCCAGCTGAAGAGACCATGATGATAATAAGGTATGGTCGCAGCCATCCTAAAAGACTCAGGTATGGGCGCAGCCATCCATCAATGAGTCATGTAATAATAATCCACAAAATCGCAACCTGGTTTGTAGCAGGCAAAAACCAGGGTCTTGCACTCCATCCCAACCCGAACAAAGTACAAGTTCAAGCATGTGAATACAGGAGCTGAAGTCGAACATGCGTGAACATCGTCTGGTTACCAGTCAGTGATGAAAACTGTTAGCAGACACGAGAGGTACCACCAATAATGACAATGGTCCTCAAGGTACTTATAGGTACAATCCACGGCGTGTGAATCAATGAGCTGGTTTCGAACACCCGCAGAATCATTCGATCGAAGGCCAATGATGAAAACCTCGCGTCAAACACGAAGAACCTGCCATTGAGGCATGCAGGCTCTAAGGCACCTGAAGGGAGTCTCTAAGTCACTTTCCTGGATAATGAACTAAAGTCGACAGGAAGTATCCTTGATCGAAGGTGGGCCATAATGTTTCCCACATCATCAACACGAGACAGAGGAAAATATTTTGTGTGAGACATCAGAGGGAGGTTTGTAAGCTTGCAGAGGTCAACTTCTCTTGAACATGTCGGTGGCACGACAGCGGATTTGGCAGTATTTGACATCAAATGAGCAGAGGTCATGGCGACAAGGCAATGAGCAAATGAGAGGTCGAAATAGGGTAACCCAAACCCGCGGAGGCTAGTGTGAAACAAGATGAGAAATCCCCACACAGACACGAATGCAGACGAGTGCCATGTTCAAGAGTGACATATTGCCGACACGACCATTATTACAGTTCCATTTTCCCCACCATTTCTGGCAGGTACCCTGATTATTTTTGGATGACAAGCTTGACGGGGATAGCATATGCTTGGAAATTGTCATTTCGACGGTGTCCGATGTCATGAAGTTTTAACGAGCCTGACAAAGGAGGAGCTCGGCGTCTTTTCCTGTTTAGAGAGTCTGAAAAGACAGCGAAAAAGAAAACTCCAGGGGGGTCCTTTTTCGTAAATTTGTGTCTCCCGAGCCCGAAAAAGTATAAAACGATGCTCGAAAGAACTGCCCGACCAGTATGATCAAGGAGTACTTTTCGTAAGTAGTGACTTCGACCCGAAAAAGTAAAAAAGCGGTCAGAAGCACGTCGTTTTGGAACCAATAACGAGTGTGAAACGACAAACACCCGACAATCTTTTTAAGTTAAACGGTCGAAAAAAAGAGCGTAAAAAGCGACCGCCCCTCGTTCCTTTTAACGAGTCGAGAGGGAACCCGACAATCTTTTCTTGGTTTACGTCGGAAAAGAGCTTGAAGACGACATTTTGTTGGGACCAAGTGTATATAGAACCGTCACGACCCTGCTGGTTACGAGGACCTGCACAAGGAAACTACCCGCATAAACCCGTTCGATATGTTAAAAATATCTTAAAATATGCATAAAACACATAGCAAAGCGACATTGGTATAAAATACATGACAAAAAACCCACATTTATGAGAAATTATAATGAATTATGAATTTTTACCATAAATAGGGGGGTAAAAGAAATTTTTTACCATTGTTACCATTTTGAGTTGTGGAGAACGTTGTGGAGCTGCGAGGTTGACGGAGCGATTTCCATCCCGTGCGGACACCATCCATCCGACAGCTTGTTCCAGGTAGGTTCTCTTCTCCCTGCGCTTCATTTTGAGTCTTTTTTGCAGCATTTCCATGGTGGGAATTGGTCATTTGGGCGAATTTTTTGAGCTCCAATGCGCTCTTGGTCAGTGCGGATTTCCTCATCGGGTCCGCGCTGATTGATTTATTTTACACACACCACCACCCGGGTCAGCGCGGAAAACACGTGTGCTTCCGCGCTGACCCAGGGAGAAAAACATTGGGGCGCCATTATCAGCGCGACTGTTTTAAAAATAGTCGCGTTGACGCCGTGAAATTTGATTTTTAAAAAATTGAACGTACAAAATTCAACGGTCAGGGTCCTAATATTTTTCTATGGTCTTGCAGGACACAATGGCATTTGTTTGGCAAGAGAGAGCTCATGATAACGAAGATATAGCCGCTTATGCCAATGTGGAGTGCCGAAATGCAATGCGGGCATGCGGGCTTCTTAAATTTTTCCTCACTCCGCACCTGAGAGCACAAGCTGATCTCCTCGAGCTCTTAATCAGAGCTTGGAACCCAGTTGACGGAAAATTCACAATCCGTGGCCGAGACATTGAGTTTGATTCCACAGATATTTATTTTTTGACTGGATTGTCACGCCGGGGCGAGATGCCCATCTTGGAGGGGAAACGGCCCAGTGGCGAGACCCTTGACATACTCATGGCTCGAGTGTGCCCACGGGCGCATAAAACACGAAGTGGGAAGGTGGGTATTCCGACGGTGGATGACATCGTCCTTTGCACCATACTCTTCTTGATGACCCGGGCAGCAGGCTCTTTGGCCAATCATGAGGCCTCAAAGACCCATCTACTGTTGGCTCTCGAGTGCTTACAACCCACCATTTTTAATTGGGCAGTAGCAGTGACGACCAGCATGAAGAGGCAATTGAGCAACTGTCGACACGGAGAGTCGAAGCAGTTTGCTTATGGGTCGCTCTTACTTTCGCTCATGCTGGAGCGGGTGCCGGCCCTACAGCTACATGACATGGTTTTGGATCCACCCAGAGGTCCCCGGGAGACGAGGGCCAGTCGATGGGGCCATGTTATGCCGCGTGGAGGTGGCGGCCGCCCAGTGGCTTGGGGTGTGTATTTTCGAGAGTGGCTGGATCGGCAGGTCATTTTCGTAGAGGACTAGCCATATGCCGGTATGGACTTCCGCGGCGATCCCGACATGCCATTGCCTGCGGGAGAGCATTGGGACAATGGAGGTATGACACTTGATCTCTTTTTAATGTTTTTTAATGTTTTTTTGATTTTTCATGCACATGTCTTGATAAATGCTATGGTGTGCAGATGTGGGACCCGTGAGACCCATTGGTTTAGCCCCAGAGGCACGGAGAGAGGGGCAAGGTGCTGGAGTCCTGGCCCTGGCTCCTCCGGGAGTCGATACGACGGAGACTGTGGCACACAACCTCGAGGGTTTACTGGCGGGGGTGCCAGATTACCAGGGGATCGAAGAGGTCCCCATAGCTTCTCAGATCCACACAGTGGGGGTGGAACCCAGGATGCACCACCTTTTGAGGCGGGTGGCACGGGCAGTTGCATGCTATAGAGAGCATAACCCAGCTCAGTAGTCACCTAGGTTTTATTTCCACTGATGTTTTTGAGAGACATATGTCTCAGATGTACTGAGGACACCAGTTTTACTTTGGACATATACACTTATTTTTTGAGCGCCTTGGTGCGCCGCGATATATATATAGATACTGTTTTTGGATGGATCTTTTCACATGTGATGATGTTTTTTATATGCCATGCAAATGTCTAATACAAATGTAATCTAATGTATCAGTTGCACAACACACGACCCATGTATTATATTTTTTTATGCAAGCTTAAAAGCACACATGCAAACTATGCTTGAAAATGGATTTTATTTTGATGCAAGCTTAAAGGCATATACATACATGCAAACTATGTTTGATGGGAAAGGAAACGGGCATGCCCCCCAGCATCATGTCTCAATTCGAGGTACATGCCCCCTAAGCTTCAGTCCTTTGAAAATGGGTTGAAGGTTGACATAATGGTTATTGCGCTCGAATTGCACGAGCTCATGTTTCATTGTTTTAACGAGGTTGACACAGGTAAAATAACTATCCTCAGACACAAGTTGTTTCATTATTTTAACGAGGTTGATACATTAGCAAAACTATCCTCGAGACTCCCCGTTTCATTTTTTTAGCAAGCTTGACACAAGATCAGGAACTATGCTCCATAACCCTTGTTTCATTTTTTAAACGAGCTTGACACAAGATCAGGAACTATGCTCGACCAGACCCAATTTCATTTTTTAGGGAGCTTGACATAGGAAGATGAACTGTGCTCCGACTAGACTACCTCATAATGAATAGGAAGTCGGTGCTTCCAAGAGTGTTACTCCTGGTGAAAGGACCACATCTTGGAAGTCAGGACCTAATGCCTCCAGGACACTATGCACGACGGTGTCATCACTGGATACAGGCACAGGGTAGGTGGCCACGTAGTTGATCTGCGGGGGGGCAGATACAACTGGTGGATAAAAACTAGGAGGGGACGACAACTGCGCAGGAGGCATTGTAGGACTAACGAATGACAATTGATCGATAATCACAATTCTTCCATCGTGTGGAAAGCAAACCACACGTAAAAGTGAAGAAACAAGTGCCCCCATGGCATAAACATAGTCGCGACCAAGGAGAAGACTAAATTCTAAAACACCTTGGGTAACCAAGACGTCTATATAGACGGTTTTTCCTCCCAAAGTAATAGGGAACTTCGGGAGAACTCCTAGAGATGGACAGGCTCCTCCGTCGAAGGCCAACAGATTCTGCATGACCGGCCAGAGCTGCGGGGACCCTAGAGCTTGCCAAGTAGTGTACGGCATAAGACTGACCGACGCACCTTCGTCTAGAACAGTGCCAGGTACTGCCTTATCACAGGCAAGTACTGTAATCTGGAAAGGCACATGGGATGGAAGGCGGCCGGCGATCAGGCGATTCCAATCAAAGGAAGCGACCAGACTACTTGGTGGGGGAATCGTATGATTTCCCCCATGTGCTAAAGGAACCGAAGGAGAACCTTCGGGAGCAGCTGGGTTAGGAGAGTCATTGCGGGACTCTGGAGAATCTGAAGAGACGAGAAGAACGTGGGCATGATTCTCTTCCGAAACAGAGTGAGCGAGCGGCGGACTCGAGTCAACACTCTTTCCGACCAATGGTTGGTCTGGAACAGGCTGGACACAGCCGGGTTCGGGAAGAGGGGCCTGGACAAGAGAAGAATGTGAACCAATCTCATTGTCGGGAGGCGGATGATCTGCAACTGCAGAAAGACGTTGATATCCAACGGGAAGTTGGGGTGAGGGAGCTGGGAGACTTTCCAAGACACTGGAGGCTTTATCCATGAGTGGACAAAGGTGAAGGGGATGATTGGCTTCACAAAGTCTACAAGGGATTTGAATCTTCCCTTTTCCCTTACCATTCCCAACCAATAAGGTAGCATCGCCGTGAGCTTCAGAGGATGATGAGGGGTGGGCCGGATCGCGAGACCATATTTCTAATACCCTGGGAATGCCAGGACAATCGCGAAGAAGATGGTCCTCTTTGCATAATCGACAAGGAAACTTAACCTTCCGCGGAGGGGCAGAAGGGGGTCTGACTTCAGGTGTACTCGAGGGAGTAACAGTTATACTTGTAGCCTCTCCCTTAGGAGACTTCCTCTTCTTGGTATTCTTCTTCTTCTTCTTAGCCACCTGGTTACTTGGAACGAGGCCTTCACCAGGCGAAGTAGAAGATGAGGACGTAGAAGTCGGCGTCGAAGGAGAGAGGTCCACCTTAGGATCAACATGATGTTGCTCAGGTGGAGGGACTGATGGCCTAACAGCCGACACGGTAGGGACCAAAGAGGTTGAAAACAACCAAACAGGCAACCCGACAGTTAACCCTGGAAGGGATAACGTTGCCATATAAGGAGCACCAACATTCCCGAGAGGAGGGAGATGACTAGGATTCCCGTCAGGAGGGGAACTTGGGTTGGTGAACCCTGGAAAAGTTGCCATGGTAAACAAAAATAAACCTATTCAAGCTAACGCACACAAGATCTAACCAGGTAACATTAATCGTGGCCGAATAAATTTTTAAGACACAGGAACTAAACTTAACCTTTTCATGTTTCAAGAGTCGAGAAAAGGACGAAAAGATGACTCTAGTCTCCTTCGAATGTTTAATGAGCACGAAGTGACAAGACGCTCACTGGCACCTTTTCTTTTAGGGAGTCTGAAAAGGATCAAAAGTGACTGCTCTGGAGATTCTAGGCAAAGGATTTACCAAGTAATCCGCAAAACTGCTTATACACCTTGGCAATCGTATGAGAACCAAGGACTTTCCGTACTGCAGTCAATCTTCCCGAATGCTGTGTTCGGTGCGTTACCATTTTGAGTTGTGGAGAACGTTGTGGAGTTGCGAGGTTGACGGATCGATTTCCATCCCGTGCGGACACCATCCATCCGGCAGCTTGTTCCAGGTAGGTTCTCCTCTCCCTGCGCTTCATTTTGAGTCTTTTTTGCAGCATTTCCATGGTGGGAATTGGCCATTTGGGCGAATTTTTTGAGCTCCAATGCGCTCTCGGTCAGCGCGGATTTCCTCATCGGGTCCGCGCTGATCGATTTATTTTACACACACCACCACCCGGGTCAGCGCGGAAAACACGTGTGCTTCCGCGCTGACCCAGGGAGAAAAACACTGGGGCGCCATTATCAGCGCGACTGTTTTAAAAACAGTCGCGCTGACGCCGTGAAATTTGATTTTTAAAAAATTGAACGTACAAACTTCAACGGTCAGGGTCCTAATATTTTTCTATGGTCTTGCAGGACACAATGGCATTTGTTTGGCAAGAGAGAGCTCATGATAACGAAGATATAGCTGCTTATGCTAATGCGGAGTGCCGAAATGCAATGCGGGCATGCGGGCTTCTTAAATTTTTCCTCACTCCGCACCTGAGAGCACAAGCTGATCTCCTCGAGCTCTTAATCAGAGCTTGGAACCCAGTTGACGGAAAATTCACAATCCGTGGCCGAGACATTGAGTTTGATTCCATAGATATTTATTTTTTGACTGGATTGTCACGCCGGGGCGAGATGCCCATCTTGGAGGGGAAACGGCCCAGTGGCGAGACCCTTGACATACTCATGGCTCGAGTGTGCCCACGGGCGCATAAAACACGAAGTGGGAAGGTGGGTATTCCAACGGTGGATGACATCGTCCTTCGCACCATACTCTTCTTGATGACCCGGGCAGCGGGCTCTTTGGCCAATCATGAGGCCTCAAAGACCCATCTACTGTTGGCTCTCGAGTGCTTACAACCCACCATTTTTAACTGGGCAGCAGCAGTGACGACCAGCATGAAGAGGCAATTGAGCAACTGTCGACGCGGAGAGTCGAAGCAGTTTGCTTATGGGTCGCTCTTACTTCCGCTCATGCTGGAGCGGGTGCCGGCCCTACAGCTACATGACATGGTTTTGGATCCACCCAGAGGTCCCCGGGAGACGAGGGCCAGTCGATGGGGCCATGTCATGCCGCGTGGAGGTGGCGGCCGCCCAGTGGCTTGGGGTGTGTATTTTCGAGAGTGGCTGGATCGGCAGGTCATTTTCGTAGAGGACTGGCCATATGCCGGTATGGACTTCCGCGGCGATCCCGACATGCCATTGCCTGCGGGAGAGCATTGGGACGATGGAGGTATGACACTTGATCTCTTTTTAATGTTTTTTAATGTTTTTTTGATTTTTCATGCACATGTCTTGATAAATGCTATGGTGTGCAGATGTGGGACCCGTGAGACCCATTGGTTTAGCCCCAGAGGCACGGAGAGAGGGGCAAGGTGCTGGAGTCCTGGCCCTGGCTCCTCCGGGAGTCGATACGACGGAGACTGTGGCACACAACCTCGAGGGTTTACTGGCGGGGGTGCCAGATTACCAGGGGATCGAAGAGGTCCCCATAGCTTCTCAGATCCACACAGTGGGGGTGGAACCCAGGATGCACCACCTTTTGAGGCGGGTGGCACGGGCAGTTGCATGCTATAGAGAGCATAACACAGCTCAGTAGTCACCTAGGTTTTATTTCCACTGATGTTTTTTGAGAGACATATGTCTCAGATGTACTGAGGACACCAGTTTTACTTTGGACATATACACTTATTTTTTGAGCGCCTTGGTACGCCGCGATATATATATATATATATATATACTGTTTTTGGATGGATCTTTTCACATGTGATGATGTTTTTTATATGCCATGCAAATGTCTAATACAAATGTAATCTAATGTATCAGTTGCACAACACACGACCCATGTATTATAATTTTTTATGCAAGCTTAAAAGCACACATGCAAACACACATGCAAACTATGCTTGAAAATGGATTTTATTTTGATGCAAGCTTAAAGGCATATACATACATGCAAACTATGTTTGATGGGAAAGGAAACGGGCATGCCCCCCAGCATCATGTCTCAATTCGAGGTACATGCCCCCCAAGCTTCAGTCCTTTGAAAATGGGTTGAAGGTTGACATAATGGTTATTGCGCTCGAATTGCACGAGCTCATGTTTCATTGTTTTAACGAGGTTGACACAGGTAAAATAACTATCCTCGGACACAAGTTGTTTCATTATTTTAACGAGGTTGATACATTAGCAAAACTATCCTCGAGACTCCCTGTTTCATTTTTTAGCGAGCTTGACACAAGATCAGGAACTATGCTCCATAACCCTTGTTTCATTTTTTAAACGAGCTTGACACAAGATCAGGAACTATGCTCGACCAGACCCAATTTCATTTTTTAGGGAGCTTGACATAGGAAGATGAACTGTGCTCCGACTAGACTGCCTCATAATGAATAGGAAGTCGGTGCTTCCAAGAGTGTTACTCCTGGTGAAAGGACCACATCTTGGAAGTCAGGACCTAATGCCTCCAGGACACTATGCATGACGGTGTCATCACTGGATACAGGCACAGGGTAGGTGGCCACGTAGTTGATCTGCGGGGGGGCAGATACAACTGGTGGATAAAAACTAGGAGGGGACGACAACTGCGCAGGAGGCATTGCGGGACTAACGAATGACAATTGATCGATAATCACAATTCTTCCATCGTGTGGAAAGCAAACCACATGTAAAAGCGAAGAAACAAGTGCCCCCATGGCATAAACATAGTCGCGACCAAGGAGAAGACTAAATTCTAAAACACCTTGGGTAACCAAGACGTCTATATAGACGGTTTTTCCTCCCAAAGTAATAGGGAACTTCGGGAGAACTCCTAGAGATGGACAGGCTCCTCCGTCGAAGGCCAACAGATTCTGCATGACCGGCCCGAGCTGCGGGGACCCTAGAGCTTGCCAAGTAGTGTACGGCATAAGACTGACCGACGCACCTTCGTCCAGAACAGTGCCAGGTACTGCCTTATCACAGGCAAGTACTGTAATCTGGAAAGGCACATGGGATGGAAGGCGGCCGGCGATCAGGCGATTCCAATCAAAGGAAGCGACCAGACTACTTGGTGGGGGAATCGTATGATTGCCCCCATGTGCTAAAGGAACCGAAGGAGAACCTTCGGGAGCAGCTGGGTTAGGAGAGTCATTGCGGGACTCTGGAGAATCTGAAGAGACGAGAAGAACGTGGGCATGATTCTCTTCCGAAACAGAGTGAGCGAGTGGCGGACTCAAGTCAACACTCTTTCCGACCAATGGTTGGTCTGGAACAGGCTGGACACAGCCGGGTTCGGGAAGAGGGGCCTGGACAAGAGAAGAATGTGAACCAATCTCATTGTCGGGAGGCGGATGATCTACAACTGCAGAAAGACGTTGATATCCAACGGGAAGTTGGGGTGAGGGAGCTGGGAGACTTTCCAAGACACTGGAGGCTTTATCCATGAGTGGACAAAGGTGAAGGGGATGATTGGCTTCACAAAGTCTACAAGGGATTCGAATCTTCCCTTTTCCCTTACCATTCCCAACCAATAAGGTAGCATCGCCGTGAGCTTCAGAGGACGATGAGGGGTGGGCCGGATCGCGAGACCATATTTCTAATACCCTGGGAATGCCAGGACAATCGCGAAGAAGATGGTCCTCCTTGCATAATCGACAAGGAAACTTAACCTTCCGCGGAGGGGCAGAAGGGGGCCCGACTTCAGGTGTACTCGAGGGAGTAACAGTTATACTTGTAGCCTCTCCCTTAGGAGACTTCCTCTTCTTGGTCTTCTTCTTCTTCTTCTTAGCCACCTGGTTACTCGGAACGAGGCCTTCACCAGGCGAAGTAGAAGATGAGGACGTAGAAGTCGGCGTCGAAGGAGAGAGGTCCACCTTAGGATCAACATGATGTTGCTCAGGTGGAGGGACTGATGGACTAACAGCCGACACGGTAGGGACCAAAGAGGTTGAAAACAACCAAACAGGCAACCCGACAGTTAACCCTGGAAGGGATAACGTTGCCATATAAGGAGCACCAACATTCCCGAGAGGAGGGAGATGACTAGGATTCCCGTTAGGAGGGGAACTTGGGTTGGTGAACCCTGGAAAAGTTGCCATGGTAAACAAAAAGAAACCTACTCAAGCTAACGCACACAAGATCTAACCAGGTAACGTTAATCGTGGCCGAATAAATTTTTAAGACACAGGAACTAAACTTGACCTTTTCATGTTTCAAGAGTCGAGAAAAGGACGAAAAGATGACTCTAGTCTCCTTCGAATGTTTAATGAGCACGAAGTGACAAGACGCTCACTGGCACCTTTTCTTTTAGGGAGTCTGAAAAGGATCAAAAGTGACTGCTCTGGAGATTCTAGGCAAAGGATTTACCAAGTAATCTGCAAAACTGCTTATACACCTTGGCAATCGTATGAGAACCAAGGACTTTCCGTACTGCAGTCAATCTTCCCGAATGCTGTGTTCGGTGCGTTACGGTTCACAAGGCGGCAGACTCGGCTTCCTATGGATCAAGGATGAAAGCCTAGTGGGGTCTCCCTATATACACGACGGTACGTGGGAGCACAATCCATGTTAGACCACTATCGAGTCACAGAAGGGGGAATCACCCAACCATAATGTGAAACAATAGTGACTATGTTTAAAGACGCCGGAACACGTCTCTAACCTAGACCTCTAGATATTTGCGTTAAGTTCCAATGCGTTTTTAGGTTTATTCAGTTTATTTTATGGTTGATCTTGAATTAAGTTTCGGTTTCAGGCCTTATCGTGTGATCTCTCACAATTACCTAGATGCAAGCTATATGCCAAAGAACACCATTTCGTTCGATGAATTCTAACTAAGGAAGAGTTAAGAGTTTTCAATCAAACAAAATGAACTCACAATCAAACAATCTAATGCAGCTAATGGCAAAGAAATGAGACTTTTCTTTTGAGAACACAAGTCAACGAAATGCTCTTCCTTTCATTAACTATTGAATGCAAAAGATATTAGTTCGATTTCTTTTTCAATGGCACAATG
Source organism: Pinus tabuliformis (assembly GCA_031772625.1). Taxonomy (NCBI): domain Eukaryota; kingdom Viridiplantae; phylum Streptophyta; class Pinopsida; order Pinales; family Pinaceae; genus Pinus; species Pinus tabuliformis. The sequence goes on along the minus strand of CM062810.1, from coordinate 936,914,757 downwards.
CACTTAAAATGAATTTTGAGAGATAGCAACACCGAGTAAAGAGAAACAAAATCACTCAATGAAAAACACAACAAGCGTGAAAAGAGCCGGTTGAACCCAAGCAATTGTAATCTATGTCTGGGTGGTGAGAAGTAATCGCAACAATCGAAGGACTGGTTCGAGGACAATCACCTAAACAACCAAGCAAAGAAAGCAAAAAAGGAAGGTTTTCGCAAAAGCAAAGGCAAGTAGCAACGTATCTTTGTGAACGAGTGATAAAACAAAATCAATCCAGCGAAAATGGGATGATAGCACTAGGTCACCGGACACAAAACAAGATCCGCCCGACAAGACTTCGCAAGCAAGTGTTTCACAGTTCAAACAATGAAAAACAAGTCATAAACCAGGTGGAAAGAGTAAGGGGCAGTCAAACCAACAGGCTCAGGAGGCAAATTTGAAACAAATTGAATTCTACAGGATCAGCGTGGGTAGAACTCAGCAACAATGCACTGACCAGAGGTCACGTGTAGCAACAAAGCGCTGTCAACGCGGAAGCACACGGCTTAGTCGCGCTGGTTCGTTTTTCAGAATCGTCGCGACTATTTCGTGTACAAGCGCGATGACCACGGAGTCAAAGAGACAGCTATGCGCTGTCAGCACGACTGTTTTGATATAAACCGCGCTGAGGGTAAAAACAAGCACAAACAAGCAAAAAGCTCCCAAACCAAGGCAATAACTCTTTAAACAATTAAGACACCTCCCAGATCGAACCAGGAAGGTTAAAAGCAGAGGACTAACCCCTGATCTTTGAAAAGAGAGGAACAAACAAACTCAAAACAAGAATGAACAAAAAGAGGCAAAGGCCAGCTCCCCAGCGGAGTCGCCAAATTGTTGGAGAGGTAAATCCCCTCTACGGATAGAGGCGATCCCTACTAGCCTAGAATGGGTCTAGCAACAATCAGTCAATGCTACTATGCAAGTTCCTAATTGCAAATAAAAGGTAGGCAATGAACACCTACTTGGATTCCAACGCTATTGTTTGATGAAGAGATGCCGCTCTCGCTCCTTCGCTCTTGGCCGGTCACGATCCTCCGCGATCTCTGCGAATAGATACCTGCACACACGAAGAGAAAGACAAACACAAGCGTGAAATCTAATAAAAGCAATTATACATCAGTCAGAAAGGACGTAATTCACATTAACCATTACAGAGACAAATGAGAATGGAACCATAATAGTAGTCATCTATTATTAATCAATAACAGAGAAGAGTACAACCAAATGTTTTGACGTCGAATCCTTCTCAAGAGGGTCCAGCCAGCAAGCCTCTTAAGCATTCACCCTTAGAGGTAGATCTCCCAAGACAAAAACTCTCTCTCACACAAGCAACACTCCACAACCTTCCTTAAGCTATCTAGCAATTCCACACTTATCACACCAACTACCTACTAGCAGCAGCAATCTGAGCACTATCAATTCTACACAATCCAAACTAGCTGCTCATGGTAATGGTAGAGGTTTAAATAGGAGAAGGAGTCTCCATGAATGGGGGGAGGATGAGCTTATCTTCAAGGAAGGTGGTTTCAAATGACGAACAGACATGCCATAGAAGGGAGGGCGATACCCACAAGGCCAACAACCAAGTCTGGAGTCATCTGGAAGGGTGGCTGTTGGAACAAATTCGCCCAAACTGGATCAGCGCGGGTGTATAACTGGACTGGAGCGCTGACAACACATCTGGATAATGGGGCAGGCTGTGTCAGCGCGGCTTAATACAAATATGTTGTGCGCTGGCTCATGAAATTCGACCAGCGCGGAAAACCCGTGTGCTTCCGCGCTGGCAGCGCATCAGTTGTACTATCAGCCGCCACTCAGCACGGTTATTTTAATAACAGTCGCGCTGATCAAATAAACTTTGGCAAAGTGGGTCATTTGACCAGACTAGGGAGCAGGAGCATGATCAAATGAAGTTCATGACACAGTAGGGAGACTGACAGGGAGACAGTGACAAATTACTGTGTAACAACTATAGTCACAATTGATAGCAATCTGATTCTCTACCACCTGTCCCTGTTGAACTAAACATGCACTGACATGCAACTGAGTTAACTGATGTATTCATTAGTTGTATTATGAGTTAATAACTTGTGAATTAATTAATAACTAATTCACCCAACTCATCTCTAGTCTATTTGCCAGTTAGACTAAATACAACTAGTTTAACAAAGCTAAACTGAACACAACTCCATCAACTCCACAATCAACTCCACCAAACTCAACTGATTGAGTTCTAACTGAAGTCATGCATGCAACAACTCAACTGACTCATAAGAAAAGCGTATTTCCTTCTGACAGCTGCATGTGCCACCTCTGTAGCTCAAACTGAAGTGCTCCAAGAGAATAAGATTAAGTTTATAATCCAAATATTATTGTGAGATAATAATATTTAACTTTTCTATTTTTGACTTTGATCACTCACACTGTGATCACTCACACTTTCATAAAAAATAGAAGTCCATCTATTTTTTCCCAACTTGATCAATCATCCATAAACAGCAACCTGCAATCCATAGACATGATCCATATGTCTAAAAATAGACATAGTCTAAAAATAGACTTGTGCCAAAAATAGCCTGTGGGCCCACTTAGTGAAGGCGACTCGTTTCACTAAGCTCCATCATCTTGTTGCAATCTCAACAATTTATCCAACATATTCTTCACAAAATGGGATTTCCCTATATACACATCAAATGGATCATAACATCTGTCACTTTGGTGAACCTGGTTGTATTAATCAATGGTCCCCCAATATATTCTTTTAGGATCTCTAGAGGATTAAGGCAAGGGTGTGCACTTTCACCTCTGCTATTTATTGTGGTCATTGATGCACTTAGCAAAGGCCTTAAGGAAGTGAAGGAGGATGGCAGGATTTCTGGTTCCAGGGTTTCTAGGAACATATTAACGACACATCTAATGTTCATTGATGATGTCCTCTACTTTGGAGAGGCAAAATTATTGAATGTAATATATCCTTCCAAGTTATTTCAAAGTTTAGCAATGCCTCGGGGCTTATTATAAATAAAGAAAAATTATAATTGATTTCAGATGTGGCGGATTCAAAGGAGTTATGACAGGTCACAACTCTCTTTGGGGTAAAAATCAAACCACTATTAGGAGGATTTAAGTATTTGGGATTCCATTTGAAGCCGATAAGTTATGAGAAGAGGGACTACAATTGGCTTGTTGATAAATTTAGAAATAAGATTGCGTTATAAGACCATAAATTGCTCACAATGGGGTGTAGAGTGATAATGATTAAGGCAGTTTTGCAAGGCATATCTATGTATTAGATGCATATATTTCATATACCCCAATTGGTAATTCACATAATCGATTCCATCATTGATAAATTCTTGTGGTCTAGAGTAGGTAAATCAAAAAAATTCATGTATGTGAACTTGATTTGATTTACAGGCCAGTTAAGTTGTAGGGGGGTTGGGGTATAATAAGGGATTCAAAGCGTTTCAATATGCCCCTATTGACTAAAAATCTATTGAGGGATTTTTATGGATATGGAATGTTGCAAGAAAATATTAAGGAAAAGTACCTTCAAAATGAAAAACTAGAACAATGGGTATTGGCTAGGGCTCCTACAAAAAGAAATGCTTCATACATCTGGCACAATTTGATGCTTGCCAAACCCTGGCTTTGTGGGAATCTTTTCTTGGAGGTGGGTTGTGAAGATGTGGTATTGTTGGACTGGATGCCATCAAGGGGTTGATTAAGGATCATAATCTATTGGCCCCTACTTTCCAGTTCCTGAATGATCACGATGTCTTCTCCTTGGCCCAAGCAAATCGACACTCATTTGTGTCATCTACCAAATGGGCGCATGCTTGGGAGATCGGCATCCCAGATATGCTTAAGATAGAATGGGAACAATATTTCTCTAATTTGTGTAATGTTGGGATCTCTCTATATAATCAGGCAAACAAGATATCATGGGGAGGTTGTGCAGCTAGATGTAACATCTCTTCCCAAGAGGTATATTCCTATATTTCTATGAGTATCCAAACCTAGTCTCTTTGCGACATGGTTGGCACAAATGTGGAAGTGGGAAGTTCCACTAAAAATAAAATGCTTTACTTGGTTGGTACTTCACAATCGGGTTCTTAATTGGGAGAATCTCAACAAGCGAGGTTTCAAGGGTCCAGGGAGATGCCCTCTATGTGGGTTGGCTTTCAAAGAGGTTGTGCACTTATTTCTGGGTTGCTCCTTTTTTATCGCCATTTGGAAGGAAGTATCAAAATTACTTAAGATTGATGTTCTCGTGGACTAGTCTTCCATTGGTTTTTGCCTCACCAACTGGACTTCTGGGTGGAAAGATTACAAAACAGTTTCAATGTATATATTTTGGGGCATTTAGTGTTGTAGAAATGACTAGATTTTTGAAAAAAAGTCCCCTTAGGTGTTGTCCACAAGTCTGAAAATTGTATCTTATTTTTGGGAGATTGGCCCACAAAGACCAAAGATCCCTAGACTTTGTGTTACCACTAAGGATCTTGGGATATTTTTACCCATTGGGTACTTCGATGGGGATTCTTCTTCTGGTCAGTGTGGATGTGGTGCATATTTCTAGGTTTGTCCTTCTCATGCCTTCCATTTCTTTTGGTTTGGGGGATCTGGCTCTAATTGCATGGAAGAGGTGGTGGCACTATGGGGGGTGTTGCAGTGTGCATCATGGCATGCCATTGAGAAGATTCTGATTGTCGGTGATTCTTAGATGGTTATTGAGTGGACAAAGGGTTAGAATCCTCTAGAGGTGCCATCATTATTTCGCTGGATGCAGAATATTAAATTATTGATGGCTTCTTTCCTTGATATCTCCTTCTCACATGTTTATCGGGAACAAAACTCTTTGGCAGATGCCCTCTCCAAATGTGGGGCTTCCATGTTGCTGGGCAGGATGCACTTTGACTATCTTTTCAATGGATTTTCCTGTGGAGTGGGGTCTTTTTCCTTCTAGCATAGGCCTGGTATCGTCTCCTTGATCTTTGCCTCCTCTATCTCTTTTTGCAGTTATTTTTTGGTGGGAGATCTTTTACATCCGCATGTGGATTTTTTAATGTATATCCTATCAAGTTCGAGGATGAACATGTTTTTAATTTTTTGTTGTATGTGGTGTTTTGGATCCCTAGATATGTTGATTCTCTAGCCTTTGTTGGCTTATCATTCTGTCTTTTTTGTATTAGTCATTTTCAGTATGTAGGGGACTGTTTTTTTCCTCCCCTGTTTTGGATTTTGTTGTTCTCTCTTATATGTTCTCTTGTGTCTATTAAGTGTTTTCTGCTACGTGATAATATCTGGGTCTTCCAGAACAAATGTATTGGCTATGTAACCACTTTGTTTTTATTAATGAAAGATGGTTGTTTTTTCTTCTAGAAAAAATATGAGATGTTCCAACTCAAGTAGATGACCAAACTCATTTGGAATGCTCCCTGCCAAGATATTTTGAGCCATCAAAAGTGTGTACAATTAGAGAGTGATTTTTGGATAGACCCAAAGAGGATATTATTGCTCATACGAAGTGTTCTCAGCACTTTAAACGCCCAAATTCTGGTGGAATCCACACTTTCAAGGAATTATCAGTAATATTGCAAGTGCACAAAAAAGAGAGACTTCCCAGAGATACTGGAAGTGTTCATTCCAATTGTAATCTAGAAACGATTGGCCTGGATTATGGACACCACTCTTTTGGTGCTTTTTTGCACTGAATACCACACCATGAGGAGCATAGATTTTGAGAGTATTTAAGAGTCTAGTTGGAAAATGATCTTGTTGGAACGGATGTAATGGCCTCTCTAAATAATAGAGGCCATTTATTTCAATCACTTTGCCCAAATTCAATTCAAGATAAATCTTTGTCGGTGTTTCTGCACACATTTCCTAGGAATTTCAAAGCTCAATGGCCTGCAAATTTCACGACTTTGGTGTCCATTTTGACAATTTCAACGAGGATTGCCAATGGGCTGAGGAATTTATAATTGCCTTCAACAAATTGCAGTGTGATGGGCAACTTGGACATCAAAATTCTATCTTGGCACCATATTGACAGGGACATAGATGTGGCAGAAGGTTGGAAATGTCAATAAATCACAGCATTGAGTAGGAGGACAAAACAATAAATATTATTCAAATTTAATTTACCAAACAAAGTCTTTTTATTTGTTGGAGGATATTGTGAGCAGGCCTGTAATTTCAAATTTATTTTATCTGATCAACCGTCATTTGTTTTTCATGCCTATAACTTTAATGTTTTGTGTAAATTCACAAACTTCTAATTTTTATGTGTTGTTATATGCATTTTTTAATAAGGAGGTAGGTTTTAATGTATTTATCCTTAGAAAAGGAAAGCACAGTAACTCACTATTGTCATTTCCTGTCACTTTAATGTTTTGTGTAAATTCACAAACTTCTAATTTTTATGTGTTGTTATATGCAAATTTTTTATAATGTATTTATCCTTAGAAAAAGAAAGCACAAAAACTCACTATTTTATCAAATAATTGGGAATGATGTCCAAGTAATCTCTTTCTCGGTATTATTTTCGTATTTGTATGAACCTCAGTCAATTTATAACAAATTAGTGACAAGAAATAGGTGCTGCAACTAAACAGATTGTCAAACTTAACCTATGTCTAAATCACTCATTAAAATTTATGAAAAACAACTTAATATTTAGACACATTAAAATATCAAATTCCAAGTCTTTTTGTGAAGTCCAACGAAAGACCGACATTGGTCTATTTGGAGGTGATTTTTAGCTTGAAACTAAAACCTATTGTCGCCATTTTTTTTTTCTTAATTATTTTTACATGTAAATGAAAATATAGATGTTTGGGAAAGGATTTACACATATAAGATTACTTTTTAAAAAGAACGAGTATTAGATTTTTTTATTTGAAAAAAGTTGGATTTTGGGCCAAAACTCTTACAATATTTCTTATGACACAATATTTCAAAATTTTCATTGATCCACAAAATGAGGATTTTTCTTGTGGCTACCATTTCTTCCTATTCTAAAACATGTCTACTAAGGATTCATCATAAGACCTCATCCCCAACAACCATGTTTTGTTCTCCCTTGAGCTAGTTAATGTGGCCTTTATAGGCTGTGTTGAAGCTCATTTGGAGTCCACCTTGGTTAGCTGAGGTTGTGCTTTCCATTTTTCTTATAAATCATAGTTTCCAATTCTTTTTGTGCTCTTTCCCTTTATATTTCAAAGTTATTTTTTTCCTCCACTTAGCCCCATGCTCGGACCTACACTTAAATTGTTCATAGAATAATTTCAATTTCTTGATCACGTCATCTAGCATTCTAGGTTCATCGAACTTAATTCAATCCCTAAAATTTGATGGCAATCCATTGATATATCTCTAGACATTTTACTTTTCCTCCTTGAGGTAAGGCATATATCTCAGCAGCTCCAAGAATTTGGTCATGTATTCTTCATCAGACATTTTCCCCATCTTGATTTCATAGATCTCTTTGGTTTACTGTCAAAATACCTTTCAGATGGGTATTTTCCCCTAAATACCCCTAAAACTCCCTCCAAAAAAACTCTTCTTCTCTTATATCCTTCAAAATCTTCAAATCCTCCCACAAGATGTCAGACTTTCCCTTCAAGATGAAGGTAGCCACATTTTTCATCATGTTCTTTGAGTAATTGTACTCTAAATAACTTCTTCATCCCAAGTAGCGATCCTTCAATATCTTCTGACTTCTTTACTTCACCGTCAAAGGTAGGAGGCTTGGCCTTCTTGAAATCCTCTAGCATTTGCTCCTTTTCTCTCCTTCTCCTATAATGATGATGTCTCCTAGTAGTAGCACCAGTGTGTTGTCCATGGGTGCTTATCCTTCTCTCTAGAGTACTTAGTGGAGTACCTCCCCTTATTGTGTCTTCACTTGATAACATGTGCCTTTTCTTGGATCTACTTCCATCTACTCCATCAGTCCTTTCTTTGTGCTTTCTTTGTTTAGATAAGCTCTCCTTGACCTTATGACTAGCTCCCAACTCATTATGCTTTTGTCTTTGTAAGTCTGAGATACTTCGCAATATAATAACACTCACCTTAGCTTGCCTCTCTTGTTCCCTAACAAGATTCTCATTATTAACTTTGCATCTTCTTATTTCAGCCCTTAGACTTCTCAATGTATCCATGTGGTCATGAGAGTCTGCGTCTCCTCTCTTCTCAATTGATGCTTCCCCATATCCATACTGAGATCAGTCTATGCTATACTGCACCATCTCACTATTCATTCCCTTATTCTTTTGTTGTTCATTGTTTCTCTCTTAAATGTGTTGTCATACACACACACATCTGTTAGACAAATCAAACATAATTGCATCATATAGTTTATCACCTTGGCTTGTCATTATGAGTCTATTGGTGCAATGCTAGATGAAACATCACACATCAAATTAGCATGTCCATAACATAAATAATTCATATCAAGGTTAGCGTACACATACTATATGCATATATTACAACTAAATGTCACAAGCACATGGCTATTAATATTTAACACATTAATTCACAAGTTAGTTTCCATGTCAAAATAACACATCAACATATAATCCATGTCTCAATAACAAAACAACACATAATAGAACTCATACTAAAATACTTAGTATCAAAACAACACATAGAAAAACTCATATTCGAATACTCAGTATCAAAACAACACATAAAAAAATTCATATTTGAATACCCTATCCATGGTTTACTCCAAGCTTGGTATACCATACCAAGAACTTTCCTTTGCTTCCAGAGGTCCAGGGTTGAAAAATTACATTGATACCACTCTGTAGCACCCCCATCCACCCCATAGCCCATACTATATGTGTCACTAACATTGACCCAACCTCCATAATCTAGTCATGGAAATGGGGTTATAAAATTTTATCATTTCTCAAACTCCTCAAAACTTAAAATGAACATTGCCATTGCATGTGGCTCATCGACAACTTTCTGGCAATATAAAATTTTTCTAAAATTGACATTTGTATCACAAGATATGGTTGTTTTAAAATTGGCCATTAAACCCGTGTCATGTCAGTGTTGTGCTTCCATGTGGCACCCACATGGTTCCCACGTGGAAGCCCTCCTCCCTTCAGGGGAGGTCCATGTTATCATAACTACCCATGTGGCAGTGCCACTTGCCAACCCATATCCCTACCAGCCCACCATGTGGCATTGTCACATCACTACCCAGTAGTCCCTATCGAGCCACCTCCGTAGCCTTATTTCATGGCTCACTAATATATATATATATATATATATACCCTCCCCCTTGGATGATCAATGACCTTCATCTAATGGAGAGATCTATGACTAGGATTGAAATGAGGACCCCACCCCCTTCCCCTCACGATGTCACGGGGGTCCCTCATCATGGTTTTTTCGCTTGTTTCCACGCCTATTTATTAATGGTGCACATTCGTCTAATCTAGATCGTCGGAATGAGGGGGGGTACTCCCTCGAGGTACGGACAAAGGGGGGTTCCCTCATTAGAGTCCTCCCTCTCAAAACCATGCCATTGATGACAATTTTAACATATTCTTCCAAAGAGATCTTTGTCTCTCGATTATTGACCTCGGTGTTGATATATATACATAATTACAATATTTTGTATAATTACCTTTTGTCATCAATATTGTTTCTTAGCCATTCAGGCTTACGCCTTCGTGCCTTTGGTGTGTTCTACGAGCATATTACGATAACACTCTCATCTCAAACCAACTCAGTCATCCTCCTTATACCTCTTTGGATATACAACCTATGATATGTAACAATTTACGCTCTCCCGTACAAGCTTACACTATACATATGTAAATGTTATGCCCAACTCTTCTAGACATAAGATTTGAAGTTTTGCGACCTCCCTATACAGGGTACCCATTATCGACACAACCCTTTTACATAATACGAACTGTCCATCATAGGTATGTCTAGTAACAACTAAGAATAACCCTTTCTCTTACCAAAACCATGAACAAGCATATACTTTGCATGATATATATGCATTTTAATTGCAGTATAGGCATATATAGATTGCATGAATATAATTACATAATGAACGTGGATGAGCTCATTCATCATACATGTTATATAACAACAACACAGTCATTACAGTGAAATCACATTCCCAACATCATAAGTACACCACTTATTTGGATTGTAGATGAACCTAGAATTTAGAATATATTTAAACCCAGAAATAGGCACAAATATCAGTCATTCTTCATTAGCCATATAGGAATTAAACCATTACTCTAGACTTATGTAGGAAATAACATTCCTCATAACTAGTTTAAGAATTTTAATAGCACAACCAACATTTATATAGTACTTTCATAAGAAATAAATGCACATGAATTCAGATAAGCACTTAAATCATATTAGGAAATCTAGAAACTGAGATTGGGACTTTGACTATCCACCCAACCTTAGATTAGCATGCACTGAAACATTTCTTACATCCAACCAACCCCGAGCAAGATATAAAGCTTGAGAAGGAGTGCTTTCAGGGAATTGACTAATGTTTCCAATTGAAATACGGAATCCATAGGTCATTTCATCTCCACCCACCAGTTGATTAAGGGAATCAAAATACTATGCCATCTCCACCCTCCAATCTATTAATGGAATTCAGAGGTTACTCCAATTGCACCCTTATGTCTGTTACATGGATTCTAGAGGTCGTTCCATCTCCACCCTATTTTGTATAGGGAATCAAGAGGTTGTTCCACCTCCACCCTAAAGTAATGCCACATTAGGCCCACCTTAAACAAGGATTCTAGAGCACATTGAGAATAAACAGGCACAATTCCTTTAGTGGCTCCACCCTAAAATGGGAGTCCAGAGCCCACCAAATTAATTGTTAAGCTCATAACTGAGCAAGGAAAGCATCATGGGCACTCTATAACCAGGAATCCAAAGGAACAGTGCCTCCACCCAAACCAATAATTCAAAGAACCTCTACCCCTTCACTTGAGAGATGAACAATCTACTCTCCCAATGCTCATAACTGAATATATAATTATCATTGTCATTCCTTCAGTGATCTTCTCTTCTACTTTATCCAGGTAATGGTATAAGAAACTACTTGAAATTCCTAAATCTTGTTGCTTCTACTCTAGAATTTATTCTCACACTGCTCCAAGAAAAATCCTTGTCCTTTCCTTAAATTTCCTCCTTGATGGTTCTCTAATACCACTTGGGGTTTTCTCTGGTGCAATGTGCTCCTCAATTTCTTGAGAATGTTGTCCCCTATCTTCCAGTGTCTCCCCGTGTTCTTCTTCTTCCTCTAGTGCTCTGTCTCCTAATTTTTTCTCAATCCTTATTGCTTGTGTCTGCTTATTCTCTCTCTCTCTTGTGTTTTCCGCGAATATTTCTTCCTTGCCCAACCACGTCATGGCATCATTCTGGAGATATTTTGTGTTTCCCTTCCCATTATGATCATTCTAACTGTGTTCATGGTGGCATGTTGTCATGGCCTTCTCCACCAATGGCGAGGCTCCTAGCTAGTAATTATGTTGGCCCCTGCAACTTAGCATGTTCTATCATCTTTCAGTTATTTGGTTTTCTATCACTATCATCATTATACCAACTCGGTTATGCTGCCACATATGATTCATCTCTTCTAAATTCCCAAGCATCTCCTGACCTAAAGTTTTGAATCTATGTCCCATGTCTCAATCCTTTTTAATTATACAAAATGGTTACAATGCTTGTAATAGGGGGAACTAGCCAGGGGTTGTCACAAACCCCACCCCCTTGGAGGAACATCTTGGTGTTCTATATTTGAACACAAAAGAAAACATTCTTTAAACGAAGCACAAAATCACTATGCACTTTATATATACAACTCATGTACAACTATTTACAAAAATATTTACATTGCTTTAACCAGTAAACAAAAATGGATATGTTCCCACATATGATCAACGATTTAGTGGTGATTATTAGCTTGAAACTAAAAACGATCGTAGCTATTTTTTCTTAATCAATTTTATATGTATCATTACTTGGTAGAAGATTTACACATATGTTATTAAATTCTTGACACAAGATTATTTTTATCAATATAAGTAATTTTTTTTTTAATCTAGAGATGTAATTATTAATGAAGTATTTAATTCAATATATTATTTTATTGAATTGAAATAAGTTTTGAGAAAATCGCATACAATTTCTTAGATTAAATTTTATAATAATATAAATCATTTTTTAAACTAATAAAAATATATATATCATAAAAAGGTAATTAGAATGAATCTCACTCTAAACCCCTGCTAATGCCAATAGTTAATAAATTTGTATTTATTTTAAAATATTAAATTTAAAAAATGGTATATTATCATATTAGTTGAAAAAGGATAATATAACTTAAACGTGATGAAGTTTAGGTCATTAATGTTATGGAATTCATTATTCAAGTTAATTTCAACTAAAATTTAAATGTCACCATGGTTATGGCTAATATAAAATGTAGATCATTTTTTTAAAATATATGTTTTTTTTGCTAGTATCTTAAAAAAAATACAATTAAGTTTAACAAATGAATTTTGAAAAAATAAATTTCAAATCATATATCTTTAAAATACATTTTCCTTTAACTTTTATAAAATATATTTAAGATTTTTAACTTTATTAACCGTTGGATATCTTTAACATAAACAAAGCTGGAATCCAACCGGACTCTTTCTCTACAACTAAATAAGTCAATATACAATATTTTAATATTGTTAACTTTATTAACCATGGGAGATCTTTCACATAGACAAAATTGGAGTCCAACGAAACTCTGTCTCTGCAACTAAATAAGTCAATATACAATATTTTAATATCTTTAACTTTATTAACCATCGGAGATCTTTTACATAAACAAAATTGGAGTCGAACAAGACTCTATCTCTACAACTAAATAAGTAAATATACAATATTAAAAAGATTTGACCAACTTTTACTTAAAAATGATTAGTTATGTATATGTTCATTGGCAATATCTCAATCACCTTTACATGAGAAGGAAATGTGGAATTTGTCCTAAGAAGAAATTGAGAATGAAACCTTAGATGTGTCTATAAAATGTAATTTAAAAAATTTATTTCGTATTTTAATTAATTTTATTTTATAGCATTAAATATAATTAAATATTTTTATAATATGATATAGCAGATATGTTTAAAATAATATTTGAGTGGGATTAATAATAAAAAAAAAAATAAATTTATAAATTTAAATTTAGAGAGAGTAGAGTGTATATATCATTGTTACGGGATCTTTTGTCTAACAAATAAAGATATATCATATATACCAATTTAATGTCTAACTTGAATTTTTTTTCTTTTTTCTTTTTTAAATTAGTGGAATTAACAATTAGAGCAAACTCCTCCTGATTTAGAGTCAATTCCATTTATCATCACTATAAACATTAGGTACACCACTTTACTTCTAAAATGCATATAAATTAATTAAAAGTATCAAACCAAAAACCATATAATATTTAACATAACATATTTTATTAATTTTTTAAATAACCTACACCCTTAAAAATAATTAAAAAATAAAATAAAATAAAAAATAAAATCACACCATAATATTTTTGAAATCAACCATCACCATCATCCTCATAAGTAATAATAATAAATAAAATAGTATAAATTATTTGAAATTTTGTAATTTTTAATAACTTTTTTGCTTAATTGAAATAAGGTTTATATGTATATACACTTTATATAAATTTATAATATTATTATATGTAATAAATATATAATATAATTTATTATTTATTTTAATTAATTTGATAACAAATTAAATCTTATTATATGAAAAAATAAATGATTAAAATGAGTTTTAAAATATATTTTATTACTTATATACAATAGATTTATTAAAAATATATAATTTTTAATATGTTGATTTGTTCACTAAATTAATTTTCTATATTTTTTTATATATCTAAATAAAAGTGGTTTAAAGACTAAATTTTTAAAAAAAATATAATTATATTGATAAGTGTGTTAAATTGGAATATTAATAATTATGAGCTTGATGATAGAAATTTAACCTCAATAGAATATTTTAAAATATTTTTAGTAGTAGCCACATATCAAAGATACAAATTTATCTCAAAAGTAGTTATGCATTTTTCGTCTTTTTAATTAAATTGATTAATTCAAAAAATATCATATATGTTTTTTTTAATGTTTGTTCATGTGAAATATATTATAAAGTAAGTGTTTTGATGTTAATAATGACAAGATTTTATCAAATTTTACTAGCAATTTAATTTATGTGTACACCAATTTATAACATGTTAATTTAACCAACTAATTATTTTTTATATTCAAACATATTTAATGAAAAATACCTTAAAAACAAGAATATTTTATTGTAAATATAAAGTTTTTCAATGTAAACATGTTATCAAAAAACATGTTCTCTGCTAAAACCATATATAAAATATGAATTTTAAAATATATAACTTTCTCAATAATATAGTCATTTGTTTTTTTTGTATATATATATATATATATATATATATATATATATATATATATATATATATATATATATAAATTTTGGATTCATTGCATTGGGAAATTTAATAAAATTATCATATAAAATTATAAAACAAAATATAGAAATCCTTTATTGTTTCCGGATCCTATTTTTAATATCATTAGTGAAAGTGAACTTCTCAACAACGACTACTGAGGGAGTCTGTACACTCCATAAAAAGCTTGTGGTTGATTGTAGGGCATGCCCATTACCCAAATCCTTGCTCTCTTGCACAAAATGAATAGAGAAAGAACTCCCCCAAATCCAATCCCCATTCCCATTGCCAATACTAATAATGACATTTTTTCGTCCACACAACTTAACCAACCCATTTTAACATTATTCTCCCCACCAACGCCTTTCATTGGTCTCCTTGTCCGCGTCTGGCATGTTTGCAAAGGATATCCACATAAGCATTTATTTCTTTGAAATGAAGTCTCACTAAATGTGTCGAACTGTGTTCCTATTGGGATTGGCCATAGAGTTTGTTAAATGAAATGTCTAGAGATGCCAACATTGTCAATTTAGAAAGCTCCAGGGGAATTTGCCCTGACAAATTATTTTTAGCCAGGTCCAATTGCTCCAAAGTAGATATCTCACTAGTCCTTCCAATTGGTTTCTTGATAAATTCAACAATCGCATGTTGTTTAAACTTCCTATGCTTGCAAGGATTTGTCTTGTAAGATTATTGTCTGAAGCATCAAATATTGTGTTTTTCTCCAACACATATGTTAGACTATATTCAATACCTTTTATGTAAATCCTCAAAACCTCATACAACATCTCAATAGGTAGTGGTGAAGATCCATTAATTGTAAATCCCTTAAGTGATTGAAGATGAGATGGTATGTTCCCACTGGATTTATTGTTGCATATATCCAACACTTGCAACCTAGTGAGATTTGTAATCCATTGAGGGAAACAACCATGAAAATTATTATAACCAACACTTAAAACTCTCATGTCTTGAAAAAATGCAAAGAACTTTGGGAGCTCCCTTGTCAGCCTATTCTCTCTTAAATCCAAACGCTGAAGCTTGGTAGAACTAGACAATGATACCGGTAAAGTCCCAGAAAAGTTATTTGAATGGGCAGAGAAAACCCTCATAGAAATTGGAAAGTCTATGTCTAGACTTCCACTGAGCCTATTTTCAGACACCCTTAGCCAAGCTAAGTGGGTGCAATTGTTGATACTCTTGGGAATCGACCTCTCCAACCTGTTGTATGATACATCTAATATCACAATTGATGACAAGCCACTAATACTTTCAGGGATAGACCCAGAAATATTAATACTGAATATAACTAGTACAAGGATAACTCTAAGCTTGCCAATTCTATGTGGAATGCCTACAGTGAAGTTGTTTGAATTCAAATCCATGTATATAAGGGATTTAAGATTTCCTATCTCTTTTGGAATTGTACCATTGAGATTGTTGTATTCCAGAGAAAGGTATTGAAGCTTGCTCAAATTGGAAATGGTTCTGGGGATGTTTTCAGTGAATCTTTTTTTTACCAAGAACTAAGTAGGTTAATTGAGTCAAATTGGCAATGGCTTCAGGTATACTCCCTGTAAGTGTATTGGATGCAAGAGACAAGAAGGAGAGTTGAGGAAGACTGAATATACTCATCGGCAATGAACCTTTCTGTTAGCTCTATATCTATATATAGAGAGAAAGCAGCTATTCTGGGGACATTGATAGCTGTTCTAGAAAGAGGAATCACCAGAAATTCTAGTAACTCAATCACTTTACTCAAATTCAATTCCATAGAAGTCTTTAGTGCGCACATTTCCTAGGAATTTCAGAGCTCCAATGACTGCAAATTTGACGGGTTTCACTACTTCTGTGTTCATTTGCAGAGTTTCAACGAAGATTGTTGATGGGTTGACGAAATTGGCGCGTGATTATTGACGGGTTGATTTCAATGAAGTCTTTTCCTAGGAATTTCAAAGCTCCATGAACTACAAATTTGACGGATTTCACGACTTTGGTGTCCGTTTTCAGAGTTTCAACGAAAATTGTTGATTGGGTTCAGGAATTTTTAATCACTTTCGAGTCTTCAACGAATTGTAATTTGCCCATCAAAATTCCATTCGGGTGGCGGAATGTCGCAAATTTCAATGAATCACCGTAGTGACCGGGACACGGGCGGCCGAAGTGGCAAAGGTTCAATGAATCTTATTCAAAGCTAATTTACTAAATACGTCTTTTTATTTGTTGGACGATTTTGTGAGGTGGAGCAAAATATTGTTGGACTATTTTCTTATATGATTTTTTAATTATTTCAAATTTAATAATACTAGTAATTCTCTCACAAAAGAGGTCGATAAGTATTTTAAATAGGAAAAATAGTATGAAAAAAGCATTTGTAAATATGTATGTCATATACCATATGTATTGGAAAATTTAACTTTTATATAGATATTTTAAAAGATGATATATATATATATATATATATATATATCAAACTAAAAACATTAATTTGATATACTTCTAACAAAATATTAAAAATAGAGAATAATGGTTGTTGGAAACTACATAACATTTACAGTCTAAATTATACTATTAATTAATAAATATATTTTTAAATTAATTAAAATTTATTTACAACGTATTTTAATTTACATATGAATGATAAGTGGTGCTCTTTTAATTTCATATATAATCCAAATTAAAATACAAAATAATGAAATTTTGTAATGAAGATTAAGCTTTGGATTAACAAAGGCCATAAAAAGGCTTTTCAAAAGGCAATTTTGTTTACATTTCCTCCAATGAAAACACAAAGATTATCTTAAACTGTGGCATACAAGAAAATGAAAATACAAATGGCAAGAATAGAGTTCCAATGAAAACACACAGATTATCTTAAACTGTAGCATACAAGAAAACGAAAATGCAAATGGCAACAATAGAGTTTATCAAAAACGGTAACCTGGAAAACTTGAAAACTAAGGCTCCGAATAGTCTACAAAAGGAATATCCAACCAATTCATAAAACTAAACTAGCATTTGCACCAGATGTTGCAAAAGAAACATCGTAAGGCATAAATTAAGGATTAATTGCCAAATGGGAATGGTTAAATCTAAATAAAATGCAGAAATGTAGCAGAAATGAAATTTTAAATCTATATAAATAGAAGTTGATTTAGGGTTCCTTCGAATATGTCTTTTTATTAATTATTGAATTAATATTGCAGATAAATCTCATAAAATTCTTTGTTATTATAACTTGTAGCATTGTTCCAACCAACAAAACTATCTACATATTTTGGAAGATCAAATGGAAATAAGTTTTACTTGGATTCTATTCGGTGAACTAATGTTGATGCTTCTACATGGTTCTTGTTCGTGTTCATATAAGTGGGCTTTTGGTCATGCTTCTAACGTCCCTTACAGTGGAGCGATGTTCACGGTAGTCATGATATTATTATTAGATTTTATTTTGTGGGGTTGTCTCTATAATTTTTTTTTAATTGCTTTCTGGGGTAGGTCTTTGGTGTTTTTTTTAATTACTGATAGATCAAAGGCTAAGGTAGATAGAAATTTTTAATATTCATCAAACCTGGGTGGAAGACATATTTGTCTCTTCATGTAACACTAGTCAAATATAATGGCAAACAATAATGAAAAAAAAACAATTGTTTTTCCCCATCGCAAAACAATATGGAGAAAGAAAAGAGACATACCATAGAGGAAACCTAACCTATAGGAATGGTATGCCTGTCAGATCTACTATAGATGAACTCACAATTTGCATTTGAAAATCTGATCAGATGTAAGAAATCTAGTGTGTTTTCTAGTAGACTGTGAAAAATGTAAGACATGTACAACCAAGAGTACAACCACTCTTCTTCTTTGTTGATAGTGTTTCATTGTTTAATATCAAGTAATGTTTGGCAAATTTTTTCTTGAAGAACAACTTCAGCCATCGTATTCAAAGTGATGATCCATTGCACTCTCAGTAAATGTAGCTTGATTTATCGTCTTGTGGGCTTTTCATACTGGTCAGTCAATTTGTGGTCTGAAGTAATACTAAGATTATATATTTTATGTCTAGCAAACAAAGCCAAGAGGAAAAGTATTTGTAAGTATATTTTTGTTCAGAGAAGTGATCCACCAACATCTAACCACAACTAATTTAGTAAGTATCACCATTCTGTTATCTTGAAATGAATTCATTTCAATTGCTTTGCTTATATCTATGATGCTCTTTTGATTTGACATATAAGCATTAGTTTTAAGTGTGATATTCTTCAAACAGATACACTTGTGCCTTTCAATTGCTTATTAACTTCTTTCTAGTTATGGACATGCTCAGAAAGAGGTTTGGTGTGGAATTTCACATGTCTACTTGTAAGTTCAAGTTCCCTTGGCTTTGGACCAAGAAATTTTATTATCTCCATAGTTTTCTGTAGAAACAAATGCAAAATTCAATGCACTTCAAATCACTATTATACTGGAATAAATTTTGAACAGTTCCAACATTATTTCAATGTTAAAATTCATGGCACAAGTTGATTCCTTTAGAAAATATCTAAGTACAGTACAAAATTTCACATTACCTTTGGCTTGCTTATTTCTTCATAATAAATTACAGTGTGGCAAGTGCTTTTGAAGAAGGAAAATGCATCATCAATTGTCTTTTGTATTTTACGCAAGTATGCAAACAGAGGTCACTTTCATAACTGGCTTATATCTTGCTAAATTTCTGCGTGCAATGAGTAGCTCAAAGTTAAATCACTGCAAAATTATCATAAAACCCTCCTTGCAAGTAAAATTAAGTAAAAGGGTATGTGTCCTTAAGAAAATCTATTTAAATTTCTTGATCATACTTTACTGTGTTCTCTCATTATTTTTCACATATAAAGTCATAGGTATGATTCAATAGGGTGCCAAGATGGGATACAACTCAAAGAAAACAAAGATTCATGAACAAGAATAATATACTTTATCAACCATCTCATAAAAAATTCACTGCCACAGTAATGAAGAATTTTGAGGAAGCAGAGCATAAAAATTTCAAAATAAAAAATAAATGATAAGGAAAAGAATTTCAAAACCTTTAAAGTCTGTAATTGCTAATTTGGCAAGATCATTTTTAAACAGCATCGCATAGTGGAAGTTTGTATGGAAATTAGAGATATGAGGAAACTAATATACATGTACACAAGGAAAGAAGATATTATGAAAATATTTTAAAGAAACTTGCAACACTAACCTCAAATTTGGAATGCACATGTGCTCGGTGTGTGCCATTGAATTTGAAAACCTTTAAAGTTTGTAATTGCTAATTTGGCAAGATCATTTTTAAACAGCATCGCATAATGGAAGTTTGTACGGAAATTAGAGATACAAGGAAACTAATATACATGTACACAAGGAAAGAAGATATTATGAAAATATTTTAAAGAAACTTGCAACACTAAGCTCAAATTTGGAATGCACATGTGCTCAGTGTGTGCCATTGAATTTCAAAACCTTTAAAGTTTGTAATTGCTAATTTGGCAAGATCATTTTTAAACAACATTTCATAGTGGAAGTTTGTACGGAAATTAGAGATATGAGGAAACTAATATACATGTACACAAGGAAAGAAGATATTATGAAAATATTTTAAAGAAACTTGCAACACTGACCTCAAATTTGGAATGCACATGTGCTCGGTGTGTGCCATTTATAAGCTTTGCTTCCTTGTCAAACACATTGGCTAGGATGGATACATATCTCCTCAAAATGTTACGCCTAAAAGGAAAGATTACTGAGACCCCCCTTTCTTTAAAGTATGCCAATGTTTCCCTATTATATTCCATGGAACCCTGCAATCATACACAAAATAGAAGATTATGTTTCTATTGAGTATAATCCCTTTCTCCTTCTCTGCCTAGTACATAGTCACACCAGTCATAGAAAACATGACATTTTATCTATGAAAAGTATGCACATATAGCCAATTTAGAGAAAGTGCACTTTGAAAAGGAACATTGAAAAAATGAGCATCCCAGGTGAGGAGCAAAATCTGCCTAATTAAGGCTATTAGGCTCAATTTCATTTCTCTCAAGGCATAGAATTATATATTAATGCAATAGTTTAATAAGTTGTGATGATATTAGAAAAACCTTAGGACAATCATTCCATTGCAAAGTCACACATTTTGCTAAAAGCTCATTCTAAATTTTCAAGTTTGTTAATAAATACAATGTAGGTCCTAGGCTTCTATGTTTTTCCACATGTTTGTCATTCTCCCCTTTGCTAGAAAGCTAACAAGTGAAAAAATCCAAAATGCACCACCAAACAAACCTTAACTTACATGAGACATGGAACTCCACTAACAACAACATTGTTGCATTCTACTGATCTATTGATCTACATGATTGAAATATACATGCTTGGTCATTGATGTAGTAGAGGATTGTGAGACTAATCTGCAAAAGACACCTCATCTTCTAAAACTATTACCATTTGGAATGGAAGGTTAAAGAAGAAATATGTTTTGTGAAAGTTGCTTGTAATAAAAGCAGGGGTAACCTTACAAGCATTAGAAGTAATGGGATGATTAGATCTCATAGAACAAGGACATATTTCCATTACAGTATCTTTAACCTTCCACCTGGTATTGGACACAAAGCATCAGTGAAACTAAGGAAACTTAAGCATAGGGAGAAAGTTATTATAAAAATTGTGTCATCCCAGTAAAACCCATAGCGAGAGATAATGAAGAATCCAGCTTCGATGGCAAACATTTTCCTATAGTTCCCCGAATCCAGCATCGACGTTCCCTATTATTGGATGCTTGTAGTAGCATTTCTATTTACCTTAACATAAAGCTGCATTACATTGTAAAAACAAAGCCTCACCACATGTCTAACATATATGTGGGTGGAGTTATAGACTTCCACTCATGCTATATGTTTTTGGAGTTTGGACTATTTATAAATAAATAAAAGCAGTTTGAAATCTTGCTTCACGACATTTTCAATTAAATAATCTTCTCTTGCTTCAAGACATTTTCAATTAAATAATCTTCTTTCAAGACACTTTCAATTTATCTCAGAAACTTTCGGCTCATCTTTGAAAAAAGTTTCAACTTATGCATTACATTAGAAAAACAAAACCACACCACTTATATAACATATATATGGGTGGAGGTATATATTTCCATTTGTTTTGAAGTTAATAATATTATATTAATATGAACAAAAACAAGGAGGTATTGACAAGGATGTTGCTTGTTTGCCAAACATATTTGACGTTAATAGGTTTTATTATAAAAAATACATTCTCAATTATCATACTCATTCAATCTATAAAAAATAATATAACAAAATCAAATAAATAATAATAATAATAATAATTATTATTATTATTATTATTTTATTTTATTTTAAATATATTAATATTTTTTTTTCATATAAATTTTAATTTATAACCTTTTTCAATAAAAAAAAAAAGCACATTCTCAATAATCATACCCATTCAATCTATAAACAATAATATAACATAATCAACCCTAAAAAAACATATTCTCAATCATCAAATCCATTCAAAAGGAAAAAGTTTCAATTTATGCATTACATTAGAAAAACAAAACCACACCACATATATATGGTGGAGGTACATATTTCTATTTGTTTTAAAGTTAATAATATTATATTAATATGAACAAAAACAAGGAGGTATTGACAAAGATATTGCTTGTTTAACAAACATAGTTGATGTTCATAGATTTTATTATAAAAAATACATTCTCAATTATCATACTCATTCAATCCATACAAATTAATATAACAAAATCAAATAAATAATAAATAATATTAATAATAATAATTATTATTATTTTGTTTTATTTTAAATATATTAATATTCTTTTTTCATATAAATTTTAATTTATAACCTTTTTCAATTAAAAAAAACACACATTCTCAATAATCATACCTATTCAATCTATTCAATTTATAAACAATAATATAACAAAACCAACCCTAAAAAAACATATTCCCAATCATCAAATCCATTCAAAAGAAAAAACTTTCAACTTATTCATTACATTAGAAAAACAAAACCACACCACATATATATAATGGAGGTACATATTTCCATTTGTTCTGAAGTTAATAATATTATATTAATATGAACAAAAACAAAGAGGTATTTACAAGGATGTTGCTTACATATTTGATGTTTATAAGTTTTATTATAAAAAACACATTATCAATTATCATACTCATTCAATCCATAAAAATTAATATAACAAAATCAAATAAATTATTATTAGTATTATTATTTTGTTTTAAATATATTAATATTCTTTTTTCATATAAATTTTAATTTATAACCTTTTTCAATTTAAAAAAGACAAATTCTCAATAATCATACCCATTCAATCTATTCAATCTATAAACAATAATATAACAAAATCAGCCCTAAAAAACATATTCCCAATCATTAAATCCATTCAAAGTGTAAAATAAAGATACCAAAATCAACAAATTATCATCAATCCCTTTAAAGTGTAAAATTAATATAACAAAATTAAAAAATTATCAATATCCCAATTATTTATATATAAGAAATATTTGTAAATAAATTTTCTAATTTTATTTTAGATAGTATCTTAAAATTACAACTTTTTACTAAATTTTGAAAAATGATATTGCTTGCGTGAATGTATGCTAAAATCTCCACAAATATTAATTTCAAATTTAAACATATTCCCATCATTAAATCCATTCAACTTGTAAAATAAATATAACAAAGTCAACAAATTACCATCAAATCCCTTCAACTTGTAAAATTATAAAAAAATTATCAAGATCCCAACTATTTATATATAGAGCAATATTTGTAGATAAATTTTCTTATTTTATTTTGAATAGTATCTTAAAATTACAACTTTTCATTAATTATTTTGAATAGAAAATTTTGAAAATTGTTATTGTGTGAAAAATGAGATAAACCTTAAAAACTGTTATTAAGTGAAAATGAGATAAACCTTAATGATATAATGTATGCGAAAATTTCCTAAAAACTATTATTAAGTGAAAAATGAGATAGACCTTAATGATATAATGTATGCGAAAATTTCTTAAAAACTATTATTAAGTGAAAAATGAGATAAACCTTAATGATATAATGTATGCAAAAAATTCTTAACAACTATTATTAAGTGAAAAATGAGATAAACCTTAATGATATAATGTATGCGAAAATTTCCACAAATGTTAATTTCAAATTTAAACATAAGAAGAAGCTATTAATTTTGTGGAAAAGAAAGATATATATATCCATTTTAACTCAAATTTATTAAATCTCTAAAAAATCAAATCATTCATTTATTTATTCAATAATAAATTTAATATTTATTAGATATATTATATATTTTTTTCTATAAATATTAAAATAACCGTTATGAATTTAAAGCTAAATGTACAAATCCTTTAGAATATATTATTTACAATTAAAAAAAACAAATACATACAAAAAATATATCTACATTTTAAAATTATAAAGTAATAATCAATTATTTTAAGTTTCATAAAGATTATGAATATTCTTAAACTTGAAGATCTAGATGGGGTTTACAACGGAGTGGAGCAATAAAGCTTTGTATATGAAATATGAAATTAACTTAAGTGTGACTTCCAAGCTTTCTCCTTTAATATTCCATCAAAATTAACATAGGGTTTACAACTAAGTGGAGCAATAAAGCTTTGTATATGAAATATGAAATGAACTTAAGTGTGACTTCCAAGCTTTCTCCTTTAATACTCCATAAAAAATGTAGTGATTGAGTCCAGTCCCAACTGCAAACCCCCACATTCGAAACCAGTGGCCTGTAGGGTAAAGAGCGGGAGATCTTGGAGGTGAGAGTGACAACGTAGTCCTGCAATATGAGTTGCCTGAACACTGGGTTGGAAAACTTTACATCCTTTAGTTCTTCCATGGTGAGATCACTCTTCCACACACCAAAGAACACCCCAACGCCATTGCAATCAATCTCCAACTGATATTCCTCCTCATTGAGCGTAAGCCTCCTGACCATGAAATGGTATTGAACTAGCTGCTTTCCTAGAGCATCTACATACCTCTGGACTCTTTCATCAACCCATGTGAGCATAGGCAAGGAAGAACGTGATTGTTGCAACAACAGGGATCAAGGTTTAATCAATGTTGGAAAGAAACATGGAGCATCATGGGGTGGGCTCTGTTGGAAAGACAGCGAAATGAGTCTCCATCGTTATTTGCAGGTCACATACAAAGTCCTCTTCTGTCATCGCTATTGTCATCTATGATCTACTGAAACGTTATTTCTTTATTTCTTGCACTGTTTCTTTTCATTTACCACTGCTTGGGAGTTAGTAACCACCTTGATATGCCACATGATTGATTGGGAGCTAGTAACCGCTTTGATAGGTGTAAGGGAGGTACTAATCCGATGGTAGAATATCTTTCTATCGTCTAACACAGAGAATGGAGGGAAGATAACCGCACACAGTGGCAGTTGGGGGAATGGTTCTCAAAGGGAAATGCCTTACAGTGTAACAAGACTGGTAAAATGGTAACAAACCTTTTCCACCAAAAATCATCATTGAATAGAGTGGCAAGAGCATCACTAACAAAAAATTTCTCTTTCTCAACAAGCTTAGCATGAGAATCATACCAATCTAGGACACACGAAACATGTGGCCTTGCAAGGTTCAATAACATGGAAGTTCTTCATCTCCAGAGTTAGTGCTAGACATAAATTCCTTGTGCTCTTCAGTCTTTAAGTTCACCTGTGACAAAAATGCAATTAAAAAAATGAGCTTGCTCAAAGAGGGGTGAGACGGTAACAGTTTTAGTACCTCAGGCAGTTGCAATAGTAAATCACCCTTGACAAAAATGCAATTAAAAAAATAAGCCTGCTCAAAGAGGGGTAAGACTGTAACAATTTGAGTACCTTTGGTTGCAATAGCAAAGAGTTTCAATAGTTAAAATTTATAATCAAAACTACATTCATTATTTAAAATACTGTGTACATTTTGAAGTCTTGATCCTAGAGTAGAAAGAGAAAGTAAATTGTTAATAATAAATCATCTTATATTAGCTATATTGTATTTAAAATATATATCTATATATTTATCTCATAACAAATCAATTATTGAACTGAGACTTCTGTGATCCATATCAATTTTTTTTGAAGAATCTTTGGCGAAAATCACTTAGAAAAACTTATGTCGACGCGTTTCGAACCATCCAGTGTGGTTCATCGTCAGGACAAGTTGAATGAGCAGATCACATTTAGCACATTAAATAGACAGGGCACATTAATTTTATTATAATCTTAAATATTTTACAAATTATTTATTATATTATTTTTATTTATAATTTGACAAATAAAATATTTTATGAGAAATGTTATATATATTTTATTTTAATATTTGTTAAAATTTTAATAAAAAATATTAACAAATATTTTAAAAAATAAAAAATGTTTACAAATATTTTATAAATATTTACCTATATTTTAAACATAATAAATTAGTTTATATAATACATTTGAATAAATAACTCGTAATGGATGAAAATCACTAAATTTAAAAATTCAAAAATAAAAATATCCTTATTGTAGAAATTTTGAATAATATGACACATATTCACAGAGATTATCCTGATTATACACTTATAAGCGGAACATGCATAATACATAACCTCCTCTACGTTGATCATCAATTTACAGAAGCAGAAACATTCACAAGCGCACATAGAAGCATCAATCACACATATCAACACAGTATTTTCCCGGTGAAAGCATCGCGCTAAAAACCCCAACTATCTGTATATTATAGTGATTGAATCATGTAACAATACATAGTACAATACTCCTCACAAGTACTCAGTACTATCTCCACATGCTACACACAATACAGCTCAGATCTGATCTCCAAATCTCCCCCGCTGCTTGCCTGCCTCCACAACTCAATACCTGCTCAAGAATGAATGAGAATGGTTTACCAAACTCGTATTTAACCTCCAAAGAATCACTCACACTGGGAAAGACGTGAGCAGAGGCTATAATACTTGGTATTGGCCAATTCATTGGCATACTCAATCCCTTTGATTGTGCAAATCATCATGCACAACTATAGTCACAACTGATAGCAATCTGATCCTCTAACACCTGTCCATGCTGAACTGAACATGCACTGACATGCAACTGAGTTAACTGATGTATTCTATAGTTGCATTATGAGTTAATAATTAGTTTAACAACTCATCATTAGTCTATTTGCAGTTAGACTAATTACAACTAGTTTAACCAAGTCAAACTGAACACAACTTCATTAACTCTACAATCAACTCCACCAAACTCAACTGATTGAGTTCTAACTAAAGTCATGCATGCAACAACTCAACTGATCCACAAAGAAAGCGTACTTCCTTCTGACAGCTACATGTGCCACATCTGTAGCTCAAACTGAAGTTCTCCAAGAGAATAAGATCAAGTTTATAGTCCAAATATTATTATGAGACAATAATATTTGACTTTTCTATTTTTGACAGCCAGTCTAAAAATAGACTTTGATCACTGTTGCTGTGATCACTTCTGCTGTGGTCACTCCTGTTGTGATAATCCCTGCTGTGGTCACTCCTGCTGTGATCATCCCTGCTGGGATCCAAAAATAGAACTTGCGCCATAATTTGCCTGCGGGCCCACTTAGTGAAGGCGACCCTTTTCACTAAGCTCCATCATCTTGTTGCATTCTCAACAAGCATTTCTTGTTGCACACTTTTCAACACTTATTCTCATCAATGAATAATGAAAACAACAAATATGCATTGGTATTATCTAGGTTGCAATTTCATTCAGTGACATTTTTCTCCTTCCAATTATATGTAGACTTTAAATATAATTTATAAAGTATCATTAGAAAACCAAAAGCTTTGCAATTTTGGACAATGTGCCTAACATGAATTTATTTTACTGTGATCCTCTTTGCTAAAATCCAGGGAGCTTGTTTATAGAAGATGCTAGTCCCTCTATATATGTGCATTGCAGGATTCACTTCACTTTCGTACAAAATTATTTTCATCCTTATCGATGTTATCTCAGGAATAAGTACTATTGTCAGTATAGTAAAATTCAGTTCGTGTTTCAAAAAACATTCTCACCTCTGATGGAGAGGCATACACAATGAAATATAAATTTAATTTTTATTAAATGTAGTTCCAATTTCGAGGAAAGGGCTTTGGTATGAAATGTTGCCAACATTTACCAGACCTGCATATCTACTTAAAGAGAAAGCTTCGGCCCTCTCACTGGCAAGCAGCAATGACTATTCATCATTTAAATTCTCTAAAAGAATGAAATTAAATTGCAACGAGACATTGTACGAGACCCACTAATTAATTTTTTCTTGAAGGCCACCATGATCAAAGCTTTTGGTTCTTGCACTAAGGAAGACGAGACCCACAGAGGAAATCATTGTGACCATAAGAAGAAGCCGGGAAAATAGTTAAGGGTTTCGCTTGAGGAATTTGGCCACAGAGACGATTGTTTCTCAGATTCATATGCTTCAAATGCTTCAGACCCAACATCTGCCTTGGAATTTTCCCTTTGAAGCCATTCCATGATAGATCCGACCATCTCAGCTCCTTCAGCTCGCCCATGGGCCTCAATATCTTGCCCACCATCCGATTTCTTGAGAAATCCAGTTACTCAATTTTCTTTAACATGGAGATCGAAGTTGGAACGTTGCCCTTCAAATGATTACCTGATAAGTCCAGCCACTTGATGTTGCACTCACCATTGATCTCCGGGATCCTGCCTGAGATCTTGTTGTTGGCCAGATTGATGAACTCCAGGCATCCCTCGGGGATGGGAAAGATTATGAGATATTGTCACTGAAGAGTTTCTCTATAGACCCATACAATTTATTTGAATGAAGATCAAGAACTGAGATGGAGAGATAAACTTTTTCCAGGATGGTCATGTTCTTCATAAGGTGACTTATATCTCCTGTAATACAGGATTCTTGTTAGAAATATCGATGGAACTCAACAAGAAATTCATGGGAATAGGCTTCCATGTGCGCAGACATTGTTTAACCCCACAGCTTGCAAGGTGAAGATTTGTCATCTCTTTTCTGGTTATCTAGTCCGGAATCCTACCCAGACACAGATTATTGTAAGACATATCAAGACAAAGTAGAGCAAAGGCTTTGGCTAGGCCAGAGGGAAGGGGATCAGACAAATAGTTTTTTGAAATATTCAGATTAATAAAATAATTTAATTGTTATTTTTACATTTGAAACTGTAAACTGTAACAATTTTCTTTATTTTATCAAATGTTTTTAAATATATGGAAAATAGGGTGATTAAGAAATGATTATCTTATAAAACAATACACATTGACTACCCTTTAAGTCTACGGTTGGTTGACAACTAATCGATGCCAAGAAGACGTGTGTATTAGAAAAGTAAATAATGTTAGAGGCAAACATTAATTACCATCGATTTTTTTTAAATGTTATTATGAGAATCCATTTTAACAAAAAGAATCACCTTGCATTAAAATCCTTATATTTACACTCCAGAGATAACAATACACATTGACTACCCTTTAAGTCTACGGTTGGTTGACAACTAATCGATGCCAAGAAGACGTGTGTATTAGAAAAGTAAATAATGTTAGAGGCAAACATTAATTACCATCGATTTTTTTAAAATGTTATTATGAGAATCCATTTTAACAAAAAGAATCACCTTGCATTAAAATCCTTATATTTACACTCCAGAGATTTGCACTCCAGAGATTTGAATATAGATGAATATGATTACTGAGCTCTTTTGCGATGCACCATTATCCAATTGAAAATCTCTACTAGTTTCAGCGTCTCCAATCCCAATTGTATTGTCAATTTGGGGTATGGTTACACACAATATGGGTTCTGGTACACCAAAATGACCAACTATATGTACATAATTTGACGTTATTATCTGTCATGATCGACAGCTCCCCTTCATGCCTTTTCCTTCTCTCGATAATTAAATCCATAATTAGATTCATTTTACAGTCTGTCTGCAGAAATGAGTTGTCTGTCATGATCGACATCTCCCCTTCATGCCGTTTCCTTCTCTCGATAATTAAATCCACAATTAGATTCATTTTACAGTCTGTCTGCAGAAATGAGTCTGCAATATTTGTTTTTGTCAAATTGGAAGACCCGCGATACCTTTTATGTCGCGCGGCAGTGGAGTTTCTATCTCGTGGCACCAGAAAAGAGTTTCTGTAGTGTGGCACTAGAAAAAACAAATAGAAGAAGGCTTTTCTCAATTTGTAATCCTCCACCCAACATCACCTCTCTCTCCAGATGGCTGCAATAACTCTCGAAAACAACATCCACACTCACCTGCAACTTCAAGCCCATTAGAAACAAAAATTCCATCTCCATTCTATTTATTTCTTCGCCACTCATGCCTACTACTATCGCTTAATATGAATTCCTATAATTCTTGCTCACAAAATCAAAATCAATATTAAAATCTTGAGACTAATGTTTGAAAATAACATGTTTTATAAAAAGAAGCAATAGATGATAATCAGTGCATTGGATAGAGGATTGACTTAAAGGTCTTCAAGGAACTTGGAGGTGAACATGAATGAAGTAATGAGAAGCTTGTTGATGTTTGCAGACGTAATGCGGAATTGAGGATGGAACTGAGTAAATGTTATGATTATATTTTTAAAAATATTATTAAAATAACTTTTATTTTAAAATTTATGTAATAATTTTTACTAATTAAATTAAAACGTAGTCTAATTAATAGATGAAATGGTTTTTTTCTAAGCACTTTTTAGGATTAATTTTGCCAAAAATATGGTAGAGATGTTTAAAATTAAAAAAATATAAATTGTCTAATTTCCAATGTCCGGTGTACTTGGAGATTTTTTTAGGGTGTTGAAGCCTTTTATCCATTCAAAAGTGAGTGTGTATTTAAAAAAAACAAAAAATCACAATCTCACATTGAATTTATTGCTCACTAGAAATGTGTATTTTAGGTTTTAATTCCAAACTCTTATTTAATAAGTGTGTAGTCTAAACATTTTATTTTTGGTGGTCATGTTTTCTCACTAGTTTTACTATAAATCAAAATTAAAATTGTTGAAATGTTGAACTTGAATTGTTAAATTTCTATAGAATAATTGTTCTAGGATTTTTAAAGGATTCTTAATCCATTTATATATTCAAAAATACATTTTTAGCATTGAAAACTAACAATTATACTATTAGATTCAAATGAAAAAGATATAACATAGCAAAACTAGATTTCACTTTTGATAAGCAATTTCTGCCATCTTTTCCCTTTTATTATATTTATAAAGTGCATTTAAATGAAGTATATCGCTTTTACCAATTTGATTATCCTTATACAAAATTAAATTTACTATCTATTGCAAATTAATTCGCTTATAAAGTGAATAAACTCAAATATCACCAACATAGATTCATCTTAACTTCATATACAAAAGGTAGAGAGGAATCAAATCTCTCAAGATACAAATATTTTTTTGAGTGTAAAATTTGAGGAAACATTTGCATCTCAAGGGACTTGATCTAGAGTTAAGATGAATCTATGTCATTAATAAACCTACAAAAACACGATTATTTTGAATTAGAAACTTAATTAAACTTCTTTTAATATTGTATGTAACTATATCAGTTGTAAAAATAAAGTATTAGTAGACCCCTTTTTAATTGTGCAAAAGATATTTAATAATGTAAAAACCAATAACAATGAAAAATGAAAACAAATATAAAAATGACTCACTTCAATCATAAAGTAAATATCAATCAATTTAAATATATACAATTTCATACTCACATTGAGGTATATGACAAAGCTAGTATTAACCAGAGTTGCAAATCAACATGGGTAGTGCATGTAGTGAAAACATCAAATTGAGCCTGGTATATCATATTACTTTTCAATATAAAAATTATTTATTCATACAAATTATTAAAATGGAATAGACTTTATAAAAATATTGAATTTAAGTTGTTATATTGTAGTATTTTCAAGAAATTTATATTAATTTTGGATTTATGTGCAAAATTTAAAGAAAGATTTGCGTCTCAAAAGACTTGATTTCTCTAGAATCTTGGTACATATAAAACTAAGATGAATCTATACTAAGTTTAAGCCAAAAAAATAATAAAATATTTTAACATATATGAATCTATGCTAGTTGTTATTAATATTTTTTAAAATATTACATGTGTATTTGTCTCTATCTATATGTATGTATTGAATTATTTTTTATTATTGATATTTTTTAAAATGTTACATTTTAATTCCATATTAAACATTGAATACATTACAAATTTCCCTCATACCTTGAATTAAAAAGAACTTATTAATGGAATAAGAATTCACTAACTTTTTCTCTCTCTTAGTTTATATATTTCATATTAAAATAGTTTACTCACCATGCAGATTAAAATATTTGAGTCATTACTCCCATTAAAATCAAAACTGTTATCAATACTTTTTAAATTTTATATATCAACTCTATATTAATAATAGAGTAAATTACACATCTCCCTCACAATTGAAATTGAATATAAGAAAAAAAATTAATTTAAATTACTTTATTTTTTCTACCTATAGACTTGATATAAAATTATGAAATATTTTATTTATGGGTAACATTAATTTTTTGTTATTAATATATCTTTGTTTTAAATGTTTGATGCCAATTGAACATAAAATTAATTACACATTATATGATCTTAATAATATTATTTTTACATGCCATATGTCAACTCATTTAAGTACCAAAGGAATTATAAATCTCCCTCATACTAAAAAATAAATTCTTATTTTATTAGAACTATCTTTTTTTTGTTACTTTCAATTAATTTCTCTCTCTATATAAGTCCATGTAGTATTAAGGTAGAAAATGAAGTATTTTATTTATGACCTACACTCAATTTCATTTTTGTTATTATTATTTTTTAATTTTTTAATGTAAGTATTATTTTATTATTTTTAAATGTAACTTTACATGACAACATCTCTCATGATTTAGAGCTCCTCATCGTGCAATGATTCCTATTCTCCACATTAAAATGTCAATACATAGCCATCATAAATTACGCATCAATGTTAAGAATTTAATAAACTATACCCATGCAGTGTAAACCAATTGCTTTGTGTGGGGTTTAGTCCCCACCCAGTCATAAATTCAAATCTCATGGAGAGCGGGAGGGTAAAAAAAAAATGGAATAAATAGACATTTGTTATGAAATCTGCTCAAGAAAAGATAGAAAAGATAGATCAACGCCTTAGAATTCAGCCTCTTCGAGGGGGCAACCTCCTTTACATTACATAAATGGACAATTCTTGGATGATAAAAATGACAAAACCTCCTTTCTATATATAGGAGTCTAGGGAGTCACAATATAATCCAGCCGACCTAACAATAATAATATAAAGCCACAAAAATAACAATAGAGGGATTCTATGGGGTACATAAATAACAATATGGGGGTAATAGGGGCACAACAATATAAATAAGGGGAATAACTACAATAGTAATGGGGTAATCACTAGTATTATAGGGACCCAACATGCCCCTCTCCTTCAAAAAAGTGTTGTCCTCAACGCTTGAGTAGTTCTGGATACTTCTGCATAAAATTCTCATCCTCCCATGTGGAATCTTCAGCGGATAAGTTCTTCCACTTGATAAGATACTCTGAAATTGATCGATTTCGTAGTTGTCGAGTTCTTGTTTCTGTGACTGCTTCTGGTTCCAATATAATTTTTCCTTCCTCGTCAAGTTCTGGCAATATTGTTTGAATTGGGAGCTTGCCACCTATAACCTTCTTTAAACATGAAACATGGAAAACTGGGTGCAATCGAGAAGCTGCAGAAAGCTCCAATTTGTATGCCATAATACCAATCTTTTGCAACACCTTGTACGTACCATAATACTTTGGTGATAATTTATTATCCTTCTTAGCTTGCTTTAGGGACATTTGCTTATATGGTTGTAGCCGTAGGAATACCCAATCACCTACATCAAAACTTCTTTCACTGTGATGTTGATCTGCCTGTTGTTTCATTCTATTTTGTGCCAACACGAGGTTATCCTTTAAGAATTGGAGGACTTGTTGTTGATGCTCGATGTGATGTTCCACTGCCTGAACCTTAGAATTTTCTCTTAAATATGATGTGATGGATGGTGGTTGATACCCATAAAGTGCCATAAATGGGGTCATTTTTGTTGCTGTATGGAAGGAAGTGTTATACCACCATTTAGCCAGAGGCAACCATTTGACCCATTGTGTCTGCTTATCAGATACAAAGCAACGAAGATATCCTTCCAAACATTTGTTTTCTATCTCAGTTTGCCCATCAGATTGAGGATGATAAGATGAGCTATGAGCTAACTGAGTACCAAGACAAGAAAATAATTTTGTCCAAAAATTTCCAGTGAAAATGGGATCTCTGTCACTTACAATAATCTTTGGGTTTCCATGTAGCTTTTGAACTGTTTCCATAAATGCAGTAGAAACTGTACTGGCTTTAAATGGATGTGATAATGCACAAAAGTGTGCATACTTGGTAAGTCTGTCAACTACCACCATGATGACACTCTTCCCCTCAGACTTGGGTAAACCTGTGATAAAATCCATTGAAACCTCCTCCCAACATTGGCTTGGAATGGATAAAGGTTGTAATAGACCGGTGTCTTAATTGTTTCAACTTTATTTTGCTGGCAAACCAAACATTCCGCCACAAACTTTTGAACATCTGATTTAAGGCCATCCCAAAAAAATTCCTTCTTAACCCTGTGGTAAGTTTTTAAAAATCCTGAGTGCCCTCCTAAGGGAGAAGTGTGCAATTCCATAAGAATCTTTTGTTTTAGCTGGGAATTCTTACAGAGGTATAAGCGATCTTTGTACCATAACAAATCATTTTGCCAGCTAAATGTATCAGAAGTACTGGAATCTTGTTGTAGCTTTCGAATAAGTGCCCACACTTCTTCGTCATTCTTCCATTCCTCCCTTGCTTCGTTTATCCAATCTGGTTGGATAATAGAAATGGCACACAACAATGCTTCCACATCCTCATCCTTTCTTGAGAGTGCATCTGCCACCACATTTTGCTTCCCTTTTTTGTAGATGATTTCAAAGTCATAACCCAACATCTTTGTGACCCACTTTTGTTGCTCTTCAGAGGATAATCTTTGTTCTAAAAAGTATTTAAGGCTATCATGATCCGTTTTTACCTTGAAGTGTCTTCCCATTAGGTAGGGTCGCCATTTCTTAAGTGCATGGAGTATTGCCAACATTTCCTTCTCATAAATAGCTTTGCTTAAAAACTTTCCCTTGATTGGACGACTTTCAAAAGCAATGGGACTTTCATCTTGCATTAGAACAGCACCAATTCCATTTCCTGAAGCATCACATTCCACAATAAAGGTTTTTGTGAAGTCCGATGTAGCTAAGACCGGTGCTTGGCACATTGCCTCTTTAAGATGTTCAAAGGCCTTTGTTGCTTCCGGAGTCCATGAAAATGAATCTTTCTTCAATAATGTTGTTAGAGGTGCTGCTATTCTCCCATAATTCTTAACAAACTTGCGATAATACCCTGTCAACCCAAGAAATCCTCTCAGATGCTTTATGGATGTGGGGATTTTCCATTCCTTAATGGCTTTAATTTTGCTAGGGTCTACCTTAACTCCTTCATGAGATACAATATGACCCAAATATTCCACCTCCTGGACTCCAAAGAAACATTTGGATCTTTTTGCATATAATTGTTTCTCCTCCAATAGTTGTAGCACCCTGTCAACATGTTCAACATGATCCTTCCAAGACTTGCTGTAGATTAGTATATCATCAAAAAATACTAACACAAATTTTCTAAGGAATGGTTTGAAAATTGAATTCATCAAACCTTGAAATGTTGAAGGTGCATTGGTAGGGCCAAAAGGCATGACCAAAAATTCATAATGACCCTCATGAGTTCTAAATGTCGTTTTCGGAATGTCTTCAACCTTCATTCTGATTTGATGATATCCCGAACGAAGATCCAACTTGGTGAAGTAAATTGATCCATGCAATTCATCCAATAATTCATCAATAACAGGAATGGGGAACTTATCTTTAATAGTGAGCTTGTTGAGCTCCCTATAATCCGGACACATGCGTCATGATCCATCCTTCTTATGCACCAATACTACTAGAGCTGAGAAAGAACTTTGACTCGGTTGAATTATACCAGCCTCTAGCATTTCTGCAACCATACGTTCAATTTCACTTTTTTGGACATAGGGATATCTGTACGGCCTGATGTTTGGAGGAACACTTCCTAGAATCAAATGAATAGCATGATCATGATCACGCATAGGTGGGAGACCCTTGGGAGTCTCAAATACCTTGGAATGATTGTCCAGGACTTTTTGGAGATCTGGAGAAATAGATGATTCCAATGTGGAAACATCTAGTGAGCATAATTGTGCAATTACACCTCTTTGCTCCTTTTTTAGAAGCTTTGTCATACCATGAGAGCCGATTATCTTTCCTGGTTTCCCTGCAATACCCCTTAATTCAACTTCCTTTCCTTCTGTAGAAAATTTGATGAGAAGTTCTTGAAAATTAAAAGCTATTGTACCCAAGGATTGTAGCCATTGGACTCCTAGTACAACATCCGCACCTCCCATTGGAATGGAAAGCATTGGGCTAGTCAATACATATTCTCCCATGGATAGCTTGATATTATGGCACTTTCCAGAGCAATTTATTGTTCCTCCATTTGCAATCATCACTTGACACTCTGGTGCTGGATATAGGAAGCAATTCAATTCTTTTGCTACTCTACAATGAATAAAATTGTGGGTGCTTCTTGAATCAATCAACACTATTACCTTTTTCTTCTTGATTTGTCCTTCTATCTTGATGGTTTGAGGAGTGGTAATTCCCGCCAATGCTTTACAAGATATGGTCGGTTTATTTGTTCTTCATCTAGGCTTTGTTCCTGAAGTATATCTTCTTCTTTTGACCTTTCTTGCTCCTTTTCTTCTTCCTCTTCACAATCTATGTAGAATAATTTCTTCTCAGCACACTTATGACCTTTTGTGTATTTGCTATCACAACTGTAACAAAGCCCTTTTGCTCTTTTTTCTTCCAATTGTTGTGGTGTCAACCTTATAGGTTGTGGAAGACTAGGGGCAACAACACTTCCGTCTTTATAGTTGCGAGTGCTATGTTTCCTGGTTGCCATAATTTTTCTTTCCATTTTTCTTGCTAACCTGAATGCCTTCTCTAATGAATCAGGTTCCCAAAGGTGAACATCATGTTGGATATTATCCTTTAAAGACCCTATGAACACATCAATCCTATGCTCCTCTGGAATATCTTTTACCCTTATGTTCAATTTTTGGAACTCCTCAATGTGCTCCATTACTGAACCCTTTTGTTTAAGACTTATCAATTGGCTAAAAAAAGTGTTGCTTTTTGTATCTTCATAATGTGCTATCAATTCTTCCGTAAAAATTGCCCAAGTGATAAATTGTTTACGAGAGCAAAGCCATTGATACCATACAAACTGATTTGGTTCCAAATATATAGTTGCCATACGTACCTTTTGTGCATTTTGCACATTATTGAGATCGAAGAATTGCTCCATCTGTAATATCCATGTGGCGGGATCCTTGCCATCAAACTTCCTCATATCGATTTTTGGAATATGGTGATTCTTTGATCCAACATTAGCGTCTATGGAATCATGATTAACATTTCTTTTGTTCTCATCATGAGTTTCCTTTACTACCTTTTCACCATTAGTGACCCTTTCTTGTAGCAACTTCTTCAATTCTTCCATGTCTGTCTTCATATCTATCTTCAAATCTGCCATGTCTCTCTTCAAATCTATCTTCGAATCATCCATCTTAGCTTCCATGCCCTTTATCTTAGATTCCACGCCATTTATCTTAGATTCCACGCCACTTATCTTAGCTTCTGTTAGCTTTTGTGAGCGTGACATTTGTTGCACTTGTTCTTATAATTTTGATAGATCATGTAGCATTTCTTCCTCTTCTTCATGGGTCATGCTAGAGCTTTCAGGTTCCTTACTAGGTGTTTGCATTTTCTTTCCTCGGGGCATCAGTTACCGATAATAATGCTTTACTATGCCCTTTGAATTCCGTTAAACCAAGCTTACACAAAAATTTAAAAAAATCTACACACCTTTTTTCACTTTATAGAAGCCTGATATTGAATCTGATGTATCTCTGTAATTTCAGATCATCCAATTCTGAAATTGCTACCTGTAGTAGCATTCTGCATCCTCTTTCCAATGCCACAAGTCTGAGCCAAATTGGATTCTCCAAGGAAGAGTTATGTGAAACCTCCCACAGTGACTTGTTTTTAGACTGGTTCAGTAGAGCGAACTTGTACGATGTGCCACGAGTCACTATTTCAACCTTTGAATCTGAAACACACACACACAAGAAACTACGGTCTGTCCTCTTTCTATACCTTCTTACAAAATTTCAATCTGATCCCCAGAGAGAAAGTTATGACGATTTTCCCCAAGTCACCTGTTTTGAATGTAATTCAGGAGTCTGCAAAAAGGCCAACTTCCTCAGATCATATCTCCGCACATATCACGCGAAAAGCTTTGAAATTCGGACACAAGATTTAGCACAATTTCTTCTCAAATGGGTTTTTTTTGTGATTTCTGAAACATCACAGAAAAAAAGTTATAGCGAAAATTCCACGATGACCTGTTTGGAGCAGCGAAACCCTAGAATCCAAAGCTCTAATACCAAATGTTATGAAACCAGCTCAAGAAAAGATAGAAAATATAGATCAACGCCTTAGAATTCAGCCTCTTCGAGGGGGCAACCTCCTTTACATTACATAAATGAACAATTCTTGGATGATAAAAGTGACAAAACCTCCTTTCTATATATAGGAGTCTAGGGAGTCACAATATAATCCAGCCGACCTAACAATAATAATATAAAGCCACAAAAATAACAATAGAGGGATTCTATGGGGCACAGAAATAACAATATGGGGGTAATAGGGGCACAACAATATAAATAAGGGGTATAACTACAATAGTAATGGGGTAATCACTAGTATTATAGGGACCCAACAACATCTCCCATACAATGAAAAGTGAAATATATGAAATTTTTTAATTTAAATTACTTTATTTTTCTCTATATAAAATTGATATAAAATTATGTTATTTAATATATACATTAAAACGTTTTATTTACGCATGACAGTAATTTCTTGTTATTAATATTTTTTTCTTAAATATGACATATCAATTCAACATAAAATCGATTAGCTAATAGATAGTTAATTAATAAAACATAGAACAAGAAGGGTATGCAGAGCATAAAACAAGAAGGTTACGCAGCCCCCTCATGCGCATGAATAGTCACCTTTCTAGCAGGAGGAGGGGCAAGAGGAGGACTACTGAGTTGCTAACTTTTCCCTGCATCTGAACCTGGCGGCCTCTGCATCAGAACCAGTTATGGCCTGGTAGTTATTAGTTAGTAGCTATTGTATACATTATAGGTTTTGGCTTGCTTCTTATCACTCAATGAATATAGCTCTGATCTCATCTGGAGTTTTTGATTATCGAAGTAGGACATACAAGTATTTGAGTCGAACTGTCCCGTCGATACAACCTTCAGGTTTTCTGTGAGGTTCAGATACAACCTTCCACTTTTCTCTCATGTTGTCAGGTTCGTTACTCTTCAAGCTTTTCATCTGAAATTTTACTTGCAAAGTCCTGTCCCTGCTTAATTTTAGTTGCAAGTTGTTGTGTAAGTGTTTCTATTTCTGTAGCTTGTTGTTCTACTTGTCTCTCTAATGAGCCAAATTCCCTCTTGACTTCAAGCTTTACTGATTTGTTTTCTCATTTGCTTTGTGACCCCAAAGTAGCAATTTCATTAGTGAAGAATGTTGACTGAGGTTGTTTTCACTAACCAGTAGCTCCTGTGATTAGGCCCCTCCCTATGTCAACCTACAAGCACAGATTTGGCACCTACATCAGATATGTAGGCATTCCGAGGAAGTATGACAGAGCATAAGGTTCGAAGGAGGCAGTTAAGGATGAAAGGAAGGGTCCCTGCAGAAAAAACATGTCCTGTAAAGCTCCCAAGGTTGCACAGGAAATCAACAAAAAGGTCTTCTCCATCAGCAATTGATTAAATGTATCCTTAACAACCGAACTTTGCTTCATTCTCATTCGATGTGGATTGGCTGACCGAGGGGGATAAATACCAACCAATATTAGGGAGTGTTTGGTTAGGAGGTGAAAGAAACCTTGTTGCATCTTCTTTATTGAATCCCCTTAAACACTAAGTAATAACTCAGTGCATGCTTTTTGTGACTTTTCTGGTTGAAAATCAAGGTTTATATTCACTTGGCTATCAAAATTTGACTCCTCGAGATATTTGAAAACATGTCTAGTATTTCCCATGTCAAAATATCCATGACCAACATCTAGATGTTTTTCATTGTTTTTAATTGATTTTGTAAGCTTGCAAATATGGCTAGGAGGTGAAAGAAACCTTGTTGCATCTTGATGAATTCCACCCTTTTTATAGTCAATTTGATGGGTATCAGGCACCTCTTATCTTGGACCTAAAGGTGATAGAACATCATCGACAACACAACCTCTATAGTTTCCATTTGCTTCAATACTTGATTGATTGGATGAGGTGTCTAGACCATTAGAACTCAAGTGTATTGCTGAGGTGGCACGGGATGTGTCCTTGACATCATGGCCATCTACATTCTCTTCAGTAGATAATGCATTTCTATGAGGTTCATTGTCAACAGTATGTGGTATACGAAAACCTCTTTCCATAATCTCTCTTTGATGCTCAAATTCTTTAAATCTTGTCTTTGAAGTAAGTGGTTGGACTGTACCATGTAAAGTAGTACCAAAACTACAACTTTGAAGGGAAAGAGAGACATACACTGGATTTACAACTTTTGCAAAATCTGCTAGGTTGATGCT
Organism: Pinus tabuliformis; assembly: GCA_031772625.1. NCBI lineage: Eukaryota > Viridiplantae > Streptophyta > Pinopsida > Pinales > Pinaceae > Pinus > Pinus tabuliformis. The sequence continues at coordinate 936,874,103 of CM062810.1, read as the reverse complement.
AGACTCTCCAAGGATACCATTCTGAGAGGAGACCATTGAAACAACAAGCTTGAATAGCTTTTCATCCAAAAAATTGGTTTTGGCATCCTGAAGAAGTATTGTTGTTTGATATGTAGGGTCAGACCCTTTGGGACTCTGTTGGGTCCCTATAATACTAGTGATTACCCCATTACTATTGTAGTTATACCCCTTATTTATATTGTTGTGCTCCTATTACCCCCACGTTGTTATTTCTATGCCCCATAGAATCCCTCTATTGTTATTTTTGTGGCTTTATATTATTATTGTTAGGTCGGCTGGATTATATTGTGACTCCTTAGACTCCTATATATAGAAAGGAGGTTTTGTCATTTGAATCATCAAAGAATTGTTCATTTATGTAATGTAAAGGAGGTTGCCCCCTCGAAGAGGCTGAATTCTAAGGTGTTGACCTATCTTTTCTATCTTTTCTTGAGCTGGTTTCATAAAATTTGGTATCAGAGCTTTGGATTCTAGGGTTTCGCTGCTCCAAACAGGTCATCGTGGCATTTTCGCTATAACTTTTTCTGTGATGTTTCAGAAGTCACAAAAAAAACCCATTTGAGAAGAAATCGCGCTGAACCTTGGGTCCAAATTTCAGAGCTTTTCGCGTGATATTTGCGGAGATATGATCTGAGGAATTTGGTCTTTTTGCATACTCCTGAATTACATTCAAAACAGGTGACCTGGGGAAAATCGTCATAACTTTCTCTCTGGGGATCGAATTAAAATTTCGTAAGAAGTTACAGAAAGAGGACGGACTGTAGTTTCTTGTGTGCATGTTTCAGATCCAAAGGTTGAAACAGTGACTCGTGGAACGTCGTACAAGTTCGCTCTACTGAACTAGTCTAGAAGCAAGTCACTATGGGAGATTTCACATAACTCTTCCTTGGAGAATCCAATTTGGCTCAGACTTGTGGCATTGGAAAGAGGACACAGAGGGCTACTACAGATCACAATTTCAGAACTGGATGATCCGAAATTACAGAGATACATCAGATTCAATATCAGGCTTCTATAAAGTGAAAAAAGGTGTGTAGGTTTTTTTTTAAATTTTTGCGTAAGCTTGGTTTAACGGAATTCAAAGGGCATAGTAAAGCATTGTTATCGGTAACTGATGCCCCGAGGAAAGAAAATGCAAACACCTAATAAGGAACCTGAAATCTCTAGCATGACTCATGAAGAAGAGGAAGAAATGCTACATAATATATCAAAATTACAAGAACAAGTGCAACAAATGTCACGCTCACAAAAGCTAACAGAAGCTAAGATAAATGGCGTGGAATCTAAGATAAATGGCGTGGAATCTAAGATGAAGGGCATGGAAGCTAAGATGGATGATTCGAAGACAGATTTGAAGAGAGACATGGCAGATTTGAAGACAGATTTGAAGACAGACATGGCAGATTTGAAGACAGATTTGACAAATTTTCTACAAGAAATACTTACTAATGGTGAAAAGGTTGTAAAGGAAACTCATGATGTGAACAAAAGTAATGTTAATCATGATTCCATAGACTCTAATGTTGGATCGAAGACCCACCATATTCCAAAAATCGATATGAGGAAGTTTGATGGCAAGGATCCCGCCACATGGATATTACAGATGGAGCAGTTCTTCGATCTCAATAATGTGCAAAACACACAAAAGGTACATGTGGCAACTGTATATTTGGAACCAAATCAGTTTGTATGGTATCAATGGCTTTGCTCTCGTAAAAATTTTTATCACTTGGGCAATTTTTACAGAAGAATTGATAGCACATTATGAAGATACAAAAAGCAACACTTTTTTTAGCCAATTGATAAGTCTCAAACAAAAGGGTTCAGTAATGGAGCACATTGAGGAGTTCCAAAAATTGAACATAAGGGTAAAAGATATTCCAGAGGAGCATAAGATTGATGTGTTCATAGGGTCTTTAAAGGATAATATCCAACATGATGTTCGCCTTTGGGAACCTGATTCATTAGAGAAGGCATTCAGGTTAGCAAGAAAAATGGAAAGCAAAATTATGGCAACCAGGAAGCATACCACTCACAACTATAAAGACGGAAGTGTTGTTGCCCCTAGTCTTCCACAACATATAAGCTTGACACCACAAAAATTGGAAGAAAAAAGAGCAAAAGGGCTTTGTTACAGTTGTGATAGCAAATACACTAAAGGTCATAAGTGTGCTGAGAAGAAATTATTCTACATAGATTATGAAGAGGAAGAAGAAAAGGAGCAAGAAAGGTCAAAAGAAGAAGATATACTCCAGGAACAAAGCCTAGATGAAGAACACATAAATCCGACCATATCTTGTAATGCATTGGCGGGAATTACCACTCTTCAAACCATCAAGATAGAAGGACAAATCAAGAAGAAAAAGGTAATAGTGTTGATTGATTCAGGAAGCACCCACAATTTTATTCATTGGAGGGTAGCAAAAGAATTGAATTGCTTCCTATATCCAGCACCAGAGTGTCAAGTGATGATTGCAAATGGAGGAACAATAAATTGCTCTGGAAGGTGCCATAATATCAAGCTATCCATGGGATAATATGTATTGACTAGCTCAATGCTTTCCATTCCAATGGGAGGTGCTGATGTTGTACTAGGAGTCCAATGGCTACAATCCTTGGGTACAATAGATTTTAATTTTCAAGAACTTTTCATCAAATTTTCTACGGAAGGAAAGGAAGTTGAATTAAGGGGTATTGCAAGGAAACCAGGAAAGATAATCAGCTCTAATGGTATGACAAAGCTTCTAAAAAAGGAGCAAAGAGGTGTAATTGCACAATTATGTTCGCTAGATGTTTCCACATTGGAATCATCTCTTTCTCCAGATCTCCAAAAAGTCCTATACATTCATTCCAAGGTATCTGAGACTCCCAAAGGTCTCCCACCTATGCGTGATCATGATCATGCTATTCATCTAATTCCAGGAAGTGTTCCTCCAAACATCAGGCCGTATAGATATCCCTATGTCTAAAAAATTGAAATTGAACGTATGGTTGCAGAAATGTTAGAGGCTGGTATAATTCAACCAAGTCAAAGTTCTTTCTCTGCTCCAGTAGTATTGGTGCACAAGAAGGATGGATCATGGCGCATGTGTCTGGATTATAGGGAGCTCAACAAGCTCACTATTAAAGATAAGTTCCCCATTCCTGTCATTGATGAATTACTGGATGAATTGCATGGATCAATTTACTTCACCAAGTTGGATCTTCGTTCGGGATATCATCAAATCATAATGAAGATTGAAGACATCCCGAAAACGGCATTTAGAACTCATGAGGGTCATTATGAATTTTTGGTCATGCCTTTTGGCCTTACCAATGCACCTTCAACATTTCAAGGTTTGATGAATTCAATTTTCAAACCATTCCTTAGAAAATTTGTGTTAGTATTTTTTGATGATATACTAATCTACAGCAAGTCTTGGAAGGATCATGTTGAACATGTTGACAAGGTGCTACAACTATTGGAGGAGAAACAATTATATGCAAAAAGATCCAAATGTTTCTTTGGAGTCCAGGAGGTGGAATATTTGGGTCATATTGTATCTCATGAAGGAGTTAAGGTAGACCCTAGCAAAATTAAAGCCATTAAGGAATGGAAAATCCCCACATCCATAAAGCATCTGTGAGGATTTCTTGGGTTGACTGAGTATTATCGCAAATTTGTTAAGAATTATGGGAGAATAGCAACACCTCTAACAACATTATTGAAGAAAGAAGCATTTTCATGGACTCCGGAAGCAACAAAGGCCTTTGAACATCTTAAAGGGGCAATGTGCCAAGCACCAGTCTTAGCTACACCAGACTTCACAAAAACCTTTATTGTGGAATGTGATGCTTCAGGAAATGGAATTGGTGTTGTTCTGATGCAAGATGAAAGACCCATTGCTTTTGAAAGTCGTCCAATCAAGGGAAAGTTTTTAAGAAAAGCTATTTATGAGAAGGAAATGTTGGCAATACTCCATGCACTTAAGAAATGGCGACCCTACCTAATGGGAAGACACTTCAAGGTAAAAACGGATCATGATAGCCTTAAATACTTTTTAGAACAAATATTATCCTCTGAAGAGCAACAAAAGTGGGTCACAAAGATGTTGGGTTATGACTTTGAAATCATCTACAAAAAAGGGAAGCAAAATGTGGTGGCAGATGCACTCTCAAGAAAGGATGAGGATGTGGAAGCATTGTTGTGCGCCATTTCTATTATCCAACCAGATTGGATAAATGAAGCAAGGGAGGAATGGAAGAATGATGAAGAAGTGTGGGCACTTATTCGAAAGCTACAACAAGATTCCAGTACGTCTGATACATTTAGCTGGCAAAATGATTCGTTATGGTACGAAGATCGCTTATACCTCTGTAAGAATTCCCAGCTAAAACAAAAGATTCTTATGGAATTGCACACTTCTCCCTTAGGAGGGCACTCAGGATTTTTAAAAACTTACCATAGGGTTAACATGGAATTTTTTTGGGATGGCCTTAAATAAGATATTCAAAAGTTTGTGGTAGAATGTTTGGTTTGCCAACAAAATAAAGTTGAAACAATTAAGACACCGGGTCTATTACAACCTTTATCCATTCCAAGCCAACGTTGGGAGGAGGTTTCAATGGATTTTATCACAGGTTTACCCAAGTCTGAGGGAAAGAGTGTAATCATGGTGGTAGTTGACAGACTTACCAAGTATGCACACTTTTGTGCATTATCACATCCATTTAAAGCCAGTACAGTTTCTACTGCATTTATGGAAACAATTCAAAAGCTACATGGAAACCCAAAGATTATTGTAAGTGACAGAGATCCCATTTTCACTAGAAATTTTTGGACAGAATTATTTTCTTGTCTTGGTACTCAGTTAGCTCATAGCTCATCTTATCATCCTCAATCTGATGGGAAAACTGAGATAGTAAACAAATGTTTAGAAGGATATCTTCGTTGCTTTGTTTCTGATAAACAGACACAATGGGTCAAATGGTTGCCTCTGGCTGAATGGTGGTATAACACTTCCTTCCATACAGCAACAAAAATGACCCCATTTATGGAACTTTATGGGTATCAACCACCATCCATCACATCATATTTAAGAGAAAATTCTAAGGTTCAGGTAGTGGAACATCACATCGAACATCAACAACAAGTCCTCCAACTCTTAAAGGATAACCTCGTGTTGGCACAAAATAGAATGAAACAACAGGCAGATCAACATCGCAGTGAAAGAAGTTTTGATGTAGGTGATTGGGTATTCCTACGGCTACAACCATATAAGAAAATGTCCCTAAAGCAAGCTAAGAAGGATAATAAATTATCACCAAAGTATTATGGTCCGTACAAGGTGTTGCAAAAGATTGGTACTATGGCATACAAATTGGAGCTTCCTACAGCTTCTCGATTGCACCCAGTTTTCCATGTTTCATGTTTAAAGAAGGTTATAGGCGACAAGCTCCCAGTTCAAACAATATTGCCAGAACTTGACAAGGAAGGAAAAATTATATTGGGACCGGAAGCAGTCACAGAAACAAGAACTCGACGACTACTAAATCGATCAATTTCAGAGTATCTTATCAAGTGGAAGAACTTATCCGCTGAAGATTCCACATGGGAGGATGAGAATTTTATGCAGAAGTATCCAGAACTACTCAAGCGTTGAGGACAACACTTTTTTGAAGGAGAGGGGCATGTTGGGTCCCTATAATACTAGTGATTACCCCATTACTATTGTAGTTATACCCCTTATTTATATTGTTGTGCCCCTATTACCCCCATGTTGTTATTTCTATGCCCCATAGAATCCCTCTATTGTTATTTTTGTGGCTTTATATTATTATTGTTAGGTCGGCTGGATTATATTGTGACTCCTTAGACTCCTATATATAGAAAGGAGGTTTTGTCATTTGAATCATCAAAGAATTGTTCATTTAAGTAATGTAAAGGAGGTTTCCCCCTCAAAGAGGCTGAATTCTAAGGCGTTGATCTATCTTTTCTATCTTTTCTTGAGCTGGTTTCATAACAGACTCCCATTGCGGACAAAAGCTTTTGGTGTCTTAGCAGTAGCCATTCTAGTCTCAATGGGCATTAAATGGTACTATTTCTCAAATTGGGCTGGCAAGTTGCCCTTATCTTGGTCATCTTGTGAGTAGGAATTTCATAATTATTGTTTGTATCCTAGAGATACAATAGTAAACATAAAATATAATACATTTTTTATAATTTTGATCTTATACACAGATAACCTTTAAACTTCCTTAATTCTTGTGGTTATCACAATAGTTTCCATACATTAAGCTTTAGAATGGGTATAATATTGACATAGCCGATTAAATGTGGGGATAGGTTGAATTGTGGTTCATCTTGATATATTTTAGAAAGAACATATCTATACATCACCTTATTTTCTCAACATAACCTCATACCCATCGTCTACATGAAGGTTTGAGAATAATTGCATTAATTGAATAAGGAGGATCATTCCTATGGATGAGAATGTTCAAAAGGGCTTGAGCCCTAGAGAGATTTGTAAATTAGTTAGCCTCCTTCACTTTCATATTTTGTAAATTGATATCCTATCAATAAAGTGTTTTATGGTTGAACATGAAATGGTACTATTTCTCAAATTGGGTTGGCATGTTTCCCTATTCTTGGTTATCTTCTGAGCAAGAATTTCATAGTTATTGTTTTCTTATCTCCTTATACACAACCAACCTTTAAAATTCCTTAATGATTGTGGCTTTGACAATATTTTCCATACATTAAGCTTTAACATGGGTATACTATTGCAAGACTTCCATAAGGAAAAGGTTATTTATCATATTCATAATAAGGTCATCACTTTAAGTTTTATTGTTTTCTTATCATAGATAGAGAATACATTACTAAAGAATCAACTGAAGAGTAAAGTTTTCATGTTCCAAACACCTATGGATGAGAATGTTCAAAAAGATTCTAGCCCTAGAGAGATTTGTAAATTGGTTAGCCTCCTTCACTTTCAAATTTTGTAAATTGATATCCTATCAATAAAGTGCTTTATGTTTGAACATGAAATCTTGTCTTTCAATCAAGTGGTTGGACTGTACCATGTAAAGTAGTACCAAAACTACAAGCCTTGAAGGGGAAGAGAGACAGACATTGGCTTTACAACTTCTGTAAAATCTAATAAGATGATGCTAGCCTCTCCAAGGATGTCATGCCGAGAGGAGACCACTGAAACAAGAAGCTTGAATAGTTTTTCATCAATTTTTTTGGTTTTGGCATCATGAAGAAGTCTTGTTGTTTCATATGTAGGGTTAGACCATTCACAACTCCCATTGTAGACAAAAGCTTTTGTTGTCTTAAGAGTAGCCTTTCCAGTCTTAACAGGTATTAAATAGTACTATTTCTGAAATTGGGTTGGCATGTTACCCTTTTTTTGAGGTAGAAAAAAAATAAATCGATTTTCAAAACTGCTAATTCAGAATACATCTTTTTTTTAGCATATTTTTGACACCTTAAATTTTTTTATGTATCAAATATGAACATTTTTTTAAATGTTGGTGATTTTCATGAGGATTTTGAAAAACATTCAACATTTTATTAAGGACATTTTTGACACTTTAGACATTCTTTTAAGACATTTTTAAGTCATTTTTGACATTTTTCAAAATTTAAAAAACTATAAAAAATAAATACAAATATTTTAAAACACATGTAAATAAATAAATAAAAAGTTAAAAAATCAACCCAAAAGTAAAAATAAATAAATAAATAAAATTAAATAATTAAAAAAAAAACTAAAAAACAAACCAAACAAAAAACATTAAAACTAAATCAAAAACAATAAAAAATATTATAATAAAAACATACAATATATAAAAAAAAGAAAAAGAAACAACTAAAAGAACAAAAAAAGCATAATTAAAAAAAATGAAAAACATAAAAAAAAATGATTTAAAAAATAAAATTTATTAACATTATAATAAAAAAAATCAAAAATATGATCCCTGGGCTTGGCAGGTCGATTCCGAGAATCTTCCTTCTAAGTTCTGGCCTGCTCGACCGCTGGGTTGGGTGGCCTTAGCAGGTCGATTCTGAGAATTGTCCTTCCAAGCTTTGGCCTGCTCGACCGTTGTGCTGGGCGGCCTTGGCAATTGCACATAGCAGCCAAGGCCACCCAGCCCAGCGACCAAGCAACCCTGGACTGGTCGGCTGGTTCTTGGTTGGCCAGCGTAGGGCCACTAGGCCTAGCAGCCTTGGCAGTTGTGCGTAGCTACCAAGGACACCCAACCAACAACCTAGTGGCCTAAGGCTTGGTAAGTTGATTTCAAGAATCGGCCTTGGGCCCAAGCCGATTCTCAGAATCGACTTGGCAAGTCTGGGCTTCATATTTTTAAATTTTTTTTTTTTTTTAATAATAATGTTAGTAAATTTAAATTTTTTTTTTTTCATCATGTTTTTTTCTATGTTTTTAATTTTTTTTAATTATGTTTATTTGTTGTATTTTTTTTATTTAAGTTTTATGTTTTTACTTAATGTTTTGTATTTGTTTTTTATTTTTTAATTTAATTTGAATGGTTTCTCTTTTTTTTTTTCTTTTTTTTTTTTAACTATTTAAAATTATTTCAATTTTTAATTTTTGGCCTAAGTTTCTAATTTTTTATTTTTATTCTTTTGTATATTTGTTTATTATTTTATAATTTTTTTACATTTTTGTTTTTCTTTTCTTTAATGTTTTATCTTTTAAGTTCATTTTGTTTTTTTTTTTTGTGTTATTTGTTATGTTTGATTTATTTTTTGGACTTTTATGTATATTTTTACATTTGTGTTTTTTTTGGCCATGTTTTTATATTTGCTTTTTTGCTATATTTTTAAATTTTTATATGTTTTAATATATATTACTATTTACTTGTTATTATTTTTTAAATTTTTGCGTGTTTTTCTTTTTCTTTTTATTTTTTTCGATGTTTTTTTTTTGTCATGTTTTTTTTAAATTTTTATGTTTTAATGTATATTTTGTTTGCTAATTATTATTTTTAAAATTGTGTGTGTGTGTGTGTTTCTTTCAATATTTTAATTTGTGTGTTCTTTTGTATTTTTCATTTTTATTATTTTATTTCTATCCATGACTAGTAACCCCATCCCATTATATCTTAATTTGATTGCTGATTTTAAAGTTTTTGTTATAAAGTTTCGAGTCCGCCCTCACAATGTGTCAATTTCATGGTTGGTATTTAAGTTTTCATTACAATGGGTCGAGTTTGCTTACACTGTGTTTAAATTTGTTGGTTGACTTCTAAATTTTTGTTGCAATGTGTCCAGTTATCTTAGGCTAAGATTTTAAAGTCATCATATTTTTAACATTTAAAAAAGAAATTACTTGTATAATGACTCTTTCATTTAGATATTCATTTTTAAAAGATTTTTAGTCATAAAAATTTCCCATAATGTCATGGTTGAAAAATTGTCAAAATTTTAAAATTTTCCGACATTCCAGTATTCTAGCATCAACATTTTTCGTTTTTAGGTTTTTTTCATGGTTTTTTTGGGTTTTTGGGCAAGAGTTATCGTTTTGAGTTTATAGTTCCCGTTTCAAAGTTTACATTGTTAACAGTAAAGATAAAATATAATACCTTTTTGATAATTTTGACCTTATACACAAAAATCCATTAAATTTCCTTAATGATTGTGGTTTTGACAATAGTTTCCATACATTAAGCTTTTCATGGGTATAACATTGACATAGCACGATTAAATGTGGGGATAGTCTGAATTGTGGTTCATCATGATAGATTTTAGAAAGAACATACCTATACATCACCTTATTTTCTCAACATATCGTCATACCCATTGTCTACATGAAGGTTTGAGAATGGTTGCATTAATTGAATAAGGAGGGTCATTCCTATGGATGAGAATGTTCAAAAAGGTTCTAGCCCTAGAGATATTTGTAAATTGGTTTGCCTCCTCCACTTTCAGATTTTTTAAATTGATATACTATCAATAAAGTGTTTTCTGTTGGAACATGAAATGGTACTATTTCTCAAATTGGGCTAGCATGTTGCCCTGTTCTTGGTCATCTTTTGAGTAGGATATTCATAATTATTGTTTTCTTATCTCCTTATACACATCCAAACTTTAAAATTCCTTAGCCATTGTGGTTTTGACAATAGTTTCCATACATTAAGCTTTAGCATGGGTATAATATTACAAGACTTCCATAAGGACAAGGTTATTTATCATCTTCACAATAAGGTCATCACCTTAAGTTTTATTGTTTTCTTATCATAGATAGAGAATACATTATTGAAGAATCAACTGAAGAGTAAAGTTTTCATGTTCCAGACACCTATGGATGAGAATGTTCAAAAAGGTTCTAGCCCTAGAGAGATTGGTAAATTGGTTAGCCTCCTTAACTTTCAGATTTTGTAAATTGATATCCTATCAATAAAGTGTTTTATGTTTCAACATGAAATGATATTATTTCTCAAATTGGGTTAGCATGTTTCCCTGTTATTGGTCATCTTGTGAGCAGGAATTTCATAATTACTATTTGTACCCTAGAGGTACAACAATAAAGATAAAATATAATATCTTTATGATAATTTTGACCTTATACACAACCAACCTTTAAACTTCCTTAATGATTGTGGTTTTGAAAATAGTTTCAATACATTAAGCTTTAGCATGCATATAATATTGACATAGCACAATTAAATGTGGGGATAGGTTGAATTGCGGTTCATCTTGATAGATTTTAGAATGAACATACCTATACATCACCATATTTTCTCAACATATCCGCATACCCATCGTCTACATGAAGGTTTGAGAATGGTTGCATTAATGGAATAAGGAGGGTCATTTGAATGACTAGAGATAGTTTGATCAACTCAGGACATTCATTCAACTAATTGTAGAAAGTTTGAATAACTAAGGAGGGCCATTTTACCGTTGGAATATCAATTTCCAAATATGTGACCTTATTACTCCGTATTGTAGACAGCTTTCTAACTACTATAACTAGCATAAGTTTGTACATGATATCTTCATATCATGGATTTCTAAGCTACATCACTTCCTTTTTTATATGACAGGAACAATGAATTGAGTCAACTTTTTCCTTGCTTAACATTAATCGCTGAACATGCATATATGACCATCATGTTACAAGCCTAAAAAAAGGCACTGCTCATTTCTAATGCTTGCCATCCACTGATGTTCTTGTCCTTGTATTAAAATGTACAATGATGATTATCTCCTTATACACAACCAATATTTAAACTTCCTTAATGATTGTGGTTTTTCCATGAAAACCCTTCCTTCTTTTCTATGCATTATGGATATTATATGATGAGTCTCTGTTTTAGGATAGTGTCTAGGTCACTTGACATAGGACGATTAAATGTGGGGATAGGTTGAATTGTGGTTCATCTTGATAGAAAGTTCATCAAAACCACAAGACAATGAAAATTGTCCACAGGAAATCAAGTAAAAGGTCTTCTCTGTGATCCCACTGCAATCATATGATATATAGCAATGAAAATCTCCCGTGGGATGCTCCTTTGTTAGGATATATATATATATATATATATATATGACATGTTTTGCATGCCAACCCTTCATATGTACTCGTAAACACTTCCAACAAATATAATTCATTTTACTGTGTAAATTTGCAACTGGAAGTATAAGAGCATATACAATATATCTAGGTTATGCAACCAAATCAATCTGTAACATGATACACAATAAGAAGTTGTGTAAGTGTTTCTATTTATGCAGCTTGTTGTTCTTCTTGTCTCTCTAATAAGTCAACTTCTCTCTTGAGCCGCACAGTTGAAGATTTAGCGGTTTGTAGATTTGCTTTAAGCCTTTCATTTTCTTCATAAACATTTAGTGAATCGTTGTCGGTAGAATGATCTGAGCTCCACCCATATTTCCATTCACCACTTGACCTTGCTACATCTTGATTAATTCCACCTTGTTTGCTGTCAGTTTTGAAAGACTTCCATAAGGACAAGGTTGAATTTAGGCTTCTATGATCCATATCAATCTTTTGAGAAGAGTTTTCGGTGAAAATTACATCATAATTCATTTGTCGATGCATTTCAAACCAACAAGTGTGGTTCATCGTTAGGACGAGTTGAAGAACCAGACCATGGTTGCAGGATAAATAGAGAGAGTGGATCATCTAACGACTATATTTGACCAAGAACTACTACATTTGACTAGGAAACGACTACATTAGACTGGGTAACTGGACAGGACCAAGGGAAATATAATTAGTTATTTAATTAGTTAGTTAGTTTTATTATATTAATTTAATTTTGATTAAATGTAATTTTTTGCATACAACTAAGTTGATAGTAAACTAAGTACTAACTAATAAAATTTTCTTATTTAAATTTTCAAAAAAAATAACAATTAGAAAAAGACTTATATTGATATTATTGTATGAAATAATAAGGAGAAAAAATAAATGAGTAATGACCTAATTAGTTAGTCAGTTATTTCACTTAATTCTTAGCTTAGTAAAATTTAACTATATTAGCCCACGGGGCTTTGGATTGATGGTGAATGGGTGCACTGTTAAGGCACTCCTTGTGATAGGTCACTGGTTCAAATCCCTCATGGGTGCTTAACTACAAAAAAAAAAAAAAAACTATATTAGTTATGTAGCAATTTTTTATTAGGATATAAATAAAAGTCAAAGAAGAATTACCGAAAAATAATTATTATGACATCAATTAGTTAGTTAAATCGATTTATAATTTTATTTATTTGACTGAACTAAGTAGTAACCAATAAAAAATTTCTTATTTAACTTTTCAAAAATATTTTTGGAAAAAGATTTATATTAATATTATTCTATGAAATAATAAGAATAATAATTGAGTAATAACCTAATTAGTTAGTTAGTTAATTGACTTAATTCTTAGTTTAGTCAAATTTAACTATATTAGTTATGTAGCAATTTTTTTTTTTAGGATATACATAAAAATCAAAAAATAATTATTTTCAATTAGTTAGTTAAATCGATTTATAATTTTATTTATTTTACTCAAGCTATAACATGTTTAATGGGTTTATCTTATTATAATCTTATTTATCTATGATTAGGACAAAAAGATTATTATATTATGTTAAAAATAATTTTTAGAACCCAAAAAACAACTAATTCTTAATTTTAAGTTAGAAAATTTAAGAATTAAAATGAATAAATAAATTACAAAATAAAAATCAAAGAGAAGAAATGGAAAAACCAACCATAGGATGAGGGGGAAAGGACCAAAGATATTCATAATAAGAGGACAACACGAGGGGTGGGGGTTGGAGGGATGGTGGGGGAGGAAGGATGAAAGGGCTGGGATCCAACAGCTACTAATTTTCGAGCCGTCATCCCTATTGAGATTGCTCGGCCTTTTTTCGATTTCTATGGCTTCCCTAAATTTCTGGTGATGAAAAGGCACAATCTTGGCAATAACACGGGCTTCCTCAATACATATGTGATGCTTTGTCTTTTCCGCGTGTTCTGCCAGGGCGGAAGACCAGGTCCTCCCATGTCTTATGTCAGCTGAGTACTTAGTTGAGTCAAATAAATAAAATTATAAATCGATTGAACTAACTAATTGATAATAATTATTTTTTGACTTTTATTTATATCTTAATAAAAAATTGCTACATAACTAAAATATTTAAATTTTACTAAACTAAGAATTAAGTCAAATAACTAACTAACTAATTAGGTCATTACTCATTTATTTTTTCTTCTTATTATTTCATACAATATTAATATAAGCCTTTTTCTATTTTTTTTTTTTGAAATTTTAAATAAGAAGAGTTTATTAGTTAGTACTTAGTTTACTCTCAACTTAGTTGTATACAAAAAATTACATTTAATAAAAAATAAATTAATATAATAAAACAAACTAATTAATTAAATAACTAATTATACTTCCCTTGGTCCCATTCAGTTACCTAGTGTAATGTAGCAGTTTCCTGGTCAAATGTAGTTTTTCCTGGTCAAATATAGTCATTGGATGAACTCCTCTCTCTATTTATCCTACAGCCATGGTCTAGCTCTTCAACTTCTCCTGACCATGAACCACACTTGTTGGTTTGAAACGAGTCGACAAATGAATTATGATGTGATTTTCACCAAAAACTCTTCTCAAAAAAAGGACAGGGTTATTTATCATCTTCATAATAAGGTCATCACCTTAAGTATTATTGTTTTCTTATCATAGATAGAGAATACATTACTTAAGAATCAATTGAAGAGTAAAATTTTCATGTTCCAGATGCCTATGGATGAGAATGTTCAAAAAGGTTCTAACCCTAGAGATATTTGTAAATTGGTTAGCCTCCTTCACTTTCAGATTTTGTAAATTCATATCCTATCAATAAAGTGTTTTTTGTTTGAACATGAAATGGTACTATTTCGCAAATTGGGTTGGCATGTTGCCTTGTTCTTGGTCATCTTGTGAGCAGGAATTTCATAATTACTATTTTTACCCTAGAGATACAACACTAAAGATAAAATATAATACATTTTTGATAATCTTGACCTTGAAAAATGAAACTAACCAAACTTTAGGGCGAAGCGGGCGATTAGCTAGGGTTACAGGATTTTGCAGAGGTTGTTCTCCATGGAAGGATGCAAAGGAGGGAGCTCCACTCCCTCCTACAAGCAGGTTGTGGCCAGCAGAGGTAAAAAACCAATAGATCATGATATAGGTCCTTCAGAAGGAAGGAAAAGGAACAGTGAAGAGGAGCAAGATGGCACTAAATCAAGGGAGAATAATAGCACTACAGAAAATGAGGAAGAAGACAAGGAATAGGGAACAAAAGACAAAGCACAAAAGGGACCATGTAAACCCAAAGCCACTATCACACCCAAAGTAGTTTTAAATGATCCTACTCTGCAGGTGCACAGGGACCACATGCAGACATATGCAATCATTTGTAAATTCATGGGCCTATGGCCCACTGAAAAAGCTTTACAAACGTGGATTAAATACCACTGGAAACCTAAAGGAAGCATAGACCTACATCTTGGGTCAAAGGGATTCTTTACTGTGGTCTTTGCAAATATTGAAGATAAGGACAAAGTGTTTGAAGGAGGGCCCTACTTTTATGCAGCAACAGGCCTTTATATGCGACCATGGATTATGAATTTTGTCCCAGAGCGTGAGACTTTTACCTCGGTCCCGGTTTGGGTTAGACTCTACTCTCTACCTCTTGATTACTGGCAAACAGAATCCTTATCTGCCATAGGAAATAAGTTAGGGCGTTTTGTCAAAGCTTCTGAGGCCACTAGAAGGGGAAAATATACTTCCTTTGCTAGAATATGTGTGGAGATGGATCTCTCTGGAGCTCTACCGGATGAGGTAATCTTGGAAGTATTTGATGAAGAATGGTTACAAACAGTGGATTATGAACATATTCCTTTCAGATGTCGCAAATGCCATGAGCATGGGCACCTATTTAGAGACTTCCATCTCAGTAAAATAGAAAACATGAGTAAAGCTAATACCATGAAAGAAACTGAAAGATTTCACAAAGTGGTACACAAAGGAAAAGGAGGCAAAAGGGGGTCGAAGCTATAGCAAACAGAAGGGTGACAAGCTAGCCAGAACAGGTTCCAAGTACTAGAAAAAGAAGAAGAGATTACAAAAGAAGATCAAGCAAAGGGAGGAAGTCCCATGGAGGAAAAGAATGAAGTAGATGGTGAACAAACACAAGATATTACCAAATAGAAAGAAACTATGATGAGTGATACAGAACTGGAGATGGACCAGGAATTGACCTAGAGTGAGATGGAAATGGAGGATCAGGAAATACAAGAGATTCTTGACAAAGAGAACTTAGATTTGGAAGGATTCTTGAAACAAGGAACCAGGGAGGGGGTAGACTCGTTACCTCCAGAGGAGTTCAATAGAGTTCAGCAGTTGTTCATATGGAAAACTCAGACCAAAGGGCTGGAGAAGCAAAGAAGCAAGGAAAGGCAGGGTAGCGAAGGTGTGAAAACTTTGAAAACCACACCAGGACTAGCACCCAGAAACCCAGGAAAGAAAAGAGGCAGGAAAAAGAAGAACGAGCTATTGATGGAATGTGGAAAGCTAATGATAGATTCAGGTAATATGAAAGACCTAACTAGCTACTCCTTTACAAATCTTTAATAATGAAGTTCACTTCTTGGAATATTAGGGGTCTAGGTAGTAAAATAAAACAAATATTAATTAGTAATAGAATGAAACAAGCAGCACCGGATGTGATCTTCATCCAGGAAACTAAATGTTCCATTCAAAAAATAAAAGAGATTCATAGCAAATGGCTCAATCGATTTGAGTTTCTGGAAGTCAAAGCAGAGAATACAATAGGAGGCATACTCACTCTTTGGAATCCCCAAAAAAATGGCATTATAGATGCTGAGGCATCTAGGGATTATTTATCAGTGGTCATGTAGCCCGTGGGAGATAAGGAAACCTACCTGGTCACAAATGTGTATGGCCCCCAAAGAATGGATGGCAAACTCAAGTTTCTAGATTCTCTGGAGGATCTCAGAGACAGACATGCAAGAATGCCATGGATCTTGGGGGGTGATTTCAACATGATCAAATCACTTTCGGAGAAAAAAGGGGGAACCAGAATTCTAAGTAAAGACTCTTTGGCATTTCAAACTTTTATAGATAATATGAAGCTAGTGGACATTGTAACGAGTAATGGTATCTTTACTTGGAACAATAAAAGAGGAGGAGAGTCTTAGGTGGCCTCAAAATTAGACAGATTCATAATCTCAGAGGACCTTATGCTCAATGACAAGGAAATGGTAGCAAGAGTTCTCCCCTTTGGAGGCTCAGATCACTAGCCAGTTCAACTGGAGGTTCAGGGCATTGGTACCCCCAAGAACAGACCTTTTCGATTTGAGAATATCTAGCTTTCCCACCCAAATTTCATCAGCAACATTGCCAACTGGTGGTCAGAAGATTTGAATATTCAGGGCACAAGAATGTTCCTTCTTCAGGAAAGATTAAAACACATCAAGCTCAAGCTCAAAGATTGGAACAAGAATGAATATGGCAATATTTTTGAGGGAGAAAAAATGTGTTGAAAGTAAAATGCAGGAACTCAACCAAGCCCTTATCACAGATGGCTTTGATAAAGTCAAAAGTGATCAAGTCACCAAATATCATCAAGACTGGGAAAATTTGTGTAAACAAGAGGAAATATTTTGGAGACAAAAATCTAGAGTTCAATGGCTAAAGGAAGGAGAACGTAATACTAGATTTTTCCACAGATCCACTATGGCGAATAGAGCTCATAACATGATTTCTTCGATCAAGGATGAGGGAGGTAATATTCTCAATTCTCATGAAGAAATAGAAGTTGTTCTTGTTCAACACTTTCGAGGTATAGCAAAGGAAACCTGTTATGATAAAGAACATTCCATCAGGGACTTTACTAGACATATACCTAGGTTGGTGTCTAGAGAGGACAATTTCAACCTTAACAGGCCAGTGACTGAAGAGGAGGTTAGTGAGGTCCTCAAGGAGATGCAGAATGGTAAGATGCTTGGCCCGGATGGTTTCAATGTAGATTTCTTTAAAGCTTGCTAGAATATAGTCAAGCACGATATTCTGAATGTAGTATAAGATTCCAGGATGAATAGAACTATTTTAAAGGCGTTGAATACCTCCTTCATCTCCCTGATCCCTAAACAGGAGTTGGCTCAAACCCCTGACAGGTTTAGACCAATAGCTTTGTGCAATGTGATTTACAAGATAATATCAAAAGTTGTGGCCAACAGACTCAAACCTCTTCTTCCTACCCTAGTTTCTATGGAACAATCTGGACATGTGGAAGGAAGACAAATTCTCAATAACATCATTCAAGCACATGAGGTGGTGCACTCTCTGACTAGAAATAGGAAGGTTGGAATGATCATGCAATTAGACATAGCAAAAGCTTATGATAAGCTGAATTGGACCTATATCAGGAAAGTTAATATTGATTTTGGGTTTGATCACATCTAGGTGAGATGGGTCATGGCCCTGGTTACTTCTTCCAGCTTTTAAATTCTGGTTAATGGTTCTCCCTTGGAGACTTTTATGCCTTCAAGAGGCCTCAGGTAGGGTGACCCACTCTTTCCCTTTCTCTTCATCCTCATGATGGAAGGACTGGGTCAGTCTATCAAGCATGCAAAAGAAGTTGGTAAGATCAAAGGTCTCCAACTTTCTGATAATGGACAGGCCTTGACCCATCAACAATTTGTTGATGATACCATGCTGCGGGGTATCCCCATAGTCAAAGAAGCTCTTACGTACAAACAAATCCTAAGTGACTTTGCCATGGCTTCAGGTATGGAAGTTAATCTCTCCAAATCTAAGATTTTTTTCTTTAATACTAATATTGCTATTCAGAGGAACATCTCTAGAATTATGGGCTTTCAAAGGGAGACTCTCCCCTCAAAATATTTGGGAGTTCCTCTAACTGCTAAACCTTTACACAAGAGCATCTGGGAGCCTGTGCTTAATAAGTTACAAGATAAAATTAGGAAATGGACTATGAGATCCTTAAACTTGGCTGGTAGGTTGGTGCTTACAAAGGTTGTCCTTCAATCAATCATAGTCTTCATGCTATCAGCTCTCCCAGCTCCTAAGGGAGTCCTGCAACAATTCAGATCCATACAAAGAGACTTTCTTTGGGGCAAGGGGAAAGAAAGGAAGAAATGGGCCTTGGTAGCCTGGGAAAAAATCAGCAAACCTAAAAACCATGGGGGTCTTGGATTGGATGATCCTGAGATTCTAAGCAAGGTATTAGGGGCAAAATTATGGTGGCGCTAGGTAAAAGAACCAGAGGCTCAGTGGGCTATTATTTGGAAAGAAAAATATGCCAACTCATGGCAAAGTAATGATCACATAAGGATGGATGGAAATATAATGGGCTCACACATTTGGAATAAGGCCTGGAAATAGGGGCTTAGTTCAAGAAAATAGCTTCTGGGAAATTAGAGAGGGAGACTTAGCTTTATTCTGGGAGGATAGATGGCAAAAAGAACCTATTCTGTTAAAAGAGGACTTAGGGGACCTCAAGGAAGAGACAGATACTAAAGGGTTATCTAAGGTAAAAGATTTTTGGGACCAAACCAACAGTATAGGAAAATGGAGAACCTGGAGGAACTTTGATTTTAGGGATGACAGCCCCCTAAAAGAAAAAGTTGAGACACTAATGAAAGTGTTAGAGCAAAGGAAGATTTTAGTGTCAGGGGGGCATGACGAGCTGAGATGGGGCAACAACAATGAGGGAAATTTTAATCTTGAGGAGGCAAAACTCATACTCCTTGAATTGGATTCCCATGCTCCAGATAGGATTTGGCAAAACCTATGGAGGCATCAAGGTTGGATGAAAATTAAACTCTTCATGTGGCTGGTTCAGCATAAGAAAATTTTGACCTGGGATAACCTTCGGAAGAGAGGTGTCCTAGGGCCTTCCAAATGCCAACTCTATGAAGCCCAAGAGGAAATAATGGACCACCTTCTCAACAATTGCATTTTTACCTCCTGGTTGTGGGATTCTTTTGCCACCATTTTCCAACAGACTGATAGGGACAAAGGGAGTATTATTAACACCCTAAACAACTAGAGAAGAAATTTTCCAGATTATGAATTTCTTGGCTCAGCTTGGGCTCTTACGCCAAGCTTCATTATTTGGAATGTCTGGAAAGAAAGGAACAATAGAATCTTCAAGTATGAAAAGAAGCCATCCCAATGCCTTTATGAAGAGTTTTTAAAATAGCTTAAGGAGACAGTTGGCACTATAGTACGAAATCTCCCTAAGAATCCACCTTCTGCAGTAGAATTGAGGATTCTCAGTCAGTTGGGGTTGCAGGGACCTTTTCCTCAGGGCCTGGATGGGAAGGTTATAATATTGGATTCTGAGCTAGATTTCTGGCATCCCCCCCCCCAAGGGTTTTTTGAAATACAACATTGATGGAGCTTCAAAAGGTAACCTAGGCACGACTGGTTATGGAGGGGTGTTAAGGGATGAAAATGGAAGTATTCTTTCCATCTTCTATTGCCATTTAGGAAAAACCACCAACAATATGGCAGAATTAATGGCTATGGAGCAATTTTTAGATTTCCTGGTTCAGGATAACCGCCAAAATGTGATTGTGGAAGCTGATTCTGAGTTAATCATTAACTCGGTCAAGAGAATCAACTGGGGTACGAAGCCAGCAAAAGCCTCTTGAAACTGGAGGCTAATCCAGATCTATCAACGGATTCAGAGTCACCTCCAGGGCCTTAGAATAGTCAGTTTTAAACATGTGTGAAGAACATCCAATAAATTGGCGGATCTTCTGGCCAATCAAGGCGTGATCTGCATAGAAAATAGGGTTGCAATGAATTGGCAAGATCTACCTCAGAATAGATTAAAGGCGAATTGTTATGACCAAGAAAATGAAGAGAGGATGGTATTTCGGAACAAAGACATGGAGGCGAGGTCCAGATGACTGAGTAGCTTTATTATTAGTGGTTTGTTCACAATTGAGTCTTTAGCAGGTAGCAAGCCATTGTTAGTCTTCGCAACCCAGGTTAGTACTTTCATAGTGGCTCCTAGAGGTAGCAGCTTGGGTGATTCTATTTTTTGGATGATAGGCAGGATGGCGGGAGTTTCATCTGACATTGGTTCAGGTAGAGTAGATATCGCGAGAATCTGGAAACCAGGAACTCTCGGCGGCCTCAAAACCTTGGGTTTTCCTTCTTTGTTCGCAATACCGCGTATAGGGCGGTTTTTCGGTGATCGCAAGCCTTGCAAGCAGGAAGTGGTTTTTCCAATTTGGGAGCAATTCCATTCAGCGAGCTCCACATGGCAGTGGGATCGGATGGAATACCGCCCTCATCGCGTGCTATTGTTCGGTGAAATAGACCGGTGCGATATGATCCTCAACCGTTGATCAAGCAAGGCAGATCTACGGTTGGGATTGATCGACCTTGTTGGTGGGTCCACATGGGTAAGTGTCGTGCTTCTAAGCACTGCGGTATTGTCCATAGCCATTGGATCAGGCGAGGAGGTTCAATGGTTGAGATTAAAGATACAAGTTAGGAAAAGGCGGGAGGCGTTATTGCTTTGAATTCTTGGTGGGATGCAAAATGTTCTTAGCGGGAAGCGTCTTTTTTATATGTCCTACAGATTCGCGGGTTTGTGAATTATGCGGACATGAAATCTTTATATATTGGCACTTTTGTTCCTCTTCGGGTCCGACTCTTGATTCTTGTTAGCCGGTTTCCATAGTGTTTCTCTTTTGAGAGTTTTGAGGTTTGGTTTGTAGGGGTCGGGGCTTTTGCCTTTGGCTCGGTAACTGATAGAGTTGGGTTTTTTCCTTGGTCCAAAACTTCTCGTGGAATGTTGTATTTTATGTATTTTATTCACTGACTAATGAAATAGAAGGTCCGACTCTTGCTTCAGCAAAAAAAAATAATTTTGACCTTATACACAGCCAACCTTTAAACTTCCTTAATGATTATGGTTTTGACAATAGTTTCCATACATTAAGCTTTCGCATGGGTATAATATTGACATAGCACAATTAAATGTGGGGATAGGTTGAATTCTGGTTCATCTTGATAGATTTTTGAAAGAACATACCTATGAATCACCTTATTTTCTCAACATATCCTCATACCCATCGTCTACATGAAGGTTTGAGAATGGTTGCATTAATTGAATAAGGAGGGTCATTTGAATGACTAGAGATAGTTTGATCAACTTAGGACATTCATTCAACTAATTGTAGAAATTTTGAATAACTAAGGAGGGTAATTTTACCATTGGAATATCAATTTCCAAATATGTGACCCTATTACTCTGTATTGGAGAGAACTTTGTAACTACTATAACTAGCATAAGTTTGTACATGATTGCTTCATATCACGGATTTATAAGCTACATCACTTACTTTTTTGTATGTTGAGAATAGTGAATTGAGTCAACTTCTACCTTGCTTAACATTAATAGCTGAACAGGCATAGATGACCATCATGTTACAAGCCTGATAAAAGGCACTACTCATTTCTAATGCTTGTCATCCACTAATGTTATTTTCCTTGTATTAAAATGTGCAATGATACTTGTCTCATTATACAGAACCAATCTTTAAACTTCCTTAATGATTGTGGTTTTACCATGAAAACCCTTCATTATTTTCTGGGCATTATGGATATTAAATGATGAGTCTTTGTTTTAGGATAATGTCTAGGTCACTTGACATAGGACGATTAAATGTGGGGATAGGTTAAATTGTGGTTCATGTTGATTGAAAGTTCATCAAAACCACAAGATAATGAAAATTGTCCATAGAAAATCAAGTAAAAGGTCTTCTTTGTGATCCCACTGCAATGATATGATATATAGCAATGAAAATCTCTTGTGGGATGCTCCTCTATTAGGACATCTTGTATGTATATCTATATATATATATATATATATATATATATATATATATATATATATATATATATATATATATATATATATATATATATATATATATAAATATATATATATATATATATATATATATATATATATATGACATGCTTTGCATGCCAACCCTTCATATGTCCTCATCAACACTGCCAACCAATATAATCTGATACTGCTTTGTAAATTTGCAACTGGAAGAATAAGAGCATATAAAATATATCTAAATGATGCAAACAAATCAATCTATAACATGATACGCAATAAGAAGTTGTGTAAGTGTTTCTATTTTTGCAGCTTGATGTTCTACTTGTCTCTCTAATGAGCCAACTTCCCTCTTGAGTTGCACAATTGAAGATTCAACAGTTTGTAGATTTGCTTTAAGCCTTTCATTTTCTTCATAAACATTTAGTGCATCGTTTTCGGTAGAATGATCTGAAATCCACCTATATTTCCATTCACCACTTGACCTTTTTGTTTGCCTTGAACATGCAAATTATTGACCAATACTATTAAATGATTTTGTAGGCTTGCATATATGGCTAGGAAGTGAAAGAAACCTTATTGAATCTTGATGAATTCCACCTTTTTTGCTATCAATTTCATGAGTATTAGGCACCTCTTGTCTTGGACCTGAAGGTGATAGAACATCATCGACAACACAACCTCTATAGTTTCTATTTCCTTAAATACTTGGTTAATTGGATGAGGTTCCTAGACCATCAAAACTCAAGTGTATTGCTGAGGTGGCATGGGATGTGTCCTGAACATCATGTTTGTCTACATTGTCTTCAGTAGATAATGCATTTCTATGAGGTTCGTTGTCAACAGACTGTGGTATATGAAAACCTCTTTTGGTAATCTCTCTTTGCTGCTCAACTTCTCTAAATCCTGTCTTTGAAGTAAGTGGTTGGATTGTACCATGTAAATTAGTACCAAAACTACAGCTTTGAAGGGGAAGAGAGACAAACGTTGGCTTTACAACTTCTGCAAAATTTGCTAAGTTGATGCTAGCCTCTCCAAGGATGCCATGCCGAGAGGAGATCTTTGAAACAACAAGCTTGAATAGTTTTTCATCAATTTTTTTGGTTTTTGCATCCTAAAGAAGTCTTGTTGTTTCATATATAGGGTCAAACCATTCGAAACTCCCATGGCAGACAAAATCCATCCACTAATGTTCTTTTGCTTGTATTAAAATGTGCAATGATGCTTATCCACTAATGTTCCCTCCAAAAGATGTATAGTTGGAGTTGTTTTATTTTGGTTCCCTATGCAATCGACATAGGTTTATTGAATATTATCATTAGGTGCTAGTGAACCTGTCTGATTGTTTTTATCATGGGTAGGTTTGTGAAATTTTCAATTTATAGCTTTAACTATGTTTGAAAGAGGATGATCATATGGAAGTTGTTGTCATAAATCACTTCATCTTTACGTTTACAAGTCTAGATAACCACTCATTTACAAACAATATGAACATGCTTGTTTCCCCTTAGTTCATAAGTTTTCTTGTAGTGTTATAGGAATGTTATGAATGTTAAACATCTAACGTGAGGAAAAACACATAAACAATTTTAAAGAAAAAACCACCTTTATGAATTTTGTTCTGTATAGTACTTATTTTGTTATCTCTACTTTTAGAAAATAATAACAAAACTTACTGAGAATATTATTTTCGCAATGTTCTCTGGATCAACTCATATTCAACCATTGCTACAAATTGTTGAACTTGACCCCATTCAATTGATGCAAAGTTAAACTCTATGATATCGAACTGCCATCTCTGATAGCACACATATGAAACACCTTATGCTTCCAACACATTTCAATGACCTCATAGCAACACCCTTGCTGCAAAAGGGTTCTATTATACATGTTAAAAGTTGGACTACTTCAGCTATTGTTCCATCAATGTAACTTTGTTATAAATTTCTTATTTTAACTTTACAATTTTTGTCAATACCACTTCTAAGTCTAACAATTACTCCTGTGAATATCATTTACCGTGTAGGTCTATAACATTAATAGACTTCGAGATTTCTGCTTCATCTACACCCTTAATTGGTAATCCAAAAAAATTGAGTACTGCGATCACTTCTGAAGAAGACACTCCCTCCTCATCGAACCAAGATCTTTCATCAAAAACGTACTGCCCTCTTCCACCTACTCCAACCCCATCTAACATGCCAGTCCATATTCCTATCAGAGCACTAAACCCTTACCATTCAAATTGGTGCATAAATGGCTACATTCAAAGAAAAAAACCTCTTTGACAATTTCATAATCGATACAGACCTAGTAAAGTGTTTGGCTTTCACTTGTTCGCTACATAAGATGGAGAAATACATATTGCTTGTTTCAAGAATGTCGTTGATTTTTTTTTGACAAAATCCAACCTAGAAATTCCTACATTGTATCAAAAGGGAATGTGAAAATGGCTAATAAGAAATACAACCATTTAAACAATGATTGGGATTTTTTGTTAAATGCAACATCTACCATAGAGCATGTTGCCAGCGAAAAAATGAAACCCAATGGTGCATTTCAATATAAAATCAATCAATGGTATCAGAACAACAAACGTCAACTCGACTGTTGATGTTCTTGGTATTTCCATTGACATTTCCAATATGTGCACTATATGTAGAAAAGACAACTCTAGAATTACTAAACAAACAATACACCTTCAAGACATGTCTGGGTATAACATAGATGTGATCTTTTGGGGAGGAAATTTTGATGTTGTATCATAAGAAATATCCTCCTTATGTGTAGAAGGAAATAACCCCATCATTGCAATCAAGTATGCTCGTGTTGGAGAATTTAATGGAAAAAATGTCGACACTACAGCAAGATCCATTATTCTTGTAGATCTTGGCATTGAAGAGGCCCACACGCTAAAGTCATGGTTTAAAAAATAAGGTTCCACTACATCTTCTACATCCTTAACAATAAGATATTCACCTCCTTTTGGCCATCAACCAAAAAAAATAACAATTTCTAATATTTACAATATTGATTCCTCATAGGAACCTACATTCTTCCAACTAAAGGGCACAATAACAAAAATTTGGATGGAAAGTTTTTACTACCTTTCTTGCCTGTCTATCGTTGATGGGAAAGAATGCATGAAAAAATTTATTCCAAAAAATATGCACCTATGGTATTACCAAAAATGCAACATTGAAGTAACTGAATGTGATTACAGATACTTACTTAAGATCAACATACAAGATCACACTGCTGAGTTAGTTTCAACAGTTTCTTTCAAAGACACGACATCTACAATTCTTGGGATTAATGCATAGGACTTATATTTGTTATCCTCATATCCAGATATAATCAAGGAAATTGTCTCCAAAGCATTATGGACAGATCACATCTTCACACTATCAGTAAAGACAGAAGTATTTAAAGGAATACCATGATTGAAATTTGTTATCATGAAAGAAGAAAGCTTGCAATTCACAATAGAATGCAACAACATCCTTCGAGCAATCGATAACATGTCGATATCATAGATAGATATTGTTACATGTACTTTTCACTTTTTGGCAGTTTGTATTATCTCGCTTTATAAATACAATGTTAGACCATATAATATTGTATGCCTTCTTGGAAAATTCTCTTATTTAGTATTAAAATAAATATTTGTCCTCCATTGTTTCTATTATTGCATTGTGTACATACGCTTATTAACATTCTTTTTACTTTCTTTCTTTTAAACAATGAGCGAGCTTGATGCATTACACATGCAATTATCTACATGTATAGTTACAAATTACTTAAATGTTCTTTCAAACACATTGTCCTAATGATAAATTAACATAAAACTATTCAAAACTTTATTTTATATTTTCTCTTTCCCTTTTATACAATAACATGGTTGTTCTCTCTCCAAATAACATTCTTGTTTTCCCCTCTCTTGTCTATAGGTGCCATAACCTGTGAAAATATCTTCTTCTTGTAATGATGAATGTGTCCAAAGATACTATGTAGTAAATAAAGAATGAATAAATTCATGTCGATGTGAGCTTTATCAGGAAAAAAAAGGTGTCACATATTCTCACAAAAACAAAAAACAAAAAACGAAAAACCAACATTCATCGTCCGAAACATATGATGCAAATTCACATTTGCCATCAAACCTCTCTATATTTACCACTTCCCACCCCAAAATCAATCCTCCTTTCCAATTATCAAATCCTCTATCTTTTTAGAAAACCTCTCAAACAAATACATCCATAACTCATTTCCAAACCCCCTCCATTGCACATTCTTTCAACAACGTTCACACTATTGATGCACATCGATAATTCCATGCAAATCTTGATAAACTTCCACCTAAATGTTTATGCCCCATTTGTCTTGAATCATATCCTGGAATACATATCCGCAATTCAAACTAAATGTTCTTCTGCTCCAGATGCATATCTGAAACAAAAGGTCATCGCTTCTCATTATCAAACAACATGGACCTTGGTCCTCAACCACCCATCCTTGCTTCTCTTTCACAAATAGAAGAAATTCTCATTGCTAGGGCTAACCCTATACTCCAAGTAACACACGCACGTGGTGGCCAATATAAATACATTGGCCACACATTTTTTTTCCACAAGACATTACAAAAATCAAAAACATGTTGCCATGACGTGTTGAAGACCTGGACATTCTAATTATCATATGTCATAGTAATGACCATCGTGCTTATGATTTCATTGTCATTAGACATCATGTGCTCGTTGCATTAGAATACAAATTGAAAAATGACCCATACTATAAGAATGATCGTATTGGTAACAATACACTAGAATCCTTACAAACATTCCCCACTGATGTATCCTCCTCCCTTTGTCGTTCCAATACCACAGATCCAACTTCTCACCTATCACTTGATACACCACTTGACCCCACTGAAGATTCCGCAAACCCATACCTGCACCACAAATCATCGTTTATACCCATTGCTCCCAATACAAATACAGAAATCCAATAAATACGACATTATTTACATGCCTACAACCACCATTTTGATACTACAATGTTGGAAATAATACTGAGAGGGGGGGTGAATCAGTATTATCAAGTTCTTTTAAAAAATCTTCCTTATTTACACTTTGAATTATTTTTGCATATCAGTACCGTAAAATAATGAGCATGAACAAGAAAAACAGATAGTCACACCAAAGAACATCAGATATAAGGTGGAAACCCAATGTGGGTGAAAACCACCTGCTGCAATATGTCTCTATCTTCTTTCAAATTAGAAACTCCTTTTACAATGATTTTGTACTGGTGCAGTCCTTTACCAGTACGCAGGCTGCAACCTGCAGAGAGCTACAACTCTCTCTCGTTTTCCAGTCTCTCCTGGAAGGGAGCTACAACCCCCTACTTATTTTCTTACAAGGACCACTTTTCATAAATTTTCAAACTGGATCCATAAGCATCAAATGATCATCAAGTACATGTAAATTACACAGTCAACTGTAGTAACCAGATCAACAATAACAGAACTAAACCCAGAACACCTTATCAACAGAAAAATTCAGTCAACAGAAGATCTTAAGACAGATACGCAGTTTTTCTTTCTCTAGCCCACGTCGCTATGCACTTCACCTTCTTCTTCCCTGCGTATACCCGCAGAGAGCCTTCTGCTGCACTGCGTGCCCACGCACTGCTTCTTCAATCGCGCTGCGTACTATTGCAGTAGGTACGCACCCAGAGACACTATCGCGCCGCGTACTGTCACTGTAGCCACGCACTCATAGACACTATCGCGCCGCGTACCTTTACTGTGCGTACGCACCTGAACCTCTGTCGCGCTGCGTACCCACACAGTTCTCCTTCTCCTGCTCTGCGTACCCACGTAGTGCCCCTTCTTCTGCTCTGCGTACCCACGCAGCTCTCCTGTTTCTCCTCTGCATACCCACGCACTTGCACCGTTAATCACCTGCGTACTTCTGATTAGGGCCGATTTGGCAGTTCACCAGTGTGCCACAGTTAGTCAGATGCCCAGATCTGATCATGCGCTCAAGAGATCACCCTTCTCAGATTCGCTTTCAACTTCACTTTCATATAGATCAAGCTTTTAAACAATAACCCAATATTTCAGATCTTAAGATATTCAATTTGCAAAAGATACATAGTCAAATGATCTCCTTTGCTTTATATAGGCAAGCTCCTCCTAAAATCATGGATCAATACCATAGATAACCAATACAAGGGGCCCAAAAACATGGGGCTCAATAATAATAATAATATAAAACAATACCACGGGCCAAAACCATAGAATCAAGAGCGGCGGGCTAAATACCACGGGCCAAACATAGGAAACCCCACGTGAACGCGCTTCTCTGCCTTGAAGTAAGTGAAACTGGGGGTACACACCCTCTGAATGGGTGACCTGCGTGGGTGGCCGCAGTTCCTTCACGGTGTACCTGCGTGTATGCATCTTCTGTACTATTCTCCTGCGTACTCCTTAATTTTCAACATTTTGAGAGCCTGATCAGAGCATTGCCACTTGAGGGTGTTGCCATCAAGTACAACATCTGTAACATAGAGCCATACCAGAATCATAATGCCAACAATCTCCCCCTTTGGACTTGATGGCAACCTCAAAAACTTCAGCTTCATTCTCCCCCTTTGACATCAAGGGCAAAGGGTTATGCTCCCCCTTAGAACATGCTCCCCCTGAATATGAACCAGATCTGCAAAGAAGAACCATAATCCACCAAACACCATAAATGACCATGAAAGAGATAGAGACATATTGCAGCTATAATCAGACCAACATCCATGATCTCCTTCTGTACATCCTCCATAATGCCAACAATGCATTATATGCTCCCCCTGAACCTGTGCCATTCAATCTTCAACCAATCCGCAACCCAGCACATGTACGCATATACCCCAGAAGAACCATGCGTACAACCATCAATCAGAAGAGTTTCAACAATAAGATGATGCATCAACTACCCCCAGCTTTTCCCTGAGGTATTCAAAAGTCTCCCTGGGCAATGGTTTGGTGAGTATATCAGCAACTTGTTCCTTAGAAGGAACATACTCCAACTTGACCTTCTGTTCAAGCACTTGTTCCCGGAGAAAATGATACTTGATTGGTATGTGCTTGGTTTTTGAATGCATGACAGGATTCTTTGAGATGCTGATTGCACTTGTGTTATCACATAAGATGGGGATAGGTGGTGTACAAGTGATTTGAAAATCCTGCAAAGTCTGCATCATCCAAAGGAGTTGAGTGCAGCAAGATGCAGCAGCAACATATTCCGCTTCGGCTGTAGATAAGGCAATCGAACTCTGTTTCTTGCTGAACCAAGATACTAGTCTGGAACCCATAAAGAACGCACCACCACTTGTGCTTTTCCTGTCATCCACGCTTCCAGCCAAATCTGCATCTGTATAAGCATGAAGTGTGAGATCTGTATCTCTAGGATACCATAAGCCATAATTTTGAGTCCCTTGAAGATATTTGAAAATTCTCTTCACTGCCTGAAGATGAGTCTCCTTCGGATTTGCCTGAAATCTTCCAACTATTCCAACTGCATGCATGATGTCCGGTCGGGTACCTGTCAGATAAAGTAAACTTCCAATCATAGATCTGTAGGTTGGTTGATGCACTGCTGCAGATCCATCATTTGCACTGAGGCTACATCCTGTGACCATGGGTGTACATATTGGTTTTGCATCTTCCATGCCATATTTCTTCAATATCTATTTGAGATACTTGGTTTGAGACAAAAAGATCCCTCCTTCTTTTTGTTGGATTTGCAAACCAAGAAAATATGTCAGTTCTCCCAGCAAGGACATTTCGAATTCTTTCTACATCACCAAGGCAAAGCTTTGACTCAAAGCTTCTTCATTGCTGCCAAAGATAATGTCATCTACATACACAACAAGTATTAGCAATTTGTCATTTTCAACTTTTATATAAATATTGCTATCTGCTGATCCTTTTGAAAAACCTTGTTGATAAAGATATTTGTCCAAACGATAGTACCAAGCCCTTGGAGCTTGTTTGAGACCATAGAGAGCCTTTTTCAATCTGCATACAAGATTTGGATCATTTCCAAGAATGAACCCATCTGGCTGCTCAATGTATACTTCTTCTTCCAAGTCTCCATTCAGAAAGGCTGATTTCACGTCCATTTGAAATACTTTAAAGTTTTGAAAGCTTGAGAGAGCAAGGAACATTCGGATGGCCTCAAGTCTTGCAACAGGAGCAAAGGTTTCTTCAAAATCTATTCCTTCTTGCTGTGCATACCCTTTACAAACAAGTCTGGCCTTGTTTCTAATTACTTCTCCATTTTCATTCAATTTATTTTTGAAGACCCATTTTGTCCCTATAATATTCTTATCTTTTGGTCTAGGAACCAACTCCCAAGTGTTATTCTTTTCGATCTGCTCAAGTTCTTCATCCATTGCTTTGACCCAACATTCATCTTTGCATGCCTCTTTCACATTTTGTGGTTCAGTGGAAGAGAGTAATGCCAAATAGCTTGAAGTTTCTACAATTGTTCTTCTTGCTTGTACACCTGCTTCTTTCTGCCCCACAATCTGAGATTCTGGATGATTCTTCTGAACATATCTGGATGGAGTCTTCTCTTCTATTCTTGTCTGCTCCTCTGGTTCTTCTTGAGGTTCTTCTTCTTCATCATTCTGTCTTTGAGGGTAGCCTTCATCTTCTTCGATGTCTTCATGATGTACTTGCTTAGGAATGTATCCCTTCTCGTCAACCACTACATCAATGCCGTCAACAATTCTGCCAAGTCTTTTATTGTAGCACTTGTATGCTTTGCTATGTGGAGAATAACCAAGAAGAATGCCTTCATCTGCTCTAGGTTCAAGTTTGCCAAGTTGTTCATCAGTATTCTTAATATAACATTTGCTCCCAAAGATTTTGAAGTGCTTTACCGAAGGAGTCTCACCACACCAGAGCTCATGAGGGGTTTGAGTGCTGTTCACCCGGACATTTGTTTTGTTGAGAATAACAACTGCAGCATGTGCAGCTTCACCCCAGAAAGTTGCGGGAGTTCCCGACTCATCAAGCATAGCACGAGCCATTTGTTGGATTGTTCTGTTCATTCTTTCCACAACTCCATTTTGCTGAGGAGTTCTAGCTATAGAGAATTCTCTTCTTATCCCATGTTCTTCACAGAAATTGAAAAATTCATTTGAGGTAAACTCCCCACCTCTGTCGGATCTGAGGCACTTAATTTTGTGTCCTGATTCATTTTCAACCAAGGCTTTGAAGGATTTGAATTTTTCAAATGCTTCATCTTTGTGCTTCATAAGTCCTAACCAGACAAACATGGAGAAATCGTCAATGAATAATATCAAGTATTCTTCTCCTCGAGGTGTTCTTTTCCTGAATGGACCACATGTATCTGTATGTACTAGCTCAAGAGGCATGCTAGCTGATCCTTCCTTCTCTGGAAAGTTAGTTCTGGTTTGCTTTCCAAACTGACATGATTTGCATATGGTGTTGTCTGGAATTTTGATATCTGGAAGATCGCGAACTGCCTGATATTTGCATGCTTTCCTTATTTGTGAAAAGCTTAGATGTCCTAACCTTCGATGCCATAACCAGTGCTCATCATCCTTGCTCAGATAGCATTGTTGTTGTCCTTCTTCAAATATGTACAGATTATTTGGAGTTCTTTTACCTTTGATCACTGTTTTACCTGTATCAAGATCACGAACAAGACATCCATTTGATCTGAATATCACCTCGGTTCTTTGATCACACATCTGGCTGACACTTAGAA
Source organism: Pinus tabuliformis (assembly GCA_031772625.1). Lineage (NCBI taxonomy): Eukaryota > Viridiplantae > Streptophyta > Pinopsida > Pinales > Pinaceae > Pinus > Pinus tabuliformis. The sequence continues at coordinate 936,841,853 of CM062810.1, read as the reverse complement.
GATTATGCTTCAATCCATTAACATACAAAACATTTCCAGCCTTGACCTTTTCTTTTAACTGAGCAATGCCTTTTCCTTTTATAGTTGCAGGAGTATCATTTCCAAAAGAAACATTCTTTCCTTTTTCTAGAGCAGAATATGACTCAAGTTTTTCTTTATCACCTATCATATGCTTCGAACATCCACTGTCAATGTACCATAGATTTTCCTGTCCTTCTACATAAAATGTTATCCCACATCTTTCTGTTTGTGGTTTCTTTATTCTCCATGTTTTGGTGCTTGAGGCTTGTTCCTTTGTCTGTTGAAACCTGCTCCTGCATTCAGAATCTTTATGACCAAAGTTATTGCAAATAGAACATTCAACTTCATTTTCAAGAGCCGAAAAGTTGTTATCGGTCCTTTTTGTAATCCCGGTCATACTTCTTTGTTTTTGAGCTTCTCTAGTCATGATTGTTTTATATGCAACACATTGAGCTGCTTTGTGACCAAAGTTATGGCAAGAGAAACATTGTCCATTGAAGAAACTTCTGCGGTTATCAAATCTACCAGCCAAGTGATTGTAATTTCTATTGTCATCCATTCTTGAACCAAATTGAGAAGATTTTACCTGTGGCTGGTTGTAGCTTTTGTTCACCCTTAAGATGGATTACCCCTGATAGTCTCTGTTTGCAATTCGTCCCTACTTTACCTGATGGTCTCCATTGTGCTTTTGCTCATTTCTTTTTGTTGCATCAAGATAACTTTTTGAGGTGGATGCTTGAGAAGTTTCTCCATTATAGCCCAGACCTGTCTTGTTTAGTGGAGAATGCTGTACATTGATAATCTCATCCAGAGTTTCAGATCCTTTGACAAACTTAAGATTAATAGCTTTTGTTTTCTTAATCTCTTTTCTAAGAGCAACAATTTCACCTTCTAATTTTTCAAGATGTTTTTCCTTTTCATCAATTTGAAATTGTAGAGTATCAATGATCATATTCTTTTCTTCTATACATCTCTTGAGTCTAGTAATTTCTTCATAAAGGCTATCCACATCTATAGCATCCATATAATCATCATCTTCAAATGCCATTAACAGTTTATAGTCATTATCTCGTTCATCTTCATCACTATTTGATAGACCATCACTATCTTCATGAGTGTAGTAGCTTTTCTTATTTGCACTCTGTTTCTTGTTCCATCTAGCAAGTTCCTTTCCTTTATCCTTATAAGGACATTTTGCAGCATAATGACCTACTCTTCCACAAGCAAAGCATTTAAAAGGTAACTTACCTCTGAACCTTCCAGAACCCCTTTGAAGATTTCTGACAAAATTTGATTCTTCTTCTTCTTCTTCTGGCATGTGACTTGCTTCATAATACTCTCCTTTGCCTGAAGCCTTGAAAGCAGCTTCTCTTCTGTCTGATGGACCTCCCTTTCTCATTTCATAAGTAGTTAGAATTCCGTGTAGCTGAGACATGGTAAGAATTCGTAGATTTTCCTTTTCTTTTATTGCAGACACTTTAGATTCAAACTTGGGGGATAATGATCTTAGAACTTTTTCAACCACAATAGCCTCTTTTATTTCTTCACCCAAGTTTTTCATGCAGTTAACAATCTCATCTACCCGAAGAAAATAGTTAGCCACACTTTCATCATTATACATCCTGAGATTCTCATACTGAATCTTGAGGGTTTGAAGTTTAGCACGCTTTACCTGTTCATCTCCTTTGTAGCTCAAGACAATCTTGTCCCATATTTCTTTTGCGGATTTATATTGCATAACCTTTACGAATTCTGTTTGAGATAAGCATCCCAGCAAAGTATTGATTGCTTTAGCATTTGTTTCATATTTCTTCTTTTCGGTCGTATCTGTAGGAGTAGCTGAAGGAAAAGTGTAGCCTGTATCTATGATATCCCAAACTTCTGTACCAAGAGATTGAAGATAGGTAGTAACTCTTACCTTCCAATAATTGAAGTTTGTCCCATCAAATATTGGTGGCCTGATTGATGCTTCCCTCTCGTAGTTGCTCATGATGAATGATCTTCCTTCAAGCGATCAAGCTTCTTCGAAGGACCTGCTCTGATACCAATTGTTGGAAATAATACTGAGAGGGGGGGTGAATCAGTATTATCAAGTTCTTTTAACAAATCTTCCTTATTTACACTTTGAATTATTTTTGCATATCAGTACCATAAAATAATGAGCATGAACAAGAAAAACAGATAGTCACACCAAAGAACACCAGATATAAGGTGGAAACCCAATGTGGGTGAAAACCACCTGCTGCAATATGTCTCTATCTTCTTTCAAATTAGAAACTCCTTTTACAATGATTTTGTACTGGTGCAGTCCTTTACCAGTACGCAGGCTACAACCTGCAGAGAGCTACAACTCTCTCTCATTTTCCAGTCTCTCCTGGAAGGGAGCTACAACCCCCTACTTATTTTCTTACAAGGACCACTTTTCATAAATTTTCAAACTGGATCCATAAACATCAAATGATCATCAAGTACATGTAAATTACACAGTCAACTGTAGTAACCAGATCAACAATAATAGAACTAAACCCAGAGCACCTTATCAATAGAAAAATTCAGTCAACAGAAGATCTTAAGACAGATACGCAGTTTTTCTTTCTCTGGCCTGCGTCGCTACACACTTCACCTTCTGCTTCCCTACGTATACTCGCAGAGAGCCTTCTGCTGCACCGCGTGCCCACGCACTGCTTCTTCAATTGCGCTGCGTACTGTTGCAGTAGGTATGCACCCAGAGACACTATCGCGCCGCGTATTGTCACTATAGCCACGCACTCATAGACACTATCGCGCCGCGTACCTTTACTGTGCGTACGCACCTGAACCTCTGTCGCGCTGCGTACCCACACAGTTCTCCTTCTCCTGCTCTGCGTACCCATGCAGTGCCCCTTCTTCTGCTCTGCGTACCCACGCAGCTCTCCTATTTCTCCTCTGCATACCCACGCACTTGCACCGTTAATCACCTGCGTACTTCTGATTAGGGCTGATTTGGCAGTTCACCAGTGTGCCACAGTTAGTCAGATGCCCAGATCTGATCATGCGCTCAAGAGATCACCCTTCTCAGATTCGCTTTCAACTTCACTTTCATATAGATCAAGCTTTTAAACAATAACCCAATATTTCAGATCTTAAGATATTCAATTTTCAAAAGATACGTAGTCAAATGATCTCCTTTGCTTTATATAGGCAAGCTCCTCCTAAAATCATGGATCAATACCATAGATAACCAATACAAGGGGCCCAACAACATGGGGCTCAATAATAATAATAATATAAAACAATACCACGGGTCAAAACCATAGAATCAAGAGCGGCGGGCTAAATACCACAGGCCAAACATAGGAAAACCCACGTGAACGCGCTTCTCTGCCTTGAAGTAAGTGAAACTGGGGGTACGCACCCTCTGAACGGGTGACCTGCGTGGGTGGCCGCAGTTCCTTCATGGTGTACCTGCGTGTACGCATCTTCTGTACTATTCTCCTGCGTACTCCTTAATTTTCAACATTTTGAGAGCCTGATCAGAGCATTGCCACTTGAGGGTGTTGCCATCAAGTACAAAATCTGTAACATAGAGCCATACCAGAATCATAATGCCAACATACAATTGAATGGCCACCAATTGGCCTATCTCCAATCAATGAATACAGCATAGAATGTCTACTCTCTATGGATTTCCCCACCCTTTCCCCACAAGAGATGCAATGCCAAATCAACCAAGAATGAAAGCAGTGTGGTTACATGAATACACAGTTCATCTCATATGTTACCATGATAATAGGTTCGGGAAGAACCCATGCTTTCGTTACTACATATACAATCTCATGATGCGACATTACAATCAAGAAACAACCTCCATTTTTGTAAAAAAACATCGCAGATAACTTTCCAACATATATTCAAGGTATGAACATCCGATTAGAATAATTTCCGGCCTAACAGTTGGTAGAACAAGTCATGCGATTTGGTTGCTCTTTACATGACACAAGATCTTTTTGGCACAAAGCTAAAAATGAACTAGTAGACATGACATCTCATCTTGGTTGCCCAACATTGTTCTTCACTTTAAGTGCAGATGATACAAAATGGCATGATGTTCATGCAGTCATGCTCAGATGTCAACCTCCTGATATTGAAAAACAACAAAAATGGAGAAATGATAACATTATCTCTAACCCCTATTTAACATCACTATATATGCACCATAGATTCACAACATTCCATTAAGTTATCTTAGAGAAACACTTGCAGATAAAAGACTACTGGTACAGGTATGCACTCTACCACATTTCTTTCATATTTCTCTAAATATAAAACCTCACCTAATACAAAATTATCTTACGAAAAATCATACTTCCCAGGTGTGAATGGTAGCATAAGGGATCCGCACACATCCATGGTTTCCTTTGGATAGAAAATGCACTTGATATGGAAAGCCTCAACTGGGAAGACACAAAAGTAGTTGATATTGTTAAGCAATTCTTCGATAAATATATTTTAGCTTGGAACCCTCACCTTCCTCCTCTTTCAAACCAACCCATTACTCAGGCAAATTTAGAAGACCCTTGCCTATTGTCCACGCCACATATTTTCAAAACCAATCCTTTCAATGCTTAATAACAACTCAACAATTGCATTGAACGATACACAAAATGCACCAAAAGAACATGCCTAATAAAGAAAGTCTCCTCATTCAAATGTTGCTACAAAGCACCTTGGGAATTACATCCAAAATCATCCTTGTTCATTGACTCCAATGGCCAAAAACTATACACCCCTGCTCGCAACGATGATAAACTCAATACTCATAACCCTACCATCCTATCTATTTGGCATGAAAATGTTGACTTCCAACCAGTACTCTTGATCCATTACGTACAAAAATATATCACAAAATATGCATCCAAAAAAATTTAAATAAATAAAATTAAATTAATAATAATAAAATAAATAATAATAATAATAAAAATAAAAATAAAAAAATCATTTGAAAGCTTCCACCACATGCTACGTAGAATTTTCCTCACTTCACCCAATGTTGACCCAACAAGATCCGTATTTCAAAAATTCCTTGCAGAAACCCTTATTGATCGTGAAATTGGAGCACAAGAAACCTGCCATATGCTGCAAAAATTACCATTGACATTGTGTAGTCGATCCTTCATTTCTTTAAATGTAAGCCAAAAAAATTATATGCGCCTTCCGCAAATTAACATCACCTTTTCTCCATCACCACATATCATAGGTACATATATCGAACATCCATCTACCCTAGAATCCACATCACTTATAGAACTAGCAAGATCTTGGTCATAAGACCTCATCGAAAGACAAACAAATGGAAACTTATACCTACAAAACAATTATTCAGGTCATACCACACTACTCCTCAATACCATCCACTACGGAACCTTACTATGCTGACTTTTGTCAAGTTGAACTTATGTTATACAAACCATTTCGCCATATTGCTTGAGATATAGGAGATTTTGCTGAAGAATTCATCACAAACTGGCAAACATTTCATTGTTTCTACAAAACTTGGCATCAACACCGCACAATATTTGATATTGAATATGTTGCAAATGATAACTCAATTATTCATGAAACCCATCCTCCAGACACCATGGAATTAAATGAATGGGAATTACTCTCCCAATTTCACCCTACAAACGAGCTCCATATAAATGACCTTGATATGCTTGGCCTTCATGGTTTTGATGAAAACCATAACTGGAATCATACCACTATCCCATTATATCTACAAAATAATGGCATACAATTCATTGAGAATAACCACTCTATCCAACATATTATTCAAACACATAAACATATCCTAATGACCCTTAACTCATTATCTCCAATGCAAAGAAAAGCTCTAAATATTATTTCTAATCATTTTGCTATGAAGGATATCTTACCCACTCTAAGAATGATAATACAAGGCACTGTTGGTACTGGAAAATCCCTCCTTATAAATTGCATCAAGGAAATGCTCATAACCCTTGCAAACTTTGGACCTTCACTGATCATGCTCCTCGCCCCAATACGCGTTTCATCCTTTAACATACAAGAATCGACAATCCATTTTGCCCTCCACCTTCCTATAAAGCATCTTACACCCTTAGAAGGTAATGTTATTGTGAAATTCCAAGAAGAACTTAAGCATATCAAATACATAATAATCGATGAAATGAACTTCATTGGGCCAAAGCTTCTCATCTAGATTGATGAACATCTTCGAGAGGCATTTCCACTACAAAGAAACATGAATTTTGGTGGTTGTTCCATTATATTAGTTGGTGATCTCAGCCAGTTACTGCCCGTCAAATACATACCACTATATGCAAGCATGAGCCACGTGTAGAAATTTCACCGTTGATCACCTGGTAATGCAATATACTAAAGAAAAATACTTGATCTACTTCTACAAACAAACTTGCGGAAGTTGAATCAATTTTGAGCAAGATCAAATAGAACACATATAACAGATGAAGAAGAAACAATCACACATGAATACAGAAGAATACTCTAGGGAAACCCTCAGCTAAAACCCCGCTATCTGTATTATCATACAAGTGGAAATATCTTAGGATTACACAAAGCTTTAGCTCTTAGTACAATCCCTCACTGCTGCTCATAGACAAAATAGACAACACATATGCCTTCCTTCGGTCCGCCAAGCCTCCTATTTCCTTGCGCAGTTTCTCTTGGGTCCTCAAGCTGCCGCCTGTGTGTAATTACCTCACACACTGCTCACCAAACTCAGAAATAACTGCGCAATCCTCAAGGAAAGAATTCCTTCTACATACAAGAGATATCCTCAAGGGAATATTACTGCAACTGATAGTACACTGTCCCATCCTTTTATCTCAACTGGGTCTCTGTCTGAATTGACATGCATGAGTTATTTATGAGAGAATATTCAGTTATCTGAAGTACACTAGTTGCATGCATGCATTGACTAACTGAACTCACAATCAGTTTTGGAACTAATCTAACTGGACTTAACTCAGTTAACTGAGCTAACTAATTACAACTCAAAGTAGAACTCAACCTGATCTCCTTAATTAAGGGATAACTTCCTCAATCAAAGGGATAAATGTTGCATGTCTTCACATACACTTCATGTTTGATTTTCTCTAACTAATTAAATCAAGATGAATTAATTAATTATTTTACAAATAGCTCCTGAGCTCAAATTCGAATTTTAATTTAGGGACTAATTAAAATTGGAATGTATCCCAAAATTCTATTTATAGCAATGCTATTTTTAGTATTTCTATATTTAGCATTTCTTGTTGCTATTTTCAACACTCCCTCTCAACAAGAAAGGGATTATCTGTCACCCCGATCCTATCTCTGTGGAACTCAAATTTTCATTTTGACAATGCCATAGTCAAAATGTCTACATCCTGCTCCTCGGTCGAAACAAACTACAACAACATGATCCTCTTCACACACAATCTCGAAATGATGATACCGGATATCGATGTGCTTGGACCTGTCATGAAATAATGGATTCTAAGAGAGTTTGATACAACTCTGATTATCATAATAGATCATAGTTGGATCCATCCTCTCATCAAACAATCCAACTAGAATTTTCCACATCCAAATGGCCTCACATGCTACCTAGCTTGCAGCCATGTATTCAGCCTCTGCTGAGCTAAGTGCAACTGACCTCTGTTTCCTGTTGTACCAAGAAACTGTAGCTGAACCAAGGTTGAAAATTCCTCCTAAAGTGCTCTTCCGATGTGATGGACTCCCTGCCAAATCTGCATATGTGAAGCCCTGAAGCTTCACTCCCTCTATCCGTTTGTACCATAATCCATACTGAGATGTGCCTCTGAGGTATCTCAGCACATGCTTAGCTACCTTCCAAAATAGCTTGGTAGGCTGAACCATAGCTTGACTCAGCTGGTTCACCGCAAAGCACAAATCTGGTTGTGTGTTCACTAAATACATCAATGAACCCACAAGCTGCTGATACACAGTAGCAACTACTACCTCACTTGAAGTAGCATCCTCCTTCCTCCATTTACCTGCTAGAGGAATTTGCATGGGCTTGCACTTCTCCATGTCGAATCTCCTTAGTATCTCATTGGCATACTTGTCTTGAGACACAAACACTTCCCCATCCTTCTGCCACACTTCCATGCCTAGAAAGTAGTGCATGAGACCCATGTCTTTCATCTCGAACTCTCTTGTAAGGTCCTCCTTGCAAGACTTGATCAACTGATCATCACCTGTTAATATTAGATCATCAACATAAAGAACAATCATCAATGGCTTACCTTCCACCATGATCTAGTATAGGTTCGCATCCGCTTCACTCTTTGTGAAGCCCAACACGGTGAAATAGTTGTCGATCGTAGTGTACCAAGCACGAGGTGCTTGCTTCAGCCCATACAAAGCTCTCTTGAGTTGGCACACATGCGACTCACGATCGAAGGTCTCAAATCCTTCCGGCTGCTCTATGTACACCTCTTCCTCAATCTTGCCATTGAGGAACACAGTCTACAAATCCATTTGATGGTTCTTCCAACCCATTTGTGCTGATAATGCCAACATTGATCTGATAGATGAGTAACTTGCTACGGGAGAAAAAGTCTCATCATAGTCGATCCCCTCGACCTGTGAGAAACCACAGGCAATAAACCTTGCCTTATGTTTCTCCACACTACCATAAGCTACTTGCTTTACCTTGTAAAGCCATCAGGAACTCACCACTGACTTGTTCTCCAGTCTTGGAACAACATCCCAAACACTGTTCCGAACTATGGATTCATACTCCTCCACCATAGCATCAACCCAGACTGGCTACTACACTGCTTCCTCAAAGGAAGATGGTTCGGTCTCTATACATTCCCCAACCAAGGCCATGTAACCAGTGTACCGCTCAGGTGACCTCCTCTGTCTGCGCTGAGAAGATGGTTGTCCCACATTCTCTCTCGCATCCATCAACAATCTGTCAGCTTCCCTTGAGCGTTTCGCCCATCTCTGGAAGACTCTGCATGAGTGGATGTCTCCACTCCTGGATCCTCTGCATGCAGCTGCTCCGCATCAGTCTAAGGCTCCTCCTTAGGAACCAAAAGTTCCTCCTCTGCATGCAACTTGAGCTCCCTCTTAAGGAATACTTGCATGGCCTTCTGCTCATCGAACTTTAGACCTCTGTATACCACTATCCTCTGACTGGTAGGAAAGAACACTCGATAGTTGTGGGGTGTATCAGTGTACCCCACAAGTATCCCCAACTCTGTTGTTGGCTCTAGCTTCTTCCAGGCATCTTTGGTCACATGGAAAAATACCGATGAGCCAAAGATCCTAAAGTGACTCACATTTGGTCTCTTCCCGGAGAAAGCCTCCTCTGGTGTCTTCATCCCCAGTATGTGATGCGGGCTTCTATTCTGCAAGTATACCACTGTATTGCATGCCTCAACCCACAAATGAAGTGGTAGGCCTTGGTCATGCAGCATCGCCCGAGATGCTCCCACAATCGTTCTGTTCTTCCTTTTGGCCACCCCATTCTACTATGGGTTATGGGGTGCCGTCAACTCCCGTTTAATTGCTTTTGTAGCACAGAAGTCCTTAAACTCTTGAGAGACATACTCTCCACCATTGTCGCTTTGCAAGGCCCTTATCTTCTTTCCTAATTCTTTCTCAACCAAGGTTTTGAACTCAAAAAACCTTGAGAAGGTTTGATCCTTCTTCTACATGAAATAGATCCAGCATCTACGAGAAAAATCATCAATGAAAATAACATAGTACCTTTGTTTAGCGGTGGAGGCTATCGAGAATGGTCCACACACATTTGTATGAACTCGCTCCAAGATTGCTCCAGCTTGACTATCTCGATCCTGAATGGAAGATTTTACATACTTTCCCAAGGTACAACATTTGCATGTATCCACTTGCTCAAGTTTACCCTTGGGAAGTCCGGTAGAAATCTGTTGCATGATCTTCAAGGCCCATGGTGCAAGTGGCCCAATCTTCTATGCCATAGCTTGCCAATATCTTGGCTTTTCACCAACTCTGATTTGTAACTCAATGCAACACATTCATCTACCTCCAGCTTGTAGAGATTCTTCACTCGAATCCCAATCCTCTTGGTCTGTCCCGTGTCGATGTGTCTCAGGAATGCCTTTCCTTTACTAAAGACTACATCATAGCCTTTGTCTTCCAACATAGCGACGGATACTAGGTTCTTCTTCAGTCCAGGCACATACTTTACATCAGTCAGGGTGAGAGGAGCTCCATGCCCCCTCTGAAATACAACCGTGTATTCACCTGAAACATGGTACTTTCCATCATCGCCCATCTCTATGTGCATCTGGAGGTCCTTCTCCTCCAAGGTACTAAATAAACTCTTGTCATTGGTGATGTGGAAAGAGGCTCCACTGTCTAAGTACCAAACACAACCCACCATCGATGAAACCATGCATGCGATGAGGGTGAAATCCAATTCGAACTATGAGGCTAATGCCTCACCATATGATCCTTTCAAGGATCCCTTCTTGGATTTCTTCTGTGGACAATTTGTTGCATAATGGCCCACCTCATGACAATTAAAGCATCACACTTTAGATTTGTCAATCTTCTTCCCACCATGGGAAGAACTCAATTTGGAATGGGAAGCCTTCCCTTTCCCTTTCCTCACCTTACTCGCTAAGGCTAGATTTTCTTCATCATCATGCTTTGATGAAGAACCATCTCTGGTGCTTCTCCTGATCTCCTCCTGCATCATATCCGACCATAGTCGTTCCCAATCTGGTAGTTTCTCTCTTCCATTTACTGAGTCTTGGTAGCTATGCCAACTCTTAGGAAGACCGAGGAGAGCAAGACTCACCATGTCATCATTGGCTATCGTGATTCCTACACTTCCAAGCTCATCCCTGCAGGTGGTGAGCTTGTTTAGATATGTAGAGATCGTGTTGCCCTTTTTGAACTTGATTTTCCGAAGCTTGTCTTTCAGCGCCAGTTTCCTCTTATCATTGTTGTTCTAATATGGATCCTTCAATGTTTTCCATATTGAAAACAGTGTCTCCTTCCCATGGAGACTCGAGACAATGTGGTCTTGAACTCCCTCCAGAAGAATCCTCCTCTCTCTAGCCACACATTTCTTCCATTCCGCCAATTCTTGGGCATTAGCAATTTCTGGCTTGGGGACTTCTTGATCAATGAAGTCCTTCAAACCATTGTCCTCTAATACTGCTTCCATGTGATCCTTCTAGTCTATATAATTTGAGCTGCCATCCAGGGCATACTCGAGTCTCAAACCATTAAACGCCATTGGTGAACTTTGAGATGTGATAAGAATTTGATTTCTATAATCAAGAACTTCAACCCTCGAACTTCTCCCTTCTTTGTATATTGTTCTCCTCTTTGATCACCTTTGCTCTGATACCATGTAGAAATTTCACTGTAGATCACCTGATGATGCAATATACTAAAGAAAAATACTTGATCTACTTCTACAAACAAACTTGCGGAAGCTTAATCAATTTTGAACAAGATCAAATAGAACACATATAACAGATGAAGAAGAAAAAATCACACATGAACACAGAAGAATACTCTGGGGAAAGCCTCAGCTAAAAACACCGCTATCTGTATTATCATACAAGTGGAAATATCTCAGGATTACACAAAGCTTTAGCTCTCAAGCTATCTAGCTCTCAGTACAATCCCTCACTGCTGCTCATAGACAGAATAGCCAACACATATGCCTTCCTTCAGTCCTCCAAGCCTCCTATTTCCTTGCATAGTTTCTCCTAGGTCCTCAAGCTACCACCTGTGTGTAATTACCTCACACACTTCTCACAAAACTCAGAAATAACTGCGCAATCGTCAAGGAAAGAATTCCTTCTGCATGCAAGAGATATCCTCAAGGGAATATTTCTGCAATTGATAGTACATTGTCCCATCCTTTGATCTCAACTGGGTCTCTGTCTGAAATAACATGCATGAGTTATTTATGAGAGAATATTCAATTATCTGAAGTACATTAGTTGCATGCATGCATGCATTGACTAACTGAACTCACAATCAGTTCCACAAACTGTTGGAACTAATCTAACTGGACTTAACTCAGTTAACTAAGCTAAATAATTACAGCTCAAAGTACAACTCATCCTAATCTCCTTAATTAAGGGATAACTTCCTCCATCAAAGGGATAACTATTGCATGTCTTCATATAGACTTCATGTTTGATTTTCTCTAACTAATTAACTCAAGATGAATGAATTAATTATTTTACAAACAACTACTGAGCTCAAATTCGAATTTTAATTCACAATTTTAATTTAGGGAATAATTAAAATTGGAGTGTATCCCGAAATTCTATCTATATCAATGTTATTTTTAGCATTTCTATATTTAGCATTTCTTGTTGCTATTTTCAACACTCCCTCTCAACAAGAAAGGGATTATCTGTCACCCTGATCCTGTCTCTGTGGAACTCGAATTTGCATTTTGACAATGCCTTAGTCAAAATGTCTACATCCTACTCCTCGGTCGAAACATACTACAACAACATGATCCTCTTGACCATATAGTCTTGAAGATGATGATACTGGATATCAATGTGCTTGGACCTGTCATGAAATACTGGATTCTCAGAGAGTTTGATACAACTCTGATTATGGCAATAGATCACAATTGGATCCATCCTCTGATCAAACAATCCAACTAGAATTTTCCACATCCAAATGGCCTCATATGCTACCTGGCTTGCAGCCATGTATTCAATCTCTGTTGTGCTAAGTGCAACTAACCTCTGTTTCCTACTGTACCAAGAAACTGCAGCTGAACCAAGGTTCAAAATTCCTCCTGAAGTGCTCTATTGATATGATGGATTCCCTGCCCAATCTGCATCTGTGAAGCCCTGAAGCTTCACTCCCTCTGTCCGTTTATACCATAATCCATACTGAGATGTGCCTCTGAGGTATCCCAACACATGCTTAGATTCCTTCCAAAATAGCTTGGTAGGTTGAACCATGGCTTGACTCAGCTGGTTCACCGCAAAGCACAAATTTGGTCATGTGTTCACTAAATACATCAGTGAACCCACAAGCTGCCGATACACAGTAGCAACTACCACCTCACCTGAAGTAGCATCCTCCTTCCTCCAGTTACTTGCTAGAGGAGTCTGCATGGGCTTGCACTTCTCCATTTGGAATCTCCTGAGTATCTTATTGGCATACTTGCCTTAAGACACAAACACTTCCCCATCCTTCTGCCACACTTCCTACCTAGAAGGTAGTGCATAAGACCCATGTCTTTCATCTCGAACTCTCTTGCAAGGTCCTCCTTGCAAGACTTGATCAACTGATCATCACCTATTAATATTAGATCATCAACATAAAGAACAATCATCAATGGCTTACCTTCTACCATGATGCGATATAGGTTTGAATCTGCTTCACTCTTTGTGAAGCCCAACCCGGTGAAATAGATGTCGATCCTGGTGTACCAAGCACGAGGTGCTTGCTTCAGCCCGTACAAAGCTCTCTTGAGTCGGCACACATGCGACTCACGATCGAAGGTCTTAAATCCTTCCGGCTTCTTTATGTACACCTCTTCCTCAATCTTTCCATTGAGGAACGCAGTATTCACATCCATCTAATGGATCTTCCAACCCATTTGTGCTAATAGTGCCAACATCGATCTAATAGATGAGTGCCTTGCTACAGGAGAAAAAGCCTCATCATAGTCGATACCCTCGACCTGTGAGAAATCACGGGCAACAAACCTTGCCTTATGTTTCTCCACACTACCATCAGCTACTTTCTTTACCTTGTAAAGACATTGGGAACTCACCACTAACTTGTTCTCCGGCCTTGGAACAACATCCCAAACACTATTCCGAAGTATGGATTCATACTCCTCCACCATAGCATCAACCCATACTAGTTGCTGCACTGCTTCCTCAAAGGAAGATGGTTCGGTCTCTATACATTCCCCAACCAGGGCCATGTAACCAGTGTACCGCTCAGGTGACCTCCTCTGTTTGCGTTGAGAAGATGGTTGTCCCACATTCTCTCTCACATCCGTCAACAATCTGTCAGCTTCCCTTCAGCGTTTCCACCCATCTTTGGAAGACTCTGCATGAGTGGATGTCTCCACTCCTGGATCCTTTGCATGCGGCTGCTCCGCATCAATCTGAGGCTCCTCCTTAGGAACCAAAAGTTCCTCCTCTGCATGCAACTTGAGCTCCCTCTAAAGGGATACCTGCATGGCCTTCTGCTTGTCGAACTTTAGATCTCTACATACCACTGTCCTCTGATTGGTAGGCAAGAACACTCGACAGTTATGGGGTGTATCAGTGTACCCCACAAGTATCCCCAACTCTGTTGTTGGCTCTAGCTTCTTATGGGCATCTTTGGTCACATGCCAAAATACCGATGAGCCAAAGATCCTGAAGTGACTCACATCTGGTATCTTCCCGGAAAAAGCCTCCTTTGGTGTCTTCATCCCCAGTATGCGATGCGGGTTCTATTATGCAAGTATACCGTTGTATTGCATGCCTCAACCCACAAATGAAGTGGTAGGCCTTGGTCATGCAGCATCGCCCGAGCTGCTCCCACAATCATTTTGTTCTTCCTTGTGGCCACCCCATTCTGATGTCAGTTATGGGGTGCCGTCAACTCCCAATTAATTCCTTTTGCAACACAGAAGTCCTTAAACTCTTGAGAGACATACTCTCCACCATTGTCACTTTTCAATGCCCTTATCTTCTTTCCTAATTCATTTTCAACCAAGGCTTTGAACTCACAAAACCTTGAGAAGGTTTGATCCTTCTTTTGCGTGAAATAGATCCAGCATCTACGAGAAAAATCATCAATGAAAATAACATAATACCTTTGTTTAGCAGTGGAGGCTATCGAGAATGGTCCACACACATCTGTATGAACTCGCTCCAAGATTGCTCTAGCTCGACTATCTTGATCCTAAATGGAAGATTTTTCATACTTGCCCAAGGTGCAACCTTTGCATGTATCCACTTGCTCAAGTTTACCCT
The DNA here is from genome assembly GCA_031772625.1 of Pinus tabuliformis. Classification (NCBI taxonomy): domain Eukaryota; kingdom Viridiplantae; phylum Streptophyta; class Pinopsida; order Pinales; family Pinaceae; genus Pinus; species Pinus tabuliformis. The sequence goes on along the minus strand of CM062810.1, from coordinate 936,826,818 downwards.
TGGGAAGTCTGGTAGAAATCTATTGCATGATATTCAAGGCCCATGGTGCAAGTGGCCCAATCTTCTATGCCATAGCTCGCAATATCTTGGCTTTGCACCAACTCTACTTTGGAACTCAATGCAGCACAGTCATCTACCTCCAGCTTGTAGAGATTCTTCACTCGACTCCCAATCCTCTTGGTCTGTCCCATGCTGATGTGTCTCAAGAATGCCTTTCCTTTACTAAAACTACATCATAGCCTTTATCTTCCAACATAGCGACGGATATCAGGTTCTTCTTCAGTCCAGGCACATACTTTACATCAGTCAGGGTGAGAGGAGCTCCATGCTCCCTCTGAAACACAACCGTGTCTTCACCTGAAACACGGTACTTTCCATCATCACCCATCTCTATGCGCATCTGGAGGTCATTCTCCTCCAAGGTACTGAATAAACTCTTGCCGTCAGTCATGTGGAATGAGGCTCCACTGTCTAGGTACCAAACACAACCCACCATCGATGACACCATGCATGCGATGAGGGTGAAATCCAATTCGAACTGTGAAGCCAATGCCTCACCATCTGATCCTTTCGAGGGTCCCTTCTTGGATTTCTTCTGTGGAAAATTTGTTGCATAATGGCCCACCTCATGACAATTAAAGCATCGCACTTTAGATTTGTCAATCTTCTTCCCACCATGGGAAGAACTTGATTTGGAATGGGAAGCCTTCCCTTTCCCTTTCCTCGCCTTACTCGCTAAGGCTAGATTTTCTTCATCATCATGCTTTGATGAAGAACCATCTCTGGTGCTTCTCCTTATCTCCTCCCGCATAAGATCCAACCATAATCGTTCCCAATCTGGCAGTTTCTCTCTTCCATTTACTGAGTCTTGGTAGCTATTCCAGCTCTTAGGAAGACTGAGGAGAGCAAGACTCACCATGTCATCATCAGCTATCATGATTCCTACACTTCCAAGCTCATCCCTACAGGTGGTGAACTTGTTCAGATATGTAGAGATCGTGTCGCCCTTTTCACACTTGATTTTCCAAAGCTTGTCTTTCAACGCCAACTTCCTCTGATCGCTATTGTTCTGATATAGATCCTTCAAGGTTTTCCACATTGAAAACGATGTCTCCTTCCCATGGATACTTGAGACAATGTGGTCTCGAACTCCCTCTAGAAGAATCCTCCTCGCTCTAGCCACACATTTCTTCCATTCCGCCAATTCTTGGGCATTAGCATCTGCTGGGTTGGGGATTTCTTGATCAATGAAGTCCTTCAAACCATTGTCCTCTAATACCGCTTCCATGTGATCCTTCTAGGCTATATAATTCGAGTTGCCATCCAAGGCATACTCGAGTCTCAAACTATTGAACGCCATCGGTGAACTTTGAGATGTGATAAGAATTTGATTTCTATAATCAAGAACTTCAACCTTCGAACTTCTCCCTTCTTTGTATACTGTTCTCCGCTTTGATCACCTTTGCTCTAATACCATGTAGAAATTTCATCGTAGATCACTCGATAATGCAATATACTAAAGCAAAATACTTGATCTACTTCTACAAACAAACTTGAAAAAGCTTAGTCAATTTTGAACAAGATCAAATAGAACACATATAACAGATGAAAAAGAAACAATCACACATGAACATAGAAGAATACTGTAGGGAAAGCCTCAGCTAAAAACCCCACTATCTGTATTATCATACAAGTGGAAATATCTTAGGATTACACAAAGCTTTAGCTCTCAAGCTATCCAGCTCTCAGTACAATCCATCACTACTGCTCATAGACAGAATAGACAACACATATGCCTTCCTTTAGTCCTCCAAGCCTCCTATTTCCTTGCACATTTTCTCCTGGGTCCTCAAGTTACCACATGTGTGTAATTACCTCACACACTGTTCACCAAACTCAAAAATAACTGTGCAATCGTCAAGGAAAGAATTCCTTCTGCATGCAAGAGATATCCTCAAGGAAATATTCCTGCAATTGATAGTACACTATCCCATCCTTTGATCTCAATTGGGTCTCTGTCTAAACTGACATGCATGAGTTATTTATGAGAGAATATTTAGTTATCTGAAGTACACTAGTTGCATGCATGCATGCATTGACTAACTGAACTCATAATCAGTTCCACAAACTGTTGGAACTAATCTAACTGGACTTAACTCAGTTAACTGAGCTAACTAATTACAACTCAAAGTACAACTCATCCTGATCTCCTTAATTAAGGGATAACTTCCTCAATCAAAGGGATAACTGTTGCATGTCTTCACATAGACTTCATGTTTGATTTTCTCTAACTAATTAACTCAATATGAATTAATTAATTATTTTACAAACAGCTGCCGAGCTCAAATTCAAATATTAATTCACAACTTTAATTTAGGGCTAATTGAAATTGGAATGTATCCCGAAATGCTATTTATAGCAATGCTATTTTTAGCATTTCTTGTTGCTATTTTCAACACCACGGAAGCGCATTTGGAACACATTCAACACAATCATCACATTAGACACAATATTTCGTCAATAAGGCAACAACATCGCCCAGGTTACTTTCAGGAACATCCTCTAGAACATTAGAAATGCAAATCCAACAATTGAAGACTACAACGTCCTCATGTCACACACAAACTCATTCTTATCAGAAGATGAAATAAATTCTTTCCATGATTCCATACATTTATTCCCAACCAATGCTCAAACATCGGTCCATAATAAGCTAATGATAAAATATTTAAATGCTCTTGTCGCAAGATCCATTGCAGAAGACGATAACACATATTCTAGCCTTTCCTTGGAAGATGAGCAACTTGAATGAATTGTATTGCTATGCAAAGGCCAAAAAGTGATGCTAACTTCTAACCTTTGGGTTTCAGCCAAACTTGTTAACGGTTCCTTGGGAGAAATTATATCAATCTTTTACAAAGAATCAACTGCACCTACACAAATTCCAACATTTATTGTCGTGGCTTTTCCCAAATACATTGGGCCTCCTTAGGATGAAAGAAATCCCACTCACTTGCCTATTCCAACAATAAAAAGAAATGGACATATGCAAATTCCACTAAATATGGCTTGGGCATTAACCATACATAAATATCAAGGTATGACAATGCCAAAAGAAATAATTGACATTAGAAAAACTGAACGTCAAGGACTAACATTCATAGCAATTTCAAGAGTCCCTTCTCTACAAGATCTTCGAATTCGCCCCGCATTGGGTTTCGACCATTACAATAAAATGAAAGACAACAAAAAAATTGCTCGCAGAAAACATGTAGAAGAAATTCTTTATTCAGTGCCACCTCCAGACGATCTTCTCCAATCCATACATTAACATAACCAAAAGGTTTCCCATATTTATTAAGCTCAATCTTTTTTTTTTACATACCTTTTATATCTATTACCAATAGTCAAATTTAATCATTATTAATACATGGTCGCAAATATTACATTTTTATTATATTTTCTATTTACTTGCTTCTAACATTATCTATCTTCTGGAACAGGACATATGGACTCACTAATAGCACAAATACATAGCTACTACAACGAAATAGAAGCATCAATACTTACATTACAAAATATAGAAAGCAAATTTCTACCAGTGTCAAATCCGAAAGTACCGTTACACTGCCTTCTCCAACTATAAAATTATTACTACAAATAAAATATACTCTGAAACGTATAATCCAGATTCATCAACGTGACAAAATGCGAAAAATATGAGCGGACTGACAATCAAGAAATATGCATCTTAAACTATGCATAAATCTTGAATGGTGTTTCATATGCCATCATTCGCCTTGCATTTTCGACTAAAAGTATTTAAATTCCCATGAAAAGGTAAATTCATTTCAATTTCATTTTAACACAATTCACATGCAAATTGTTCCTAATGAATTTCCACAATTAATTTACATATTTAAAATATTAATAATACTTATACATAATTTTAACGAAATATTCATTTTGCAGGTTCATTATTGCTTCTTCAAGTCTCCAATGCCTCCAACAAGTTTTGATGCAATTTCAAATATGGAATGACAACCATGATGTTGTTCACAATGTTATATTTCTTTTTTCACCTCTTCCATTACAATCTACTAGTATTTTTTTGTTGAAACTTAAAAAAGCATCTTTGAAGATCAAGAGACAATCTCTATTACAAACATTATACTATCTGTAAATTTCACGTAATGTAAATCATTTAGCTTTATCTTCCACCTTTGCATGCAATCTTGTTTATTAATTATTATTTTCAATAACATTTCACATGTCGTGATCATTCCTCAATTGCCCCAGATGTCAAAAAGCAACACCATAAATAGGTAGCATATGGAAAAATAGCATAAATGAAGAGAAATATCATATGTTACGCAATCTTGTGTCCCTCAAACTTGTTTTAAAATTAAAAACAATAAACCTTGAAATAATATACCATAACATGTTCACATAAACAATAACAACTACATGGATAATAGATAACCTCTACATGAGACTATTTTTATTTACAAAATATCCATATTCGGAATGCCCACGAGTAACTCAAAGATATAGCTACAAGTGTAACTCATTATCTTCCACCCTTGCATTCAATATTTTCTATAAATTCTTACTTTTAATACCCATTCATATGTCGCAATTGTTCCTCAATTTATGCCTTACGACAATTCCTTTGCAACATTTACAAAATTTCCACAGTTTAACTTTATACATTCAATTTTTCTATTTTTTGACAACATTTTTATTTATTTATGTCCATTCTGATTGGCTATAAGATCGAACATGTTATTGCTCATTTCATTGATTAGAGAGCTAAAAAGTACACAATTCAAATCATTACTTATTCGTTGATGGAACATGAGCATGTCCATATCAGTAGAAAAAAAGCACTATCCGTCGATGGAACATGAGCACGTAGGTAGAGTAGTATGTGGGCGAAGAAACACTCTGAGCATGAGGTTGTTGAGTACCACAATGAAAGTATTTTAAGCTTACACCTACAACCATATATCTCACACTCTAAGTTGTGTTATTAGTTATGACTTAATTTTAAATATAACTTTTTACTTTTTATTTATTATAATAGTAGATCAGTGTTTAAAAATAAGTAAAAAAGTAATTCCCTTGTAGCTATGTAGATTTAAAAATTACTAATTTGATTAAATCATGCTTCTATGTAAATTACTAATATTAATATATATATAACTAATATTACATAGTAGCAATATTAACAGATAAATTTATAAATTGAGATTAATCAATAAGAAATGAATTAGGTTTTTTTTATGTGATGGATGAACTGGGTTATATTTGATGGTTGATGACATCAATTTTGAATACTTAAATTAAACATATGTATATTATTATAAGTTTAAGAATAAATATTGATTTTGATAAACAAAGATGTTTATAGGAAAAGAATACAAGTATAGTCTATAGTGTAGATATATGATTATTATTTTATAGTGAAAAGTATGGATTATTGTACACAAACATGTGAATATGGCTTGTTTATACTAATAATCAGCTAGTTATTACCGCATATACATTAAATCTGTGGTTCAGAAGATACATGAGAAGATAAGGAATGGTCCATTGATAAGGTGGATCTCTGAAAAGGTTGGTGGTTTCAATCTGGGAGGAATTGTCCTTGAGGACAAAAGATATAACGATGGAAATATCAGATGGACATGTAGATGTGGCTAGATAAGTTGCATTCTATGTCAGTGCTCTTCTAGTTGTGCTTAACAAATATCTGAGATATGTTAATAATATTGTAAAGATAGAGAAGTATCTTTATGAGATATTTCTACGGAGGGCTATTTGGAATCGATTCTTGGTCTCTCAATTGGTCAGATAAGTTGTTTGGATTGGGGACCATTGGCTTTGGGTGCATGTTGGAGGTACAAGAATAGTAAATGCAGACACTTCGGTAGGTCACCTACTCACAATTTGAATTGATTCATTAATGGAAGTTGGTAAGTGAAGAAATAGTATTTAAATGGTAAACATCTTAGATTGTGTCAAATAACTTTTAAGATTCTCCCAAATAAAGTATGTCGTCAAAGCCTTGTAGGTAACAGATAAAACTTGTTGGCCTATAAAATATCATGTAGTCCAACGAGGCATCAAATTTTCTTGGAAAATAATGGAATTTCCAACAACAATTTGACAATATCTGGCAAATATTTTGGGAAATTTAGGTTACATCTATCAATTTTCAATATTTTGGGTGCCCCATGTTGAGAAATCTAGGGGCAACTAGATTAGATGATTTCTCTTACTTTGATAACTTCTTGTGATGTATTTTTATTTTATTAACTTCTTTTTTACTTGATTATATTTAGCGTTATATTCATCAAACAACTACCAAACCATAAAGAACAAAAAAATAAGAGGAGACAAGATATAGGTGATCAGCCAGGGCCAAAACCTCTCTAACTGAGAGGTAAACCCACAAGAATTATTTTCTTATTATAAAACTTCAATTGATGAATTATAAGACCTATGATCTTTGACCGAGGCCCTCCGATACCAAGTCAAACCTTTCTTTCTTTCCAACCACTTCTGCAATTTCGATCCCCATTAGATTCTTCTTCCCAGCAAATTCTTCTGCAACTTCGACTTGCCCAGTAAATTATTCTGCAACCTCAACTTACCCAGAAAACTCTTTTGGAACATCGACTTGCCCAACAAATGTAGAAAAACTAACACAAGAGAGAGAGACACACACACACACACACACAAAAACTTCGATGTAGCTCTTCTTCTTTCTTTCCATCCTTTTCCAGCTTCTATCTTGAGGAAATCGAACTTGAGTGAGTGAGTGTCCAAATGAGGTCAATTTCCTTCTTGTTTATAGGCTTTTGAGGGGTATGAATTTTTATCTTTAGGCCAACCTGTCCCTTCATGTAGGATCACTTGATCTTTGCACCATGACGAGGTCTTGGAGGGTCTTTTGACTCTATTTTGACTCAAATAAATTTTCTTTACAATATGTAACATGCCCAAATGGGTCTTCAATACATGATAATGACTCAATTTTCTTTATGACAAACCCAGAAGCACTCAATGGGTGCTTGAACTAAAAATAAACCCATGCCTCAAGAATAACAATAATAAAATTATTTTCTCTTTTCATTAAATAAATAAAATCATGATTACATATGTCATTATGAAGACCAAACCTAGTTACATATTTCAACACTCCCTATTAACTAGGGAGGTATTCATAATCCATACAAAGTTCTTGGACATCCTCAATTTGAAGCATTCTCATAAGAAGAGTTGGATTAGTAACCCATCTGTTTAGCATCATATTATCTAGCATTGTCACATAGAAAGGCCTTGACTAACATCTATATCTCTCCATAAGATCATATCACAATGTTAGCCATACCAATGAATTATAGACACCATCATCATTGTCTCTCAAGGTACATACCCCACCCGGGTGTTCACAAGGTATGTCTTCCTAGGACTATTCTTATCTTGGATTCCTAGTCCTCAAAGAATATCAGTCCTCTATGACTACTCTTACCTTGAACACCCTACCTCATCCTCAAACAATATAAGATGCCAAATGTTTACTCAATCCTCCATTCTTTCTTCCAAAGTGAAGACAAGAATGATGTTTCTATCTCTCCTCATGGCCTTCACTAAGACTTATGGTTGTTAATCCTAGTATAGTGCATCAAACATGAAGTAGAGAACCATATTTTTTACTCCCTCTTAACCAGGGATGACCAACCCATTCCTATAAAAGAAATGTACCCAATCTCCCTTAACCAAGGACTTGTCCAAGCTCCCTCTTAACTAGGGAATTTTTTCAGCAGCTCATTTGTTCTTTAGCAGAGATCATGGTACCTTCAGCTACTTCAAGATCACATCATTTTTATGTCATGAACTTCATCTTTATCATTATGTATCCTTCATATTTTGGGGAATTTTTTGTATGGAATCGACCATCCATAACTTTCACTAGTACAAAATGAGAGATTAGTGACTATGTGACTAAAACAGTTAGTCACCATAATTCTTTTAAGTGAATTAGTATTAAATTCAAGCAATTTTAAGTGATCCAACTAAAAACGACTAACTTAAATGACTAATTTAGTCTAGGGATAAAATATATGACTAGATAATAAGTGACCCAATTAAAAGCGACTAAATTAAATGACTAATTTAGTCTATGACTAAAATATATTACTAGATAATAAATGACAAAATTAAAAATGATTAATGTAAATGACTATTATAGTCCAAGAATAAAAATATAACCATCTAACAACTACAACAAGTATATGAATCAGTCATTTAGGCTAGTCATTTTTAATTGTGTAGCTCCGTAAATGGAAAATTGCAATTTTGATACTGAAGTGTTACATTTCACTAAATTCTAACACTGCAGATAGATTTAGAGACCCCTTTTAAGTGGCTCTAAATCCGTTTGCAATGTTAAAATTTAGGTAGATGGATTCAATGACCCCCTTAAAGCAGCCTATGAATTAAACTATAATGCTAAAATTATAATAGTTTTATACAATATAGAGTATAAGTTTTTAAAATATATAATATTTTTATACTCCCTTTGGAAGGAGGGACAAGAAAGAGAGTTTGAAACTGATATAGAAGGGTTTTAACAGTTAATATAAAGAATTTGTTCCTCACATCTTAGAGAGACGACACACTATTTGTTGTGGGTTTTTTGTGGTGTTGTTATATATCATGGTTGATTATTGCACTAGATTCATAGAGGCAATGATTTTATTAATTTGAATTCAAAGTAGGTTGATTTAAACTTGGTCAGTTAATATAAATCTAGATTATTCTAAATCCATATTATTCTATACATAATTATGTGGATACATGCATTACAAAAATGTGAAGAAATTCTAATAACACATTCACATTCTTAAAAGGTGCACACACTATTATTAGAAAACCATGCATACTAACAATTCTTGTGGCTCTTTATGTAGCAATATAACATGCCATGGCTCCCATATTCAAGTTGAAATTTGGATATCCCTTAGAGAGTATCTATGTGGTTGTTTGAGTGTTACTTCATGTTCCTTGAACTTTAGAAACTTTATTTAGGGCCAAATGCCCTCTTTTCTCCTCCCCTCAAGATAGTACACTCCCCAAGACCCATTATTATCATGTAAACCATACAAATGGTGATAAATATCCCCCATAAAGGCCAAATATCCTGTGCAAATGTCTTGTGTGGTAACTCAAATACTTGTTCAAAAAGATTGATCATGGGAAGATTCAAATATGACCCAAGCACCTTATGATCCTTCCCTAATCATGGTTAAGGCCACATGGTGCAAAAAAACTCCTAATGATATTGAGGACAAACTTAGAGGTCCCAAGACCCAACCATGGCACAAAAAACCTTCAAATAGCACCCATAACACGCTTGAAGGCTAGACATATATTAGATAGGATATGTGTGGTGGTTTGAGGCCTTATTCACATCCATTAAAATAGAGAAGTCTTTTTTGCAACTAAGGATCTTTTTTTCCTTCCCTATCCATTGTAGGGCCATAAATCCCTATGCAAAACATACTAATTGTGCCCATATTCTCATTCTTATATCTTGTTCATGCACATTAAACATGAGAAATACTTGTCCTAGGACTAAGGCCCTCTTTCATTCCTTGGCCAATATATAAGCCCTAAATCCCACATATGATGTGGAAAACCTCATAATGGAACCCTTATCCTAGATGGAGGCCTAAAATCCCTAAAAGAGGATTGATCTTGTTCTTTATGGTCTTTTTCATGTAGTGTAAGCTAAAGAAGTTTCATTTTGGGCTTGAGTCCATTTTTTTCATCCCTTTTCCATGGTACAAGCTTCAGACCTATTCTTATTATGTAAAACATACTAATGACACTAAAGTTCCCCCATAGAGGCCTAAGATCCCCTATATAGGTCATGTGTGGTTCTTTGAGAACTACTTCACACAACTTGATCATCAAATATTCAAATAAGGCCTAAGCCTCTTATGTTCCTATTTTGACCAGCCCTACACTTTTAAGCATCATATGTGATTTGAAAGCCTCCAATATCATTAAGGTCCAATGATGAGGCTCCAAGACCCATTCTTGGTGTGAGAAACTTTTGAATGGTAGACTCATAGAGGCCAAATAATATCCCTTAGAGAATATAATTAATGTCGTGGTTTAAAGCCTTTTTAATGGCCACTAATTATTTAGAACTTATGTCCCTTTTTTTAATTTCCTTCCTTGACCATGGTAAAGGCCATGAAACCCATTCTTGTTATAAAAAACATACTAAGTGCCCATATTGTCAATTAAAAGTCTTGTTCATTCCAATTTAGCATGACCTATTAACCTCTAACACTAATTTAAAAATAAAATAATTATAATCTATTTACTAGTATTATAAATAAAATAATTATATTCTATTTACTTCTAATTTTGACTCATGGCAATTCTCATAATTTAATGTTTTAAGTTTTGCCACTCAAAACAAACCATAACAACATAGTCACCCACAACCTATCATCCCTTATCGTTACACTCACCTACTCCATTTCTTGTGTATAACTAAGAAAAAAAACTAAAAGAAAAAAACTAAGAGAAGGACCACACCACAGATCTAGGAATCCATTTCGCTAATATATTTTGTTCCAATAAGTGTAGATTTGACATTTGTGATTGTTTATATAGGTGATTTTCTGACATTCTATGAACCTGTGGTTCTTCTGTCTCATTTGTTGAGCTCCAGAAGTAGTAGTTAGAAGTGGACTACTCAGGATTCCAATCATTCTACATATGATTGCTCATTTTGTATTTTGTTTCAATAGGGATTGATGGAGATATTATTCTTCCGACTACTAATTCATGGCTTGGAATATCAAAAGGTATGTAGTATCCTGACCAGATATGCCTTTTTTTGTGGGGGGTATCTAGAAGCAGCCTCATCTATCCCAAGCAATCACGTCCTCAAACTATGCATGCAAGGGAAAAGAAAGGGCCACTCCAGGGCTATTAGTAAGAGCAACATAGATCTAGGAAGCCATCACCATCACTGCTAAACCACAACCAAATAAAACCAATAACATATCTCCATTGTCACATCAATTTATGCAAAATCCTCCCGAGCTATTGCTGAAATAAATATTTGTATTGAATGTGATGAACAACAAATTATTAAAATTAAAATTAATATATTTTTATGCCCTAATGCCAATGTTAATGTTAGCAAAAGTGTCAAAGGGTGGGAAAGAATTGAAGGAAGCATTTGTTATTACCACAAAACAAAAATCTCAGAATATGTTTTGATGAAACTTTGTAATTTCACTAAAGATGCTAGGGAGGAGCGGTAAAAACTAACGCCCCAGGCTGGTAGTTTATGTTGTTGGAAATAATACTGAGAGGGGGGGGTGAATCAGTATTATCAAATCAGATACTTTTCATTTTTCATACTCAGATTTATATACGCAGCTTCAGTTCAGTATATCCGCGTATATACGCGACTATGTTAAATGCAACTAGCGTACATACAGTAATCTTATGATTTAGTTAGCTTATCTTCAGTAATTGCATCAGAACATTATTAACCATATTAACAGTAAACAGGTGCAGTAAAATAAAATAGATCATCACACATAAGAAGCACACATGAACACCATGATATAAGGTGGAAACCCAATGTGGGTGAAAACCACCTGCTGCAATTCGTCTCTTTCTTCCTTTAATAAGAAACTTCTTTTACAATGTACTGGTGCAGTCCTTTACCAGTACGTAGGCTGCAACCTGCAGAGGGCTACAACCCTCTCTCGTTTTCCAACTTCTTCTGGAAGGGAGCTACAACCCCCTTAGCTCTTGCACTAGCCAAGATACTAGTACGTAGGTGCTGACCTACAGAAGGCTACAACCTTCTTTTCTTCCAGGGACCACGTTTCATAAATTTTCAGACTGGATCCATAAGTACAAAACAATCACTGCTGCAATACAATCATCAACTTATACTTGCATCATAAATCTCTAAATCACCCAATACTGAATCACTGAAACCCTGTCATCAAAAACACAGAACACGAACTAGAGCCCAGAACTCTGCAACAACCACTAGAATCAACAGCAACCTAAAACACCAAATCTCATAATGCATACGCTACTTGACTATATCAAAACCGTGTGTATACGCGCTTTCACTAGAGACAACCCGCGTACAGATCTAAAGATAATTACTTATACCTTCACTGTCATATCCAACCCGTGTCGAGCATCACAAACCCATAACCAGCAATACTAGATCTTCCCACTTCGTCAGATATCCATTCCTCACATCCATTTGCCTAATGATCTTCTCCTTATATAGGTTAGGCTTCTCTCAATACCATGGTCCAAAACCATGTAGAAACAATACCATGGACCCAATACTTGGGATCAACACTTCTGACGAGATACCATGGTCCACAACCATAGGTTCAAGTACCGAGGACTAAATACCACGGACCAAAACATAAGTTCTCCCATATGTACGCGCTTTTCCTTGCGTGAAAGTGCGTGTATACGCATACGCGTCTTCGGAACGTATAACCCGCGTGTATACGCGGCTTTGTCACAATGAACCTGCATATATCTCTCTCTTGACCTGTTGTACTAAGATCTGTCCTCTGATTAAGTTGCCATTACCTGTATCAACCTCTGAGTGAGTTGCCATCAAGGACAACACTTGTATCATAATGCCAACAATCTCCCCCTTTGGACTTGATGGCAACCACCACACCAAGTCACTCTCCCCCTTTGACATCAAGGGCAGAGGGAAGACCAAGAAGTTCTTTCCCTCTGCTGTTCATACTCCCCCTGAGTACCTGTTGAAATCTCTGATTGGGCTCCCCTTTGTATATGCCAAGTTGTATCAATCCATCCATGCTCCCCCTGAGCAGATGCAAGTTCTAAGACCAGCAATCCATTCAAGACCATGATAGTCATTAGCCACCTATCATACATCATATATGATCTGCACCATAAGCATCAGCATCCAAACCTGCAATACCATTCCTTTGATCAAACAGCAAGATGTATCATTAAACTTCATCAACAACTTCTAACCATAATGCCAACAATGCATTATTTGAAGTATATGCTCCCCCTGAGCCTGTGCCAACCATTACATATCATGACCGAACCATTTCCTGAGTCTGTTCTGCTGCCTTTTCTTCTGATCTCCATATACGCGACTATGCAGCCTGTAACTCGCGTATATACGCGACTTATATTCATTATATCAGCGTACGCAAGATGGAATACTAAATTTCTTCACTTTAAGTTTCCCCTGTGTCTGTTATGTCAGCTAACTGAGTTATGTCACACCTTTCTGTCTCTAATTTTGTCTTCTTCAATTCCTGGAACTGTGATGATGTATGGTCCTCTTGTTTTGAATTTTGAAATTTGCTCCTGCATTCCCTTGCTTTATGTCCAAGTTTGTTGCATGTATAACATCTTACATATTTCATGTTCCTTCTATTGCAATCAATTGCTTTGTGTCCAAATGCATTGCAGGCAAAACAATATCCTCTGAAACACCTGGAATGTGATGATCTTTTGTGATGGTCTTGAACCATTCTACTTCTACATTTGGTTGCAACATGTCCAAGATTATGACTTACATAACACTCAACATTATTTAGTGGAGGAAATAATCGTCTATCACTTCCATAGTTAGGAGCAAATGATTTTCTTTGAGGAATTTCTTTCCTTGGCTATTCCTTGTTGAGCATTTCAGATTTCTCATTAGAGTTTCTTGCCTCACCTTGTGAGCTAGATTCACCTTCAACAGATTCATAAAAGCCAAGACCAGTTTTGATAATAGGGGATCTTTGACTACCAAGAATGTCATCCAAAATCTTAGTACTATCTTGAAATCGCAACAATTTATCCTTTTCTTCTAATTTACCTTTTAAGATATTTACCTCAACCTGATGTTGTTCTTCCTTTTCCAGATACTGTTTCCTTAGGTCTTCTTCAGCTTTTCTTCCTTCTTCCACTTGCTGCTTTAATTTGATCACTTCATGTTCTTGTTCTTCAAGAGCTTCTCTGTTCTGCTTCTTTGATTTTTCAAGATCTTCTTTTAGAGAGAGGATCTTTGATTCGAGTTTCTGAATTGTTATGCTCTGATCTTTTACTATATCCTGCAATTTCTCCCTTACCCTGGTTACTGACTCCAATTGTTCGTTTAATTTGGTAACTTCTTCAGTTTCTGCATCCTTCTTTTCATATGCCATGAGACTTCTAATGTCTTCACTATCATTGAATGAGTCATTACTTTTAACATGGGTATAATAGCTTCTATTACCTTCTTCAGACATCTTTCCTTTGTTATGAGGGCATCTAGCAGTGTAGTGACCAACTCAACCACATGAAAAGAATTTGAAAGGTAGCTTACCTTCGAACCATCTAGTTCCCCGTTCAAGATTCTTGACAAAATTTACCTCATCTTCTTCTTCTGACATGTATCCTGATGCTTTGAATGCGGCTTCTAATGGTCCCTATTTTCTCATCTCAAAAGCAGTTAAGATTCCATGAAGTTGTGACATGGTGATTTTCTGCAGATTCTCCTTTTCTTCTATGGCAGACACTTTGGAATCAAATTTAGCAGACAGGGATCTCAAAACCTTTTCAACTAAGACAACTTCCTTAAATTCTTCACCCAAATTCCTCATACAATTTACAATCTCATCCATACGCAGGAAGTAATTAGCTATGCTTTCATTACTATGCATCTTAAGATTTTCATACCGGATTCTGAGAGTTTGAAGCTTTGCTCTTTTTACCTATTCATCTCCTTCGTAGCTTAGAATGATTTTGTCCCATATTTCCTTAGCTGATTTGAAATGCATGACCTTCATAAATTCTGATTGTGTCAAACTTCCCAATAAGATAGTAACAGCTTTGGCATTGAGCTCATATTGCTTTCTCTCTGCTACATCTGTAGGAATTGCTGATGGGTATTTGTATCCTCCTTCCACGATTCCCCAAACTTCTACTCCAAGCGATTGTAGATATGTCGTGGTTCTTATCTTCCAGTGGGTAAATTTGTTCCCGTCAAAGATTGGTGGCCTGATGTGTGCCTCTCTTTCTAGATTAGCCATTCTGATGGATCTTTCCTTCAAGCGATCAAGCTTCTTCTAAAGGACCTGCTCTGATACCAATTGTTGGAAATAATACTGAGAGGGGGGGGGGGTGAATCAGTATTATCAAATCAGATACTTTTCATTTTTCATACTCAGATTTATATACGCAGCTTCAGTTCAGTATATCCGCGTATATACGCGACTATGTTAAATGCAACTAGCGTACATACAGTAATCTTATGATTCAGTTAGCTTATCTTCAGTAATTGCATCAGAACATTATTAACCATATTAACAGTAAACAGGTGCAGTAAAACAGAACAGATCATCACACATAAGAAGCACACATGAACACCATGATATAAGGTGGAAACCCAATGTGGGTGAAAACCACCTGCTGCAATTCGTCTCTTTCTTCCTTTAATAAGAAACTTCTTTTACAATGTACTGGTGCAGTCCTTTACCAGTACGCAGGCTGCAACCTGCAGAGGGCTACAACCCTCTCTCGTTTTCCAGCTTCTTCTGGAAGGGAGCTACAACCCCCTTAGCTCTTGCACTAGCCAAGATACTAGTACGTAGGTGCTGACCTACAGAAGGCTACAACCTTCTTTTCTTCCAGGGACCACGTTTCATAAATTTTCAGACTGGATCCATAAGTACAAAACAATCACTGCTGCAATACAATCATCAACTTATACTTGCATCATAAATCTCTAAATCACCCAATACTGAATCACTGAAACCCTGTCATCAAAAACACAGAACACGAACCAGAGCCCAGAACTCTGCAACAACCACTAGAATCAACAGCAACCTGAAACACCAAATCTCATAATGCATACGCTACTTGACTATATCAAAACCACGTGTATACGCGCTTTCACCAGAGACAACCCGCATACAGATCTAAAGATAATTACTTATACCTTCGCTGTCATATCCAACTCGTGCCAAGCATCACAAACCCATAACCAGCAATACTAGATCTTCCCACTTTGTTAGATATCCATTCCTCACATCCCTTTGCCTAATGATCTTCTCCTTATATAGGTTAGGCTTCTCTCAATACCATGGTCCAAAACCATGTAGAAACAATACCATGGACCCAATACTTGGGATCAACACTTCTAACGAGATACCATGGTCCACAACCATAGGTTCAAGTACCTAGGACTAAATACCACGAACCAAAACATAATTTCTCCCATATGTACGCGAAGTGCGTGTATACGCATGCACGTCTTCGGAACGTATAACCCGTGTGTATACGCGACTTTGTCACAATGAACCTGCGTATATCTCTCTCTTGACCTGCTGTACTAAGATCTGTCCTCTGATTAAGTTGCCATTACCTGTATCAACCTCTGAGTGAGTTGCCATCAAGGACAACACTTGTATCATAATGCCAACATACGTGATGTATTTACATATTTTGACATCCATTTTGCTATTGTCAAAGCACAAGTGGAGTTCTCATGAATTGAATGGGATACGATAAATGGGTATTTTATTGGTCCATGAAGTTCGCAGGGGTTTATGCTGACTAGAGATCTAGTTTTTATGGTCCTAATGGTGCTCTCCCTAGTTTAGTAGAGAAATCCAACTCATTTCTTTGGCACCCATGTCTCCCTTCATTTTGCATTGTCGTCAAACATTGATGGCTAAACCGGTTTTTG
Source organism: Pinus tabuliformis (assembly GCA_031772625.1). NCBI lineage: Eukaryota > Viridiplantae > Streptophyta > Pinopsida > Pinales > Pinaceae > Pinus > Pinus tabuliformis. The sequence continues at coordinate 936,810,026 of CM062810.1, read as the reverse complement.
GGATAAGCTTTTCTACATATAATTCTTCATAGATTAAGGCTTGTTTAGATACAGTTTTGGACACATGAGTCGCATGTGATGGTCAGAGAGGTAAGATCTCATTAAATATATATAATGAGATATAAAAAAATTGTTTGTTTTTAAATAAGAAGGTGATAAACTATTTCAGTGTTTGTCTATATGTATATATCTACGTAGCTATGTCTGTGGAAGTTGTTTGAATTTAATAGGTAGGCGTTAATTGTATCACTGTTTGAATCTGTATATTTCATTAAGGTATTGTCTTTTTATGTAAATTTTCATGATGTATCTGTCTATGCCTTATAAGAATCTGGTGTGGGATTAAGTTTTAAGTATTTGAGGTGTATTAGAGGTTTTCCATGTATGGGATTCTCTGTCTCATACATGCATGTTATCACTTGCTGTTATCTTTTTCCTAACATTGTTTCTATCTTTTTGGGCTTTGGGGATATTCTTGCTTGCCTTAAATTCTCTCCTTTCGAGAAACCTACCATGATCCATTTTGGTTATCGACAAAATAATGAAGGATCATGGTCTATCGAATTTTATCATGGAATAAATCCATTCAAATTTCATCCTATTGAGGAGGTAAACTATCCCTTACATGCATTCTTAAAGTCCTCTTAATTGAATTTTTTTGGTAGGGAAATGACACCAGGGATTACATCACTAATGAATTCATAATATCAAATAGTTAATTTTTAACTTATCAATATTAATAGGAAGGAATTTTAAATGACAAAATCTTAGCCTAGCCTGTTGCTAATCTATATTTACATATGCATCAACTTCTAATAGTAGTCACCCAAGCAATTTTGTGGCGAATCCTTTTCTCTATATTCGGGTATGTATTCCTCATTTCAACATAGCCATCATAGTTTGTTCTTTTGACTAATGGTGTAGGAATCCTGCAAGGTCTTCATTGTTACAATTTTTGGAGAATTTATTGTTTTAAATTATTCGAAATGGATGGTGCCTTTGATCTCTTCGGAGAAGATTTTTCACATTCTTTAGAACTAAAAGTATGAATTTTTACTATCAACTTAATTTTGCTTTTGTCCATAATATTAGAACATGGTATTTATTAGTAATTCTATATTTGTTGGTAAGGAAATAGGATTTTCATTTCAAAGTGATCACTTGTGCAGGTGCTTTTAGGTACAAACTATAAAATATGGATTTTTATCTATCCCTAATAACTTTTAGAAGTTTTTCAACCTAAAAGCCAGAGACCATCCCTAGTATGTTGATTATCTATCCCTAGTAAATCATATTTCTCATGTTGTGATCGATAGATCAACACAATTCATACAAATTTCCCTGTAACAATTCATTATTAATAAATAGACTTAAAACTAAAAGATAAATACAAAGGCAACAAAATTTTGTGTTCTTTTGATAGTGCTTATATGGTACCTATAGATCTTCTTAATTACTAATGAGTAGCTGAACAGACTCTACAATTTCTTTCAGGTGGAACAATGAGAGGCACTGTTGAGCTTGGTTTGTAGGAGGTGCACCATCTTTGTTATATATTCTGGACTTCATATCGATTACACCCCCTTGAATATGATGGATGTGTAAGCCATTTATCCCTTGGTACACCAAAATTCTTTGCAGTGTGCTACAAATTTTTAGAGTATGGGTCTATATACTTTCTTTTAGCTATCTAATATTCTTGTTTGAGTTGTCAGCATCAACTTTTATCATATCTCCAAGAATTTCTGACTTTAATTCCAGATTCTAGAGTACCACAAAGGTCTTTCACATTTCAGCTTCATATTATCATCAATGACATGATTGCATTCTTCAACTACTTCTCCATAGCCTCTAAGCAAGGCCCTACATCTTTGCAGTCTACCCATAATTTTTTTTACTCCTTTAACTGATCCAACAATATGATAGGTTGGTTCTGCAATCTACCACTGTGAAGATGCTGAGAGCAATTTTCCATCGTTCTTCTGGAGATCATACTTAGACATAAGAATGAGGGTGGATCAAAGTTATCCATGAAATGATACCTATTTCTTACAGGATTTGGTAACAAATTATGGATCGTGAGAATACATAGGGTGGTATGGAATTTTTTCCTTGCAAAGCCCCTCGATTCTTTTACCTCAAGTGACATTCAATCGATTTGGGATAATAGAATTTTAATAATTACCAGTAGCTTCATCCTCTCCTAAAGTTTGACGAGTGAGGGAGGATGGATGGGGTTGATGATTCATGGCTTAAGATGAATTGGAGAGGATGACCAGTTGGATCTCCCACCAACACCTCTTGAATGTTTTTTATCAGCTCTAATAGTTTTAAGGTTATCCCTCTCACTGGCTTTATTAACTATCCATTCGACAATTTTGTTGGTTGACCTTCTACTATGTCCAAAAGAGATGTTCATCCTGGCCTTAACTTGTTCAAATCATCTTACCTTATTTTTTATAAACTAATTACTTTAGTTTCCCATGGATTTTCCTACTAGAACATCAATCAGTAATTTGGAGCCCCATTCAACCTCTACTGAATAGATATTATTCCTGATGCAAAGCTAGATCCTTTATGTTGAAGCTTTGGCCTCAACTTGATTGTAAGTTTCTATGCCAATGAGTTCATAACATATATAAATATTCTACCCTATTTATCTTTAGGGACTCCACCATAACTTTCCAAGCCATGGTTACATATGGTTGCTACATTAAAGTGAAGTTTAATCATCTCATCCTTAGGAGGGATCTGAATCAGTTGAGGATTTGGAATATCCTTTATTTGTTCTCCTTTAATGGGACAATTTTTAATAATTTTTATAAGTTGTTGATCAAAATTATTTCATGCATCGTGGTTATTCAATAGAAAGTTATAAGTAGAATATAAGATGTTTATTTAGGCTAGATAGCAGCTCCATATGTCCTAAAAAATCATTTATTGTTAAACAAGATAATATTATATGCTATTTCACAAAATTCATTATGATGGAAAGTTGAAACTTTCAACTGCAACCCCATACCCTTATTTCTCATATGAAGTTAGCATAGTATTCGTTGAATTCTATTCCTTCTTATGTTTCCTGTATATATATTCAAGTACGTAGAGGTAGAGACTATTTCTATGGAAAGATCTAGAATTGGTATATAAGAGGGTATAGGCAACATATATAGTGTTTATTTGGAACAAAAAGTAACTTCATATATTCTTCAATAATTTTTTTAAGATGAGATATTATTATATGCCATGGCACAGTCTTCTTCATGATGGAAAGATCTAATTTTAAATCTGCATCCTTCTCATATGATAGTAGCCTAGTACTGGGGTGAATCATTGAGTGGTTTTCCTTTGTTATGTTATCAGCACATATTGAAGAAGTGTGTAGAGGTTGAGGATAGTTATATGATAAGATGTGGAATTTGTATATAACAGGGTATATGGTAGTTCACTTTGTGGGCACTACCCCATTCCATACAGCTAAAAAGGGAAAAACACCCATTTCTCCTAGTCATTCCATATTTTTTACTGACCTCATTCTAGTGACAAAGTTTTTTCGGTGGTTGTATTTCCAATATGGAAATGGGCCATAATATAATTTGTACAAGTTTCTTGAATGAGGGAATGTCAAAGACAGGGATATGAGTGTATGGAATATCTAGAGGCTTTACCTAAAGTTCAAGGGAATGGAAGGTTGGAAGTGGCAATATATATATATATATATATATAGATATATTCTAGGTGGTTGTATTTCCAATATGGAAATGGGACATAATCTAAGTTGTACAAGTTTCTAGAATGAGGGAATGTCAGAGACATGGGTATGAGTGTATGGAATATCTAGAGGCTTTGCCTAAATTTCAAGGGAATGGAAGGTTGGAAGTGGCAATATATATATATATATATATATATATATATATATATATATATATATGTATATATATATATATATATATATATATATATATATATATATATATATATATATATATATACATATATATATACATATATATATATACATATACATATATCTATATATATCTATATATATATATATATATATATATATATATATATATATATATATATATATATATATATATATATATATATATATATATGCTTGTTTTGTGTGCCAGCATCAATTTTTATCATCTTTCCAAGAATTTCTGACTTTAATTCTAGATTCTGGAGGACCACTGAGGTCTCTTACAGTTCAACTTCATACCATCATCAATGACATGATTGCATTCTTCAGCTACTTCTCCATAGCCTCTAATCAAGGCCCTACATCTCTGTAGCTACACATAAGTTGTTTTACTCCTTTAATTGATCTAACATTATGGTAGGTTGGTTTTGTTATCTACCATTGAAGGTGTTGAGAGGAAGTTTACAATGTTCTCCTGGAGCTCATACTTAGACAAAAGAGACTGTGTATAAGTTGTTCATAAAAATTCCTTCTTGCATTGTGGTTATTCAGTAGAAAGTTATAGGTAGCATATAAGATGTTTATTTAGGATAAATAACAACTTCATATGTCCTGAACAATCATTTGTTGTCAAACAAGATAATATTATATGCTATTGCACAAACTTCTTTATGATGGAAACTTTCAACTACAACCCCATACCCTTATTTCTCATATGAAGCTAGCATAGTATTCGTTGAATCATATCCCTTGTTATGTTTCTTGTATATATATTCAAGTATTTAGAGGTAGAGATTGTTTCTATGCAAGATGTAGAATTAGTATATAAGAGGGTATAGGCAGTGTATAAAGTGTTTATTTGGAACAAAAAGTAACTTCGTATATTCTTCAATCATTTTTTAAGACGAGATAGTATTATATTCCATGGCACAGTCTTCTTTATGATGGAGAGATCTAATTTTGAATCCACCTCCTTCTCATATGAAAGTATCCGAGTATTGTGGTGAATCACTGAGTGGTTTTCCCTTGTTATGTTGTTAGCACATATTGAAGAAGTATGTAGAGGTTGAGATTGGTTCTAGGATAAGACGTAGAATATGTATATAACAAGGTATATGGTAGTTCACTTCGTGGACACCACCCCATCCCATCCTCCCAAAAAAAGGAAAAACACCCTTTCCTCCTAGCCTTTCCAGATTTGGTACTGACTTCATTCTAGTGAAAAAGTTTTCTTGGTGGTTGTATTTCCAATATGGATATAGGGCATAATCTAAGTTGTACAAGTTTCTGGAATGAGGGACTGTTAGAGACATGGGTATGAGTGTATGGAATATCTAAAGGCTTTGCCTAAATTTGAAGGGAATTTAAGGTTGATATATATATATATATATATATATATATATATATATATATATATATATATATATAGATATATATATATATATATAGATATATATATATATATATATATATATATATATATATATATATATATATATATATATATATATATATATATATATATATATATATATATATATTCAAAAATAGCCACCTAAGAAAAAATTAAGAAATTAATAAAATAATGCTATGTAGACAATTTTTTAATATATGGTTTTTATTATTTTACTTTTGTCAAAATTACCCAAATAAATGTCGTGTTTATCAAAATAACTGTAATATATTTTATATTTAAATTAATGTATTAGCACAAGATTTAATAAAATTAAAATTAAAATTTGAAGGGAATTTAAGGTTGATATATATATATATCTATATATATATATATATATAGAGAGAGAGAGAGAGAGAGAGAGAGAGAGAGAGAGAAGAAATTTCAACTCAAAAATAGCCACCTAAGAAAAATTAAGAAATTAATAAAATAATGCCATGTAGACAATTTTCTAATATATGATTTTTATTATTTTACTTTTGTCAACATTACCCAAATAAATGTCATGTTTATCAAAATAACTGGAATATATTTTATATTTAAATTAATGTACTAGCACAAGATTTAATAAAATTTAAATTTAAAAAGTAAATTTAAAATTTAAATTAAATTTAAGTTTGACTTTAAATTAAATTTAAATTTAACTTTAAATTACCTAAATTTAAATTTAAAATAAAATAAAATAATACTCAAATAAACGTCACTTTTATCAAAATAACAATATATATATATATATATTAACACAAGATTTAGTAAAGTTTAAATTAAAAAATTAAATTTAAAATTTAAATTAGTTACTCGTCATTAAAAACACACTTATTCCATATTTTACCCTTCAATAAAAATATTCTCAATATTATAACTTTTATAGAATAAGATATTAATTTTACTTTTAATATTTAATGTAGTTTTGGGTCACTTGGACACCATTCATGTAGAATTATCCTAGAAATTCACAAGCTCATGTAATCTATTAGGTCCCTATACTACTAGTGTAACTCCTTACTGTTATTATTACAACCCTCTTATTATATTGTTGTGCCCATGTAGTCCCCATATTGTTATTATTGTGCCCCATAGAATCCCACTATTGTTATTATTGTGCCCGTACATTATTATTGTTATGTCGGCTATGATTATATTATGACCCCTTAGACTCCTATATATAGAAAGGAGGCCTTGTCATTTGTATCATCCAAAAATTGTTCATTTCTGTAATGTAAAGGAGGTTTCCCCCTTGAAGAGGCTGAATTCTAAGGCGTTGAACTATCTTTTCTATCTTTTTGTGAGCTAGTTTCATAACATTTGGTATCAGAGCTTTTGGATTCTAGGGTTTTGCGGATCTAAACAGGTCATCGTGGAATTTTATCTATAACTTTTTCGTTACGAAGTTTCAGAAGCTAAAAAAAAACCCATTTGAGAAGGAATCGGTCTAAACCTCAGGTCCTAATTTTAGAGCTTGTCTTGCTATATTTTTGGAGATATGATATGAGGAAGTTAGGGTTTTTGCAAGCTCTAGAATTTCATCTCAAATAGGTCATCATGGAATTTTCGCCATAATATTTTTTCTACGAAGGTTCAGATTCTGAAATTAAAGCCCATTTGAGATGAAATCTTGATGCAGCTCAGGTCTGAATCTCAGATCTTGTCTCACTATATGTTCGGAGATATAATTTGAGGAATTTAGGGTTTTTTAAGACTCTCGAATTACATTCTAAACAGGTGACCTTGGGAAAATCATCATAACTTTCTCTCTGAGCAACAAATTTAAATTTCGTAAGAAGTTATAGAAACAGGGCGAATTGTAGTTTTCTATACATATTATTCAGATCTAAAGGTCGAAATAGTGACACGTGGCACGTCGTACAAGTTCTCTCTACTGAAACATTATATAATCAGGTCATCTTAGGAGATTGGGCATAACTCTTTCTTGGAGAATCAAATTCTGATCAGACTTGCGGGGTTAGAAAGAGGACTCAGAGGGTTACGGTAGAAGATGATTTCAGAACTTGGAGATCTAAAACTACAGAGTTACAATCATTTCAAGATCCAGCTCCTAAAATCAAGAAAAGGCGATATGAGGAAGTTTGATGGAAAGGATCAGGTAAATTGGATACTGCAGATGGAGTAATATTTTGATCTACATGAAGTGCAATTGTTACAAAAGGTAAGTATTGCATCTTCATATTTAGAACCAGATCAATTTTTATGGTATAAAGGGCTTTATTCTCGTAAACCACTTGCTACGTGGTCAATTTTCACGGAGAAAATGATAGTACATTATGAGGATAAAAAGAGAAACACCTTCTTTAGCCAATTGATAAATCTCAAACAAAAGTGTTCAATGGCAGAGCACATTGAGGACTTTCAAAAATTGAATATAAGGGAAAATGATATTCCAGAGAAGCAGAGGATTGATGTCTCCATAGGGACTTTAAAGGATAACATTCAACATGGGGTTCGTCTTTGGGACCCTGATTCATTAGAGAATGCATTCAAGTTGGAATGAAAAGTCGAAAGAAAAATTATGGCAACAAGGAATTCTACCCCTCACAACTATAAAGATGGAAGTGTTGTTTCTCCTAGCCTTCCAAAACCTATAAGGTTGACACCACAACATTTGGAAGAAAAAAGAGCAAAAGGGCTTTGTTACAATTGTGATAACAAATACATTAAAGGTTATAAATGTGCTAAGAAGAAATTATTTTACATTGATTGTGAAGAGGAGGAAGAAAAGAATCAAGAAACGCCAAAAGAAGAGGATATATACCAGGAACCAATCTGAGAGAAGGAAGAAATGAATCCAACCATATCTTTTAAAGCATTTGCAAGAATTACCACTCCTCAAACTCTCAAGATAGAAGGACATATCAAGAAGAAAAAGGTTCAAGAATTGAAAGATCACATCGAGAAAGAAGAAATGAATCTGACCATATCTTGTAATTCATTGGCCAGAATTACCACTCCTCAAACTATTAAGATAGATGGACATATCAAGAAAACAAATGTTCAGGAAGTGAAAGATCACATCGAGCATCAAGAAATGAATCTGACCATATCTTGTAATGCATTGGAAGAAATTACCACTCCTCAAACTCTCAAGATAGAAGGACATATCAAGAAGAAAAAGATTCAAGCATTGAAAGATCACATCGAGCATCAACAACAAGTTCTCCAAATTTTTAAGGATAATGCCACTTTGGTGCAGAATCAAATGAAACAACAGGCATATCAACATCGCATTGGAAGAAGTTTTGATGTAGGCGATTGGGTAATTTTACGGCTACATCTCAAGCAAGCTATTTATGAGAAGGAAATGTTGGCAATACTACACGCACTTAAGAAATGGTGACCTTACCTAATGGGAAGACACTTCAAGGTAAAAATGGATCATGATATTCTTAAATACCTTTTAGTACAAAGATTCTTTAGAAGAACATAAAAAATGGGTCACAAATATGTTGGGTTATGACTTTGAAATCACCTACAAAAAAGGGAAGCAAAATGTTGTTGCAGATGCACTCTCAAGAAAGGATGAGGATGTGGAAGGATTGTTTTTTGTTATTTCTATTATCCAACCAGATTAGATATACGAAGCAAGGGATGAATGGAAGAAGGAAGAAGAAGTGTTGCCACTCATTCAAAAGTTGTAGAAGATCCCAGTTCAAACAATATTGCCAGAACTTGACGAGGAAGGAAAAATCATATTGGAACCTAGAGTAGTCACAGAAACAAGAACCTGACACCTACGAAATCAATCAATTTCAGAGTACCTCATCAAGTGGAAGAACTTACCCGCTAAATATTTACATGGGAGGACAAGAATTTTATACAGAAGCATCAAGAACTACTCAAGCGTTGAGGAAAAAACTTTTTGAAGGAGAGGGGCATGTTAGGTCCCTATACTACTACTGTAACACCTTATTGTTATTATTACAACCCCCTTATTATATTGGTGTGCCCATGTAGTCCCCATATTGTTATTATTGTGCCCCATAGAAGCCCACTATTGTTATTATTGTGCCCTTACATTATTATTGTTATGTCGGCTATGATTATAATATGACCGCTTAGACTCCTATATATAGAAAGGAGGCCTTGTCATTTGTATCATCCAAGAATTGTTCATTTGTGTAATGTAAAGGAGGTTGCCCCCTCGAAGAGGCTGAATTCTAAGGTGTTGATCTATCTTTTCTATCTTTTTGTGAGCTAGTTTCATAACATAATCTACTAAAACAAGAGACAAGAATCTACTTCTACTCTTTACAGCGGAAGTCCATAAAAATCAAGCAAACAATAATCAATAGAGGAAGAGAAACAAAGGCACATAACACAATAAATATTGAGAGAAAGACACAACTCAAAAACCCACTATCTGTTTTGTATTAATCCGAGAAATCAAGATGAAATTACATTGCTTGTTCTCTCAAGAACAATCCCAGCACTCAACAAATTCAATCTCCAACTCATAAGCAAGTTTAAGGCCAAAGCTTAGCCAACTCACAAGCTCTCCAAGTCTCTATTCCAACTTGTAATTCCTATGAAGGATAGCTTGTATTTAAAGGGAAATAAAGCCTCTAAAAATAGCGCAATCCCTCAAGGATCTGTCCCTGATTGCATGCACTATCAGTGCAACTCAGAAAAATATAAAACAAGTAGTACATTGTCCCTACACTCTAGTCTCAACTAGGTATTTCTCAGAATCAACATGCATGAGTTTCTGATGGTGGAATCTTTAGTTAACTAGAGTAGCACTATTTAGGTCACTAGTGTCCCAACTGACTGTTTACTGACTATTAGTTCCTCAAACTGGTTGGAAATAATTTAACTCGACTTAACTTCATAAACTGAGTTAACTAATTACAACTCATTCATAACTCATCCTTAACTCCTATAAATTAGGGAGAACATATACATGTCTTCTAAAATACTTCCAATTAGAATTTCCTAAATTAATTAAGTTAATTAAACTTAATTAATTATTTTCAAATTGCTATGAGAAAAGAATTCTATTTTAATTAACAGTTTAATTCAAGGAGAAATTAAACTTGAATTTATTGTTGCCATTTCTCAACACTCACTCTCAACAAGAAAGGGATTATCTACTACCCCGATCTTGTCTCTGTGAAACTCGAATTTACATCTTGGCAATGCCTTTGTCAAGATGTCAACATCTTTCTCCTTCGTGGGAATGTAATCTAACAACATGATCCGCCTCAATACACAATCTCTGAGATGATGATACCAGATATCTATATGCTTGGACCAATCATGAAAAAATGGATTTTCAGAGAGTTTGATACAACTCTGGTTATCACAATAAATCACTGTCAGATCCATCTGCTGACCAAACAAACCAACCAGGATCTTCCTCATCCAAATAGCCTCACATGTTACTTGACTTGCATCCATGTACCCTTCCTCTATCGAGCTGAGTGCAACTGATCTTTGTTTCCCGTTGTACCAAGAAACAGCAACTTACCCAATACTAAAGATCCCTCATGATGTGCTCTTCTTTTCAAATGGACTCAACACCCAATCCACATCGGTGAAGCCTTGAAGCTTCACTCCCTCTGTCCATCTGTACTACAACCCAAATTGAGTAGTGCCTTTGAGGTAACTCAATACATGCTTTACCACCTTCCAATACAACTTGGTATGGCTAACCATCGCTTGAATAAGCTGGTTAACTGCATAACACCTATCTGGTCGTGTGTTCACCAAATACATGATTGAACCCACAAGTTGCTTGTAAACAATAGCTTCCACTACTTCTCCTAAAGTAGCATCTTCCTTCCTCCAATTACCAGCTAGAGGAGTCTACATGGGTTTACTGCTCTCCATGCGGAATCTCTTGAGTATCTCATTGGCATACTTGGCTTGAGAAACAAACAACTCCCCATCTCCCTGTGTAAAGTTTTGTAGATGTTCTATGCTAAGAGCAATTTCAATTTTCTCACAGCAATCATTCAAGTAGATAAGCAAAATGCAGATAGAACATATAAGCAGATCTTACAGAAGACAAATCAGAAACAAGAAAAATGTATGTGTTCGTTTCGGCGGTCAACAGGATGCTTCAACCAGCAAAGTCTCCTTTGGTCAGCCAGCCCAGCATGTGTCACAACAACCCTCCAAGTAGCTTGTACTTTTTAGGATGAGAGAGGAAGATGTGAATTGTGTGGTTCTCAAATTCTCTCCAACTTTTCCTGTATATATATCCATCAATGAGGGTGTGTGACACATCTGTTGGGCATGTGAGCCTACATTATAAAACTGGCTGACCTTGCACATATAATTTATTAAGAATAATAAATTCAAAATATAAGTTCTGCTCATCGGATTAAGACTATTTTTATATGGATTTTACACCTCTCAGAAAGAGGAATCCAACAAAAATATTAGCCTCTTAATCTGAGCATCAGAACATGGAGTTTGGACCTAGTTGTCCAAATTTAACACTCCCTCTCAACTAGGGAGAACTCCATCTATTAGTGCAATTAACATTGTGAGTCATCCCGCCGAAACTTGCTTTGCTGGCTTCTTTATTTCAGAACAGAAGTGGGTCAGTCACAAAGACATCATTCCCTGACTGACATAATCAGTCCAAAGGTCCCAGACCTCACAAATCTTGATCCCAGATCAAGTGGTTGGACCATGCCATCCTAGATAGAGAGTACGGCAATCTCTGATGCGTCCATCAGTCTTTGCTAATAGTCTCTAGCTTTTCCACACCTCATTGGCCAAATGAGAGGTACTTCCCATGAGCCCTGAACTCAATGGGTAGGATGCATACGGGGCACAGATTAAATGAGTGGCGAACCAGCTCAATAATCACAAGGGTGGGGCAAAAGCATTATGAGTGCTTATAGCTCCGAGAAGCTATCCCCAAAGCCCCCCAGAGCTCCCAGAGCTCATCGTCCAACAGGACCCACATCATAGGGTCTTTCCATGACACCAAGACTCTCACGGAAGGTTAGGAACATGACCTTCCCCAGGGGCTTAGTGAGAATATTCGTGACCTGCTCATCAGTTCCTATATGATCGAGCCTTACGGCGCCTCGCTGTACCATATCCCGGATAAAGTGGTACCTGATATCAATATGCTTGGATCGGTCGTGGAACACAGGATTCTCAGTCATACGAATCCCACTCTGATTATCACAGAGTATTACAGTGGTATCTAGCACATGTTGGAACAGCTCACTAAAGAGCTTCCTCAACCAAACTGCTTCACAGCAGGCCATACTAGCAGCAATGTATTCGGCCTCCGCGGTGCTCAAAGCCACCGACTTCTGCTTCCTGCTCATCCATGAGATCGAAGCAGAACCAAGATTGAAACAGCATCCAGATGTGCTCTTACGATCCACTACACTGCCAGCCCAATCGGCATCAGTATATCCCCGGAGTATCACACTCCCGGCAGTGTATCTCAGCCCATGGTTTATCGTGCCCCGAAGATATCTCAAAAGATTCTTGGCACCAACCCAGTGAAAATGATGAGGCTCAACCATCTGTTGACTCAAAGTATTCACTGCAAAACATATGTCCGGACGGGTGTTCACTAAGAACATCAAAGCTCCTATGAGTTGACGATACTCAGTAGGATTGGCCAAGATAGGCTCTGCAGCGCTGCCACTCAACTTCTTAAAGTTGAGTTCCATTGGTGTCGACACGGACTTACAGTCCACCATCCCAAATCTTTCCAGAAGCTTCACAATATACTTTCCTTGAGAAAGGAAAATCTCTCCAGGTCTCTGCCAGACCTCCAGGCCTAGGAAATAGTGCATCAGTCCTAGGTCTTTCATCTCGAACTCAGCAGCAAGCTCCCTCTTACATTGATGAATGAGAGGGTCATTACCTGTCAGGAAGAGGTTGTCCACATACAGCACTAGAATGAGAGGCTTTCCTTCCACAACCTTAAAGTAAAGGTTTGGATCAGTATTGCTTCGAGTGAAGCCCAGCTTCATCAAGTAACTATGCATCCTCTCATACCAAGCTCTGGGTGCTTGCTTTAACCCATAGAGAGCTTTCTTCAACCTACAGACATAAGTGTCTCGATCTTGAGCTTCAAATCCCAGAGGTTGTTCTACATACACCTCTTCCTTTATTGCACCATGCAGAAAAGCGGTCTTGACATCCATCTGATGAAGACTCCATCCTTGTGTAGCAGCAAGGGCTATGATGGATCGGATGGTGGTATATCGAGCCACAGGTGCAAATATATCGTCATAGTCAATTCCTTCCTTTTGAGAGAAGCCACGGGCAACAAATCTTGCCTTAAACTTTTCAGCACTCCCATCAGATCCATGTTTAATCTTGTAGAGCCATTTAGCGGTGACAACAGATTTGTCCTTCGGTCTCGGGACCACATCCCAGACATCATTCTTCATAATAGCCTCATATTCTTCATGCATAGCATCCTTCCAGACTTGATGCTTGATGGCTTCCTCAAAAGATCCAGGTTCAGATTATATAATAGTACTCATGGCAGCAAGATACTCTTGGTATCTACACGGCTTCTTGCTTTCTCAGAATGTTCCCCTTGGGGCAGCATGACCCTCAGCATCTTCGAGGGTGTCCCTGAGCCATGATGGCCTCTTTCCTAGAGAAGGGGAAGGATCAATAAGGTCCATTTGCCCTTCAACATCAGGCATAGTCTCATCCTGGGGTTCTTCCAGATTTCCAGGTCTTTCTTCAAGGTTTTCTTCAGATCTAGGAAGATCTACTACTTTCTTCAGGGAAGCATCTTCGTCAAAAGTGACATCATGGCTTATCTCTATTTCCCTTTGACCAGGTACATAGACTCTATATGCCTTAGAAGTCTCACTGTAGCCCTCAAACATTCCTTTCTTCCCAGTAGCATCCAGCTTACTTCTCTTTTCTTTCGGCACATGAAAATAGACAGGACATCCAAAAATTCTAAAATGTGAGACATCAGGTTTCTTACCAAAGAAAACTTCTTCGGGAGTTCTGGAGTCCAAAGCGGAATGAGGGCATCGGTTTTGAATGATCAAATCTTCCTTTATCTTCAAAGTTCAGCAGAGAAAGAGAGGGAGAGTACATTTACAACAGAAGTCAACACTTTAACTTGTCTAGATCTAACATAGATCATTTTGTATAATGATGAGATCAGTTGAAGACATTCTGCTTCAACTGATCCTCCAAGGTGACTCCTTCACCTATAATCATCCTACATCAGGTTCTCAAGCTACACCACTGCATACTGCATCATGTTGCACTTCATGATTATCATGCTACCCATGTCCATGATCTTATCCATCATAATGCTGTTCAAACTAAGGTGCATTATCATCACGCTACTGCCCCTGCTAATGTATCAGTGTGCTACCCATGCACATGATCTCATAATGCTGACCATCATGCTGTTACCCATGCTCCATGAATTCGTTGCACAACCCATCCACAATATATTATGTTACTGCCCAAGACTGCGTTATATATATGTGTCCAGCATATATATATAACTTATGTACTGTAGCGTCTGTTGTCCAGCGATTACTGCCCATTGTATGTACAGTCCAGCGTATATATAAAGACCATACATATCAAGACCACATACATATTAAGCAAGATCATACATATTGAGACCCTGTCATATAACGTTGATGCCATACATCTTTGTATCAGTTTTCACACCAGAGCAATATCATATACCATCACAGTATTGTGATCATATGCCATTATAACCATGGATATCATGCGAATGCCATACCACATTATAGAGACGAATGCGAGACCATATACCAAAGCGAAAAAACTCTGCGGCTTCAGCGAATATACATAAGAGATATTTGAGTATATATTGGAGTCTTTGGCATCCTCTACGTGTATATATATATGGCCTCTGCGATGTGTACAGGACCTCTGCGTGTATATATATAACCTGTGTTTACGTGCATTGACTGCGGCTTCAGGTATGTGCTGCGGTTTCATATATAGACTGTGTTTACATGCATTGGCTGTGGCTTCAAGTATGTGCTGCGGTTTCATATATATGTGACGGTCTAGTGTGAAGTAGATATTTATATTGCGTTCAACATAATCCTAACCGTCAGCTGTTCCAAATGGTCTAGCGTATTCAGCGTTAGCGTATATATTTATATCTATGAGTGCCCAACGTATCCACCGTGAATCATGAACAACATTACGTGCGGCTCTTCAGGAGCAGATTAGGGCAATGTATCACTGCAGTTTCCATGGCTCCCTCTTACTGCGTCTCCCCAATAGCTAGCAGATTATTCCTGGTTTCGGTCAACTTCATAAAGAAAGTTTGAATAGACTCGTCTCGGCCCTTCTTCATATTCTGTCCGCATACACAATTGTACACCTGAGAGATAGTCCCACCAACCACGTAAGCCTTTTATATCTCAGTTGTATAGCCAATTGCATAAATACTTCGACCAAAACCCGACAGCTGGCTTGTTTGTCTCAGCAGCTCCGCACAGGTTTCTCCACTGTTACTCCAGACGTATCAGTGTATATAAACCTGTGCATATGTCAAATACAATTCCACGCGTCCGTTTATCAACAAGCCCACGGTCGTTGCTGACATTTACCCACGTGTCCACGTGTTGTTGGCGCAACTCCTTCGCTGTTCACACCAGTGTGCCCGCATATAAACCAGCGTGTACAGCTTAAGAGTCTTGCGCAACCTTCCTATTTGATCCAACCGCGTCTTTGCTTATATATATAAACCTGTGTATATCTTACGCGTCGTCTCAGCAGACCCGCTTCTCCTTCACCGTCTACTTCAACCGTCCCGACGTAACATATAAACTGGCATATATATTACAGTCCCGCGTATATTTCTTCCACTGCCCACGCGTCAGATTATTAACGCCCGGTGCATTACCACAGCCCTTAGTCAGAAGCCTGACAATCTACTGCATATGTGGATTCCTGCGTGGTTCTGTACTATCCACGTGACAGATTCTCGACCCAACCGCGTAAGATTCTTACTCCGTTGTTTTCCAGAAGTCAGCAATCTTATAGTATGCGCAAAACCCCTGCGTTAATTATCCATTTAATCCACGTGGCCACACACCCATAGCCACTGCTGAATTCTGTTTATTAATAGAGACAACCTGTAAGGTATTTTCTTCTGCGCTGCCCTCCGAATGAACCTGAGCACTCGTCCGACATGCGCAACCATAAAATCATCTCTCACTGTCCCACCGAATCTCGAACAAGAACTCTATGTGACCACCTCATAGATTAGGCACATTAGAACTGTGTCATTTCTCCTTTGAGATCTAAAGACCCGATGATTGCTATAGATAGAGTTTGTCTTCACCTCAGCTCTGATACCATGTAAAGTTTTGTAGATGTTCTATGCTAAGAGCAATTTCACTTTTCTCACAGCAATCATTCAAGTAGATAAGCAAAATGCAGATAGAACATATAAGCAGATCTTACAGAAGACAAATCAGAAACAAGAAAAATGTATGTGTTCGTTTCGGCGGTCAACAGGATGCTTCAACCAGCAAAGTCTCCTTTGGTCAGCCAGCCCAGCATGTGTCACAACAACCCTCCAAGTAGCTTGTACTTTTTAGGATGAGAGAGGAAGATGTGAATTGTGTGGTTCTCAAATTCTCTCCAACTTTTCCTGTATATATATCCATCAATGAGGGTGTGTGACACATCTGTTGGGCATGTGAGCCTACATTACAAAACTGGCTGACCTTGCACATATAATTTATTAAGAATAATAAATTCAAAATATAAGTTCTGCTCATCGGATTAAGACTATTTTTATATGGATTTTACACCTCTCAGAAAGAGGAATCCAACAAAAATATTAGCCTCTTAATCTGAGCATCAGAACATGGAGTTTGGACCTAGTTGTCCAAATTTAACACCCTGCCATACCTCCATGCCAAGAAAGTAATGTATGAGCCCCATGTCCTTCATCTAAAACTCTCTTGCAAGATTTGATGAGCTTCTCATCACCTAAGATCATCTACATAAAGTACAATTAATCAAAAGCTTACCTTCCACCACTATGTGATACAAGTTCACATCCGCTTCACTCTTTGTGAAGCCCAACCCAATGAAGTAGCTATCTATCCTGGTGTACCAAGCACGGGGTGCTTGCTTCAGCCCATACAATTCTCTCTTGAGTCGGCACACATGTGACTCACAGTCCAAGGTTTCAAAACCTTCGGGTGGCTTTATGTACACCTCTTCCTCAATCATGCCATTGAGGAAGGCAGTCTTCACATCCATCTGATGGATACTCCAACCCATCTGTGTAGATAGTGCCAAAATAGATTTGATAGATGAGTACCTTGCAACAGGAGCAAAGGTCTCATCATAGTCAATCCCCTCTACCTGTGAAAAGCCATGACCACAAATATGGCCTTATGCTTCTCCAAACTATCATCTACAACTTGCTTTACCTTGTAAATCCAACGGGAACTCACAACTGACTTGTCGTTCGGTCTCGGGACCACATCCCAAACACTATTTCAAACTATGGAGTCATACTCCTCGACCTTCGCATCCACCCAAACTAGTTGTTGCACTGCTTCTTGAAAGGAAGATGGCTCTGTCACAACAAATGCACCCATAAGTACCATGTATCCAGTGTACCTCTCTAGTGACATCCTCTATCTGTGCTAAGAAGAGTGTGCTCCCACATTCTCCCGTGCATCATCCAACAATCTGTCAGCCTCTCTAGTGTGCTTTCTTCCCTCTCTGGAAGACTTTGCCTGAGTGGATGTCTCCACTCCTGGAACCTCTGCATGTGGTTGCTCCACATCTATCTAAGGCTCATCAACCTTAGGAACTAAAAGTTCCTCCTCCGCATGTAGCTCAAGATCCCTCTCAAGGCATACTCGCATGGCCTTCTCCTCATAAAACTTGACATCCTTGCAAACCACTATCATCCGACTGGTTTGCATGTACACCCGATAGTTGTGGGGAGTATGAGTGTACCCCACAAATATCCCCAACTCTGATGTTTTCTCAAGCTTCTTTCATGCTTCTTTGGTCACATGGAAATAAACCGATGACCCAAAAATCCTGAAGTGACCAACATTTGGCCCCTTACCAGAATAAGATTCCTCTCTTGTTTTACTCTCAAGTATCCGATGTGGGCTACAATTCTAAACATAAACTGCTGTGTTGCATGCCTCAGCCCACAAGTGTAGTGGTAGGCCCTGATCATACAACATCGCCCTTGTTTCCCCTACTATGCTCCTACTCTTCCTCTCGACAACCCCATTCTGTTGAGGGTTATGAGGTGATGTCAACTCTCGTTTAATCCCTTCCGCTGCATAGAATTTCTTAAACTCATTGGAGACATATTCTCCATCATTATCGCTCTTTAGAGCTTTAACCTTCTTGCCTGACTCTTTCTCGACCAATGCTTTGAATTCACAAAAATTTTTGAATGTCTAATGCTTTCTCTGCATGAAAGATATCCAACATTTACGAGAATAGTCATCTACAAATATAACATAATACCTGTGTTTGGTGGTGGATACTGTCGAGAATGGTCCACACACATCTTAATAGACTCTCTCCATAATAGACTCTGCTCGACTGTCTCTATCTCCAAAGGAAGACTTTGTGTATTTTCCCAAAGTACAACCCTTGCATGTATCAACTTGCTCAAGCGTACCTTTGGGAAGACCAGTAGAGATTTGTTGCAATATCTTCAAAACCCCATGATACAAGTAGCCCAATTGCTTGTGCCACAACTCGCCGTCATCTCAGCTCAACATCTTTCTGCTTTTGAACTCAAAGCAGAAAAATCATCTACCTCTATCTTATATAGATTCTAAACTCGAATCCCTATCTTCTTTACTTGACCCATGGCTATGTGTCGAAGGAACACCTTTCCTTTCGAAAAGATCACATCATAGCCTCTATCCTCAAGCATGGCAATGGATACCAAGTTCTTCGTTAGTTTGGGTACATGCATAACATTCTTCAAGGTGAGTGGAGCCACATGCTCCCTCTAAAAATTAATAGTGCCCACACCAGTAACACTATACTTACTATCATCACCCATCTCGATATGCATCTTGAGATCTTTCTCCTCCAGTTCACTAAATCTCTTTATCGCCAGTCATGTGGAAAGAAACTCCACTGCCTAAGTACCAGACACTTTCCATCATTGAAGACACCATGCATGCAATGAGGGAAAAGTCAAATTCGAATTGTGAGGACAAAGCCTCACCCGCCGCTCCTCCTGAGGACTTCTTCTTGGACTTCTTCAATGGACAATTTGTAGCAAAGTGACCCATCTTGTGACAATGAAAGCATTTAACCTTCTTCATTTCCTTCTTCTTACCTACATGATAAGAATCTAATTTGGAACGAGAAATTTTACCTTTCCCCTTCCTTGCCTTAATCACTAAGGCACAATTCTCTTCATCATTGGTCTTTGATGAAGAGCCATCCCTGGTGTTCCTCTTGATCTCATCCTGCATCAAATCCAACCATAGTCGTTCCCAATCTAGCATCTTCTCCTGACAATTGACAGAATCCTGATAACTATGCCAACTTTTTGGGAGTCCAAGAAGAGAAAGGCTCACCATATCCTCCTCAGAAGCTGTGATTCCAACACTTCCAAGTTCAACCCGACATTGAGTGAACTTGGTCAAGTACTTTGTAATCGCCTCGCCTTTCTCCATCTTGATTTTATGAAGTTTATCCTTCAGTTCCAACTTCCTTTTATCACTATTATTTTGATACAACTCCGTCAATGTTTTCCACATATCATTCAGAGTTTCCTTGCCATGGAGACTCGAGACAATGTGGTCTCGACCTCCCTCAAGGATTATCTACCTTGCCTTTGCCACACACTTCTTCCATTCGGCCAAGTTCTGTGCATCTGTAGCTACTGGCTTAGGGACTTCTTGATCAACGAATTCCTTCAAGCCATTATCTTATAGCACAACCTCCATCATGTCCCTTCAGGTTATCAAATTTTAGTTGCCTTCCAAGGCATACTCAAGCCTCAACCCATGGAACGCCATCTGTTGATCCTGAAGTATGTATGCAAATTCAACTTTCACCTATAACCCAGAAACTCAAAACTTCAAAATATCCTCTAGAGAGCTGATTTTAAATCAGTGATATCTCCCTCATCCAAACTCCGATTCGGCCAATTTGTTTTTGGAATTTGTATATACTTTCCCAAGGAATCCAAATCTGCAATTGTTTTCTGAAAAATTTGCACATAAATTCTCATAACTTCTATGCAAACTCTCAGCCCAAAAAACGATCTTGCTCCGATACCATGTAGAATTATCCTGTAGATTCACAAGCTCGTGCAATCTACTAAAACAAGAGACAAGAATCTACTCCTACTCTTTATAGTAGAAGCCCATAAACATCGAGAAAAAAATAATCAATAAAGTAAGAGAATCAAAGGCACATAACACAATAAATATTAGGGGAAAGACACGGCTCAAAACCCCACTATCTGTTTTATATTAATCCAAAAAATCAAGATGAAATCACAATGCTTGTTCTCTCAAGAAAAATCCTAGCACTAAGCAAATTCAATCTCTAACTCATAAGCAAGCTTAAGGCCAAAGCTTAGCCAATTCAAAAGCTCTCCAAGTCTCTATTCAATGTGTAATTCCTATGAAGGATAGCTTGTATTTAAAGGGAAATAAAGCCTCTAAAAATAGCGCAATCCCTCAATGATCAATTCCTAATTGCATGCACTATCAGTGAAACTCAGAAAAATCTAAAATAAATAGTACATTGTCCCTACACTCTAGTCTCAACTGGGTCTTTCTCAAAATCAACATGCATGAGTTTCTGATGGTGGAATCTTTAGTTAACTAGAATAGCACTAATTAGGTCACTAGTGTCCCAAATGACTGTTTACTCACTATTAGTTCCTGAAACTGATTGGAACTAATTTAATTGGACTTAACTCAATAGGAGAAGAAACAAGGTACAGCTATTAACTTATAGGGGCCAGATGGTATGGCATGCATGATACAACCCCTTCCTTTCCCTTTCCTCCTCCCTTACTTCAGTGTTTCCGTTCCGCCCTACCCACCTATGGACCTATTCCCCTACACCACTTTTATGAATGAGGCACTTAGTGAGTCAGTACTACTATCAAAACCCTTTTCTCTTCTCGGGAATGGCTAGATCGACCCCACAGAGTTAACTCATTACAACTCATTCATAACTCATCCTTAAATCCTATAAGTTAGGGAGAACATATACATGTCTTCTAAAAGACTTCAAATTCAAATTTCCTAAATTAATTAAGTTAATTAAACTTAATTAATTATTTTCAAATTGCTATGAGAAAAGAATTCTATTTTAATTCACAGTTTAATTCAAGGACAAATTAAACTGGAATTTCTTGTTGCCATTTCTCAACAATTCACCCTTAAGTTAGGTAAATTATGTTATTAAAAATTTGTCGGTCCCTAGTCACACCTGTATCTCTTTTGAATTAAAAGGATTTTGATTGGCTTACACATTATGACATGGAAATTCAATGTTAATTATTTAAAATTAAATTTCCTCTAATGTAGATTTGTCCCCTACGAACTATAGATTGGATTTGGCTACCTTCCTGGAACAGGACTGGCATCTCGGTGATCTGGAAAGTGGTTATCAATTCTATTTCATATATTCGTGATGGATTAACCTCGAGGATCAGGTCAGGCTCCTCTATTCAGGTGGGAATGGACCCCTAGACTGGCAGTGGTAATGCCTATCATCTTTCTCATGATCTGATTATTTTCTTATCAAACACATGCATCACACATCTTGATCATATTACAGACCCTGGGAATACTAACTTATTTTCTCAGGCTTGGAAATCAGCCATCCAAATTGGTATCCCTGACATATGGCATCAAGATTGGCTTAACTACCTAAATGCATACACTGAATCACATGTTAGGATCATTGATGGGGACGATGAACTGATATGGGCATAGGAAAAGCATGGGATATACACCCCCAAGGATGGATATCATGTCATATTCTCCACACACCAACCACTTGTAATTGGTTGGTGGTGGAGCAATCTGTAGAAGATGAAAGCTCCCCCTCGCTCTAGACTATTCATGTGGACAATCCTCTGTAATAAAGCTCCCACTAGCGACAACCTTATGAAGCATTCCTTTTATTGACCCACATCGTGTTGTTTATGCCGACAGGACTTCGAATCCATTGAACACCCCTTTCTACATTATTCCATTACAAAGGAATTATGGGCTTCAATTCTTTCTTCTCTTCTATTATCTATTTGTTGGCAAGGAAACTCTATAGATGAGGCATGGCAAACATGGTGGTCTCTGGTTAGGCCACTTAAGGCTAGGGGTCCCCCCTTACTAGTCTACAGGGCCATTTGGCTAGCTAGGAACAAGCTCATCTTCTGCAACACCTCTCCTCTCTAGAACCTTGCATCTACCCGTGTCCTGTCTATTTACTCCTTTATTCTAGACGAAGATAAACCCACCCTACAACATACCATCATCCCTGAATTTATTGATAAAAGTATCCCCTGGGCCTATTTCAATGGGTTTGCTCAAGCTATGGGTTGTGGGGGGGGGGGGGGGGGGTGGGCATATTATATCTATCTGAGACTCACTTCTTCAAAATCTAGATGGGATTGGGTAATGGGACAAATAAATATGCAGAATTGATTACCCTTAGACATCTTTTTCAATTTGCATTAGAGAAACATTGTAGGCATCTGCAAGTATATGGTGACTCCAAGATCATAATAAATTGGTTCAACAATATATTTAACTGTCATGCATATTCTCTGAGACACATATTGGATGATGCACTTCGTTTGAGGGCCCTTTTTGATACCATTGTATGGCATCATATTTACAGGGAACGTAATCAGGTTTTCGACCAGCTTTCCAAGGAGGCTGCGATCAGGCCCAAGGGTACATGGCTGATTTAGAAGCAGCTAGATGAGGAACACCTACAGTACTATCATAGGCCATACATTGACATCAGAGCATAGGGGTCATGAAGACCTGTGATTACTTGTTTATTTTAATCTTTATCATGTACATATTTTTGTTGAACACTATGCTGTATATATCATATTTCGACATGTAAATATGTTCACATTATCAGTACCCCCATCGGGGGTTTTTTGTACTTTGTATATCTGAAGGATGAGTTACCCCATCCTACAACATATGCTTCTTTAAGAATCTACAATATGTAATTTTGAATTTTAATAGAAATTACGATTTTTCTTTAAGGGAATATCTATCTATCTATCTATATATATATATATATTCCTGTTTTATGTGTCACCATCGACTTGTATCATCTTTCCAAGAATTTCTAACTTTAATTCCAGATTCTGAAGGACCATAGAGGTCTCTCACAATTCAGCTTCATACCATCATCAATGACATGATTTCATTCTTCATCTACTTCTCCATAGCATCTAAGCAAGGCCCTACATCTCTGGGATCTACACAATCTATTTTACTCCTTTAATTGATCCAACATTATGTTAGGTTGGTTCTGTTATCTACCACTAAAGGTGTTGAAAGGAATTTTCCATCGTTCTCCTAGAGCTCATACTTAGATAGAAGAGATTGTGTATAAGTTTCTCATCAAATTTCCTTCTTGCATTGTGGTTATTCAGTAGAAAGTTATAGGAAACATATAATATGTTTATTTAGGATAGATAATAGCTTCATATGTCCTGAACAATCATTTGTTGTCAAACGAGATATTATTATATGCACAAACTTATTTATGATGGAAAATTTCAACTGCAACCCCATATCCTTATTTCTCATATGAAACTAGCATAGTATTTGTTGAATCCTATCCCTTGTTATGTTGCATGTATATATATTCAAGTATGTAAAGGTAGAGATTGTTTCTATGCAAGATGTAGAATTAATATATAAGAGGATATAGAGAGTGTATAAAGTGTTTATTTGGAACAAAAATTAACTTCATATATTTTTCAATCATTTTTTAAGATGATATAGTATTTTCCATGGCACAGTCTTATTTATGATGGAAATATATAATTTTAAATCCACATCCTTCTCATATGAAAGTAGCCTAGTACTGGGTGGAATCACTGAGTGGTTTTCCCTTGTTATGTTATCAACACATATTGAAGAAGTATGTAGAGGTTGAGACTAGTTCTATGATAGTATGTAGAATATGTATATAATGGGGTATACAGTAGTTCACTTCGTGGGTACCACCCATCCCATCCCCCCAGAAAAGGAAAAACACCCATTGCTCCTAGCCATTATAGATTTGCTTCTGACCTTATTCTACTGGCAAAGTTTTCTGGGTGGTTGTATCTCCAATATGGAAATGGGCCATAATCTAAGTTGTACAAGTTTCTGGAATGAGGGAGTGTCAGATACATGGGTATAAGTGTATGGAATATCTAGAGGATTTGCCTAAATTTCAAGGGAATGGAAGGTTGGAAGTATATATATAGATATCTATCTATATATATATATATATATATATAGATACATATATGTATATGTATATATATACATATAAATATATAAAATATATATATATATATATATATATATATATATATATATATATATATATATATATATATATATATTGGGCCATAATCTAAGTTGTACAAGTTTCTGGAATGAGGGAGTGTCAGATACATGGGTATAAGTGTATGGAATATCTAGAGGATTTGTCTAAATTTCAAGGGAATGGAAGGTTGGAAGTGACTAGATATATATATATATATATATTCTTGTTTGAGGTGTCAACATCAAGTTTTATCATCTTTCCAAGCATTTTTGACTTTAATTCTAGATTATGGAGGACCGCAAAGGTCTCTCACAATTTAGCTTCATACCATCATCAATGACATGATTGCATTCTTCAGCTACTTCTCCACAACCTCTAAGCAAGGCCCTACATCTCTGCAATCTACACATAATTTGTTTTACTCTTTTAACTAATCAAACATTATGGTAGGTTGGTACTGATATCTACCACTATGAAGGTGTTGAGAGGAAGTTTTCATCGTTTTCTTGTAGCCCATACTTAGACATAAGAGGCTGTGTATAATTTTATCATCAAACTGCCTTCATGCATTGTGGTTATTCAATAGAAAGCTATAGCTGGCATATAAGATGTTTATTTAGGATAGATAGCAGATTCATATGTCCCAAACAATCATTTGTTGTCAAACGAGATAATATTATATGTTATTGCACAAACTTCTTTATGATGGAAACTTTCCACTGCAACCCCATACCCTTATTTCTCATATTTCTCATATGAAACTAGCATAGTATTCATTGAATCCTATCCCTTATTATGTTGCTTGTATATATATTCAAGTATGTAGAGGTAGAGATTTTTTCTATGGCAAGATGTTGAATTAGTATATAAGAGGGTATAGGCAGCATATAAAGTGTTTATTTGGAACAAAAAAGTAACTTCGTATATACATGAATCATTTTTTTTAGATGAGATAGTATTATATGCCATAGCACAATATTCTTTTTGATGGAAAGATCTAATTTTAAATCCACATCCTTCTCATAGGAAAGTAGCCTAGTACTTGGGTGAATCACTAAGTTGTTTTCCCTTGTTATGTTGTTAGCACATATTGAATAAGTATGTAGAGGTTGAGATTGGTTCTATGATAGGATGTAGAATCAATAGATAACAGGTTATATGGCAGTTCCCTTATTGGGTGCCACCCCATCCCATCCCCCCAAAAAAGGAAAAGCACCCCTTGCTCCTAGCCATTCCATATTTTTTAGTGACCTCATTCCAAAGAAAAAATTTTGGGTGGTTGTCTTTCCAATATGGAAATGAGCCATAATATAAGATGTACAAGTTTTTCGAATGAGGAAATGTTAGAGACATGAGTATGAGTGTATGGAATATCTAGAGGCTTTGTCGTAATTTCAAGGGAATAGAAAATATATATATATATATATATATATATATATATTCTTGTTTGAGGTGTCAAAATCAACTTTTATCATCTTTCCAAGAATTTTTTAATTTACTTCCAAATTCTAGAGGACCACAAATGTCTCTCATATTTCAGCTTCTTACCAACATCAATGACATGATTACATTCTTCAGCTCCTTATTCATAGCCTCTAATTAGGTCCCTATATCTTTGTAATGTACCCATACCTTTTGCTCCTTTAACTGATCCAACATTATGGTAGGTTGGTTCTGCTATCTACCACTCTAAAGGTGCTGAGAGGGAGTTTTCATCATTCTCTTGGAGCTCATACTTAGATAGAAGAATTAGTGTGGATCAAATTTTTCCATGAGATGCTACCTATTTCTTATAGGCTTTGGTAATAAATTATGGATTGTGAGAATACATAGGGTGGTATGGAATTTTTTCCTTGCAAACCCCTCAATTCTTTTACGTCAAGTGACATTCACCTGATTTGGGATAATAGAGTTTTAATAATTACGAGTAGCTTCATCCTATCCTAAAGGTTGAGGAGTGAGGGAGGGATGGATGTAGTTGATAATTCATGGCTTAAGATGAATTGGAGAGGGTGACCAGTTGGGCCTCCCACCAATGCCTATTGAATGATTTTTATCAGCTCTAATAATTTTAAGGTTCTCCCTCTCAGTGGATTTATTAACTATCCAATCTATAATTTTATTGGTTGACCTTCTACTATGGCCAAAAGAGATGTTCATCCTAGCCTTAGCTTGTTCAAGTTAGGTTATCCTATTTTTTATAAACTAATCACTTTAGTTTCCCATGGATTTTCCTACTAGAATGTCAATGAGTAATTTGGAGCCCCATTCAACCTCTACTGAATAGATTATATTCCTGATGCAAAGTTGGATCCTTTATGTTGAAGCTCCGAAATTTTTACATATATATGTTTATGCCACAATGTCCCCAATAGTCTATCCTTTCAAGGATAGTGATAAAGCTTATTTGATGTAATGCTTACTGTGTACTTTTGGAGAGATGGAAATTGGATCACATCCACCTTAGTTGCACTTAGAAAAAGATAAGGTCCATGCTAATAGCCTAGACATGGGTGGGAATTAGTGTTTGTATGTCCACATGATGGGACATTAAATATAGACAATGCATTGACTACATGAATATGACGTTCACACCCACCCATCTAGATTTGGGTATGATATTGACCTGGGGATTCCTAAGATTGAGGATCCATAAAATGCACACAAATCACTGAGTTCTGAAATATAGAAATAGGAGATATACAACTTCAAGCTTCAAAAACTGGGAAGTTCATCTCAGACCTGGGTCTATATAGATTTGTGCACAGGGCAGGGGCATTAGAGCATGACACACATCAAAATTGACCCAATTATGGGATTCGTTGGGTTTGTTAATCATGAGGAGCTAGGAATGAATTTTGGAACCAAAAGGAAAGAAGAGAAATTATAGAAAGTCATTGAAGCAAGATTCCTATGCTGTTTGTAATGGGTCTCTAACACCCAAAAAATGTGGTAGCGTTGGTGTTTGTGGGTTTAGATGTATTTATTTCAAGAAATTTAGGATATAATGATTGTAATTTGTGTCTAAGGGGACAAGCTTGCCCCTATGTAATAAAGACAGAGAGATAATGTGCTCATAGGAGCCTTAGTATGTTTGTGGCATTAATCATTGGCTGGAAACCATGGTTTGGACTTGTGTGTTGCATTAAAGATTAGAGGAGGAGCTAATAAATAAAGAGATCGTGTTTGTGATGCCACAAGTTGTGTATTCATGTTAATTTCTAATCTACTAGAATTAGGTGTTAAATGTCTCTTGATTCCTCCAATTATAATGTTGTGTGTCATAATGTGTTTCTTAGTTGCTAATAACACTTTTTCAGATCTTGAGAAGTATTATTGGATTTACCTGTGGGCTAGAATAGGGTGCGCAAATCTACACATTAGTAGACTGAAGGTGTCTTCACCAATTTTTCAGATTTGTGCCTATAGTAGCCAGAGGATCTGCACCCATTTGTAGTTAGTTCTAGATTTGTGTAGTGTATAGTAAAAAAACTACATTAGTTTTGATATTAGAGCAACCACAAAAACATCCCAGAGGGGAATCCATTTGAACTAGGAAAGGATAAGCATGAGGAATGTTGGACTTAGAATGATGTGGATGAATCACTATGAAGACGAATGGTAATTGAAGCCCAATTCTAATAGGATGAGTCAGAAGATGAATAGGAGAATGTGGGAATCCTTGTTGGAGGTGTTGATCCCACAAAAAGTTAGCATCCTTGGGGTCATGTAATTTGCATCAAAATATTATCGTCTGATCTGCATTTCTTGTTCTTTAGTTAATTTGCTTCGTAGGAGGAATAAAGAAGTTTCCAATACTACAAAACTGTTGTGGATCCATGCATTGCCACAAAATTCACATGTTGTTATAGAATTGGCGCACTGCTATGGAATTGCTAAAGGAAAATGCATGGGAATTAATTGGGACAGTCAAAGGGAGATTCACCATGAATTGCCCGTGGGAATTCATTGAGACAACTCAGAAGGAGGTGAAGTGACACTAAGATTGTTGGAATACCACATGAAATTAACAGTTTGAGGGTTAGTTGTAAATCTAGTGAATTAACTGAAGAGAGTTTAGTTCCAACAATTTTCAATGGGAGAAGAGAAGGTTCATATCCAATTCTGAAACAGAAAATAAGATTTAGCTCCAACTCTACAATATAAGAAGGGGTTCAACTCCAATGAATTAAAATAAGAAGAAGAGAATGAATACCAGCTTATGTTTAGGGAAGTCTAAGACTGATAAGAATTTTGATCATGCTAGTCTAAAATAGTATGAATTGTGGATAGAATACAACCTCCAGGTTGCAATTCACAAGCCCAAATCAACATATTATTCAATAAGGGGTTAGGTTGTCCTTTTGTTTTATGTTATTTCCATTATTAATTATATCATATTTAGTTTTGTAGCACATGTATATTATGTTTGATTAAGTACACTACTTTTGTGGTTGTTTCACTCTACGAGTGCTAATCTAGTTTTGTCGTTGTATTAGGGAATTATAGAACCATATCATGCATCAAGTGGTATTAGAGCAAGGTTTAACTCTGGTTCAAAATTTGCAGAATTATTAGAACTAATTCTCTCTTGAAAGTTGATTTCCACATAATCAATTCTTGTGCAACTGTGCTAGCAAGGAAATAGGTAGAGGGTTGTTTCAACTTGAATTTGCTGGAAGAAGAGCGGTGTTAGGTAGTGTAGAAAGAAAATGAGTTCCTAACATATATAAAGATTATGACCTCTTTATCTTTAGGGACTCCACCAACCCTTTCCATCCCAAGGTTGCATTTGGTTGTTATGTTAAAGTGAAGTTTAATCATCTCATCTTTAGGAGGGATCCGAGTCACTTGAGGATTTGGAGTATCCTTTCTTTGTTCTCCTTTAATGGGACAATTTTTAATAATTTTTACATTAATACATCATTAGCTTATGAAACTAAGAGACTGTGTAAATGTTTCTGATCAAAATGCCTTCATGCATTGTGGTTATCCAATATAAAGTTAAAGGTAGCATATAAGATGTTTATTTAGGATAGATAACAACTTCATATGTTCCGAAAAATAATTTGTTTTCAAATGAGATAATATTATATGTTATTGCACAAACTTCTTTATGATGGAAACTTTCAACTGTAACCCCATACCCTTATTTTTCATATGAAGCTAGCATAGTATTCATTGAATCCTGTCCCTTGTTATGTTGCATGTATATATATTCAAGTATGTAGAGGTAGATATTATTTATATGGAAAGTTGTAGGATTAGTATATAATAGGGCATAGGAAACATATAAGAGGCAGTATATAAGAGGGAATTTCTTGGATTTTGATGGATTGGGACAATGGTGGATCATGTCTCTATGCTATTCCATTTAAGTTGTTGTTTGTCCTGTTGTTCCCATGCATTCATTATTCCAAAGTTATAAAGGATATGAAAATTGTATCTTGGTTGTTAGTATAACTGTCATCTTATTTTCTGAGTTTTCTATTTTCACATAAGACCTTCAATAAATGGAAGCACATCTCAATACAGTATGTAGGATCAAACTTTCATGCTTTGTAAAAATGTTCCAATTATTTATTATTTATATTTCTTGAAGTTTAATGGATTGGGTTATAATGGTGGACCATGTTTTGATGCTTTGATATTTTTCTGTTTAGGTAGTTGTGGTAGAATAGTGAAACTACGAGTTGTTATATGGTTTCTAGATAGTTAGCTTGGGATTGAATTTTTTCAATCAAATAACTTAAGATGGTAGTTAGCATGTTCAACATAAAACTTATTCATATGTTGTTGATGTATGGGGAGATGTTCTTTACCTATTCCTTGAGACAAAAAATGCTATCACAATGTCAGGAGACATTGGTGTGGAAAAAAACATTAAGCAAGAGCCACCTGGAAAAATTTAGGCATTACTTTAGATGAAGAGTTTCATTTTTCTTATCCTTATGTTTTTCACTATGATAGGTAGGTGAGGAAATATATATATTATTAATGTGATTTCATAAACATATATTTGGAAGTGAAGGATGTTTTGTTGGGGTTCTTGTTTAATTAGAACTAAAAGTTGACTTCTTGAAATCTAGGTAAGTTCTATACAATTATCATCTCACTTTAAGTATAAGATTCTTATTGATACATGCATTTCTTACAACCTTCATCCACAATTTCTCTTCTATGTTATTGATATTTACATGGTAAATGTGCCAATATCTAAATGGGTAGGACATGTACTCTCCTTAGGGTATGTATAGGTCAGCTAATGGGGTTTTACCATTCACCCTCCCCATTGTGATCATGGCAAAGTCCTAGGTCATGGTGATTGTAATATAGAGTTCTCAAAGTGGTTGGCATGAACCTCATAAGCCATGATGAGAACATGGGTGTGTAATAAGAACATAATTATGCTAAATCTCTAAGTCTCACCAACTCCAAATCAAAATCAATTTGCACTTTTCAAACTGCATCTTGTCAAATATAAATGAGACAATTTGTTTAGTAAATGGTTTTGTAAAAATTTTGAGCAAAAATAGGATTAATTGGTAAACATTTATAGAATAAAATTGTGATGCGATGAAAGAAAAAATGCATTCCTTGGGCTTTTGGTTAATGCATCTTTGCTTTGTAAAGAAGGTTGTTAATATTGAAATAATGTTTTTGGAACCTCAAAAGATCAACATTATTTTTTTGCTTGTTTTAAATTTATTAGCTTGAAATCATGTGGATTTATCCCTTTATCATCCTCTTCAGGGTACACTTTAAAATAGCAACACTTTTTAGTAACAACAACTTGATGATGTTTAGGACAACTAGTATGAACAAAATGGTAATAAGGGTGGCAATTTTCTTGCATAAATCTTGAGATTTGTCTCTGATTTTTGCCTAAAATTTTCCTTATGTAATTAAATTAGGTTTCTTAATTTTCATTCCTTTTTCTCATTATGTCATAGTTGTCATCTATTTAAAATTTATAGATATTTTTTATGCACATTTTCCTCTTACACTGTTGTTTTGTATATGCATATATACATGATTCCTGAGAGTAACCAGAAAGGGGATCTTCATCTTTACCGGGAATTGAATTTTCCTCTTGAGTGGAGAATGGAGAAGGTTCTTCTTAAGAAGTTGCTTGTAGAAACTTTCTTGATCTACTATAATAAAAATTATTGGATTTTTGGATTAGATGTTAGTCGGTTTGGTGCAATTAAAAATGGAGAGCCAGAAATCTGGTATGCTAATTCACCACTTGGCCCTTAAAACATGCAACTTAGTTTTCATTATTATGCCTAAGATTTTTCCTAAAGGTTGAATACTAAGCTACTAAGGTGTTCTCTTCTATGGTGGCATTTTATTTGCTTTCTTTATACAGGTCATCTAGCGACATGGTGGCCACTATCTCCCAACTAAAGAAAACTTGTTAGAGTTTCTAGTAGGGATTCTTATGATTTTTAATGTTATGATTATTTCACCTCATGGTTATTTTGGGAAAGCAAATGTTTTAGGAATGCTAGAAAAGACACTGGTGGATAGGTAAACAATTTTTTTGTAATTGCAATTCCCATTCCTTGATATCCTCTCTTTATTGTTTGATTGTATTTTGAATGTTTCTTTTGATTTTGTTTTTTCTTTTATCTGTGAAATTGAAAATACTTGGTATCATGTCCATTTAAACAACAACCAAAGCTTGAAGATGAAATTAGTATTACACTTAATTAATTGAAATCCTTCTAGCTGTTTTGTGTTAAAATATTTTTATGACTATTAGAAAAGTTTAATTTCATGTTGCTATTTGAGCACATGTTGTTTATATACTTGGCCAAGTTCGTGAGTTAGAGAATGAAATGTTGTTTCTAATAAAACAACAAGGACTAGACATCACACCTCAAATTATTTGTTTTTACAAGTTATCTACAACCTGAGCTTTTTAGCATGTAACTTAGTTGACATGATTGTGACTAAGCTTTACGTCAAGGTTGAATACTAAATTACTAAGGTGTTCTTATCTATGGTGACGTTTTATTTTCTATGTTTATACAGGTCCTCTAGCCACATAGTGGCCATTAAGCCCAACTAAAGAAAACGTGTTTGAGTTTCTTGCTTTTATGGGGGGGAATGGCTTTGACATTGTTGATGTTGAGGTATATGTCATATAAA
This sequence comes from Pinus tabuliformis, assembly GCA_031772625.1. Lineage (NCBI taxonomy): Eukaryota > Viridiplantae > Streptophyta > Pinopsida > Pinales > Pinaceae > Pinus > Pinus tabuliformis. The sequence goes on along the minus strand of CM062810.1, from coordinate 936,776,964 downwards.
TAATTTATAGTCTACTTTAGTTTATATTCTAGTGTTTATCATATTCGTATCTTATACTCTGCATTGTATCTTATTTTGTTTTTAGAAAAGGAACTTAGTATTGACGGTAAGAAGCAGGAATTGAAGAAAGAGGAGAACAATAACACTGGAGTGACAAATGCAAAAAGAGAGAGAGAAGAGAATCAGTCTAGTGATACCGTTAGAGCCAATATCCCACATAAGACATGCACATAGAGACTGATGGTCAAGTCTTCAGAGTTGGTGAATTCACCTGCAATGCCTTGGCAACACAATGATAATGTTTTGAAGTGATGAAACAATATTTCATGTGTAAATGGTAGTCCAACCATTACTAAGTTGGAAACTCAAATTGCAATACATGACATTTCATATAATATAATTTTTGTGGTTGAAATTATTTATAGTTACACCTGATATTGTCTAGTATTGTAATTAACATATGTAACTTTGTATGACATTTTTTTAATTTAGTCGCAAAATCATACTAATTAGTATATGTTGATTAATAATGAACACATAAAATCAATCTAAAACTACTAAATTAGTAGTTTATATTGATTAATGATGAACACAAGTAATATGAATATACAACTAAATTAGTCATTTATAATGATTATCAATAAAAGTAAACAAAATCAATATAAACTACTAAATTAGTTGTTTATATAATGAATATGAAACTACCAAGAAAAGATAAATAACTACTGCAAATGATAAATTTGTCATTACAAATGACGACTAAATTTTTCATATATACGACTATTAGTAGCTAGTTTAAAGTGTCTAATAACACGGCCGAAATTCAATCATATTTCTTTGGTCATTAATTGGTTTCAAGTGATGACTAAATTTTGCATAGATATGACTATTAGTAGCTAATTTACAGTATCTTATAACATGACCAACATTTTGGTCATTAATTGGTTTTCTGGGGTGATCATATAATAATATGTTTTTTGTATATTTGGTCATTAATTGTGGCAATTAATGACTAAATTAATGACCAAATTTATTGCTAAATATACCAATAAACGATAAATTGAGACAACCAATTAATGACTAAGCTAAAAATGACTAAAAGTTGGTCGTGTTATAAGATACTATAAATTAGCTACTACTGGTCACCGACTGAAAACTGGTCATTTATATGCAAATTTTAGTCATTTTTTAAGTAACTAATTATCCCTTTTGTACTAGTGTTTCCTTCATGAACTATTTCAGTCATGTCATCCTTTTCTTCATCAGAAAGTCGTCTTCTAATCCACATCTGGATTTTTTTCATATCACTGCCTCTTCCAAGTCATGTTTCCTTTAGGATCTTTCATCCAACCACATGAGTGCTAGTTGTAGGTGACATCTACAACTCTCTTTCAGTAGCCCTATATCAACCCATCCAGATGTTGTTCAAAAAAAAATAATGAACATCAAATCAAAGTTACCATTTTTTATGGCCCTTCATGATGATATCCGTTTGTAGCAACATCAACATCTTGCATACATATTGACACATCTCCAAGATATTCAATGTCAAGGGTATCTTCTCTTTCCATACTTCATCAAAGTCAAATTCATACATTTTCTATGTATATGTAATTTTCAATTCTTCTAGTTATCAAATGTTGGTTCCCTTTTCTTTGTGACCATAGTTGCGTCTTTCACAATCTCTTCTTTATTTCTTCACATATTTCTCCTCGAGAAATTCCATCCATAGTTCCTTCATATTTTTCAAACACCTCATATTTCATATGAGGACATATTATGTTTATTTCATCTTTTTAATATGTGAATCATTCCTTCATGCATCTTTTCAATGGAAGATATCCCTTTCCTTTGATTACACTCATAAGGTAGAGTATTCACCCAAGCCATTTGTAACACTACGATGACGTGAATTAATCTATTAAGCATATGCATACATACCTCTTTTCTCCTTTTGGCCATCTAGACTTCCTTCGGAAACTTCCTTTCCTTGATTGAGAGTACTTCCACCATCTTGACATGCTACACTCCTTTGTTACCATATCATCATTATTCCACACAATGAATCCCATACAAAGTGGAATTCTCAATGAGATACTTGCTTCTTCCATGAGAGGTGAACCTTCTAATGAAGATTCCAATGAAGGATCTTGATTATCCTCATCCTGCAAATGCTCCTTATGAGTGATGATGATGTATGATGAATTCTATGCTAGATGAATTTATTCTACCCATAAGTAATACTTATGCTTTCAATGAAGTTTCCAAGAGCTAATTCCTTCTATATGATGACTGCTACAATAATGTATACTTCTACTTCAACTATCTTTCAAGCTTTTATAAGTATTTATCAATCTCTTGCTTTAATCGTATGCTTCTAATATGATTTCATCTCCTAATGTGATGCATCCTATCATGCTTTCAACTATGATATATATCTTTCATGAAAACTATAAAAGAACATAGTGAAGGATATTATTTCAGTCATAGTAGTGATCTTTCACTTCCTCCTTATTTGATTTCTTATTTTCATTTTCTTCCACTTCTTTAGTGACATGGGCTTCTTCCCTTCGTCTTTTATTGTTTTCCATCTTGATCTTAGGACAATTTCTCTTATAGTGCCCATATTCATGAAAACCATCACAATGGATTTTTGACATATTCTTATTGTTCTTTTTCTGATGACTAAACGTTCCAAATTTTCCTTTCCTCCTAGCCATGGCAGCGAATTCTTGAACTTGCTTGTTTGCCTACATTGCTTTTTCCTTCAGCCTAGTTTCTTCCATATTACACAATTACCAAAGTTCATTGAATGGGGTAGCCAATGAATCTATGACATATCATGTGTGTTCGTGGCACACCAAACAGTATCCCTAATTTGACTACATATTGGAAAATACCTCTAAAAATCATTTGATTTAACCCAATACCTGTTGGCATTATGATGCATGTGTTGTACTTGATGGCAAACCACTCGTAGAAGAACATCTCACTTATCTATAACTAGATGAATCTACAAAAGAGATATCAGATGTGACTGAATGCATGGGATGCAAGACAGCTCAAAGGAATCAGATGACAGTTCTCAAGTAATGACAAGTTAGCTTTGCCATCAAGTCCAAAGGGGGAGACTGTTGGCATTATTAGACAAGTGTTAGTGCAGTAGGTCAGTAGCAAAGAATTGATGATCAGACTACAAAGAATGAAGAAGAAGAGTATATATGCAGGCTCAGAGTATATACGTAGGTTCACTATATACCAAGTAGGGTATACACACAGGTTATACGCAGGTTCGCTATATACCAAGTAGGGTATACACGCAGGTTATACACGCAGGTTCATATATACAAAGGAGCGTATACACATGGGATTTATGATCAAAAGTCGCGTATGCGTATGCATGCACTTTCATGCACGGAAAAGCGTGTACATGTGGGAAAGCTTATTTTTGGGTCCGTGGTATTTAGACCTATGGTTTTGGTCCTTGGTATTGCGTCCGAAGTATTGAACCCAAGTATTGGGTCCCTAGTATTGGTTTGTTATGGTTTTGGACCACGGTATTGAGCAAGGCCTAAGACTATAAAAGGAGAAGAAGATCATTAGGCAAAGGGATCGAAGAAGTCTTGAATATCTGATGAAGGATGAGATCCATTATGTAGGTTATGGGTTTATGATGCATTGCTTGATCTGAGCTAAGGAGGGATCTCACCAGTTGATGGAGAACAAGATCTAAGGATAGATCGGGATCAAATGGTTTGAAATGAACTATCTCCATATGGTTGATTATGTTTATTCTAGATCTGTATACTGATGCATGTAATGATCTGAACTGGGTATAACTTAAGCTTGAAATCGCCGCAAGTCGTGATTGAATATTTATAGATATGTACGCGAGTTGGCTTTGGTTAAAGTGCGTATGTATGCAGGTCTGGTTCATTGTAGTAGCATATACATTTTGAGCTATGATGTTTGAAGTTACAGGTGATTCTGGTTGTTGATGAGTTCTGATGATTGTTTATTGGTGTTAGTATTATGCATATTCAGATTGGTTGATTATGTTTAACTTCAGTATTGATGGATGAGATCTATAATGGATCAGGATTAGAATGACTCATCCTTATGTGATCTGATGAACTAGATCTGGTTCCTAACACACGTATTACCTTTGTATATGTAATGATCTGGGTATGTCTGAAGTTAGGAAGTGCAGCGAAGTTATGTATAAGTAATTAATGACATATACGCTGGTTCACTTTGGTGAAGTTGCGTATACACACTGGTTCGGCACTTCCAAGTAGCGTATGCACTTTGATGCATGATTTTGATGATATAGTTGGTTCTGAATATGGTTACAGAGTTCAGTGTTCTACTCTGTGTGTTCTGGTGACTGCATTTTGTTGACAGGGTCTCAGTGATTCAGTATTGGGTGATTCATAGATTGATGATGTTAGTATTGATTGTTTTTGTGCTTCAATGATATTGATGGGTCCAGTGTGAAAATTGGATGAAATGTGACCTTCATATTATAGTGTTGTGCTTCAGGAGTATCCATTTTGAAAATGTATGAAATGTGGTCCCTGGAGGATGAAAGGAGATTGCAGGCTGGTGCCTACGTACTAGTACATCAGCTAGTACAAGAGCAAAGGGGGTGGTAGCTCCCTTCTAGTAGCAGATAGAGAACGAGTGAAGATTGGAGCATTCGGTAGGCAGACACCTACGTACTTGGATCTGCTAGTACAAGAGCTAAGGGGGTTGTAGCTCCCATCCAGGAGAGTCTGTAAAACGAGAGAGGGTTGTAGCTCTCTGTAGGTAGAAGCCTACGTACTGGTATAAGACTACACCAATACAGAACTATTGTAAAATGAAGTTTCTTATTAAAAGAAGATAGAGACGACTTGCAGCAGGTGGTTTTCACCCACATTAGGTTTCCACCTTATATCATGGTGTTCATGTGTGCTTCTTGTGTGTGATGATCTGTTCAGTTTTACAGCACCTACTTACTATACATATGGTTAATGAAGTTCTGATGCACTAACTAAAGATCAACATTTAATGGATTAACTGAATCATAAGTATTCAGGATATATGCTAGTTGCATTAGACACAGTTGCGTATACACGCGGGTTCCATTAACTGAAGTAGCGTATATGTATCTAAGTATGGAAATGAAAAAGTTTTATTGATTTGATAATACTGATTCACCCCCCCCCCCTCTCAGTATTATTTCCAACAATTGGTATCAGAGCAGGTCCTTTGGTAGAAGCTTGATCGCTTAAAGGATATCCGTGGAACAATGGGAAAGAAGCTTAAGAAAGCGCCTAAGAAGAAAAAGACATCTCAGAAGAAATATGACAGTGGGAGCATCGATTGCGGATTATGTGGAAGAAGCACTTCAGGTTCAGAATCACTTCAGAATGAAGATGAACAAGATCTATCAGGTATGAATTTTTTATCCTCTGGTATCCATCCATGTGAAGATGATGAAAGTGATAGCGAAGCAACTGAATTTTCTCTTATGGGTGAGCAAGAAAGATATCAAATAGAGGCAGTATTTAGAAGGCTTACAGACAAAATTAAAGAACAACAAGATCTATTGAACAAAAGGGAATGTGCTTTCAAAGAAGAAGTCACCAAACTAAAAGCTCAACTAGAGGAAGGAAACAAGGTAAGGAAGTTACTCAAGGACAAGGAAAATCAATGTCAAAAGTTGCAGGATGAAGTGACATCATTAAGAAATGAAGTAAATGAAAGAAGCACAACTATCAAGAAACTTAGAGATAGATCCAGTTACTGTGGAGGGCTTGAAGCTACGATCCTCTCGCTAAAGGAAGATCTTGAAGAATCAAAGAAGCAGAAAAAAGAACTACTTTAAGCTCTTGAAAAACAAGAAAACGAAGTTATTGAACTAAGACATCAGTTGGAAGAAGAAATAAAAGTTGAAGAAAACATGAAGAAGCAGCAGCTTGAAAGGGAAGAGCAACTTCAGGCTGAGGTAAATATTTTAAATGATAAATTAGAAGAAAAGGATAAGCTCTTACGATTTCAAGATAGTTCTAAGATCTTGGATGATATTCTTAGTAGTCAAAAGTCTCCTGCTATCAAAACTGGTCTTTTTTTTCATGAATCTATTGAAGGTGAATCTAGTTCAGAAAATAAGACAAGGAACTCTAATGCAAAATCTGAAATGCTCAACAAGGAGATGAAAGGTCGACCCCATCAACAACCAAGGAAAGAAATTCTTCAAAGAAAATCTTTTACTCCTCCAATGAATAAGGTTGAATGTTATGTATGTCATAATATTGGACATGTTGCAACCAGATGCAGAAGAAGAATGGTTCAAGACCATCACACAGAAAGATCATCACAGTCTAGGTACTTTAAAGGATATTGTTTCTCTTGCAATATGTTTGGTCACAAAGCTGTTGATTGCTACAGAAGGAATATGAAACAGGTAAGATGTTATGCCTGTAACAAACTTGGACATATAGCAAAGGAATGCAGGAACAAAGTACAAGCACCATACCAAAAGGAGAAAACATCATCACGCTTGAAGATATGGAAAAAGAAGGAAGTTCCGTCAGAAAAATGTGGCACTGCACAGACACAGCACAAAACAGGCATCACAGACTCAGGGGAGCTGAATGTGTAAAACTTCAGCGTCCTAAATCTCATACGCAAGTTGCATAAAGGGAAATCATGTATATATGCTAGTTAGACACTTCACAGTCGCGTATATGTCAGTCTGAGGAAAAGCAGAAGGGACAGGCTCAGAAAAAGGGTCTGGTATGATTCAGTCTATTTGCTCTGTTTGATAATGGTTACAATCTGCTAGTGATGTGTGGAAATGTCTTGATACTCATAAGATGTTTAGAAGTTTTCTTGATCCTAACTTGATGATGATGATGTCGTGAGACTTCTTGTTGATATATGCATGATCAGATCTGACAGTAAACAGATGGCACAGGTTCAGGGGGAGTCTATGTTTTGAATAATGCATTGTTGGCATTATGGTTAGTAGTCCTTGGTGATAATACTTATATGGCTAAATGATATATCTTGCTATGAGTTATCCATGAAAAAATCTCATATGATTCTTGGGGTTACATAGTTGATGTTCAGATCAGATTTGTGGTTGATTCTCTGATGATGAATATATGGTGTTTACATGGTGAGCTTCATAAGGATAAGGAGAAGTACAAAGCTTGAATACACATCTTATTTAGTTGATGATGAGCTACTCATACGCTGCTGTCATCTTATGCATAAAGATCATATAATACAGTTATGATGCAGGATTCCTATAGTTCTTGGCGCTCATGTGGATGAGGATTGTTGATGTTGATGATATAAAGAAATCTTGACAAAAGATTTGGAGCTCAAGACACATAATGCTGGATACATGAATGATTACTCAAAGTTGCATTGTTGGAGACATGATGATGATGAGTTCTTAACTATATGATGATAGGTTGATACTTACATATGTTGATTGATGCAAATGTTCCCATAGTGATGATACTTGGATCATGCAGATCTTGATGATGATGATATGACCATGGTGTTGTTCACAAATGGTATAATGATTTTATGATAATGAGCTGATATCTATATGCAGACATACCTTGTTACAGGACATTTACAGGTCGCTGATCTGGAAGTGGTTGTACGCGAGTTTTATGAGGGACATCCGCGTATATATGCATGTTTCTGTGGATACAGTCGCATATATTTTGGAAATCAGTGGACCAGACTCAGGATGAGAAAAGTCTGTTATGGATCTGACAAAGACCATCTCGAACAGGTGCAGAAGGAGAACATGGTAGCTGACCTGAATGATGATTGACAGATTCTGCTGATGACTCTCATAGAATTGTTTTAAATATTTCGTCTCTATGTCATGTATATCTTTTCTTATCAAGGTCATGTAACGGCCTATGTTGGTTTCCCCACTATGCCTGGGAAGAATAATGTAATGTACTTATTTGTCATATGTAAAATTCTGGTATATCACCACTTGGTTGGGAGATGGATGTATGTATGAGTCTTTGGTGCTAGGAAGGTCACTTATGATGTATAGAGTCATGTTCTTTCTTGTAGAACATCGTTTTGCAGATCTTGCCTACAGTCAGGGGGAACATGAACAACACACTTCAGTAGAACAAAGCATTCAACATGTACTCAGCAGGAGCATGGAAAGATTGACACATTTTGGCATATACAAAGGGGGATCTCATTTAGAGATTTCAGCAGGTACTCAGGGGGAGTATGGATAGCAGAATGTTTATCAAGGAAAGAGAATATCTTGGTCCGCCCTTTGCCCTTGATGTCAAAGGGGGAGAGAAACTTCGTGTTGTTGCCATCAAGTCCAAAGGGGGAGATTGTTGGCATTATGATGCATGTGTTGTACTTGATGGCAACCCACTCGTAGAAGAACATCTCACTTATCTATAACTAGATGAATCTACAGAAGAGATATCAGATGTGACTGAATGCATGGGATGCAAGACAGCTCAAAGGAATCAGATGACAGTTCTCAAGTAATGACAAGTTAGCTTTGCCATCAAGTCCAAAGGGGGAGACTGTTGGCATTATGAGACAAGTGTTAGTGCAGCAGGTCAGTAGCAAAGAATTGATGATCAAACTACAAAGAATGAAGAAGAAGAGTATATATGCAGGCTCAGAGTATATACGCAGGTTCACTATATACCAAGTAGGGTATACACATAGGTTATACGCAGGTTCACTATGTACCAAGTCGCATATATATGCAGGTTCGTTATATACCAAGTAGGGTATACACGCAGGTTATACACGCAGGTTCATATATACAAAGGAGCATATATACGCGGGATTTATGATCAAAATTCGCGTATGCGTATGCACACACTTTCATGCACGGAAAAGTGCGTACATGTGGTAAAGCTTATTTTTGGGTCCGTGGTATTTAGACCTATGGTTTTGATCCTTGGTATTGCGTCCAAAGTATTGAACCCAAGTATTGGGTCCCTAGTATTGGTTTGTTATGGTCTTGGACCATGGTATTGAGCAAGGCCTAAGACTATAAAAGGAGAAGAAGATCATTAGGCAAGGGGATCGAAGAAGTCTTGAATATCTAATGAAGGATGAGATCCAGTATGCAGTTTATGGGTTTATGATGCATTGCTTGATCTGAGCTAAGGAGGGATCTCACCAGTTGATGGAGAACAAGATCTAAGGATAGATCGGGATCAAATGGTTTGAAATGAACTATCTCTATATGGTTGATTATGTTTATTCTAGATCTGTATACTGATGCATGTAATGAACTGAACTGGGTATAACTTAAGCTTGAAAACGCCACAAGTCATGATTGAATATTTATAGATATGTAAGCGGGTTGGCTTTGGTTAAAGCGTGTATGTACACAGGTCTGGTTCATTGTAGTAGGGTATACATTTTGAGCTATGATGTTTGAAGTTACAGGTGATTCTGGTTGTTGATGAGTTCTGATGACTGTTTACTGGTGTCAGTATTCTGCATATTCAGATTGGTTGATTATGTTTAGCTTCAGTATTGATGGATGAGATCTATAATGGATCAGGATCAGAATGACTTATCCTTATGTGATCTGATGAACTAGATCTGGTTGCTAACACACGTATTACCTTTGTATATGTAATGATCTGGGTATGTCTGAAGTTAGGAAGTGCAGTGAAGTTATGTATAAGTAATTAATGACATATACGCTGGTTCACTTTGGTGAAGTTGCGTATACACGGTGGTTCGGCACTTCCAAGTAGCGTATGCACTCTGATGCATGATTTTGATGATATAGTTGGTTCTGAATATGGTTACAGAGTTCAGTGTTCTGCTCTGTGTGTTCTGGTGACTGCATTTTGTTGACAGGGTCTCAATGATTCAGTATTGGGTGATTCATATATTGATGATTTTAGTATTGATTGTTTTTGTGCTTCAATGATATTGATGGGTCCAGTGTGAAAATTGGATGAAACGTGGCCTTCAGATTATAGTGTTGTGCTTCAAGAGTATCCAGTCTGAAAATGTATGAAATGTGATCCCTGGAGGATGAAAGGAGATTGCAGGCCGGCGCCTACGTACTAGTACATTAGCTAGTACAAGAGCAAAGGGGGTGGTAGCTCCCTTCTGGTAGTAGCTAGAGAACGAGTGAAGATTGGAGCATTCGGTAGGCAGACACCTACGTACTTGGACACGCTAGTACAAGAGCTAAGGGGGTTGTAGCTCCCATCCAGGAGAGTCTAGAAAACGAGAGAGGGTTGTAGCTCTCTGCAGGTAGAAGCTTGCGTACTGGTATAAGACTGCACCAGTACAGAACTATTGTAAAATGAAGTTTCTTATTAAAAGAAGATAGAGATGACTTGCAGCAGGTGGTTTTCACCCACATTGGGTTTCCACCTTATATCATGGTGTTCATGTGTGCTTCTTGTGTGTGATGATCTATTCTGTTTTACTGCACCTGCTTACTATACATATGGTTAATGAAGTTCTGATGCACTAACTAAAGATCAACATTTAATGGATTAACTGAATCATAAGTATTCTGGATATACACTAGTTGCATTAGACACAGTTGCGTATACACGCGGGTTCCATTAACTGAAGTAGCGTATATGTATCTAAGTATGGAAATGAAAAAGTTTTATTGATTTGATAATACTGATTCACCCCCCCCCCCCCCACTCAGTATTATTTCCAACAATTGGTATCAAAGTAGGTCCTTTGGTAGAAGCTTGATCGCTTGAAGGAGATCCGTGGAACAATGGGAAAGAAGCTTAAGAAAGTGCCTAAGAAGAAAAAGACATCTCAGAAGAACTATGACAGTGGGAGCATCGACTGGGGATTATGTGGAAGAAGCACTTCAAGTTCAAAATCACTTCAGAATGAAGATGAACAAGATCTATCTGGTATGAATTTTTTATCCTCTGGTATCCATCCATGTGAAGATGATGAAAGTGATAGCGAAGCAACTGAATTTGCTCTTATGGGTGAGCAAGAAAGATATCAAATAGAGGCAGTATTTAGAAGGCTTACAGACAAAATTAGAGAACAGCAAGATCTATTGAACAAAAGGGAATGTGCTTTCAAAGAAGAAGTCACCAAACTAAAAGCTCAACTAGAGGAAGGAAACAAGGTAAGGAAGTTACTCAAGGACAAGGAAAATCAATTTCAAAAGTTGCAGGATGAAGTGACATCATTAAGAAATGAAGTAAATGAAAGAAGCACAACTATCAAGAAAATCAGAGATAGATCCAGTTACTATGAAAGGCTTGAAGCTACGATCTTCTTGCTAAAGGAAGATCTTGAAGAATCAAAGAAGCAGAATAAAGAACTACTCCAAGCTCTTGAAAAACAAGAAAACGAAGTTCTTGAACTAAGACATCAGTTGGAAGAAGCAAGAAAAGTTGAAGAAAACATGAAGAAGCAGCAGCTTGAAAGGGAAGAGCAACTTCAAGCTGAGGTAAATATTCTAAATGATAAATTAGAAGAAAAGGATAAGCTCTTACGATTTCAAGATAGTTCTAAGATCTTGGATGATATTCTTAGTAGTCAAAGGTCTCCTGCTATCAAAACTGGTCTTGGTTTTCATGAATCTATTGAAGGTGAATCTAGTTCAGAAAATAAGACAAGGAACTCTAATGCAAAATCTGAAAGGCTCAACAAGGAGATGAAAGGCCAACCCCATCAACAACCAAGGAAATAAATTCTTCAAAGAAAATCTTTTACTCCTCCAATGAATAATGTTGAATGTTATGTATGTCATAATATTGGACATGTTGCAGCCAGATGCAGAAGAAGAATGGTTCAAGACCATCACACAGAAAGATCATCACAGTCCAGGTACTTTAAAGGATATTGTTTCTCTTGCAATATGTTTGGTCACAAAGTTGTTGATTGCTACAGAAGGAATATGAAACATGTAAGATGTTATGCCTGTAACAAGGTTGGACATATAGCAAAGGAATGCAGGAGCAAAGTACGAGCACCATACCAAAAGGAGAAAACATCATCACGCTTGAAGATATGGAAAAAGAAGGAAGTTCCATCAGAAAGATGTGGCACCGCACAGACACAGCACAACACAGACATCACAAACTCAGGGGGAGCTGAAAGTGTAAAACTTCAGTGTCCTAAATCTCATACGCAAGTTGCATAAAGGGAAATCGTGTATATACGCGAGTTAGACACTGCACAGTCGCGTATATGTCAGTCTGAGGAAAAGCAGAAGGGACAGGCTCAGAAAAAGGGTCTGGTATGATTCAGTCTATTTGCTCTGTTTGATAATGGTTACAATCTGCTAGTGATGTGTGGAAATGTCTTGATACTCATAAGATGTTTAGAAGTTTTCTTGATCCTAACTTGATGATGATGATGTCGTGATACTTCTTGCTGATATATGCATGATCAGATCTGACAGTAAACAGATGGCACAGGTTCAGGGGGAGTTTATGTTTTGAATAATGCATTGTTGGCATTATGGTTAGTAGTCCTTGGTGATAATACTTATATGGCTAAATGATATATCTTGCTATGAGTTATCCATGACAAAATCTCATATGATTCTTGGGGTTACATAGTTGATGTTCAGATCAGATTTGTGGTTGATTCTCTGATGATGCATATATGGTGTTTACATGGTGAGCTTCATAAGGATAAGGTGAAGTACAAAGCTTGAATACACATCTTCTTTACTTGATGATGAGCTACTCATATGCTGCTATCATCTTATGCATAAAGCTCATATAATATAGTTATGATGCAGGATTCCTATAGTTCTTGGCGCTCATGTGGATGAGGATTGTTGATGTTGATGATATAAAGAAATCTTAACAAAAGATCTCGAGCTCAAGATACATAATGCTGGATACATGAATGATTACTCAAAGTTGCATTGTTGGAGACATGATGATGATGATTTCTTACCTATATGATGATAGGTTGATACTTACATATGTTGATTGATGTAGATGTTCCCATAATGATGATACTTTGATCATGCAGATGTTGATGATGATGAGATGACCATGGTGTTGTTCACAAATGGTATAATGATTTTATGATAATGATTTGATATCTATATGCAGACATACCTTGTTACAAGACATTTACAGGTTGCTGATCTGGAAGTGGTTGTACGCGAGTTTTATGAGGGACATCCGCGTATATACGCATGTTTCTGTGGATACAGTCGCGTATATTTTGGAAATCAGTGGGCCAGACTCAGGATGAGAAAAGTCTGTTATGGGTCTGACAGAGACCATCTAGAACAGGTGCAGAAGGAGAACATGGTAGCTGATCTGAATGATGATTGACAGATGCTGCTGATGACTCTCATAGAATTGTTTTAAATATTTCGTCTCTATGTCATGTATATATTTTCTTATCAAGGTCATGTAACGGCCTATGTTGGTTTCCCCACTATGCCTGGGATGAATAATGTAATGTACTTATTTGTCATATGTAAAATTCTGGTATATCCCCACTTGGTTGGGAGATGGATGTATGTATGAGTCTTTGGTGCTAGGAAGGTCACTTATGATGTATAGAGTCATGTTCTTTCTTGTAGAACATCATTTTGCAGATCTTGCCTACAGTCAGGGGGAGCATGAACAACACACTTCAGCAGAACAGAGCATTCAACATGTACTCAGAAGGAGCATGGACAGATTGATACATTTTGGCATATACAAAGGGGGATCTCATTCAGAGATTTCAGCAGGTACTCAAGGGGAGTATGGATAGCGGAATGTTTATCAAGGAAAGAGAATATCTTGGTTCGCCCTTTGCCCTTGATGTCAAAGGGGGAGAGAAACTTCGTGTTGTTGCCATCAAGTCCAAAGGGGGAGATTGTTGGCATTATGATGCATGTGTTGTACTTGATGGCAACCCACTTGTAGAAGAACATCTCACTTATCTATAACTAGATGAATCTACAGAAGAGATATCAGATGTGACTGAATGCATGGGATGCAAGAGAGCTCAAAGGAATCAGATGACAGTTCTCAAGTAATGACAAGTTAGCTTTGCCATCAAGTCCAAAGGGGGAGACTGTTGGCATTATGAGAAAGTGTTAGTGCAGCAGGTCAGTAGCAAAGAATTGATGATCAGACTACAAAGAATGAAGAAGAAGAGTATATATGCAAGCTTAGAGTATATACGTAGGTTCACTATATACCAAGTAGGGTATACACACAGGTTATACGCAGGTTCACTATGTACCAAGTCGCGTATATACGCAGGTTCACTATATACCAAGTACGGTATACACGCAGGTTCATATATACAAAGGAGCATATACACGCGGGATTTATGATCAAAAGTCGCGTATGCGTATGCATTCACTTTCATGCACAGAAAAGCGCGTACATGTGGGAAAGCTTATTTTTGGGTCTGTGGTATTTAGACCTATGGTTTTGGTCCTTGGTATTGTGTCCGAAGTATTGAACCCAAGTATTGAGTCCCTAGTATTGGTTTGTTATGGTTTTGGACCATGGTATTGAGCAAGGCCTAAGACTATAAAAGGAGAAGAAGATCATTAGGCAAGGGGATCGAAGAAGTCTTGAATATCTGATGAAGGATGAGATCCAGTATGCAGTTTATGGGTTTATGATGCATTTCTTGATCTGAGCTAAGGAGGGATCTCACCATTTGATGGAGAACAAGATCTAAGGATAGATCAGGATCAAATGGTTTGAAATGAAATATCTCCATATGGTTGATTATGTTTATTCTAGATCTGTATACTGACGCATGTAATGATCTGAACTGGGTATAACTTAAGCTTGAAATCGCCGCAAGTCATGATTGAATATTTATAGATATGTACGCGGGTTGGCTTTGGTTAAAGCGCGTATGTACGCGGGTCTGGTTCATTGTAGTAGCGTATACATTTTGAGCTATGATGTTTGAAGTTACAGGTGATTCTGGTTGTTGATGAGTTCTGATGACTGTTTACTGGTGTCAGTATTATGCATATTCAGATTGGTTGATTATGTTTAGCTTTAGTATTGATGGATGAGATCTATAATGGATCAGGATCAGAATGACTTATCCTTATGTGATCTGATGAACTAGATCTGGTTGCTAACACACGTATTACCTTTGTATATGTAATGAGCTGGGTATGTCTGAAGTTAGGAAGTGCAGCGAAGTTATGTATAAGTAATTAATGACATATACGCTAGTTCGCTTTGGTGAAGTTGCGTATACACGGTGGTTCGGCACTTCCAAGTAGCGTATGCACTCTGATGCATGATTTTGATGATATAGTTGGTTCTGAATATGGTTACAGAGTTCAGTGTTCTGCTCTGTGTGTTCTGGTGACTGCATTTTGTTGACAGGGTCTCAATGATTCAGTATTGGGTGATTCATAGATTGATGATGTTAGTATTGATTGTTTTTATGCTTCAATGATATTGATGGGTCCAGCGTGAAAATTGGATGAAACATGGCCTTCAGATTATAGTGTTGTGCTTCAGGAGTATCCAGTCTAAAAATGTATGAAATTTGGTCCCTGGAGGATGAAAGGAGATTGCAGGTCGGTGCCTACGTACTAGTACATCAGCTAGTACAAGAGCAAAGGGGGTGGTAGCTCCCTTCTAGTAGCAGCTAGAGAACGAGTGAAGATTGGAGCATTCAGTAGGTAGACACCTACGTACTTGGATCTGCTAGTACAAGAGCTAAGGGGGTTGTAGCTCCCATCCAGGAGAGTCTGGAAAACGAGAGAGGGTTGTAGCTCTCTGCAGGTAGAAGCCTGCGTACTGGTATAAGACTGCACCAGTACAGAACTATTGTAAAATGAAGTTTCTTATTAAAAGAAGATAGAGACGACTCGCAGCAGGTGGTTTTCACCCACATTGGGTTTCCACCTTATATCATGGTGTTCATGTGTGCTTCTTGTGTGTGATGATATGTTCTATTTTACTGCACCTGCTTACTATACATATGGTTAATGAAGTTCTGATGCACTAACTAAAGATCAACATTTAATGGATTAACTGAATCATAAGTATTCAGGATATACGCTAGTTGCATTAGACACAGTTGCGTATACACGCGGGTTCCATTAACTGAAGTAGCGTATATGTATCTAAGTATGGAAATGAAAAAGTTTTATTTTTGATAATACTGATTAACCCCCGCCCCCCCTCTCAGTATTATTTCCAACACTACCAATACACCTTACCAATTTAAAAAACCCCCACTTTCACTAGATATTGTAGGTATCCATTTTTTCATTAACATTTTTTATACCCCATTATATATTTTCATTAACTTTGAGCTCTATTTTTTATAACTGCTAATATAAAAACCCTTTACCCCCTAATATATGCTCAATATATTATGTCATTTTTTCCTCAATATAGATCCCCCAATATGAACCCACGTGGTATGGTATTTCTCCCTTTAGTGAATCCCCCATGGGGGTAGCTTCCTTCTTTCCATAGATGCTTGATGTAAATTTCTCCATTCCTCTGGTAGTGCATTGAGCACTATGGTGATCATTTCTTTATCAGACATTATTTTTCCCAACTCTTGTAGTTAGTCTCTTATTTCTAATACCCTCATAAAGTATGAGGCTATTCCATCTTCCTTTGATATCTTCATCTTGTAGAGTTCTTGTCTTAATGATATCACTTCTCTAGTAGTACTTACGAAGAACAATTCTACTAGCTTCTCATATATTTCTTTTGATGTCTCCAACTTTGATACATATGGTATGAGGGGATATTTGATGGATTCTATAAGGATCCTTTGAGACCTTACTTCCCCTTTCATGTACTTTGCTAGAGCTTGAGCCTCTTCCTTTTGAGATTTAGTGATTGAACCCTTAACATGGTCAATCACTTCAATTTCTATGAGGATCAAATCTGTCCTCTTCTTCCATGCAAGAAATTTTGATGACCTAACTAATTTGTTGCTTTCCTTGCAAAATGAATTGTTTTTAATAGATTCAGATGTGGACATAAAGATACTTACTTGTGAATATGCTCCTTGATGATAATATCTTCAAATTGATGCCTTCTTGATTTTGATGATGATGTTGATAATAAAATATGTCTTCTTGATGAAGATGTCTTCCTTCAAAAGTTATCCTTCAAAGAGAGTGAGATCACCTTGGTTCCTTGATGATGACAACACATTTCTCCTTTATGAGCTTCCCTTTCTCAAATTCAACTTCAGTCAAATTTTCCTTCCAGTAGTTGCATCTTCTTCATCGACTTCTTTTTCAACCTCTACAATTTTCGATCACTGCAGAAACCCTAGTTTTTGCATGTGTGGGAGAAAGACAAAGATTTTACCCTTCTCTCTTCTTCGATTGGATAGAGGTTTTTCTTTTACAACTCGACTTGAAATATGTATTGTCTTTCACTTTTTTTTTATCCTCCTTAGGTGACTATAATAATTAGACTTCAGATGCAATAAATGAGCCCTAATATCCTCACGTGTGTCAATAAGAATACCCCAAGACAAACCCAAAATTACTCCAATCCTTCTAGTGATTCAGCCCTTGAGTATCCTTCTTCAAGCTTCCTTTCCTTGTCTTGTCACATTAGATCTGATTCTCTAGGAGCAACTATATTAGGCGATTTCTCTTACTTTGATAACTACTTGTGATGTATTTTTACTTTATTAGCTTCTTCTTTTACTTGATTATATTTAGTGCTCTTTTCATGAAACAACTACCAAACCATAAAGAACGGAATAACAAGAGAACACAATATATAAGTATCAGTTTCTTATGGATTTTATGTTTCATATTGTAAATATCTTTCATATCTTTAGCTACATGCAAGGTGGCATGTCAATCAATCCAATCCTCACATGGTTTCCCTAGAAGCATGACTGCACCTAACAGTGCAGATTTCCAACTCAATTAGATAGAGATCGTGTGGGATTGAATTAGTAATTTTTAGAATTCAGTATGTAGTGTGTGGTGTTCAAAATAAATAAATTTCAGTGTGCAATAGATCAGCAGTTATTTGAGTTTGGATTCCAGTTGCAGTATGTAGTTTGGTTTGCTTATAGTGAAATAAGTTGCAGGAGATGGGAAGAAGAACATTTGTTGACTATTGACTCCACTAGCCTAATGGATTAAGCATTGTTGTACTTACTTTTACTTGAAGCAGGTGATAGTTTGGTTTTAGTTTGCATCTTACATATTTCAAAGTGCAGAATAGGTTTCAGGCCACATATTACAAGTTTGAGAATGTAGATGATTAATTTTCTTATGGCAGGACTCCATGGCCAACAGAATCAAGGCAATTGGTCTACTAGTTCTATGCATCCCACAGGTTGAAGAGGGCACCAGTTGGAACCTAATGTTGTAACTTTTTCTGAGACCCTTAAAAGTTACAATTTTTTTTTTCGAAAATTCCTTGTTTATTCCCTAGCCAAATCTTTCGGAATATACAGATTTGATGAAGCAAATAGTTCCTATGTATTTTTTTGTGCCATTTTTAGTTTTGAAATTAAATAAATTTAATTTTATAAAATTATATATTACATATATTTTATAAAATTATTTATTTAATTTATTAGAACTTTTTATTTAAAAATAAATATCGGGCCAAACCAAATTTCCAAATCCATGTTATATACGTTATCCAACAAAAACAACTCACAAGTCAAATCAAACCAATGTACCCACCATGCATTTCACACATTAAAGGGAAGATTTTACACATATTTTTTAAATGAGCTTACAGGTGAAAGATTGAAGGAAGAGGAGGCTAGGTCAGCAATCAAAATATATCCTCATGTAGGTAAAAATGAAGATACATGTTTCAGAAGTACATTTAAAAACCAAATCATCCTGGTGTTATAAAGAGATTTCCTCCCTGTGAAATAATTTTACAGAGGTGAAAATGAAATTTTACGAAGCAGACAAATGATTGTTTTTTTGCTATGGTATAAGAAGAAAAATAATTATAAAGAGGGAAAATGTACATGAAGAGAAAATTTGGATAATTTCTTATCCAAAATTTTTATAGAAGTAAAAAAAGGGGGAGATGAGAAGATATCTTCATGATTTACCAAACATGGTTGGAGATATGGTTTTCAAAACCATGGGATAAAAAAACAATAGATGGTTTCCAAAGAAAAATGAGAATTATTTAAGAAGTTTCATTCATTCATAAGTGCACCAAAAGTGGCCAAAACTAAATATGAAAACAATGGATGGTTTTGGATAAATGTTTGTAAATTTCATATATGAAATTCATAAATAAATAAATGCTACAATGGAGAGGTATAACAAAACATGGATTTCAAATAATGAATGGTTTTACGGGATAAAATCATTTGAGGAAATATTTTGAGTTTTCTTTTATGGAATTCATTGAAATATGGAAATATGATTTTATAAATTTTTAGGAAATATTTTTATCAAAATATCTTATTCCCAAAAATTTAAGATTTGTATTTTTGAAAATTAAAGAGTGACAAAAAAATCAATGATTTCCAAATCATTTTCAAATTTCTCGACAATGGTTAAGCACCTAAAGGATAATTAAGATAATTGAATTATCAAAGAATTTTATCAAATGACAGGGGATTAATCAATTCTATAAAAAGGGATCAATCAACCAGATTATGGGTATAGTAACCAAGTTTTAGGGAGCAGCTTCAAAATCCTCCAAATTTTGAGGCAAAAGATCAAGGAAGACTTGTGACAAACAATGGGCAACCAATTTCCAAAATAAAGGAAATCAATCAGCAATTACTGAGCCAATTCCCAGATTTGGAGGCACAAGACTTTCAATCAACTCCATATTTCCTGTTGTTTTTCAGAGATTCTTTTTATTTTAGTATATTGTTCATAATTTTATTCCAAAAATCTAGACACGGTTAGCTGGATGTAATGTTCTATATATTGTTTCAATTTCAATGTAAAGGGGTTGGATTTGGATTCCAAAACCCTGCCATTTTTGTAAAGACTTTTATTACAAGAATTTTAATTAAAGTATTATGGCTTTAGTTTCATGACAAAAATTGTTTCTCATGTATGTCTTTCCCTATTATTTCATAATTTGTTTTTATGTATGTTCAAGGTAACATAGGAGTTAGGAAAGGCTAGGTTTGAGTATCAACCTCCTTGACGGCCCACTACAAAGTTATCATCTACACTGAGATTAGCTAATTGAACAATCTGTTTAAATTAGCTCCTCTGCATCATTTAATTTTTTCATGTTGTCATGTCTTTCATGTATATCTATTTGGATGTAGAATTCTTCTACATGCATCTACTATATTTGGTTGATTAAGTAATTCAGTATGAATACTTAATTATCTGATTTCTCTTCTATTCATCCATCAAACTCTTTAAGCTATGTTATTCTGTTGGAAATCGACATTGGCACTTTAATCAAGTTTCTGCAAGAAAGGAGTTTATTTATGAGAAGAGATTGGATAATCATCACTGACTAACTACAACAAATCATAGATCTGATCATTGTGCTTCAAAGGTTATTGTCTAGTGATAGTGAACAGTGTTAAAAAAAAATCGTCATAACACTTGAGGGAGCCCCCTTTGGTTCAAGGGCCAGCTTGAACCTAAAGTTTGGTCGAGTTGGTTTCTTGGCACAGTTTCGTAGCCAAGAACTGCCTTCGAGAAACATATACAACAGGAAGGAACGTTGGGATTTCTTGGATGCCATTTATTGGTCAGGTCTTAATCAAATAGAGATTTATTTCATAATTCAGGATGCTTCAAAGTTGGTAAGATCTTGTTAATGGCTATCTATCCAGCCTATATTGAATACTAATCCTAGTATACTGATTTCAAAAACATCTTCGCGTTACATTGGTGGTGGTGATAAATCTTGTCATCATGCCTATTAGTTTCATGAGAATATCGATATACTATGAATGGGGTTCTTGACCTAGATGGGGTGACATCCTAGGGGTCTAATGGAGAATTGGGCCCCCATTCTTTTTTATCTATCAACCATTCCTTGATTATCCATTTGGAATTATACGTGCAACTATCTTAGAGAATTCACAAATATATAGGTGTGATATTCACATAGGCGGGGATAAACATACACTTTTGATGATTGGCGGGTATTCTAGTCTCAATCCAAAATGGTTGGTCAATCATTTCTGATTGACCATATATCTAATGTGGAGGAGATTATAGATATCATGATAACAACCAAGAATGAGCTAGCTAAAAGTGACAGATAATCTAAAACAATGAATGAAATCCAAGTACAAATGGATATTTCTCCAACGATGGCGGAACGTCTTGACTCATGCAAAGCATCAAATGGAAAGACTAATCAAAAAAATAAATCTAGATGTAGGAACAAAAAAATTGATTAAACTAAAAGAGGAGATCCAAAAACTTATCTTAGGAGTTGATGTGTATTGGGAAAGCGTAGTAAGAATGAAACATCATGTTCTTGTAGGCCAATGGGAATTTATTAAATTGAATGGAGCACAAATGAAAGAATGGATAGTGAAAAGATGGACCTCAATTCTCAGTAATAGACAAAAAGTAAGTGTATTGGTTAATGGTCGGTTCATATTCCACTTCTTAAGTGAGGAATATTCCATAAAGATGCCGGGAGTGAGAGGACATGGTTTTTTAAGTCTTTAGAAGTGGTCTGTAGGTTTTGATCCTATTATGGAAGTTCTTAAAAGGAAAATTATATGGAAAAAATTGCCTAGCCTCCCATTGGATCTTTGGTCGAAGAAAACGATCATGGAGATCGCCAATAATATCGGGAAAATCTATTATGTTGATGAAAGATGCACGAGACTTCTAGAAAAAAGGGTGGCATGGTTTCTAGTCAAAGTGGACCTTTCAAGAGGCTTTTCAGCTGCCCTTGACATATACTGGGGTACTTTCTCCATTAGACAACATGATGACTACTAGGGAATTCCATTTAGGTGTCTTGGATGTCATGAAACCAAACACATGATAGCATAATGCCCTTCAAGGATCAAGGGAGGGAAACATCGGAAGAACAAGCATGTTTTTCTTGCAAATTGATATCCTCCATGTCACAAGAGATTAGATAGGAGTTTGAGGCAACACTTTAACTCTTAGATGTCAGCCCTGGAGGATCCCTCTCTAGATATGCTTGGTCAACAGTCAAGCCTGCATTTGGATACAAAATAGATAAGATACTTTCCATATAGAAAGAAAGGCACAAAGGATATTATGATCTCTAACTCATGTCAATCTCCTTCCTCCTCCTCAAAGGAATATAAAGGAAACCAGATTATAGATCGACAAACTCCTATATCCTCTTTACTTTAACCCATCTGTTATAGGCCTTTACCGAATGGAGATCCCTTTCCCCTATTGGTGGATGTATAATTAGAGGGCCTCACCAATAACGATTCATTGGAACTTGAACCATTGAATATCAAGAAAAAATTCTTTCATGAAAATGAGTTCGTTGTTATTCTAAAACAAAGAAACAATCAAACTAAAAGGAAGAAGAAGAAAATTAAATATAAAAAAGTCTCATTATGTGCGAGCATTGATTTAGAGTTAAATTCTCACTTCTCAAAGTCATTAGATGAGACGTTGTATCCACCCTTTGATAATTGTTGGCATTATGATGCATGTGTTATGTGTTGTACTTGATGGCAACCCACTTATAGCAGAACAACTCACTTGTATATGGTAACTTGATGAATCTACAGAAGAGATATCAGATATGATAGAATGCATGACAATAGTGTTTACAGATGTGATGAAATGCAGGGCAGCTTCAAGGAATCAGATCAGAAGGCAACTCACTCAGATGAAAGATCACAGTATAGTAGGTAAATGATAGATCAGTCTTCATAGAATGAAGAAAGAGAGGTATACGCAGGTTTACCATTAACCAAGCCACGTATACACGCAGGTTCACTGTATACAAGTCTCGTATACATACACACGCACTTTCACAAAAGGAAAAGCGCGTATACCTTGGAAAACTAAGTGTTTGGTCCTAAGTATTTGGTCCATGGTATTTTGATCCATGGTATTGGTCGAAGGTATCAGGTCCGAGGTATTGACCCTAGGTATTTGATCCAAGCTATTGGTCCTAAGTGGTTTTAGTCCATGGTATTGAGAAAGGCCTAAAACTATAAAAGGAGGAGAAGATCATTAGGCCAAGTGTTCAAGTATCGAATATTTGATATAGTGTGAGATCTAATATGCAGGTTATTGGCTTATGGTGTCGTGCCTATTCTGAACTGAGGAAGAACCTTAGCGCTTGATGAAGGATAAGATCTAATGATATATCAGGATCTTAAGTCTTGAAGTGAATTATCTTTATATGGTTTGATCATGTATCTGAATAACTAGTGCATGTTGTAGTCTGTAAATATGATGATCTGGGTATGACTGAAGTCTGGAATATTTTTTATGTTTAAATCATCTTTTACAGATCTGTACGCAGGTTCACTTTAGAAAAGAAGCGTATACATGCTGGTTCTGCATATGAAAACAGCGTATACATCATAAATTTGATTTGCAGATCTATACGCTGGTTCGCTTTGATGAAAGTGCGTATGCACACAGGTTCGACACATGGAAGTAGTTTATACCTTATAAAACATTTTTTAGTTGCTTTTGTTTGCTGTTGCAGTGTTCTGGGTTATTGCTTGGGTTTTGGTTACTATATTCTAGTGACAGCATTCTGAATGATCAGATTAATGGAGTGATTGATTGATTTGATTGTGGTTGGTTCAAAAGGAAATTGGTTGATGTAGATATATTTGATGATTGAATGATGTTGTTAATGGATCCAGTCTGAAAATTTATGAAACGTGGTCCCTGGAAGAAAAGAGAAGGTTGTAGCCTTCTGTAGGCTGGCACCTACGTACTAGTAAACATATCAGCTAGTACAAGAGCTAGGGTGTTGTAGCTCCCTTCCAGTAGAAGCTGGAGAACGAGAGAAGGTTGTAGCCTTCTGCAAGTAGAAGCCTGCGTACTAGTATAAGACTGCACCAATACAAAAATTGTTAACAGAATATTCTTATTATAAAAGGAAGACAGAGACAATTGCAGCAGGTGGTTTTCACCCACATTGGGTTTCCACCTTATATCTTGGTGTTCATGTGTGTTTCTTATGTGTGATGATCTATTCTATTTTTACTGCACCTGGTTACTATTTATATGGTTAATGAAGTTCTGATGCACTAATTAAAGATCCACGTATGATGAATTACCTGAATCATAAGTTTGTTGGATATATGGTAGTTGCATTAAACACAGTTTCATGTACACGTGAGTTCCCCTAACTGAAGTAGCGTATATGAATCTGATTATGGAAATGAAAAATTGTTGATTTGATAATACTAATTCACCCCCCCTCTCAGTATTATTTCCAACAATTGGTATCAGAGCAGGTCCTTCAGAAGAAGCTTGATTGCTTGAAGGAAGATCCATCATCATGAGTAATCAAGAAAGCGGAGGATCCATCAGACCACCAATCTTTGATGGGAGAAAATTTGTTTATTGGAAGGTAAGAACCACAACCTATCTTCAATCTCTTGGAACAGATGTCTGGGAAATCGTGGAAGGAGGATATACATTTCCATTAGCAATTCCTACAGATACAGCAGGTAAAAAGCAATATGAAACCAATGCCAAGGCTGTCAATACATTATTGGGAAGTCTATCACAATCAGAGTTTGTCAAAGTTATGCAGCTCAAATCAGCCAAAGAAATATGGGACAAAATCGTTCTAAGCTACGAAGGAGACTCTCAGGTAAAACGTGCTAAACTGTAAACTCTCAGAATTCAATATGAAACTCTCAAGATGCACAATGATGAAAGTATAGCTAGTTACTTCTTACGTATAGATGAGATTGTTAATTGCATGAAAAATCTGGGTGAAGAGATAAAGGAAGTTACCTTAGTTGAAAAAATTTTAAGATCCTTATCTGCTAAATTTGAATCAAAAGTATCTACCATACAAGAAAAGCAGGATCTACAGACTATTACTATGACACAGCTTCACGGAATCTTAACTGCCTTTGAGATGAGAAAAGGAGGTCCATCAGATATGACAGAAATCGCATTTAAAGCTTCAGCAAAAGGAAAAGAAGTACTCAATGAATCAGGACATATTTCAGAAGAAGAAGAGGAAGCAAACTTTGTCAAGAATCTTTAACAGGGTTCCAAAAGATTCAAAGGTAAACTAACTTTTAAATGTTTTTCTTGTGGTAGAGTTGGTCATTATGCTGTCAAATGTCCTCATAAAGATAAATATGATAAAGGGAAAGAATCTGCAAAATGGAATAGAAAACAAAGTGTAAGTAAAAAGAGCTACTATACTCATGAAGATAGCGATGGTTTATCAAATAGTGATGAATATGAAAATAGTAATGACTATATACTTCTGATGGCTTATGAAGATGATGATTTTTTGGATGCTTTAGATGAATATGACCTTTATGAAGAAATCTCTAAACTCAAAATCTGTCTAGAAGAAGAGAATATGATTATAGATACCTTGACATACCAACTTGCTGAAAGAGAAAAACACAATGAAAAGCTAGAATGTGAAATTGTGGGTCTAAGAAAGGATCTTGAGAAAACAAAAGCTCTCAATCTTAGATTTGCTAAAGGATCAGAAACCTTAAATGAAATTATCAAAGTGCAGTGCTCTCCTCTGATAAAGACAGGTCTTGGATATACTGAAGAAACATCTCAATCACAGAAGTCATCAACCTCCACTAAAAGCTATCTTGATGCAGCAAAGAGCAGTGAACAGTTCGACAATCGTCAGCAAAGGCATAAAGCAGATCACCAGGTGAATCAGGCTCAATTTACTTCAAGGATGAACAGAAGCCACAATCAACCTCAGGTAAATTATACTCAATTTGCTTCAAAGAATATCAATAGAAACTATAATCAACAGGTCAATAGGAGGAACTTCAACTACAATCAACAGGTCAGTAGATTCGATAATCGCATGAACTTCTTTAATGGTCAATGTTTCTCATGTCATAATTTTGGACACAAAGCTGCTCAATGTGTTGCTTACAAAACTATCATGACTAGAGAAGCACAGAATCAAAGGAATGTGACAGGGATCAAGAAAAGTTCCTATAATAACTTTTCTCTTCTTGAAAATGAAATAGAATTCTCAATCTATAACAACTTTGGCCATGAAGAATCTAAATGCAGGAGTAAATTTCGGCAAATAGCTCAAAAGGAGCAAACTCCATTAAATCCCAAAATATGGAGAAAGAAAGAACCGCAAACAGAAAGATGTGGTATAGCCTTGTATGTAGAAGGACAAGAAAACTAGTGGTACATCGACAGTGGATGCTCAAAACACATGACAGGTGACAGAGAAAAACTACACTCATATAATGCCTTAGAAAAAGAAAAGAGTGTCTCATTTGGAAATGACACTCATGCTATCATAAAAGGTAAAGGTTTTGTTTTCTTGAAAGAAAATGTTAAAGATGGGAATGTTATGTATGTTGATGGCTTAAAGCATAATCTGTTGAGTGTGAGTCAAATGTGTGATCAAGGAAATGAAGTGGTGTTTTGATCAAATGGATGTGTTGTTTGTGAGCTTGATATAGGAGAAACCGTGATTAAAGGGACAAGAACTCCAAACAACCTATACATACTCAAGGGAGGACAACAACAGTGTTATCTAGGCAAAAATGATGAAAACTAGCTATGGCACAGAAGATTGGGACATCTAAGCTTTTCTCAAATAAGAAAAGCGTGCAGATTCTAGGTTGTTCATGATCTTCCAAATATCAAAATTTCTGAAAATATTATATGCAAATCATGTCAATTCGGTAAGCAAACTAGATCTCAATTCATCGAAAAGAAGGGTCAGCTAGTAAGCCTCTTGAGCTTGTTCATACTGATTTATGTGGTCCATCAAGGAAAAAGTCACCTCGAGGAGAAGAATACTTTATATTGTTTATTGATGATTTTTCCAGAATGTGTTGGATAGGTCTTCTAAAGCATAAAGATGAAGCATTTGAAAATTTCAAAGCCTTCAAAGCTTTGGTTGAAAATGAATCAGATCGCAAAATCAAATGCCTCAAATCTGATCGAGGAGGGGAATTTAACTCGGATGAATTCTTTGACTTTTGTGAACAACATGGAATAAAAAGGCAGTTCTCCACCGCAAGGAATCTTCAACAAAATGGAGTGGTAGAAAGGATGAACAGAACTATTCAATAAATGACTCGTGCTATGCTAGATGAATTTGGAACTCCTGCAACCTTCTGGGGTGAAGCTGCATTCGTCGCCATCACTATTCTCAACCAAGCAAATGTTCGGGTAAACAGCACTCAAAATCCACATGAACTTTGGTATGGTAATACTCCTACTGTAAAATACTTCAAAGTTTTTGGAAGCAAATGTTACATCAAAAGGACTGATGAAAAACTTGGTAAGTTTGAACCCAGAGCAGATGAAGGTATTCTTCTTGGCTACTCTTCCCGAAGTAAAGGATATAAATGTTACAATAAAAGACTTGGGAAAATTATTGAAAGTATTGATGTTGTGGTTGATGAAGCATGCAAAAATCCAAAACAGATAAAAATCGAAGATTATGACAATGAAGAAGATGAGGATCATTTTCCCACATCAAATCACACTGATTCTGAAGAAGAAACCAATGAAGCACCAAAAGAAGAGATAACGATAGAAGAAAATACTCCGTCCAGGTATGTTCAGAAAAATCATCTAGAAGCTCAAATTTTAGGAGAAAAAGGAGCAGGTGTGCAGATTAGAAGAACCATTGCTGAAGCTTCCAGCTATCTAACATTAGTATCTTCCACTAAACCTCAAAATGTAAATGAAGCATGCAGAGATGAATGTTGGTTCAAGGCCATGAATGACGAACTTGAGAAAATTGAAAAGAATAATACTTGGGAATTAGTTCCTAGACCTCATGATAAGAATATCATAGGAACTAAATGGATATTCAAAAACAAGCTGAATGAAAATGGAGAAGTTATTAAAAACAAGGCCAGACTTGTTTGTAAATGATATGCTCAACAAGAAGGTATAGATTTTGAAGAAACTTTTGCACCTGTTGCTAGACTTGAAGCCATCAGAATGTTTCTTTCTCTTTATAGTTTTCAGAAATTCAAAGTATACCAAATGGATGTAAAATATGCCTTTCTTAATGGAGAATTAGAAGAAGAAGTCTATATTGAACAACGAGAAGGATTCATTCTTGGAAATGATGCACAACTTGTATGCAAACTCAGGAAAGCTCTCTAAAAACAGTCTCCAAGGGCATGGTATTACCTTCTTGACAAATATCTCCACCAACAGGGCTTTTCAAAGGGGTTAGCAGATAGCAATATATATACAAAGATGGACACTGATAAATTGCTAATAATTGTTGTGTATGTTGATGATATCATTTTTGGTAGCAATGAAGAATCCATGAGTCAGAATTTTGCTTCAGTAATGTAGCAAGAATTTGAAATGTCCTTGCTTGGTGAGCTTACCTACTTTCTTGGTCTACAAGTTCAGCAAAATAAAGATGGTATTTTTCTCTCAAAAACCAAATATCTCAAACAGATCCTGAAAAAGTACGGCATGGAAGATTATAAACCAGTATGTACTCCAATGGTAACAGGATGTAGTCTCAACTCAAATGATGAATCAGTAGTGGTACATCAACCAACTTACAGAGCCATGATTGGCAGTCTGCTTTATCGAATAGGTACCCGATTGGACATCATTCATGCAGTGGGAAGAGTTGGAAAATTCCAAGCAAATCCAAAGGAATCTCACCTTCAGGCAGTAAAAAGGATCTTCAAATATCTTCAAGGAACATAGAACTTTGGTTTATGGTATCCTAGAGATACAGATCTTACACTTCATGCATATACAGATGCAGATTGGGTAGGAAGTGTTGATGATAGAAAAAGCACCAGTGGTGGTGCATTCTATATGGGTTCTAGGTTAGTGTCTTGGTTCAACAAGAAACAAAGTTTGATTGCATTATCTACAGCTGAAGCAGAATACGTGGTTGTTGCATCTTGCTGCACACAACTACTTTGGATGATGCAAACATTGCAAGACATTCATATCACATGTACTCCACCCATCTCCATTCTATGTGATAATACAAGTGCCATCAGTATTTCAAAGAATCCAGTCATGCACTCCAAGGCCAAGCACATACCCATCAAATATCATTTTCTACGTGAACAAGTGCTTGAACAAATGGTCAAATTGGAGTATGTTCTCTCCAAAGAACAAGTTGCTGATATATTCACTAAACCACTGCCCAAAGAGACATTTTAATATCTCAGACAAAAGCTGGGAGTAGTTCCTGCATCATCCTGCTGTTAAAATCCATTTTTTAAAGAAAGGTTAGTATAAGCAAGTTTCATGAAGCGGAGTCACGTACATACGCTGGTTTCAGTGGATACAGTCGCGTATATATTGGTCTTAAGGAAAGCAGTGGGCCAGACTTAGGAGAAAGGGGTTTGATATGGTTCAGTGAATTATCTTCTCTACTTGATGATGTTTTCACTCTGCTGATAACATGTGGAAACATATTATTTCTCATAAAGTGTTGATAACTTGATGTATATCTGATTGATGATGATGCCTTAATATCTCTTACTGACATATGCAATGACCTGACAGTGAACAGGGGGAACAGGTTCAAGGGGAGAACATGGTTGATGATAGTTTGGGAACTAATGATGGACATATACAGGTTGCTGGTCTCGATGTTGATTGATAGATGCTGCTAATGGTGCAGATCATATGATAGTTACTGATGACTACCATGGTCTTGTTTTAGATAGTTGGTCTCTATTATATAAGTCATATACATATTTTAATGTAAAGGTCATGAAAATACCTAATTTTAACCCCACTATGCATGGGATGGATGATGTAATGTTTGTGTTTTGCCATGTATAAACAATTGTATATCCCCACTTGGTTGGGTGGATGAGTTAAATTTGGTATATCCCCACTTGGTTGGGAGATGGATGTATGTATGAGTCTTTGGTGATAGGAAAGTCATTTGTGATGTATGTATAGAGTCATGTTCTTCTTTTAGAACATCTTTTTGCAGACTTTGCTTATGCTCAGGGGGAGTATCAACTCGATCATGAGAGCTCAATCAGCACACTTCAGCATATCAGAGATTTCAACATGCACTCAGGGGAAGCATGACCCTTTTCCCTTGATGTCAAAGGGGGAGAGTGACTTGGTGTGGTTGTTGTTGCCATCAATTCCAAAGGGGGATTGTTGGCATTATGATGTATGTGTTATGTGTTGTACTTGATGGAAACCCACTTATAGCAGAACAACTCACTTGTATATGTTAACTTGATGAATCTACGGAAGAGATATCAGATATGACAGAATGCATGACAATAGTGTTTGCAGATGTGATGAAATGCAGGGCAGCTTCAAGGAATCAGAACAGAAGGCAACTCACTCAGATGAAAGATCACAGTGTAGTAGGTAAACAGCAAAGAATGACAAATCAGTCTTCATAGAATGAAGAAAGAGAGGTACACGCAGGTTCACCATTAACCAAGCTGCGTATACACGCAGGTTCACTGTATACAAGTCGCATATACGTACACATGCACTTTCACAAAAGGAAAAGCGTGTATATCTTGGAAAACAAAGTGTTTGGTCTGAAGTATTTGGTCCATGGTATTTTGATCCATGGTATTGGTCCAAGGTATCGGGTCCAAGGTATTGACCCGAGGTATTTGATCCAAGCTATTGGTCCTAAGTGGTTTTGGTCCATGGAACACATATTTCATTAAATATGGAAGTATTTAGTGGATCTAGAATTTAGAACTTTAACTAGATTAAGTTTTTTCAAAATGAGGAATTAGAAAGTCACTTAGAAATATTTGTGACGCTACCAACCTTCTTGATTGTTTAACTAAACAAAATTATGATGATCTTGAAACACTTCTTTTAATGCTTTTTGAGCATAACAATAAAATTCGAAATAACTTTTAATAATATCTTTTTATCTTCTTATTTACCATAGTTGGTCTTAGTGGATGATAATCATCATTATCACCATCATAATTACATACTATTGTAGGAAGTTTGCACCATTTTAGAGTTGAAGAGAAAAATAAATTTAGGATCAAATTAAATGTTGGATGTGAGTAGTAGCATAATTTATTTTTATTTATTATTTGTACGTTTATGTTAATAAAGAAGTTGATTGAGGCTCGCTTTATGAATAATAGATTAATATGCAAGATATATATTAAGTATAAAGTTATTTAATGACAAATGAAATTTTTAGTAATGTGTCCAATATATACCATTATTTAGAACTTTAACTAGATTAAATTTTTTCAAAATGAGGAATTAGAAAGTCACTTAGTTCACTAATTTTTATGTAGATATTCACCATTTTTTGTGTAAAAATTATCATGATAAACTTTATAAAACAAATTTATATAAACTTGAAAAAGAAAATATTTCACATATTAATCTTGGATTCCTTACATTATCTATTTTAATGTTTTTATGGTTTATATTAAAAATATAAGTTTGTTAAGGTTATTTTATGAAAATAATGATGTGTATGTAACTATTATTAACCCATTTAATTATAATCCGATATAGTAAATATCATGTATATGTTAAGTTACGATTATTACTAAGACAATGTTGGCACAATTTAAAATATTGGAATTAAATTTCAAAATATTTGTGATGCTACCAACCTTTTTTATTGTTTACCTAAACAAAACTATGATGATCTTGAAACACTTCTTTTAATGCCTTTTTAGCATAACATTAAAATTCGAAATAACTTTTAGTAATATCTTTTTACCTTCTTATATACCATATTTGGTCTTAGTGGATGATAATCATCATTATCACCATCATCATTACATACTATTGTAGGAAGTTTGCATCATTTTAGAGTTAAAGAGAAAATATTTTTTTAGGATCAAATTAAATGTTGAATATAATTTATTTTTATTTATTATTTGTACTTTTATGTAAAAAACGAAGTTAGTTGAGGCTTAATGAATAATAGATTAATATGCAAGCTATATATTAAGTATAAAGTTATTTAATGACAAATGATCATAGTAATGTGTCCAATATATACCATCATAGATCCATTTTAAGTGCAGATGTAGGGATCAAATTTCTTCAAGTGCAAACATTTTTAGAGCGAAAGATACAATGTGTTATTTTTAATTGTTGAAATTGTATTTTTGAATGCTAAATAGAGTATATATATGAACAAATAATAATTTTAACCATAAAAAAACTTTTTTTATATATATAAATATATATGAAGTTGATATTGACATAAATTAGTTAACATAAATCTTCAAATAGTTACTTTTGAAAAGTATAAGATTTAAGCATCTAATTCACACATTTTTTTTACTTCTAATTACTTTACAAAATATTCTTTTTTATATTTTTCTATTTAGAACATAATTTTTATTTTAAAGGGGCATAGACGGACAGAGAAACTTACACATCCCCCCATATTGGGCTGTAAAATGAGCCTCTCGTCTCAATTACTAATCATTTTAATGATCAAAATCAATCATGAATTAGAATAGTAACAAAGTAGTACAATTTGATTATTTTCAAATACAAAAAGAAGGAGAGAAAAATGACTAAGATATTTATTACAAATGTTTAGTTTTTATCCCTGTCATGTTTAAGGATATTATATTGAAAAGAACATATTAACATTCATCTAAAACTTAGATTCCTTACATTATTTCTATTATCATTAACATTTATATTTATGTATTAAATTTGACTCGTGAATACTAGATTGTGTAAAAAAATTCTTACCTATAAAGTTATTTAACAATATATTAATATTGTTTTTCTTACTATTATTGACCATTTTAAATTGACACTAACTACTTTTCCTAAGTTGAGTACAAATTAATTATACTAGTATAATGTTTGCACCACTTCAAAATCTATAAGAGGAAATATTTTATAATTCTAGTTGTGTTGTTCAATGATCAAAATATTTTTTTATAAATTAGAGTGCAACAAAATAGCGAATTTGATTTATATCAATTCTAATAAGGAAAATTAAGGAAAACTCACCTCAAACATTATATCAAGTGTCTAGCATTTATTCATTAAGTGTTTAAATGGTTTATATTAAATAGAATACTAATTAGGTACTCCACTGTTGTTTTAATATACAAGTTTAGAAGATGTTTTTAGGTGCATTATTGAATTTGATTATGCATATTTGATATGGTGAGAAGTCATGTTGGTCAAATAAAGCTTTGAAAACTTAAATATTTTATGGCATTGTCATGTAATTTGTATAACACATGATTACATTGAAATATTAAATAATATAAAACTCCTTCAAAAAAAATATGAAGAGAATATTTATACAACAAATATGGAAAAGTGTGTTTGAATGTATATTAATAGATCCTTCAAAAAAAATTTACATTCATGAATCATATTATAAACCTACTCTTAAGATATTCGCTCAAGTAGATCAAGAATGGCTTCTACACCATATTTATTTATCTTGGTCTTCTTGCAATGTTCTTTCTTTGGCATCCATGCCCACACTATGGTATTAATTGGAATAGAGCCAAGTTCTTTGTCATCAGGATTTGGTACCCAATATTGCTCTAACAATTTTCCATTGTATTTCCCTGACATAGGCTTCCACCAGTGAACCTTTACATGAAGATTCTCACTTTCATTATCCCTAAAGATATCTGAGATGGATTTTGCCATCCAAATCATCTCACCTGCATCCTCATTTCCTCATCTAACTAGCAACATCTTTCCTTTCTCAACATCAATCATCGTATTGAATGTTGGCTTTGGCTTGTTGCATTTGGGTCCAACATATATTGGTTCATCTATCACATTATCAAAATCTCCATCCATAATACTTGAGATTAATTGGAGTGCATTACGATCAACATCAACAATGTGCCTTGTCTTGGGCCAGAAATCCTCAGAAGATGAATCACTTCCATCTATTATTCTATGATCATTATAGATTCCATCTAATGTATCAAGAACTTTTTCCAAATACACTACTTTATTTTTCCATTCCTCTGTAACAATTGGTGAATCCTCATTCCCAATAGTGTCTTTCCACATTTTTATGTATGATGTTATCCCTTCCTTTAGTTCTTTTAAATAGACATCATTCTGTTTGGAAGCTAAGAAAGATGGCTTCCCTATGGGAATTATAGGTCGACCTTCATCATCTATATTCCATAACTCAACTGGTTCTGACCACTCAATATCTCTAATTGATTCTTTGTACCTTAGTATTGGAACATCATTGAGTATAAGAAATTGGAAGTATTGGACATTAATATGTCCAACTAGTGCATTTTTTCCCTCCTTAATGTATCCATTAAGGAAACTTTTGAAGTCATAGACCTTGTCAATAAGTGTAGGTGGAAACACTCGATTTTCTTCAATTATGCGATATGTATCCATCATTTCAAGTAAAGAATAAATATCTTTACTTTTTAGGTTGGAAGACATTCTTCCATAGGTTCCATATATGTCTTCATGGGTGTGCCCCACAGGCAAGAACCCAACCTCAATAGTGATGAAGACACCAAGTGCAGTTAAAAGTGATAGAAACATGAAAAGATAGCGATTCTTATTATCACTTGCTGCATTGTCCAACTGTAACAACAAATGTGGAGGAAGAGGTTTAAAATCAACATTTTGACTTTTTGAACTTCCATGAGATATAAAATCATCCTTGTACCCTTGATATTTTGAGTAAATAGAGGTATCAAGTAATGCATTTGTAAGTGGGTTTCTTGAAATTCCACTTTCATAAAGTAGATCACCATACATATCCTTTTGTGGGTCTTCAAGGTCCCTTAAGCACTTTGCAAGGGATGTAATAGTAAATTGTGATCCCATATGGACAAATGGTAAGGAGAAATGACCAAAACCTCCCGCCTTATGCCCATGTGTAAGCATACCTGTCAATGACAAACCTAAATTTGTTCCTACAATAGATTTTGATTTGACACGTAGCCTTGAGATTGAAGTCTTTGTTTTGTCCATTTTATCATGGATAATGCTCAAATACTCCTTTGGAAACCCCTCTGACATAATCCTATGGGCATAGTAGCAATATCTTCCACACATAACAATCTTGTTATGTTTCGTCAACCTACCTCGTGCCTTTTCTTCCAACTCTTTTGTAGTTGTTGACTTCATTTGTGCTTTCAACACAATACATTCACTTCATTTACTAAAGTTGGTGTTCTTTGAAAATGCCACATCTCAAAACTTAGTATTCCAGATCTTGCTCATTGTTGGCTGTGATATTGATGGGTGATTGAGCTTTTGAAGAGCCTCATTGATCTCTTTTAACAAAGAATTTTGTGTGTAAGTCGAAGGAAGCAGTCTTAAAGGAGCATATGTTCCATCTTCTTCAACTTGACGTGTTTGGTTTGGTGAAAAATCTGAATTATCCATTACAATTTTGTGCAATATTTCTATGGCTTCCACTATGTGAGCTCGTGCTTTGCATGTGTTGGTGTTACCATGAATAGCTTTGATCTGTCCATGTTGGAAATAATGTTGGTAGTTATAGAATGTTCTTTGAGGAATTTTATGTATCTTATACCATGCTTTCTTACAAATAATATTCCCATTAAATCTCATGTCCTTTACATTTCTAGCAATAGGTGGTAGGCCATGGCCATGGCCATGGCCCTTTGACATGAGTGAATTCAAGACAAATTCTCTAATACCATTTGTATTTATTTGTCTCATACCCCTTCTAGCACCTGCAATGGCCTTCCTATCCACATGTTGAAGACAATCTTTTCTACAACATACATCTGCTGCCAAAAGTCGAATTTCTTTCTCTTCATCTATTTTTGTTTGACATTTTGCAATTTTTTTTGCAGCCATAACTCATTTAATCCTTTTATATGGCCTTGTTACATGCATATCAATTGAGTTTCTATCTTTTTCATTACAAAGGTACCCATCCCATTTGTTTAAGGGATTTGTGTCCTCTATAACATCCCATATCACCATTTCTTTGGGTGGCTCCTTGAACTTTTCCTTGACCCTTAATATCACACCTTTGTTGTCCACCAACTTATTTATTGGCCATCTAACCAAACAATGTATAGAATTATCCCCAATTCTGCATATCTCACAATTTCCATCTATCTCTTCTAGAAAAACACCAAAATCCATTTCACCTAGTGTTTCACCCTCAACAATGTCATCCTCGCGGACATTAACTAGCATTCCTTTGGCAATGCACATGCTTGTTCCGATGCATTCATGTGTAAGAGAAACCTTTTCACATATGAAGTTAACCCTATCTTGGGGAATATTTATGGCATGATCATGACAGTGAGGCTCCAAATCTGATTCTGGCCAAATTTCATAAGATTCTAATGCACCCCCAAGTGTATGCTCAAATCCTGTTGGATGTGGTAGAGGAGCATTATGTTTTAATGCCTTTTCAATTTTAACCACTATGCATCCTTTCTTTACCATCTTTCCATGCACTTTATGCCCAAGCTCTGTATTGAATATGGAGCCCTCGCCCACCTTCACTCCATGTTGCAGAAGATTTACCTTGTCTCCAATAGAAAATGTAGAAGAAACATTTGTACCTATAAACGAATGTAAATAATGTTATTATTTACTCAAAAAAAAACATTTATTATAGTATCAATAATATATAACACATGCTTCAATATTTTGATTTACCTATGTGGTTTCTCAAATCCACAATCTTCCATGGATGTATGTCCCCTTCATTAACATCATCATCAATCAAATGTGGTTGAATGACATCAATTATCAAAATTGCAACATAACTAGCATTAACCCTTTCTCCAACATAATAAGTTCCAAACTCTGCAAATTCAACCCTTCCTAGCCCAATGACTTGATCATTAATAAGGAGATCAACATAGTCCCCTTTTGCCAAAATTATACTTTCCATTGTAGCTTGTATCAATTCTATAACAACAATTAAATCGTAACTTGTAATTAAAAGGATGAACCGCGTAAAGTGTGACTTTATATTTTCCCAAAAACACACAACTTACAAAAAAGTAATATAGATGCAAAAATAAAAATAGTATGGTAGTCATTGTATGTAATGAAACATTGTTTCCTCAAATGAAAGCTAACAATCAATATCATTCCTTCTACTACAAACATAGGCATATTGCTAGAAGCAACATTACATGGTCAAATAAATCTAGCACATGCTAGATTTCCTTCTAGCACAAACACAAACACATTGCCAATAACAATATTCTAAGGCGAAGGAAATCCACCACATGCTAAATTTTCTTCTAACGTAAATAGAAGCA
Organism: Pinus tabuliformis; assembly: GCA_031772625.1. Classification (NCBI taxonomy): domain Eukaryota; kingdom Viridiplantae; phylum Streptophyta; class Pinopsida; order Pinales; family Pinaceae; genus Pinus; species Pinus tabuliformis. Next base: position 936,739,632 of record CM062810.1, on the reverse strand, counting down.
TATTACTCACAAAAACATTTCAAAGTAAAAGAAATCTTACACATTCTAGAGTTTATTGTAGCACAAACACAATCACATTGCCAAAAATAACATTGCAGTGTAGAAGATATCTAGCATACGCTTGATTTACTTCTAGCACAAACAAAAGAACATTGCCAACAATAACATTGTAGGGCAAACAAAAGCCAACAAAATCCAACAACTTCCATCACAAACACAATCACATTTCCAATAACAACATCGCAAGGTAAAATAAATTTAATGCATGCTAGCTTTACATGTAGCATAAATACAAGCATACTACCAATAACAACATTTCATACCAGAAGAAATCTAGTGCATGCTATATTTCCTTCTAACACAAACAAAAGCACATTACCAAGGTGAAGGAGATCTAACACGTGTTAGATTTCCTTCTATAATAAACAACCAAATTGAAAAAAACAATATTGCATAGCAAAAGAAATCTAGCACAACTTCTAGCCCAAACACAAGCACAACATTTCCAATAACATTGCCAAGGTGATGGAAATCCAACACTTGCTAGATTTCCTTTTATCATAAACAACCAAATTGACAACAACAATATTGCAAAGCAAAAGAAATCTAGCATAGTTTCTAGCCCAAACACAAGCATATTTCCAATAAAAATATTACAAGGTGAAAGAAATTTAACGCATATTAGCTTTACATGTGGCACAAATACAATCATACTACCAACAACAACATTGCATCCCAAAAGAAATCTATTGCGTGTTATGTTTATTTTTAAAAAAAATCAACAAAGTGAATGGTGATTCTCTGTTGTGAAGACCCATATGAAAAGTGGCGTAATGCTAATAAGACCAATGCAGCTACTGCAAGATACCCACTCACCTTTCCCTTTATCCTACAAAAAACTCCCAGGTGTGGAATCCTTTTTTTGCCGAGTGTTTGCTTGTAAGAGGGGAAAGTAATGAATAATTTTTCCTGTTAGAATAAATTTCTTTGGGGAAAATAGGGTGGAAAACATGAAGCCTCATCTCCTTACCAAGAAAGTAAGGCTAACTAGGCATGATTGATATCCATGCCCGATTGTTAAAATTGGCAACTAGGGCCAAACTCCATGTGGGTCATCTTTCTTTTTTTTTTCTTTTTTTTTTTTTAACTACATGGTGAATCGGTAACTGCCAGTCCTAATCTATGGGAGACCCAAGATCAATCCTCGTAGTTGCCTCTATAACACCAGGAGTACATCCAACTACATGCAAGTCGATATACTAAGATCCTATGATTTTAGCAAGAACAAGACTCTCGTGCCGCCAAGGCGGGGGTGGGGAATCTGCTCCTTGAGCCACCACCACAGCAGGTCAGTCTACTCAATGAGATTTGAACTGCAGTCTCCTGGGCTTCGCCCAAGTAGACTTACCATCAAACCACACATCACAGTACCCATGTGGGTCATCTTATTAATAGAAGCTGATATTTTTCTTGGATCCCTCTCATCGAGAGGTGTAGGATTGATCTAAAGATCATCCGATTCCGATAAGTATTCATGGAGATATGAATTTATTTGTGTTATGGGACAATTCGTCAAGGTCAGCCAACAACCAAATAAACCCCACTTGTGCTCAACGTTTTAGTATAAATAGAGGTGGCCTTAAAGTCATTTTAACACACTTGGGATCTCTTCCTCTCCACTTGTCTTTTGGTTTTAGTAGGAAGAGAGATCCTAAGGGATAACGTTGCCCTAATCCAGAGGGCAAAAGCCAGAACTGCCGGGACTGCCAGGAATAGCCGAAAAGCCAGAATTGTCGAGAATAGCCGGAATTGCCGGGAATAGTCGGAACTATCGGGAACAACCAGAACTGTCGGAACAGCCGGGAAGCTGACGCAGAGGGCAGAAGCCGGAATTGCTGAAACTGCCGGGAAAAGTCGGAACTGGCTAAACTGCCGAAACTGTCAGGAAAAGTCGGAACTGGCTGAACTGTCGGAATTGCTGGGAATAGCTGGAAAAGCCAAAAAAGCTAGAACTGTCGAGAATAGCCGGAATTGCCGAAACTACCAGAACTGCCGGGAATAGCCGGAATTGGCGGAATTGTCGGGAACTGCCAGAACTGCCGGAAAAGTCGAAATTGCCGATAATAGTTGGAACTGTCGGAACTGCCGGGAATAGTTGGAACTGTCGGGAACAGCAGGAAGTTGGAACTGCTAGAACAGCCGGGAAGCTGACACAAAGGGCAGAAACCGGAACTGTCGGAACTATCGGGAAAAGCCGGAACTGCAAAAACTGCCAGGAATAGCCGGAATTGCTGAAACTGCTGGGAATAGCCGAAATTGCCAAAATTGCTAGGAACTGCCGAAACAGGCAGGAAAGTTGATGCAGAGGGTAGAAGCCGGAATTTCCAGAACTGCTGGGAACAGCCAAAATTGCCGGAACTGTCAGGGACAGCCGGAATTGCCGAAACTGTCGGGAACAGCCGGAATTGCGGAACTGTCGGGAATTGCCGAAACTACCGGGAGCTGATATTTTTCTTGGATCCCTCTCACTGTAGGATTGATCTAAAGATCATCCAATTCCGATAAGTATTCATGGAGATATGAATTTATTTGTGTTATGGGACAATTCGTCAAGGTCGGCCAACAACCAAATAAACCCCACTTGTGCTCAACGTTTTAGTATAAATAGAGGTGGCCTTCAAGTCATTTTAACACACTTGGGATCTCTTCCTCTCTACTTGTCTTTGGGTTTTAGTAGGAGGAGAGATCCTAAGAGATAACGCTGCCCTAATCCAGAGGGCAGAAGCCGGAACTGCCGGGAACTGCTTGAACTGTCGGGAATAGCCGGAAAAGCTGTAACTGTCGGGAATAGCTGGAATTGTCGGAACTGTCAGAACTACCGGGAATAGTCAGAACTGTCGAGAACAGCTGGAACTGCCGGAACAGCCGGGTAGCTAACGTAGAGGATAGAAGCCAGAACTACCGGGAAAAGCCGGAACTAGCAGAACTGTCGGGAAAAGCCGGAAAAGTCATAACTGCCGAGAATAGCCGAAATTGCCGAAACTCCCGGAACTGCCGGGAATAGCCCGAATTGTCGGGAATTGCCGAAACTACCGGGAATAGCTGGAATTGCCGGAACTGCCGAGAATAGCCAGAAAAGCTGGAACTGTCGGGAATAGTCGGAACTGTCGGAACTACCGTGAATAGTTTGAACTGTCGGGAACAGACGAAACTGCCAAAATAGCCCGGGAAGCTGACGCAGAGGGCAGAAGCCAGAACTGCTGGGAAAAGCTGGAAATGTCGGAACTGCCGGGAATAGCCGGAATTGTCGGAACTGCTGGGAACAACCGAAATTGCCGAAACTGTTGGAACTGCTGGGAACAACCAGAATTGCCGAAACTGTTGGGACTGTTGGGAACAGCTGGAATTGTTGGAACTATCGGGAACAGTCGGAACTGCCAGGAACTGTTGGAACTGTCGAGAACTGCTAGAACAACCAGAGCATCTGTCTCCGAAGGAGAGCAACATGCAAAGGACAACTAACTAACATTGGGACAGTTGTATGGTACTTAGCAACAAATGCACCAAGCATACAATGTTACAACTAGCATGCAACAACAAACAAGCTAGGGACAACAAGCAAGCAAGATGCAGCCAGCACATAGGTCAATATGGCAACATGGTGCAGCAATGGCACATAATGCAGTGTAGTGATGGGTACAGTCATGATTAATGAAGCATGATGAGATGCAGCGTTGTGATGATGGGTGCAGCATGGTGCAGCACGGTGAGGTGCAGCATGATGACGAAATGCGGCACAACGATAGGTGAAGGAGTCACCTTGGAGAATCAGTTGAAGCGACATGTCTTCAACTGATCTCATGTATCATCTTCTTAGAGATGATCTATGCACTTATCTAGATAAGTCAAAATGTTGACTTTTGTTGTAAATGTACTCTCTCTCTCTCTCTCTGCTGAACTATTGAAGAACATATAAGAAGAATTGATCAAGGGTTTCCCCACATTGGGGTTTGTCGCTGGCTAGCACCACATCTTGTGTCCTCTTGTCTTGGCTTGTCTTCTGCGATTTATGTTTATGTTCTATCTGCAGTTTACTTTAATGCTGATGTGATTGCTAACCTGGAAAAGATATTGAGCTAACTGTGAAAATTGAAATAAATATCTCTAAGCATAGAACATACCTAAATTAACACCGATGAACTATATTAGTGGTAAAAAAAATTATTTGCACTATGATTGGTAATGTACCTTGAAAGACACACATGCTATCATCTTCATAATGTTAACAGTTACACATCCATGACATCTCTGGTTCTTCCAACTTCTATGACATAATCAATGTAGTTGAAGGCTTCGAGATTTCTGGATCCAATGTTCTTAGAAGAATGTGGCAGGCTCAAAAGTTAGTGTCCAAGCAGTTACTCACCTTTATCACAAGTTGACCAACTAGTTTTCCTATTCTAGATTACTCTCAAGATCTCCTTACATGCCACAAACAAAAGAAGGTATTGTAAAGACAATCTCTCTCTGTTTCTAAAGGAAAACAATCTCTGTTTAATGACAAAAGATATTTTTTTGTTATTTTTGGAACAGTTGCCTTGAGAACATTGCCAGAGAAATCATAATACATCAAGAGTTTATATACTCTCAAAATCTTCCAAGATCACGTAATCACAATTGAGCCTCAGCAACTATACAGTTATGAGGCAGCCTAACCCATATTCATGTAATCAGTTTTCCTTTAGATGATTATGTAATAAACAACTATACAGACAAATATGCATTCTATTGACAAGAATCTATATACCCCTATGAAGGTCTTACAAGGAAAGGAACATTTGTACCAGGAAGATCCACCTGAAGAAATCAATTCCTGCTGGCTCAACCAACAGAGGTCGTTGTGCAATCTGCAGGTACCAAGCAATAATCCCACACAGCAGTGTCCAGGTTTTGCTAGCATCTTATTAAAAAAAGTTTCATTTCTCCCCATGTAGGTTGACCATACCAATGTAAAGTTTCATTGTTCAAAAGTTTAGGGCCTCCTTGGTAAAACCATGCATGTCATATTCAGTGACTATGGGATACTCTGAGGTAGATTCAGTAATAAATTTTGTTCATCAATAGAGTTTTGGCATTTTCTGGCTAAGTTAAGGCACCAACACCACAACTGTTATGAATGACCTAGTCAAGTCTCAAGAGAGAGCCTCTTTTGTCTCATCTCTATATCAATCCATGAAATGGTGGAGAGCCTAACAACCTTCTCTTTTAATCACTCAAGCTAGACCAAATTGACAAGCTGTATTCCTACCTAACCAAACATTTTCCATGTTTTTGCTTCCTCATAAAAAGATATCAGTCTAGGGGATATCCTGATGCAAAATGTACATCTCAGCAGACTATTTTAACACCTTGATTTAGGAGATTAACCCAATAGCCTTTGTTCTATAGTGACTTTCCAAACCCAATAGCTCCTCCATAAGATTACTCTCATATTGAATCTAAAACCATTTAACTATGATTAATTGGTAGCACATACAATTTGCAAGGAAGGGTCACAGTTTCAGGTTTGGACCATTTAGTAAGGTTTACAGCTTAAATGGCAGTTTCATTCTTTGAGTTAAACTATCTTTGACATATATGATATAACTGACCTAGTCTATTTTTATGTCACTACTACAACAATCCATGAAATGTGCATGCAAGGTCTAAAATCAATGCTTAACTTGGCTTCCATAGTAATGTTCCACATTTGAATGGACTTCCCAAAAGATTGCATTGTGTTTATATAATGCTTCATGCATCTCTAGTAAAACCTAAAGGCTAGATGCCAAATGTGTTTGTCAGATGTTTCTTATGAATGCATAGATAATATTGGTGTATTTCATATATTCTCAAGAGAGAGCCTCTTTTGTCTCATCTCTATATCAATCCATGAAATGGTGGAGAGCCTAACAACCTTCTCTTTTAATCACTCAAGCTAGACCAATTTGACAAGTTGTATTCCTACCTAACCAAACATTTTCCATGTTTTTGCTTCCTCATAAAAAGATATCAGCCTAGGGGATATCCTGATGCAAAATGTACATCTCAGCAGACTATTTTAACACCTTGTTTTAGGAGATTAACCCACTGGCCTTTGTTCTGTGGTGACTTTCCAAACCCAATAGCTCCTCCATAAAATTACTCTCATATTGAATCTAAAACCATTTAACTATGATTAATTGGTAGCACATACAATTTGCAAGGAAGGGTCACAGTTTCAGGTTTGGACCATTTAGTAAGGTTTATAGCTTAAATGGCAGTTTCATTCTTTGAGTTAAACTATCTTTGACATATATGATATAACTGACCTAGTCTATTTTTATGTCACTACTACAACAATCCATGAAATGTGCATGCAAGGTCTAAAATCAATGCTTAACTTGGCTTCCATAGTAATGTTCCACATTTGAATGGACTTCCCAAAAGATTGCATTGTGTTTATAAAATGCTTCATGCATCTCTAGTAAAAACTAAAGGCTAGATGCCAAATGTGTTTGTCAGATGTTGCTTATGAATGCATAGATAAGATTGGTTATATTCTCAAGAGAGAGCCTCCTTTGTCTCATCTCTATATCAATCCATGAAATGGTGGAGAGCCTAACAACCTTCTCTTTTAATCACTCAAGCTAGACCAAATTGACAAGCTGTATTCCTACCTAACCAAACATTTTCCATGTTTTTGCTTCCTCATAAAAAGATATCAGTCTAGGGGATATCCTGATGCAAAATGTACATCTCAGCAGACTATTTTAACACCTTGTTTTAGGAGATTAACCCACTGGCCTTTGTTCTGTGGTGACTTTCCAAACCCAATAGCTCCTCCATAAGATTACTCTCGTATTGAATCTAAAACCATTTAACTATGATTAATTGGTAGCACATACAATTTGCAAGGAAGGGTCACAGTTTCAGGTTTGGACCATTTAGTCAGGTTTATAGCTTAAATGGCAGTTTCATTCTTTGAGTTAAACTATCTTTGACATATATGATATAACTGACCTAGTCTATTTTTATGTCACTACTACAACAATCCATGAAATGTGCATGCAAGGTCTAAAATCAATGCTTAACTTGGCTTCCATAGTAATGTTCCACATTTGAATGGACTTCCCAAAAGATTGCATTGTGTTTATATAATGCTTCATGCATCTCTAGTAAAAACTAAAGGCTAGATATGGGAAAACTCGCTTTAAACTTTAAAAAATACATTAAGGCAATTTCTGTTCGAACTATCTGTCTATCTAGTTATATGTGTTTGTCTTTATGAGAAGCAAGAAAACCTTTTGGCCAGGAGGTAGAGGGGAGACAGGAGAATGTCTATGATAACTTACAGTCTAGAAAATAGATAGCACATGTTGTTAATGATGTCAAGAAGAGTCTACCTCTTCTGCATTCGATAGTCTCAATAAAGGAACCATGTCATCTCTCAAAGGCCTCCAAGAAAAAAATGAGAATGGCAAGGAAGTAATTCCACTACCCGGGTTTGGTATTTTGTTTCTTCCACCTTGCAGAAATTAAATGATCAGCATCGTTGTTTCATGGACTGTCAATAGGGAGTAGATCAAAGAGGAAGAGGAATTCTTTAACTATTCATGCAACTACTGCATGGGCACCTAGAATTAGCTATGATAGGAATCCATAGACTGTGCCCTTACAAGCTTGGGTGAAGATGGCTCAACTTAGTTGTCAGAAGAACAATTATTTTCTCGGCCAATGAGGTAAATTGGATTCACCTTTATGATAGCATGAATACTAGTATTATTTCAGTGATTTCTGAGGCATTTCCATTCACATCTTATGATAAATAAATGTCTTTCAACTATTTGAATCACGGTACAATCACTACCTTGACTGCTTTAAAGGAAATTCACTACTCAAATGAATTTGGTTAGCCCTCCCTAAATACGATTGTGGGAAGATTTTCTTGGCATGAAATAATGTTAATTAATAATTCTTACATCTAGCCTTAATCATCACAGAACATGCCAAATTGCTATTGGCATAGCATATCCAATCAAGGAAAGTCCAAGCCATCAATTCTCCAAACTAGTACTGAATTGCACACAGCAGTAGTGCCATGCTGAAAACTAAATTATAACTGAAAACTGCCAAAAACATATTAGACAGGTCCTATTTTTCTGTCTTTCTATATACAATGTTCATATAATAGAGATAAATATCGAAATAAATAGATTGCTAATTGCTTCCAAAGACAACAAAAATAATTCAGAGACCCCAATTCACCAGCCTAATTAGTTCATTGATCCAACTTCAGGGTTTTACCAAGTTGCAGACTGTCATTCTGGGAATATAAATGATAAATTATAATTAAGCAAATGCTGGCACACATCCGACCATACTACATCAGTCCCTTTTTCTGTTCCTCCATAAATAATGCTGATATACTAGAGATAAAAATGAATATCAATAGGGTATTTATTACTTCCAAAGGCGGTGAAAAAACTTTTTAATGGTTTATTGATTCCAAATGGAAATGGATACAATAAATCTGTACATGGATATTCAACTCTTTTCAAAGCAAAATAGCCTCCGAGCATGACCTGTACAAATATGAAATAGCCATCAATTCTCCAAACTAGTACTGAATTGCACAAGGATTATAACAATATAAACTCTGTTCAAGGAACACTGAGCAGCATTGTTCATAAAATGCCATTTCTCACCTCAGCACAAGCACAAAACCAAATCATCTCTGTTGTGTACGCTTGTGCTGAAGAAGCCACAAATGCACATAAAGATGCACCCTAAATAGATGTGCTAATACCTTTCCGTTCATCCAATGAAGGTAGGTTGGCCCTCAGAGTTGTTTTGAGATTGCATGAAGAGAAGGCTGGTACTTTGCCACTGAATTTAGGATCATTCAGCCTATTTGGAAAGGAGAAAAATTAAAGAGGTATAGGAATGAGTTTGGCTATTGTGTTTTGTTGTTTAGAATGATCAGGTGATATGTGTTCTCCAAAACATAAGTAGAAGAAGGCCTGGCATTTAAACTTGTATTCTTGTAACTCTATTTTTTCTTCATATGATTAGATAATAAGCAACTATACAAAGTCAAACAACCTCTGCATTCCAATAAGAAGACTCTATATCCCCCTCTCCAAGTCTTGCAAGGAAAGGACATACATTGAGAAGAGTTTATATACTCTCAAAACCTTCCAAGATCACATAATCACAATTGAGACTCAGCAACTTTACAGTTACGAGTCAGACTAACCCATATTCTTGTACTCTGTTTTCCTACATGACAAAGAGATAAACAGAGGAAATGAAGATTTTTTTAATATTTCCACCATTGATACAAACCATATGCAGTTCTAGGCAGGTAGAAACCATGTTTCTACCCCAAAAGATCAACCATATGAAAAGGATGATGAAGATCATGCTTTCCTTTCTGATAATTTAAATCCTGAATACACTTTTGAGGTCACAGAAATACAGTTCAATAAACTAATCCTATTTTCACAGACACTGAAAGTAAGGGAGCTGTAGACTTTCATGGTAATACACTTGGCACCTCAACATTTCATTGTGAGTTTGAGTAGGAGTAATGTAACCCCCATGTTGCACTTTGATGTTGATCATGATCGTGTAAGAAATAAAGGGAAGTAATCATGGTTTCCTAGAGTTTGAGGTCAATATACTTTTTCAAAGCCAGCAAAGCAATAATGTGACCATTATGATTATATGAGTGAAGAAACAATTAATTTTATAGTTCAATCCTAAAAGATCCTATATCATGGAATCCGACAGTCCTACTATTTTTTATGCCTACGATCTGAATTTATTCCTCAAGCCAGATGGGATAGGGAAGTCTCATCCTTTTACTGTCAATACTCATCTGGAAGACAAAGTTATTGACATATGTGATGGATATTCCTTGGTAGACAAACAAAGGGTATGTTATAAACACACAATTATTGAAGCTTTAAGTCATACAAATCCATTTCCACCTATAGATAGCTCTATTGTTGACAATAACAAAGTTGGACAGCCCCAGAAGATTGATTAAACTGTAATGAAACCCTCGATGACATATACAACTACAGTGCTGAGAATGAAAACGATGTCAAGAAAATCATTGATGAAGAATACAGGCTTGACCAAATAAAAAATTTCTCTCTGGACCACATCAAATGCAAATATGTTCTCTTCTCCATGAACATGTGGACAATCATTCATGCACTAGATTTTTAAAAGGAAATGTAGACAACAAACCTCTAACAAATCCACATGAAGTCAATGCTGAGGGACAATTTTGGGGCCTGGAAAAGGTGCACTCACAGGGATTAAATCACAGTGAAGAGAGGCTCCTTCGCTGTCCCAAAAGAAGGTTCTTCATCACAGCAAGGAGGCTTCCATACACTATCAAAGGAAGCTCCAAAAGAGCCCTAGTTGCAGTCTTCTATTCACAGCTAAGACGCAATCAAAGGGAGCCTAAATGAACCCCTAATCCACAATAAGAAAGAGACTCAACACACAGTCCTAAAGGATGTGTTTTAGGTGTTGTTCAAGTAAGGAGACCTAGCACGTCTTAGCCGCAGTTTTGAAGCCCAGCTGCGTTGAAGGGAGAAGTCTCTACAGTTGTCTTATGAGGAGGACCTATACGCTGTCAAAAGAGGTTCTAACCAGCAGTTAAGGAGGGCTCTACTACGCTGGCTAGAGGAACTATATACCACTATAAAGGAAGGCTTCACAGTTATGATGAGGTCCTAAGCCACATCAATGAGAGACCCCAATCCGCTGATGGGAAGAAGCCCTAACAGCATATCGAGACTTGAAGGATCAGCATAGTATTTCAGTGGCAACATGATGATGACAGCATTGTGATTGAAACTATTCCTGAGGACTGTTTATAAGGTTGGTAACCTACAGTCATATTATATTAATGAAATCTATCCTAGACCAAAGTTCAAATCAGTACACTCAGATTGAGTCAAGTCCTTGTACGACTTATACTACTGCATTGATATTATTTGTTGACTGAAGATCAGAGGCCAGACTTGCTGCTGGGCTAGACCACAGGCCATAGCTAGCAGCAAAGGTATTGACTTGAAAGCGTGACAATGGTGGAGCTGCACCTCGAAGTCATGGATTGGTAACTGTGTGAAGGAAGAGGATTGAATGTTGACGCCATATCTCATAAAGCAGTTACAGCTAGTGCAGCAAGCAGTTATCAGTGTTTTTGGGAGCTGTATTGGGTCAAGGGTTGACCATGTTCGACTCAGTTTGATGAGCATCCTATTGGTGCCATATGGATGAACTTACATTGATGTCAGAGTGTCAGCAAGGAAATTTGCAAATATCTTAAAACAAAGAAACAAGCAATCAAATTCCATTAAAATACACTTAACTTTACATATGCCCAAAAGCAGAGGAAATAACTAAGCTGGAATCCGATCCAAGAAAATGCCCCGTATTATCATCCTATGCTTAGTAAAGCTTACAAGGAAATGGGTTGGATATGTGTTTAAAGTCTGTACAATAAAAAAGATAGAATCTAAAGGTAGCCCCAACAATCTGAACAGGCAACAGGATATGATAATAATTTATTCAAAGAGCTATTTTTTAATAAAACAAATAGAAAGCCTAAACAAATACCTGTTTTAGGCAAAAACTATGGAAGATCGGCCTCACAGAAAAAAAAAAAATGGTAGTAAATGCAGAGCTTATAAAACTGTCTTGGCGGTCCGGAAGGGTTGTTGACAGATGCGCCTCACCTGTTAATGCTACAGGATACTCCCCGACCATATTGGAGATAATGTGTGCATCCGCTCCTCAAAGCACACGGATCACTGATTATCTGTCTGTTCAAAAGTTTCCCAAATCGTTGAATCATGGATTATCATGTGTTTCGTGTGAATTTGGGCAAGCTTAGAAGTCGGGTTGCAAACTGCTAGAAGTGTCCTTATTTTTCTACAAGAAACAGTCTAATGTGAAGGTGAATATGTTAAATGTGATATTGGATGGCAATGATGCTAATGAGAAGTTGGAAAATTGAAAAGTGCACATATCCAATGCATTAAAACAACTTGTGGTAGGGTTAATCTACCAAAATGCAAGGTTGTAGTGTTTCTTGTAGTTGTAAAATAGAGTAGAGTGTTGTGAGAAACCTGCTGATGGTTTGCTTGGCTAGAACCAGGTCTCGATAGGGCTGACCCCCTCCACCCTCCAATTACATCACGATACTTAATTTATTCGATCTCACATCCATTTTTGAGACCTTATAAAAGCTTCTACACTCCCAAGAGCTATATGTCTAAGTGTCATCCAAACCAGGCTTGGATATACTGTCATGTCAAGATGAATTGGCTTGCCACTGTATTTTCTATTAATTTTTGTTACATTAGCTCTGCATTCAAATACTTGCCAGTGAAAGTAATGTGGGTTGACTGCAATTTTAACCCGGACTAGGAAAATGGCTGCAAGGCTGCATTTATTTTCCATATTCGAGTACATGGAGGCAAGGCTTGACCCTACCCTCCTCCTTCAAGGTTCCTGATATTTCTCAACAAAATATGGCAGTGAAAGTTTGCTACCTGTGAACAATGAATGAAACCAATATCTAGTGGTAACAACAACCTCCAAACACGTTAGAAGGCAGTGAAGTTACAGGGCTAACCTGGTCATGACAAGGGTCTCTAAGATGCGTTTGGTGTGGTGAGACCCCCACAACACGTGGAGATATTTCCTTAACAGAGGCTGATCATGATGCTAGCTTGGTTCAAGGTTCATATACTTACTCTGTTTGTTCTACTGCTACGTATGCATATATATGCTCTTAGGTATACTACTAGATATACTACTGGAACTAGAACTGCTAGTGCTGCTTCAAAAAAAATTAGTGAATTAGCAATAACATAGTAGTGAGCTTGAGTGGACCCTCAGGGGGACTCTACACCAGCTAGGATTTGTCCAAGTTAGATATCAAGCACACTTTCACAACCCAACACTGGATACTCTACACCAGCTAGGATCCGTCCAAGTTAGATATCAAGCACACTTTCACAACCCAACACTGGATATTCACTGAGTTTGGAAGGAAATAAACTTTAAATAGATTGCAGATCTATTTGATTGAGAAATCTTCGGAACAACATGCAGATTTAATTACACTACAACACATTCCTTGCTGAAAAATGATCCTTTAAATAGAATGCAGATCTATCTTATTCCCCACTATTTTCACCATCTTCCCATACACTATCAACAACTCGCAAAACAACAAGGAGATCAATACTTTTCATTCTAGAGAAATACCACCTACCATATTATCAATAGTTTCAAAAGGGAATCAGTTTCTTTATACCACAGATGGCAAAGTTCCTTTAAGGGGTACTCCTTTGGGGATCCTATTATTAGAATTTGTGGGTGGTCCATTTATTGGAAACACCAAATGAACTCTATCAAACTTGCAATCTGTGCCTCCTCCTTGTAGAGTTATATAAAGTGTTGTAGAACCTTTCTCATAATTCAACCTAGCTAGTTGTCTGCCACTGCATTTTTACCTCAAGATATCACTTCTTTGGAAATGGCTCTAAGGTTTGCATAAAATTATGAACCCATAGTTAAATAGGAACCTCCTATATCTCCTAATGACTTCGCAGTAATACACGTATCCCATTGGATTGGAAGTACCACCGAATTGTAGGGGCTGGTTGACAGAACTGGATTCCAAAATGTCATTACCTAGTGGAGCCCCAATTTCTGGTAGGCCTTTATCATTAAGTACCTCTATCATATCATGCCATGAGTGAAACTTGATTTGATGTGCTTACCCATCATTACATGGGGGTCTTTTTCCAAATTCATATACATTGTTGCAACCCTTTGCTCAGGCACAATCTACTCCACCACTTGTTCCAAAGATTCTTTCATGGTGTCAGTTGTGCCATTAAACTCTATATCTTCTTAAGCTCTGCACTAATCCACCTAACTATTTTCAACATCATGAAATGCCAGAAAAAATTTACAGTCTATTCAAGAGTGATTAAAATCTATATTTATCTTTTTCCATAGATCAGACACTGACACACAAGACAGAGTTCCGAGTCATCATTGTGCTCATACAAAATAAAAATTCAACCTTTCTTACACAAAGGCACAAAAAGAGTTGACAATCGCAGGCATAGTAGAAAACATATTCACATTTAGGATCAATTTTGACAAATGAGGTCCATTTGCAGAGTTTAGTTACTATCCATAAAGCAGTACACTGGTGATAAAGCTCGGTATAAGGTCATACTGAGTCATTAGCAAAAGCCTTATGGCTATCTCTATGGAAGGAAGTACTTTTGACTGCATCCTTACCAGCACTGGAAACTTCTGCATCATATGTCGGTCCATATTTTATAAGTGCCTTTGTACTTTTTCTAGATGGAAAGAAACAATTTGAAAGTCAAGGCTATGTGCTAGTTTGTGCATTTTTTGTGGAAAAGGTATTAGGATCCTTGTCACAGCGACAAGGGCATTACAAACAACACCAGTTAGCTTCACGGGCTAAAGCAACATTAACAACTATTATATACAAGAAGGGATTGTTGCTCTCCAGTCAGTCAAGACAAAAGCATACACGCGGACAAATTATCAACTACAAGAGTACAAATGTTGAAAATGTTGGAGCTTTTTGTTGGCATATGCATGGTATTTGGATTTTACCTCTTCAAGTTGTTATGACCTTCATTATTCTACATCAGAACTTGGGCTTGACAACATTTTCAGGGTTGGCAGCCTCATTGGCAGTTATGTTGCCAAATTTCCCAGTTACAAAATTGCAACAAAAATTTCAAAACAGAATCATGGAATAAAAAGACAAAAGTACGAAGGCCACATCGGAGACATTAAAAATTAGGAGGATCTTAAAATTGCAGGCTTGGGAGACAAGATTTCTTTGGAATCTAGAAATTTTGAGGCAGGCATAATGTAGTTGGCTATAAAAATACGTTTACACATCAACTATCACAACATTTCTTTTCTCTGTTACACCCACATTTGTCTCTGTTTCAACTTTTGATACATGTATGCTTATAGGAGTGCCTTTGATAGCAGGGAGAATTCTTTCTGCACTTCAAACCTTTGAGAATTTTTGAGTTGACTGATATGTATACGAGATATAATTAGATATGTATACTTCAGAAAACTACAAAAATAAATATACTTCCAAAAGCTACAGAAGGAATTCTCCCTGCTGAATTGACTGATACGTATACTAGATCTACTCTCCACAATGTTGGTGCCTATGAGTGGCTTGGTATTTGGATGGATTTTCTACAAATCTACAAGTCAGGAGCATTCATGTTCTGAATGTTAATAAACTTAATAGCATGGAAGGGGCTAGTGAACCAGGCAGAGAGTAAACCCCGCAAGTCGAATGTTAAATTTTTGGTATGTTCTATGCTTAAGAGCAATTTACTTCAATTTTCTTGTTAGCCCAATATCAATATCCAGTTTAGCAATCACATCAACATGATAGTAAAATGCAGATAGAACATAAACACAAACATTAGAATACAAGTCAAGATAAGAGGACACAAGATGTGGCACCAGCCAGGGACAAACCCCAATGTGGGGAAACCCTTGATCAATTTTTCTTATATTCTTCAATAGTTCAGCACAGAGAGAGATAGTACTAATATACAAATCTGATATTTTATGACAACAGCAGTAAAGCCTTGACCAGAGAAGTCAATGTTGGTCAAACAAGACAGAATCTTCCTCTGAAGATCATTCATATGGCACCAACAGGGTTGCACCACTCCATCACTGTTGTACCCATCAGTGTGCACTATGTTGCACCATTCCATCACTGTGCACTATGTTGCACCACTCCATCACTGTTGTACCCATCACAATGCACTATGCTGCACCATTTACACTCACCAGCCTTATCTATTTGCTATGGCTTGCAGCATAGCAGAGCAGCTAGGCTATAATTGCAAATCCCTTCAACTGGTCTTCAATGCAGTGATTACTTTCATTGTTTATTGCCTTTACCCCTTTCTCTATCCATCTAAATCAAAGTCTGCAACATACAACAATTTGTGCACTTGCATTTATGTCAACACAGTCCTAATCATATGTTGTCCAATCTTGTTGAACACACATCTTTCAGCACTCTACTTCATGTCATATGCTTGAAGCTGGAAACTGTCCCTGTCCAAAACAACGTTCAGATTAGGCATCATATGGCTCTCCTCTTTCCAGCTTATAGGAATCCTCTTCTTGCGGCGGATTATATCTCTTTGGTTAGGGCAGCATGGAGCCCTTCTTTTGCTGCGGAATACGACCAGCATTTAGAGTGCATTCGGACTGTGACTAGGGCATACACAAAAATGTTGTGAGGCCTCTTTTAGGCTAGCGTGTAGACTTCTCTTTAATTGCGTTAGGGTTGTCCTCCTTCATGATTGCATTAGGCCTTAAGGTCATCTCCATAGGGAATTTAGGCAGCATCTTAGTATCTCTGTGATTAGGGTATGACATCATTTATGGTAGCGTACTTAAGCTTCTTATTGTTGTGTAGAAAGGTCCCATTTAGGACAACATAGAACCTTGTGTAGATCCACCATAAGAGTTGTCCTCCATGTTATGCTTCTACCATATTAGGACAACGTAGAGCCTTCTCTCCCTTGGCTGCATCTAGATCTAGGGCATGTCTTCTCCATGACAGCATAGAGCTAGGGCATCTTCTTCTTAGGGCTGCGTAGTCTCTTAGGATCTCTCCTCCCACCAAAACCCAAAGACAAGTGGAGAGGAAGAGATCACAAGACGAGTGTGTGTC
Organism: Pinus tabuliformis; assembly: GCA_031772625.1. NCBI lineage: Eukaryota > Viridiplantae > Streptophyta > Pinopsida > Pinales > Pinaceae > Pinus > Pinus tabuliformis. The sequence continues at coordinate 936,722,795 of CM062810.1, read as the reverse complement.
CAAATGACTAGCAAGACACCTCTTTTTATTCTAAAACGTTGAGCACAAGTGGGGGCAATTTGGTTGTTGGTCAACCTTGACGAATTGTCCCATAACACAAATAAATTCATATCTCCATGAATACATGTCAGAATTGGATGATCTTTAGATCAATCCTACACCTCTTGACGAGAGGAATCCAATAAAAATATCATCTGTCATTAATAAGATGACCCATATGGAGTTTGGCCTAGTTGCCAATTTTAACAAAATCGGATGATCTTTAGATCAATCCTACACCTCTCGGAGAGAGGTATCCAAGAAAAATATCAGCTACCATAAATAAGGTGACCCACCTGGGGTTTGGCCCTAGTTGCCAATTTTAACATAGACCCTCATCTCCTAGATAGCCCTAAGATGATAAACATGGAAGCATTTACCTGCCTTCCACATTTTGTTTCCTCCCTCATTTTTGCCTGCCTAGCTAAGCTCTCTTTAGCCTGTGAAATCATGCGAGTTGCCCCTTGTCTCTCTGATTTTTTTCTTGTTAGTTTTTGTTTTGTCATTCTTAGTTTATTTTGTGTCTACCTACCAGAATATGCCACACAAGTCCACATTCCAAGCAGTTTTCCCCTTCCACCTCATCTCTGGAATCTGTGTACCCCAACTCAGCCTATTTAATTTACTTAAATTTTTAATGCTTAAAATAAGCAGGGAAATGCAACTAGGGTTATTACACCTTGCTAAGAAATATCTCCTAGTGATGGCCCCTTTACATAAAGTAATTACAACACTCAATAGCATTATTACTTTATCAACCACATATGCTTTTTATTACAAAGACAAGTAAAACCATGATAATAGACTAAAAAACAAAATATAATTATGAAAAAACATGATCTCACATAAAATCAAAAGTGATACCGAATACCATTAGATGTTCATATAAATTTCCAATTAATGCATAATATGAACATTGTGTCAATATTTCATAAAGCTAAAACCTCAAAAGTTATAAACAAGCATAATTAACAATATCTAAAATAAACAAGATGGCCATACCCCGTATAATAATTTTTGGGAAGATAAACATCTTTTACTGGTCAAAACCTTTCAAATGGGATGCAAAGATCCTCATGCCTGTGAAACAAAAACAAACATTGTTACCCAAAACAAATTACTAGTAAGATAAAATGATCTAAAAAAACATTGATATCAAGTACGATACTGAAATATAAGGCAATAGATTTTCATAAAAATTCATAAATAGTTGTATAACATCTGGTTAAGTACAATTGAATTTTCAATCAGGTTGTACGAAAAACTCTAACAGAACTCCTTAGCCATGTAAATACCTGACCTCATTTCCTCCTTTTCTCTTGTCAATTTTGCTTATGACATTGAGATTTAGTATATTTCTACTTAAACATATCTTTTTATACTTTTTCACATACTTTCACATTTTTAGATTGTGATACTTATATGTTTCCTTATGTTCAATGCAATTTTTTTCTTAATAGACACAATATCTATGTTTTTAACTATAATAAATCATGTCGGTGTAGGTCACTACCATCGTGAGCATAGGTTTCTCCTCTAGAAGGAGATAATTTTTTCAGATGGCATTAGAAACCATTGATGAGTTAGTAGAATATTCACTAGATCATCTAGAGGAAGATGACAAAACCCAAACTATTTATGATCCCTCTAATTCCATTGTCGTCTTAAATGTATCTTGCTATATATTTTCACATACTTTCACATTTTTAGATTGTGATACTTGTATGTTTCCTTGTTTTAAATGCATATTTTTTCTTAATAGACACAATGTCTATGTTTTTAACTATAATAAATCATGTTGATGTAGGTCACTACAATTGTGATCATAGGTTTCTCCTCTAGAATGAGATAATTTTTTCAGATGGCGTTAGAAATCATTGGTGAGTGTTAAAATTGGCAACTAGGGCCAAACTCCATATGGGTCACCTTATTTATGACAACTGATATTTTTCTTGGATTCCTCTCTCCGAGAGGTGTAGGATTGATCTAAAGATCATTCGATTTCGACATGTAAAAATGAAGATATGAATTTATTTGTATTATTGACAAGTTGCCAAGGTCGGCCAACAAACAAAACAAGCATTTTTACCCCCATTTCATCCTCAACGTTGCATATAAAAGGAGGAGACCTCAAGGAATTATTTCATCATCTCATCTCATCTCATCACATCTCTCTCTCCTCACTTGACTGGGTACGCTAATCTAGGCAGCGATCTCTCACACGTGCAAAGGAAGGACACTTTTTGTTTGACTGCATTGACCGAATTTCAGAAGGTTGTTTTTTGGGCTGCATTGAACAACATTGACCTCCCTTTGACTACTCTTTTGGTGAGGCATCTCCTCCTTGGTAGGCCGTAGATCTGGGCATGAAAACCGAGGTGATCTGACCTCTGGTTTGACTTGCGTTGACTTCCCTAGTTGATGGCTGTAGTTTGACTTCAGTTGACCAGACTTTGACTGAGTTTTTCAAACTGTCTTGGAATGTTTGGGTTTGTTGTTGGAGGCCGAAGTTGACTGGTTTTGACTGAGCTGCTTAGAGGAAGAATTCTGCATTGTTTAACTAGCATTGACTTTTCTGGTTAGGGCTTTTCTGTTGCTGTCATAAAATATCAAATTTATAAATTTGTACTATCTCTCTCTGCTAAACTATTGAAGAATATAAGAAGAATTGATCAAGGGTTTCCCCACATTAGGGTTTGTCCTTGGTTGGTGCCACATCTTATGTCCTCTTATCTTGGCTTGTCTTCTACTGTTTATGTTTATGTTCTATCTGCAATTCACTATCATGATGATATGATTGCTAAACTGGATATTGATATTGGGCTAATAAAAAATTGTAGTAAATTGCTCTTAAGCATAGAACATACCAAAAATTAACATGATACCAGAGTTGAGGTGAAGACAAAGCCCAAGCAAGAGTGAAAGAGCAATCACCAAAGACAGTTGGACAAGGACAAAAGGCTCAATGGGTTCCTCATCCCACTTCCCGGCTAAAGACAAGCTCCGTGAAAAGTCTAACTATCATGGATGGAAGATGTCTCTTGATTTGACATTGGAAGAACAAAAAGTGTTGGATTATGTGAAGGGGAAAATCCCTAAGCCTTCTTCAAATGCATCATTTGCTACGAAGAACAATTACAATAAGGCTGAAGTCAAAGCGAAGAAGATTATCAGAGATTCCATTGATAAGCGTCTGGTTGCCTACATATCCGATTTGAACACCTCCAAGGAGATCTACGACAGGTTAGTCAGCATGTTCAAGGTTAGTGATGCAAATCAAATTTTATTTCTCAAGAATAAGTTGAAGGATATTAAGAAGGTCAAGGACGAGGATATTCAATCCTACTTCTTAAGGATCACTGAGAGCAAGAATGATCTTCTGTCGATTGGAGAGGTCATTCCTGGCAGGGAACTTACTATCACTACCCTTGGAGGACTCCCACCCGAGTGGTATATATTTAGAACCACTATTCTCAATAATGATCGAATTCCAGGGTTTGAAGAATTAATGTCGAGATGCATTCAAGAAGAAACAAGAATTGTGGAGCAAGAAATTCCTTCTAATAGAGGCAACCCCACTGCTTTCTCTTCTCATTCCAAAAGGAGAAATAATGTAGGGTCTAAAGGTCATTTCAATGGAAAGCCTAGATCTAAGGGTGGAAGGAAGGGCAGGTGCTTTGTTTGTAATAAGTTTGGCCACTATGCAAGGGAGTGTCGAAATAGAAGGGACACATCACATGATGATGATCACAACCATTCTAGGGGAAACTTCAACAACAACAATCAAAGGAATGGCAGGTTCAATGGCAAAAGCAATGCAGGACATCAAGGAAATAGTCAACCCTCCAAGAAAGCAAGGAACTCCAGGTATGAAGAATCAAATGTTGTTAGCAATAAGGAAAAGGAATACTATCTTATATCGGCCCTATCCACTACCTGTCCTCCGAACTCTTTGGGGAATTGGCTAATTGATAGTGGTGCCTCAAGGAACTTCACTGGATACAAGGAAGCTCTCTCTAATCTGATAGAGAAGGAGACAAACTTGGAAATTATTCTTGGAGACGATGCCACCTATCCCATGAAGGGAGTAGGAAATGTTACCCTTCAATTGAATCAAGGTAACACGATTCATTTACAAGTTCTATATGTACCTAATCTCAAGAAGAACCTTGTGTCCATTCCGACAATGGAAAACAAAGGATACAAGGTGGCATTCATCAATGGAAAGGTACGCATTTGGAAAATGAATTTTAAAGATGCTTTTACTCTTGGGTTCCAGGTTGACACTTCGCATCAAGTTGGAGGAAGTCCATTGGGAGCCATGTCTTGCGACACATCTCTACAATCTGAACTATGGCACCAGAGGTTTGCCCATCTTCATTATAAGGCTCTACCCGATGTGAGACAGATGGTGACAAGTATGCCTGAGTTCAAAGTAGAGCATGAAGGATGCTTGACATAAATCTAGATGAGGTTTTAGCACTCAACTTTTCATTCCAACTGCATCACATGTCCAATGAAAGTGTGTCTACAAAGAACCCGCGTGACCAACTTCTTAGGATGGCGAAGTCTCTCAACCATAAAGAACAAGAGATTAACACTAATACTACACCTTTCTTGGTCATAGTAGTAGAACAACAGATTAACACTAATGCTACACCTTTCTTGTTCTAGTTCATGGAAGCATTAAACTGTTACTCATCAGTGTTTGAGTCTCTAGATGCTACACTTAAAAGGAATATCATAGATCGTATGAATATTGAAAAATAATGCCTTGCCCGAGACATAGTGAACATAATTTCTTGTGAGGGGGAAGAAAGTATTGAGAGGTATGAAGCCGCACGAAAACGGGGCGCTAGAATGACTATGGCAGGCTTTAGTGTGTATCCTCTTAGTGCTAATGTTAAGGACAGTTAAATCTTTGCTCCATCAATCATACTGCAATAGCTAAAAGACTAAGGAAGAAGGAACTATGTATTTTGGATGGTTGGACATCTGCTTGGAATTGAGAAGCAAGGACTATAAGAAGGTTCTTATACAATAATTTCTTACAATTTGTCAATACCATTGCAGAAACTGCATATGACTTTCATGTGTGTCAGGGAAGAGTTCAGAAATTTGCTTCCTTATGAAGGTAGAGAGGAAAATGCTAAGGCTTGCTAAAATCAGCGATATGCCTGTCTGCACAGTGGGAAACAAGATAGAGACAGTTACTATTTAACTTTCAGGAACTTATGCTTGACTAGCTAAAAATTATTGGATTTTTTTTCTCATGATCTTGAGTATAGAGTCTCATAATCAACTAGATGAAAAATCAAGTCTATCTTTCAAATGTTTGAACCAAGACTGTATCACTGATATTACAACAATAAAATAAATAATTTCAGTTTATAGAAAGGTAGCACAGTGGCAACATACTTGAATTTTTGGGGTGCTTCGAACAATCTTGTCCTGAAGATATGATTCCAGGTTGTTTGCAATTTTTAATTGGCATGGTTAGCTCTAATTTTGAAACTTTGTTGGCTCTGTTGCAGGTATCATTTTGCATCAATTCTTCGCCAGGCATTTTTCTTGGACTCGCTAAAGGAGTCTCATTTTCCGCATCCTTCATATGAGTAAACCTTTGATCCAGCACTGGTTTTCCATACAAACTTTCAAAGAGAGAAACTGGAAGTTCAAAGCAGGTTACAATACCTCCTTATATAACAGACACAGGTGATCCCGGAATGTGGCAAAAGTTCTCAACTTCAGCCGACACTAAAGAAAACAAAGAGCTTATGTTTGAAATCTCTAACGACGTGCTTGGACAGCCTATTCCTCTACGTTGCTATCTTGTGAAGGATAGTGTTTCCCTCCATTACTGATCGTTCCGATAGCCCCTGCTTCCTGATCCATTGGTTTTGGCTTCTCCAGACACTAAAGAGCATTAGAGATTGTATTCCATTGCACAAAGATGCGTTGAAAGGGAAAATCTGCCAGAGCATAGTATTTCATGTTGAGGTCTCAAATTCTTGGTTCCATACAAATAGAAACCGCCAAAAGATATCTACGAACCAGCTGAACATTACAAATTTTCAGTCTCAGCACGTTGAAGTAAATCTGTAAAGAATGTGGCATTAGATTTCTTAGCTTAGTGATAGCCCTAATGTTCTATGCTATTTGTCAGTCATAAAAATCTCACAAAAACCTGTAAAGTTTGTGCCATTGTGTATGCTTAGCCTCTAAAAGCCCTAGCTTTCTATCTTCTTCTGTGTAATTTGAACATAACACCATCAAATACTAGAATAATCAATGTCCATTCTCAAATAACTTTGAAATGTGGAGAACCGAGACATAAATCATTCAATCAAATTACAAAATCATGATCCTTAACTCAATGCACTTCTTCCCAAACTCTGCTGTTTTTTTCAAACAAAATTGAGCACAGCCTCCTCTAGTCTGTTTATAGAGAGCCTTAATTTATGAAATCTTTCATGTAAGCCAAAATAGAGTCAAACATTTCCATTGAAAGCTCAGAATAACTGAACTAGAAAGAACCCTTGAATATATATTAATGATAATTTTTTATCTCTGATTCTTCCGCTTAAAACACTGTTTTGAGCATGGCCTCTTTCGACAGATTTAGTTCAGAGAATACAATGGATTATTTAATGAAATATTTCCAGAAATCCGAAATATAGCCAATTTTTCCAATCAAGAACTCAAAATAACTGCATCAGGAGAAAGCTTATACGATTCATGACGACAACAGGAAAAATAATGGCGCTTTGCAATTTTAGCACCCTTTTGCAGAAAATTACCTTTTCTAAACTCGTTTTGACGGTGAAGAAACACAAATGAATTGTTGGAAGCCATGCACGAAGAGATCTAGTGGCTCAGGGATCGATTCTGGGCAATGCTTATGCGATTGCAAACCAATATTGTTCAGATGCGGGCTTGCGAGGTCGAGGGATACATGCAATGGCGACAAACTACCAAGAGGCTTTGAATCTAAGGGCAGGATAGGATGTTTACTGTCCAATCATGTCATCGATGAAGATTTGTCTTTTAATCAAATGGATTTTCAAAGAATGTGGAATATTAAATCCAAAGAATTTGGAATATTTTACAAATTTTATTATTTAAGCGGAATAATTTGTTTAGTTGGATGTTTTTGGTTGGGGCATGGGACATTGCACATTATCTAAGGAGAAAGACCATTGTCATCCTAGAGTTTACAAGTGGTTTTTAAGGCTCAGTAATAATATAGACTATGAAAATGTACAAAACCACTACCAAGTGTTTCTAAGGTGAATAGTTGGCCTAGTGATGCTCATGAAGACCATTTAAGGGATGGTTTTTAGGGCCTTAAGCATTGTTCAGGGATGAAAACTGGTTCATGAGGGCCCAAAAGAGGTGTAACATAATGTTCATGGTCCATGTATAAGATCCCAAGCCACTTCAATACAACCCCTAAAAAGAAAATATTTTTCCTAGATATGTTGTATGGAAAATGTTTAATATTTTCCTTTAGTGACTAATTCATATTGACTACTACTACAGATTTTAGAATATCTAGCATGAAAAAGTGTTCAAAATTTTTCATGTTATATGTTGATGCCTATTGCTACACTTGTTATCTTGCAACCTTTATTCTTCTAGAAATATATAGTTGTCTCATATAAAACCTCAAGCCATAGGCTTGGTAACACCCTTCAAATAATCTTTACTCTCATTTATTAAATATTTTGTATTTCCACTTTTCAACTTCACTCACAAACAAATACAAATCTAGTTAACAATGAGTAAAATCCATCAAAAGTGCTACCTAAAGTCGTGGTTATTTTATCTATTAGATATGATGAAACTATTTATGAAATAAAAGATATCAATATGTGACATAGTAATCATGACCATTTATGGGAATTATTACCTATAATTATTCATCTCATACATTAGTTTGTTTCAATTACAAGAGATATTGAATAATCAACCCATGTTCATTTACCAATGATATAAAAAATAAGATGAGCTTCTAGTTTCTTCTTTAGAAATTCTCATTTTGGATAGTCTAAGTAATGGTGTTTTATTTGAACTTTGGTATTGTTTAATTTTATATTATAACTTCTCTCCTATACATATTTATTTCTCCTAAAATTGCAAAGAGGATCTTTGGACTACATGCACATATAATTGAAATGGATGAAGGTGTCAATTGGGAGGCTAGTGAAGAACTTGCACTTGTAACTCTAATAGTGGATATTAACCATGCAAGATTGAGTGGTTAATATGTTGAGAAGTATCTTTAGTCATTGGAATTTAATCTTCAAGTGGGAGGGGCCATATAAGAGCTCTATCATTTTCTATTGCACATGTTTAGAGATATTGAATTCTACATGAATTGAAAAATTTAGAGATTTGTGTCCAAGAGATCTTCAAATAAAAGAAAATGATATAGTTTCTTTGCAATGTGAGCATTTATTCATCTATAATTAGGCTAGGTTGGCATAAGATTTGTAGGGAGGATATCATAGAGGAGAATGTTGTCAAAAAGGTCTATAAAGAACTTCAAAAGAGGGTCTTGTTAAGCTTATGGATCCCAAACTTCAAAACCCCCCAAAGAGAAATTTTAATCTCCCTCGATAGTAGTGTGACCCAAGTGAATGGAGGGAAGCTTTACAAAAGAGAGCTAGAAATATTATCTATTCAAATAAAGCTTGTAAAGGTTTAATCAACAAAAAGACATGTCCAGGACCTCAGATTAAATATCAACAAAGAATCCTGAGTGAATAGAATAATCATTTTTTAGGCTAATGAAACCAACATTTCATCTTGTGACAAGGCCCCCTAAATGGCCAATAACATCATTAGATAAAAACTCCCGATGAGGGAGAGAATTCTATAGTAATTGGATCCCCTTTTCCCCATCTGCCATTGATTCTTGTATAATGACAATATGAGGGTAGTGAACTTGATTAAACTGTTTATAGCTAAGTTTTTTATAGGGTTGGCTAATGCCTTGCAATTCAAGGGTAAGATTTTCAGTTTGAAAGAGATTCAATGCTTGAGGCTCTAAGGGGAAATTTAGGGCCATGGTTAAAATCATTTAAATCACTTGAAGCCATTTTGTAGGTTAATCCTACCCCCTCAATCACTAAACCCTAATTTAACTTATCTACCATAGTTCAAAGATTTTAGACAATTATTTCCCATTATTTTATGTTGGCTCTATGATACACTCAAGGTTAATGGAATGTTTCCAAACATGGCCTATTATTGTCTAATTTCCTAAAATATTCCATCTTCTAGGAGCAAGAAAGTCTCACTCGAGGCACATATAATAATTCCCATTAAGTAATGCGCAAAATGTCAAATATTTTAGCGGGGATCACATTCATTATGATATTATTGGTGCCAATTTAAACCATTAGAACTAACATCATTCAAATGAATAAAAACATGCATATATCACCCAAATATAGTACAAATACAAACAGATCAGTAGAACAATATTTCGTTATACTAATAACATGCATGGTATTACATAACTCTAATGTAGAGTGAACACCAAAAATTGATAATAAAAAAATGTAACCCCTCTTACAAATTATCCCTAATATTGAATCTATTTAAGTACCTTACAAACCTCGTATATATAGGAAACTAGAGTAGCTGCAAAAGATTCAAAATTATAATAGAGAATCAACCAACCATAAGCCACTTAACAAACAAAAAAAGGAGTACAAAAGAGTTTATTTCTTTAGAGAGATACACAAATTATCCATAAAAGTAGGTGCAAAGAATATATGAGATGACTCGTTAGCCTTGGGTACTTAGCCTTATATAAATCCACATATTCAACCTTCTACATGTTTACTTCTACAAATTCATATTTTTCAAGTTTTGTTGAGCTTCTCTTTGTGCCAAAACTTAGTAAAAGATGATACACAAAAATGCCTCGGTCATGCCTTCCAACTCATCCTTGAGTTGGGTTCTATGCTTCATATATGTCCTCCTCTGATGACCAATATTTGAATCGCATGGCACATATCAAACTTTCACCTAGTAAGTATGGATTGTACCTATGATAACTCCCCTTATCTAAATATTGGATTATGATGATCACAAGTAGGTAACTTTCTTTATGAAGCCTTTACATGTGTAACTTTATTATGGTAGGACTAGCATACATAGGTAGATCTCTAATATCCCTGTGGATTTTTTATTACAATTACACATGATGATAACTACAATAACCATGGGGAAATATATACACATGCAACATACCTACTTTAGGCAATCATAATCCTCATCTTAGCCACATTACTAGATACTCTTCCCAAAATATGTTTGATATCTCCTCCCAATTGTAGTTTTCGACTAAAAGGATCCATCAAAGCTTATCTCAGTTTCACGTTGGCCTTCTCAATTCTAAATGTACAACTACCTTAAAAATGGTGATGTTGAAAAATTGGACCAAAATTATAGGAAAGACTAGTGGCCAAATCCTTCACTTACTTTACCTTCATTGTCCATACCTAACTAATGAGAGCACAAGAACACCTACTTCTCTAGAAGCACCTATAATAATTTTGTGGGTTTAGCTAAATACCCTTTGGTTAGTGTTTACACATCAGTCTAGATACTAAAGTGATGTGCCTACAATCATAATCCACTAGGTATATTTTCTCTTAAAAAACTATGCAAATATAGATGTCCCTTTTATGGCCAAGTTCCACCAAAATGGTTCCTCCTTGGTCTGGTTGCATGAAGATGAGTGCAAACCAACCTCTTGTCATGGTAATAATCGCCAGCAACTAGTCCAATAAATGTCCCCAAATTTCCACAGTCCAATGCTTCAATCACCTAGGGCTATAATTTCGACCACGAACCCTTCCAACAAGCACAATACTCTCAGTAAATGCATCTTGGGCCATACTGATACCTTCTCTGAATACCAACAAACGCCCCTTCTCATGCACCTTGGTGCATTTTGTTTTTTTCTTCCCCCCGTTCTTTGTGCGTGGTTTATCGGGTGTTGTTCATCCTCTGCTGACTCATACTCATCCAAATCCGATGCTCTAGTATCCTCAATACCAGGTTCCTGACGAGTGATGCCATCAAAACGTCCTGAAGTGCGAGCCGCAGGAGTAGGTCGCTAGCCTTGGGGGTTTGCTCCTCATGAGCATGGTACATTATTCCCAGTATTTACGATGCCATATGTATCAGTCCCATGAATGCTCGTGCATAAGACGCCCCTTGTACATTTGTTGTGAGACCCTATTGTTCGAGTTCCCAGTACTGTAACTCCGATGGTGATGGGATATTCAGGACCGGTTGAGCCTGGTCGTCCTGTAGCTGAAGAAAGTTCGGATTTACCGTCGAGCCCGGGTGGGAAAACCCTAAGGCATTTAGGGAAACCTTCACATCATCCATCTCTGAGGTAAATGCGTTGATCTGGACTTCTGGTTCATGGTGTATCGCCATTGAAACCCCAATTTGGTATTGATGTGGCCCCTCAACCCAAATTTGGGAAGCCTCCATAGAATGAGAAGAATAATCCACAAGTTCCTCGTCGATACAAAATGATGTTCACATGTACTCCGTTATACTATCCCTATGTGATGTTGTGCACAGCACCCTCTGAGAGACATTGGCCCAACTAAACAAAACGTTCACCTCCACCGTTTGATCCCCTTACTAGTTGACCAAGAAAACCCGCGATACCATAAGCTGCCAAACCGCCGCAGATAAATATAAACCATGTGCACTGACCCTTGTTGGCTAGCGTTGTGACCATTCCCTCACGCTTTTATCGCTCCCGGGTGCAGGTGAAAACCCATCTTCGCACCAGAAAAAACCCTAGGGTTACACTGCCATGGAAATTCCTCTTGGATTCTTCTATATGATCTTCTCTAGACAAATTCCTTATTTCCATTTGATTTCTGTTCTATCTGCAATTTCTTATCTAATATTGGAGCATCTCCATAGATTAGTTAGTTTTACTAAACCAAACATTTTATTAGAAATAATCATTAATCTTATAACATTACGACTTCACTGCACTTTTTAACCACACAACTTATTTTTATGTCACCATAATTCACCTTTAATGTAACATGATTACATTGAAAAATCAACCAAAATCCCCCCAAATAATTTTTCCTACATAGAAACAAGCGTCATATGATTAATAATTCTTTACCATAAGCAATACCCCCTATTAATCCAAAGAAAACACTTACACATTTCATTTAATGGAATTTAATTCCAATTGAAAAACACAAAATCATTTCATTTAAGTTCCATTCAAGGTTTCACCGCATTTCTGCTTTTCAAATATCAAAATTTTTTCATTTCCCTCGCGTTCCAGGGTTTTTCAAATATCAAAATTTGTTCATTTCCCTCGCGTTCTAGGGAGGAAGGTCGCCATATCATCCTATTATGTTTCTCAAATATCAAAATTTATTCATTTCCTTCACGTTGCAGGGTTTTTCCAGGGAAGAAAGAGGAAGGTCGCGGCCATGTTGTCGCAGGTTTGATTTGATACATTTGGTTGAATACAATAAATTGGATTCTAGGTGCCTCCAATCGTGGTGGTTTCATTCTACGAAGGGATCTGCACAAGGTTCCCCACACTCCTGTGCGATGGCCCATCCCCAAGCCTCCATCACTCTTTGCAACTTTAAAACACTTCTAGACAAGTGCAAGAGGCACTCAAGAGGCTGTATGTACAAGATCCCGCGGAGGAAGATGGAGCCGAAGGTATGGGTTATGTGCCAAAGAAGACAATAGGTGTCTTTCCGACCCTGAAATCAGTGAAGAAATTAAGCAAAAAAGAGAGCAAAAATGCGTTGATTAAGACAAGGAAATAAAATGTCCCAAGACTGTAGGAGGTCACCATCTAGATGCTCTACCACAGGTGGATTGTGATGATCCAGTCGTCCCTATAAATGTCAGAGACAAAAAAAAGGCATCAGATTTGCCTATAACACAGGGTTCCGAGAGTTCCGGAGCAATGAAATCAGATGCCGAGGAAATGGATGTGAGCTGAGACAAGTAGGATCGAGGCTCTGTGCCAGAGGAGAGGTTTCCAGAGGATACTAAACCCACTCAAGAGGTAGGTAACTACATTTTATTTTTATTGTTTAATTATAAGAATTAATGCAAGAAACTTGTCCATGAGTGACTTCCGTTGGTTTAGGTGATAAGTCTGGATGGTAATATTTCTACCAAAATCGCCCGATGCTTTCCTGTTATGCCATTTAGGTGGTGTGGACAACAGTGATAGTGAAGCCTGGTGGTTGGGTTAAACTCTGCTAACCTCACTAGTGAACCAATGCCTTATTGGTGGCTTATGTAGAGATTTTCACTTTTGAAATAACTAATAGCTTGCCATATGTCATTCAATAGAACGGTTTAGGTTGGAGGTCGATATTCCCAAGTAAATTTTTGTTAAAACTATGATGGGCAATGAATGGAAGATTAGATCTACCCGACCGATGGACTTCTCTACCCTGTGCTAAATACCCATTTGATGACAGGCAACATTGTTCAGATCAATGTCAGTAGAGGCTTGACTAGTATACCTCTTTTCCATTCAGTTCTTGTTCCTATTATCATTTCCATTCCTCTGTTGGGATTACACTTCTACAACACCACCAGTTTTTAAGTGCATGATATATTCAAGGAGATGGGTGGGTTTAAGTTGCTTATCCGTCAAAATTCTATAGTCACAATTCTAGTTTTGTTTTGTTTCTGGTTATGTTTATGTTTCCTATTTCTAGTAAAGTAGGTTTTGTATCTCCAAAACTCAATTTTATAGTGGTAATGTATGCCGTCACGGAGGTGATTTACGCTTATTATTCGCCAGAAACCTTGAGTCCTATTTCTTGTTCTATTCACCATGTAGTCATGTCTCTTGTTTTGTTTACGTTTTACCCTTTTTGGTAAAATACGTTTGGACTATGGATTGATATTTTAATAATGGCATAACAAATTTCCTATGAATACAAGGCAAAGTAATGCACAGGACTTGAGTAGGTCATGAAATGTTCAAATAGAAAAATCGTCTTTGACGTTGGTGTAGCCGTAATTGTTTTGGGTGAAAATCCAAATGTTTTGATTCGATTTTTCTTAAAATTATGTTATCGAACTTCTTTTTTTACTATTTTACATATATGGAAAAACCTCAGCCTTGCCGAGTAAGTTGATGCAGGTTCTCTACTTTACAATCTATTTTTGCTCGCTTGACCTAATAATATTTTTCTTATATTATCAAAACCTTAATCTTTGTTTTTTACAAAAAGGCTATACCTTACTTCCAGTTTCTAAAAGCGCGGTATGCTGGACATACTGATGTAAAAGCAAAGATGGGAATGTGCCTTTTTTTAGTCTATTGTGTGGGTCTTTTTAGCCGTTGCACAACCAGGTTACTCATTATCCAGTTCTCCTTGTTGTCAACTTGTGGCTCTCAGAGATGAAGTCTTCATTGTTTTTGTTGAATCTTGTGTCATGAGTGATCTCCTTAGGGGTCTCAGAGTCTCCTAGCTTGGAGCTCTCACTTTTACTGCGGAATCTTCATTCTCATACCCTCTTACTCCCCCTACTTCCCTGTACATTTGTGTATTCTATATTACTTTTTCTATAACTGTCTTTTGTTTCTAATTTCCATATTTTCCTGTTCTCTTACTTGAGTGAAATATTTGGAATTAGTTAACAATAGACTCTAGCCTAATAAATCTATGCATTTTTAGGGAAAGGACTTGCAGAAATAGATTATTAGTTAACAATAGACTCTAGTCTGATAAATCTATGCATTTTTATGGAAAGGACTCGCAGAAATAGATTTATCTGGTTTTGACATGCAAGTAAAATCATAATTTTATTTATTGTGTATGTATTTTAAAGAGTTATTCTCAAATGTGCCTGTCACTAAAATCTCGGAAAGTTAGAGGGACAATATGTTTTCTTTTTGACAAAAGGATGGATTTAAGGTTGCAATAAATGAAATTGAGATTATATAACATGATTGTTTCATCAGAGCAAGTGACTCTGAGAATCTGGGTATTGTTTTTGGTAAAGATTTGATTTTTAATGCTAGTTAGACCATAAGAGTAATCTAGTTAGACTGTTAGCATACTTTGTAACCATGCTTGATTAATACCTTGATATGTATTACTAGCTCATCATAAAAAAGGGTTAGTAACCTTACCAAAGGATATTTAGGCTAAATAGTGTATTACTTATCTATGTAGTAATGCTTAGATATTTAGAACACTAGCACTACTTGTATTACTTATCTATGTCGTAATGCTTACCTATTTAGAACACTAGCATTACCTATGGTTAGTCTAGTAATTCCTGGTTGTTAGTTAAATACACAGTAATAATACCAGCTACCTTGCTAGTGTTACATGGAGTTAATATCACTCTTGTGGATTAACTTTATCTAATCACACTAGTCTGGGCATTTACAGAGGCATAATTATCTAACAACAATTTGAATATGATAAGATATATGTCTTATGTAATTACAGTCCTATCTTCAGGACGATTGATAGTCTTGTGCATGTGTAAGAGTCTATTTTTCAATTACGCTTGTTGAGCTTAATCAAGCTTGTTACTTGCACTAAGCTCGAGTGGTTTACTCATGATACATAAAATTAAGTCTAGCTAGAATTATAGGCATGGCTTAGTCTATTACATCGCAGTAAGTGATATAAGGAAAAGTACAACGTAGTGAGTGATATAAGGAAAAGTATATGGTGCTACATTAAGGAATTGCACGTGAAGTTCTCAGATCACTTCTGCGTGTCATCTCGGAACTATATTATTATGCTGAGGGAAAAAACTCATATTTTGGAGGAGGTCTTAAATTGTTTTGATTTGAGAAGCGAGATAGAAATGGATTTAGGGTGGGGATTAATGGGAGGAAAAGGAAGATTTTATTAAATTCTAATGATTTTTAGCAAATGTATATCTTATTGCAGAGAGGCCAGAGAATGTGCTTACCATGTGGAATACTACTTCGAAGGCATCCACCACGGAAAAGAGGCCAACTAGCCCTTTTACTCTCAATGCATTTTAAGCCCTAAAAACATTTTCCCATTTTCCTGAAAGTATTTTTGTTAGGTACTTGTTACTGTGATTTTCTCATATAGCTGGATCCCATTTTACCATAACCCTTTAAATTCCTGTGGTAATATGATTGCTTTTTTCTTCCATCTGATTTGTCTCAAGTGCAAGATTCAAAAAAAGTTTTCAATCTTAATCAATTATTGAGAATGCTGACATCTAAATATAATGTAGTTCATTGTTTTTAATTAAAACGTGTGAAATCAACAACAGAAGTCCTATTGCCCAACATGATTTTATGGCTTGATTGACAAAATATAATAAAATGGAATAAAATAGAGTACTTCCTCCAAAATTTGTGACCTTACTCAACTAGTAGCTAGCAAGGACGTTTTTACTTTGCAAAATTGGAAAGTGTTCAAGGTTGTAAGTTAAGATATGTATCAAGTGTGCTATATATAAACTGCACACTCTAGGTATAATTGCTAGTCAAATATTATAGCCAGTAGTAAATACGATGGTATGGTTAACTTGTACAGGTTGCTTAATATTTATCCCCAGACCATAAAAACAAATGTGTGATTTGTTTAACTCATGAGTGAAAACGATTTCGATAGAACAACAAGGCTGCAATGCAACGGCATACCTGCCCAATAAATAATTTATTTGCTTAATAGATTATAGATGTTCTATACAATAAACCTGTGTGAATATGGTCACGTTATTAAACCAGACAAATCGGCTCAGAATAATTCGGTATTCAAAAGCAAAGATCATTTTCTTATACGTTCAAACATGTTCAAACTAGCCATCATTTTTATTCACTGAAATTTTCTGACACAGTCAAAGCCATTACATCCCTTAACATTTATTTACAAGCTCTGCCAATGGATCATGTTCAGATTTTGTGAACAACACAACTTTCTCAAGCTACTTTTTAATGCCCACATACATATATATACCTCAAGGGTAGTTTAATGCCCATGTATATATATATATATATATATATATATATATATATATATATATATATATACCTCAATGGTAGTTTAATGCCCACATACACATATATATAGTTCAAAGGTAGTTTAGGACTAACTAATCAGTTCATTTCTAAAATAAAAATCTCGAGAAAAAATCCCTGGGAACAGGAAAATCATGGAAATAACTAGCATTGATGACAGTGTATACAAATAGGTATTGTTTTCACAAGAGTTTTTTTCATTCCTCAAATTGTGCTTGGGCCAGAAAACAAATTTTCAATGTAAATGTAGATGAGAACCTTCCTTTCTGAGAGCAAACCGGATATTAAAGATATGAGTAAGAGGAAAACAGTTGCATATAGTCGAACAGTGAAGTAGGCAATAAAACATTGACCCCCAACCCCTGCAAGGCTTTTACAACAGTAATATTTGAATGCTTAAATGGCTTGCACCTCCCATTTGTTCTTGGCCATTGAAAACACTATTGTTATATTGAAAAAAATGACTTTAATGCTACTTCACATTACTCACTCAAGGTTTATAAATTATCTATAAGATCTCTGCAATTACCCAGGTATGTTTTACATAAATTGCAAATTTATTATACACACTGTGCAATGGGCTTTACATTGTTAATATGTAGTGTAGAATCCAGAAATTGCAAATTTATTATACAAACTGTGCAATGGGCTTTACATTGTTAATATGTAGTGTAATTTATTATACAAACTGTGCAATGGGCTTTACATTGTTAATATGTAGTGTAGAATCGAGAATAGGCAAATTACCTTGCCTCATTAGTGGAAGTCCAGAAGGAGTGATAAAATTTTGCTCTATTGTACTTAGTATCTGAAACAGAAAAACCAACCAAAAGAAAAGAGTGTATACAGACATGAATCATATCCTCTTCCTGAGATAAACTAAGGCAACAATAACCTCAGAGATAAACTAAGGCAACAATAACCTCAGTACGTGATAGCACTGAGCTCTTCGGCATCCTTTATTAGGAGGTATCCTATGACAAATAATTTCATACCAACTTCTTTTCGCCAGAAGTGAAAAAAAGAATTGACGAAACTGACCTCAAGCATACTTGCATTGAAGCTTCTAGATTGTGGATCAAAGCTGAAATCTGAATACAGTCCCAAACCCCTGAAAGCATGAAACCAAGCACCGAAAAACCCCAAGAAGACCTGCACACTAAACTTTTTATGTGACTTATTGATCCGATATAAACTTTCAATTGTTCTAAGATTCTATATTCAATATGGATAACTTGGAAAATGCTACTTTTCTTTAATGATTTTATACCAGGCAATGAATTATGACTGAATTCGAATATTTTGTGCTAACTTTTGGTATTTTTCCAGACTTTTGTCTTAGTAGTAGTTCTGATCGTAGAGGAGGTTGTCTAATATTGTCCATGTATTCATGAATTATGATTGAATTCTAACATATTTTGCTCACTTTGGAGATATTTCAGTCATGGTTTTTGCAGTTCTGATGTTAGAGTAGCCTGCCTAACCCTGCTCGTTGCAGATAGGGGAATTTGGTTTAAAGTGGAATACCTTTATCAGATCATGGGCTTCCTTATGCATAGAGTATAAAATACCCAGTTGGTCATTGAATAGAGATCAAATATAAACATAGCTTGTGATTTTGGTTTTTGTCCTATTTTGATTGGGCAGATTTTGTTTTAGTACTAATCCTGATTTTAGAACAGGCTCTCTCTTCACCCTAATTATGTATTTATTAGTGCAGACAAAGGAAGTAAGAAACCTATATCAGATCATGAGCGTTCTTTAGTTCATAGTTAAAAGGAATTTAAAGTTTAGTTTCATCCTTCTGTATTAGAAAGTTTGGAACAAAAATAAGAAAAAGCACTCTCCTCTAATTTAACGCTTACCTATGCTACAAATATAAGACCTATAAAAACCCTAATCCTAGATGCCTTAAACCAACTCAAAAAAGTGCCTTGTGTCTGTCAAAGATCAGACTCATGTTAAAAACATGCAAAAGATATGTTGAATATAGGCACTCAAGTTCAACTCAATAACAGGTGCACTTGTTTTATTGAAAGCACCAACAAAGGATCTCAAACTAAGTCCCCAGGCTAATAAAATGATAATGAACTCTGGTTCAAATACTGGTGGATAATTATTGTAATTGTCCTCCAAAGATTCTTCTTTGCCTGTAGAGACCCTTCAATTATTTCACTCAATCAAAACTCTGCACAAACCATAGGTTAGCACCTGTTTATAATTGGTACTCTAGTGCTTAAAATATTTGAATAGTATGCCCATCTCTCTCCATTAGATGGAAAAGGAAAATATGATAAAGTTCAAACATAAGCAATACTCTTTTCTTGATATATCAATTAATTATGTTCTTAAACTGGAAAAAATCTTTTCTTGATATATCAGTTAATTATGTTCTTAAACTGGAAAAAATAGAGCCACCTACGAGACAATTAGATTATTAAATACTAAATAGCAGAAAAAAAATGTCCTCTAAATGCCGGGCCAATGTCTGTACACATGTTCTGCCTCAATACATGCATTATACTAGCAGCAACAACAGCATACTCACACTGACACAATAATCTGACCAGCAGCATATAGACATTACCGGGCTTATGATCAGTATAATGATGATAAATACTCTTGGCAACTTATGACTCAACAACAGTATAACTCTCAGTCTCAAAACCTACAGCAAACACTCAGATTTCTCAACCATACAAGTACATACTTTTTTCTTCTTTTTACCCAGCAAACATACTCTGACCTCAGCAGCATACATGTTCACAATTTGGCCCACACATTTCTTTTATGTTACAGGGCTTACAAGGGCGCTACAACAATCATGCAAAATATGTATAGAACGTCAACAGTTCATAAAAATATATCTGCCCCTGGGATCACTCTTCTAACAATAGACCAAAGCTACTTGACCAAGAGATCTTCTACAATATAACCCTTTGACTTGTAGCAGTTGGACAAGCAACTTAATGCCAAATAATGCAGAGAAGTCACAGCTTCAGAGATAGATCACCAAACTGATGAATATATGACATAGTACACAGCTTGATGTCAAACTATTCTCCAAGAGAGGGTCTCAGCCACTCAGGCTATAGTATTCTCAACAAGTGTTTCGAACTCCTTCACCAAGTGATCTCAGTCTCTGTTATCCGGAAAATAAGTTTCTGAGTTTATGTTAGAGTTTTTAGTGATGCCTTTGGTCAAACAGTTTGGCCACCCACTGCTGTAGATGCCTTTTCACAAATTTAAATTTATATAACACACATAGTGATCAATACATGACAACATTATCTGATTCTCATTAAGCCCAGAAATTTACGTAAGGATGATATACGTATAAGCAGTGAAGAGGAAGAGCAAGAACAGTGATGTTAAGAATTTTTGAAATTACACAGTTCTGGGATCTATATTACAGTTGAGTTTGCACAGTGAAAGGAACAATGGAACCTGATTGGAGCCTTGTGAAGTGCCTTTGGTGAAAGGCTCAACCCTCTTATTTTGTAGCAAGAGTAACCAGTTTTACAAATTGTTTAAATTAAATGCTTTTTAACTAAATAATATATAGAGCCTTCTAAGTTATATAAGTTTGAGTTTTTTAATTGAATTGTGTATAAATGTTAATATCTTTAAAGTTTTGAAATTTCAATAGTGATTTTGGTAAACTTTTTTTTAAAATAATTAAATTTTAATATTTAATAAAAATAATGAAATTAATATAAGTTAGACAAAATTATCATTAAATCTAAAAAAATTAGATTTAAAATTTAATATAAATGATATATTTAATTATAAATTATTTAACAAGTCTAATTTATCAATATATTTTAAATTAAAAGAAATATAAAGTTGAATTATAAATGATTTAATAACTTTTTATATTAATACAATGTGAATTTCAGCTATTTAAATCATTTAACATATTAGCCTAAATCATTTATCAATTATTGAGAGAGGTCAAATCTTTTGAAGTGAAAACCTCTTTTTTTAGTGCAAAACCTGAAGAAATGTTTGCATGCCAAAAAATTTGATCCCTCTCAGCATTTAATAAATTCAGAATTAAGATGGATCTAGACTGGTTCTAATTAGTGTACCATGTCATTGCTAAACAAGTATTTAATCTTATTTATAAATTAACAAGTATTAGGCTTACCAATCTAGTTCCAAAATGACAATGGTATGTTTACAACATTTGATTGAGTGATTACACTTGTGACTCAATTACAAGGTAATATTCAACTATGAAAGACAATTCCACTAGGAGGGTATGCTACCATTTGGTTCACTTTCCTTATACTTCATGATAATTGTTCTTTTTGTGCAAGGTGTTGGTTTTCATTATTACCTTGATTATAAACAACATAGATAATAAATCATAAGACTAGTTCAACATATACCATTAATGAATTTTAGGGTTAGCATTGAATATAGTAGTAATATGTAAGCATACTCTTGTATGCTCCTCATAGTACAATGGTATTTTCCTTAAAGTAAATTTTGTGATTATGTTGGAGTCCTCAACAATAACTACATCCCTTTGCACAATGTCCTTGAGGAACTTGACTCCTTGATACATTGTTAGTGCTTCCGCTTGTTATTAGTTGCTTGTCCCTATTTCCAGGAAAATTTTAATTTATAGGGACCTCTTCCACTTAGCAAAACACAATGCAAGGTCTTGATCTCCATTGAATCCATTCCCTCTAGTTCCATAGTGTTGGCATAAAGAATTTTAGCTCCTGGCTGCTCTTTGGGTATCCCTAAAATTTGTATACCTTGGCTCATTGTAAAATTTGTATAATGTGATTTCAAGGACACCTTATCTCATTTGCAGTGAACATTTCTACCAACTCCATGTAGAGGACCCTCTTTTCAATATGTTTTCAATTCTATGTTTTGAATTTTTTTTAATTGGAAATGTAAAATCATAAATTTAATTAATTATATGTTTTAATTTTATTTTATTTTTAAATTAAAAATATAAATCATAAATTTAAATGGTTCAAATTACATTATAATGCACTTAATATTTATAATATGGGTAGCCCTTTCCAAATTTATACTTTCCATTATATATTAAATATTATCCATTAAAATGAAAATAAATATCTACAAAATTTAATAATAATAAAGAATTTGGTATGTTAATATTATTTTTTAGTGATTTTAAAATTATAAATTATAATTTTTGAAATTATATTACATTTTTCATGTATTATTGTATATAATATTTATAAAATTAAATAAAATAACCATATATTTAATAAAGTTTTTATTATTATCAATTTTATGGTTTGAAATTTTTCCAAAATAAAAATATAAAATTATAATTTTAAATGGTTCAAATTTCATTGTAATTCACTTGATATTTATAATATTTATGGGCTTTTCCAAGTTTATGTTTTCTACTTTATATTAAATATTATTGATTAAGATAAAAATAAATATCTACAAATTTAAATAATTGCATGGAGAAACTTTAGTCTAACATGAATGATTACATGGGAGACTTTAGCCCAAAGTGAATGAGATGTTCTAAGGTTATGTAATGTTATTTAAACATGTTAATTTAGTCAAATTACATAAATATAAAATAAAATAAGAATTATAATTATTTATAATTAAACCATTTTAGATTCATCTTAACTCTAGATTTAGATAGCCTACAAAGGGATCAAATTTCTCAAGGTGCAAGCTTTTCCTTTAGATCCATCTTAACTCTAGATTTAGTCAGCATAGAGAGGGGATTTTTTTCTTGATGATAATGTTAGAGTTTGTTCTATTTGCATAGTTTGGGAAATCTTACAAAGACCTAGGATTTCACATGAGTGAGAGAGACAATTTACTTGATGTGGTTTATAAACATGTATATGCATCTCCTAGATGGGGAGGAGCATGTGGAGGGATATGGAGGTGAGTATGAGATTGTTTTGTGTGAGAAATCCATCACAACTTAGATTTCTCACTCTACAATGTTTTTATGTGCTAAAAGGAAATCTAACACATGTTAGATTTTCTTTTACATTGCAATGTTGTTAATCTAGCACACATTAGACTTATTTAGTCCTAAAATGTTGTTATGTTCTTGTGTTTGTGCTAGAAGGAAATATAGCATGCGTTAGATTTCTTTCAAATTTAAATATGCTTGTGTTTGTGTTGGAAGAAAATTTAACACAAGCTAGATTTCTTATACTCTACAATGTTGTTGTTGGCAACGTGCGTGTATTTGTGGTAGACATAAATCTAGTACTTGCTAGATTTCTCACTCTACAATGTTTCTATGTGCTCGAGTTTGCGCTAAAAAGAAATCTAACACATGTTAGATTTTATTTTACATTGTAATGTTGTTAATCTAGCACACATTAAACCTATTTAGTCCTACAATGTTGTTATGTTCTTGTGTTTGTGCTCGAAGAAAATATAGCATGTGTTAGATTTATTTCAAATTTAAATGTGCTTGTGTTTGGGTTGGAAGAAAATTTAACACAAGCTAGATTTCTTACACTCTACAATGTTGTTGTTGGCAACGTGCTTGTATTTGTGGTAGACATAAATCTAGCACTTGCTAGATTTCTCACTCTACAATGTTTCTATGTGATCGAGTTTGCGCTAAAAGGAAATCTAACACATGTTAGATTTTCTTTTACATTGCAATGTTGTTAATATAGCACACATTAGACTTATTTAGTCCTAAAATGTTGTTATGTTCTTGTGTTTGTGCTAGAAAGAAATATAACATGTGTTAAATTTCTTTCAAATTTAAATTTGCTTGGGTTTGTGTTGGAAGAAAATTTAACACAAGATAGATTTCTTATACTCTACAATGTTGTTGTTAGCAACGTGCTTGTATTTGTGGTAGAAAAAAATCTAGCACTTGCTAGATTTCTCAATCTACAATGTTTCTATGTGCTTGACTTTGCGCTAAAAGGAAATCTAACACATTTTAGATTTTCTTTTACATTGCAATGTTGTTAAACTAGCACACATTAGACTTATTTAGTCCTAAAATGTTGTTATGTTCTTGTGTTTGTGCTAGAAGGAAATATAGCATGTGTTAGATTTCTTTCAAATTTAAATGTGTTTTTTTTTGTGTTGGAAGAAAATTTAACACAAGTTAGATTTCTTAGACTCTACAATGTTGTTGTTGGCAACGTGTTGTATTTGTGGTAGACATAAATCTAGCACTTGCTAGAATTCTCAATCTACAATGTTTCTATGTGCTTGACTTTGAGCTAAAAGGAAATCTAACACATGTTAGATTTTCTTTTACATTGCAGTGTTGTTAGTCTAGCACACATTAGACTTATTTAGCACTACAATGTTGTTATGTTCTTGTGTTTGTGCTAGAAATAAATATAGCATGTGTTAGATTTCTTTCAAATTAAAATGTGTTTGTGTTTGTGTTGGAAAAAAATTTAACACAATCTAGAATTCTTATACTATACAATGTTGTTGGCAACGTGCTTGTATTGGTGGTAGACATAAATCTAGCAGTCGCTAGATTTCTCACTCTTGAATATTTCTATGTGCTTGAGTTTGCGCTAAAAGAAAATCTAACACATGTTAGATTTTCTTTTACATTCAATGTTGTTAATCTAGCACACATTAGACTTATTTAGTCCTAAAATGTTGTTATGTTCTTGTGTTTGTGCTAGAAGGAAATATAACATGTGTTATATTTCTTTCAAATTTAATTTTGCTTGTGTTTGTGTTGGAAGAAAATTTAACACAAGCCAGATTTCTTATACTCTACAATGTTGTTGTTGGCAACGTGCTTGTATTTGTGGTAGACATAAATCTAGCACTTGCTAGATTTCTCACTCTACGATGTTTCTATGTGCTTGAGTTTGCACTAAAAGTAAATCTAACACATGTTAGATTTTCTTTTACATTGCAATGTTGTTAATCTAGCACACATTAGACTTATTTAGTCCTAAAATGTTGTTATGTTCTTGTGTTTGTGTTAGAAGGAAATATAGCATGTGTTAGATTTCTTTCAAATTTAAATGTGCTTGTGTTTGTGTTGGAAGAAAATTTAACACAAGCTAGATTTCTTATACTCTACAATGTTGTTGTTGGCAACGTGCTTGTATTTGTGGTAGACATAAATCTAGCACTTGCTAGATTTCTCACTCTAAAAATGTTTCTATGTGCTCGAGTTTGCGTTAAAAGGAAATCTAACACATGTTAGATTTTATTTTAAATTGCAATGTTGTTAATCTAGCACACATTAAACTTATTTAGTCCTACAATGTTGTTATGTTCTTGTGTTTGTGCTCAAAGGAAATATAACATGTGTTAAATTTCTTTCAAATTAAAATGTGCTTGTGTTTGTGTTGGAAAAAAATTTAACACAATCTAGAATTCTTATACTCTACAATGTTGTTGTTGGCAACGTGCTTGTATTTGTGGTAGACATAAATCTAGCACTTGATAGACTTCTCACTCTACAATGTTTCTATGTGCTCAAGTTTGCGCTAAAAGGAAATCTAACACATGTTAGATTTTATTTTACATTGCAATGTTGTGAATGCTAACATGTTTCTGTTTAGGCTAAAAGGAAATCTAGCTTGTGCTAGATTTTTTTTGTCGTGTAATGTTGTCATTGGAAATATTTATATGTTTGTGTTATAAGTAAATGTAACACAGACTAAATTTTTCTCACCCTACAATGTTGTTATGTGATTATGTTTCCATTAGAAGGAAATATAGTATGTATTATATTTCTTTCATCTTGTAATGTTGTTATTTGCAATGTTCTTGTGTTTTTTATAGGAGGAAATCTTTGTACACTATCCCATTCTTAGACCACATATTCCATATGAAGGGCCTTCTAATCATTTCAGGGTTTAACATTTTTTATATTGTAACAACAGTCTATGTAGGCATGGACTAAAACCTCATAGTCTCTAAAAGGCAAGGTCAAATGTCCCAGGAAATATTATTATTGCAATGTTTTTATTGACATTGTGTTTATGTTTTTGCTAGAAGGAAATTTAGCATCCACTAGATTTGCTTTACAATACAATGTTGTTGTTGGAAATCTTCTTGTATGCGATAGAATATAGTCTAGCACGGGTTACATTTCCTTTGCCTTGCAATATTTTTAATGACAATGTGTTTGTGTTTGTGGTAGAAGGAAATCTAGCTTGTGCTATATTTATTTTGTTTTGCAATGTTTTTCTTGGAAATATGAATGTGTTTGTACTAAAAATAATTGTAGCACGTGCTAGATTTCTTTCACCTTACAATGTTTTTTTTGACAATATCCATGCGTTTGTAATAGAAATAAATCTAGGATGCGAATATTTCTTTTGCTTTGCAAGATTCTTGTTGGCAATATGCTTTTGTTCGTGTTAGAAGTAATTATATCACATTTATATTTCTTTCACCTTGCAAAGTTGCTATGTGTTTGTCTTTGTGCTAGACGAAGATCTAGAAGAAAATCTAATGATCGCCATAGTTAATGTTCTTTCATTGTGTTTTGCTTTTATTTTTTCTAAAGCAAACTAAGAATATACATGACTATAAGAGATAAATTTTGTGTATATATGATGTTGTTGTAGTCTCTACAATTGTTTTTATTTATTCACAATGTAATGTCTTTTGGAAATGTTCTTATGCTCGTGCTAGAAGGAAACCTAGTAGATGTTTGCTTTCCTATATTCACGATTAAAAGAACATAATAAATTATTTGGGGGTGCCCTTTTTCTAACCTTGATTAGCTATTATTGTGAGTTCTACACTTGTTATTGTTCTTGTTCATTTTGTTACACATATAATGATGCGAGTAGTTATAGTATTTATAAATTCATATTTTCTTCAATAATTCAAAATTGTGATAACAATTTTTTACTTTATTTTTAGATACCATGGACTATGAAGCTAGTGAGAATTCAAAGGAAGCATCCAAGGAAAAAGGAAGTTCAAGAAACACGACACCAAATTCTTTAAATGGTATGACAATTTTAGTTTATACTTTGTTACAATCGTTAGACATTGTGTTAATAACTTGTTGTTGATTAATAAAACCTATGGAAATAGCCTTAGGAGTGGGGTTTTAATGAGGACAACCCATACTAACATGGGTATTTTTTTTTCCAAGAAATTTTAACTATGTGATAACTTTTGGTGTCATATACTAAACTTGCATAACATATGTACTCATTTATTATTGTGCGTGTAAATGGAAATCATGTATTATAAGGCTGTTTAATACTATTTGTTATTTCATATCTTCCGTAATATTTTTCTTTCTAGAAACCATGGAAACTGCTGGGCGTGAAATTCGAAGTAAAGTAGCAAAGAGAAAAAGAAAAACAAGTGATATAAAAATGATGCCCCCTTCAACTGGGATGGTGGTTTTATATTTTATGTACTACTTTAGAAATGATTGGATTAGGTGGTTTCTTTTCTTAGCAATTTTACCCATGTGATAACTTTTGGTGTCATATTAAAACTTGCATAACATATGTACTCATTTATTATTGTGCATGTAAATAAAAATCGTGTATTATAAGGTTGTTTAATAATATTTGGTATTTCATGTATTCCATAATTTTTTTTCTAGAAACTGCAGAATCTGGTGTGCTTGAAATTCAAAGTAAAGTAGTGAAGAAGAAACAAAAAAAAAGTGATATACAAACATTGCCTCTAACTCGTGTGGTGGTTTTATATTTTATGTACACTCTCATAGAAATGGTTAGATTAGGTGGTTTTTCAATATTTATAAGAACATTATGTGACAATATTTGAAATTATATTTTCATTTTGATTAATGCAAATATTTTTTTGTTGTTATTTGTAGAATTGGTTGGCCCAAAAGCAAATGAAATGTTACAACCATCACTTAAGAAAAAGAAAAGTTATTCAACTCAAAAGGCAGTATCAATAACACCTTCTACTTCTACTTTTGAAATGGTTAAAAAATAAAATACATATAATAAATATGAGTTTGTGCAAGATTAGTACATTCAAATAGAAGCTCCCATGAATATGTTTCCTGATATGTATTTATTTGGATCAATAGATGGAAACGAACCATAGATATTAGGAATAATAATTAATTGCTATGCTTACAATGAAAATGACATTGACTTTCAAGTGGAAATTATTAAAGAAAATGAGGTAATATTAATTTCATGTCAAGTGCAGTATACAAATTTTAGACCAGATCTGATTGAAGCTTCAAGTACTGATTCAACAAATACGATAAAGAATTCAATGTTCAAGTTGGATAACTTTGAGAGCTTCTCTAAATTTGGACTAAATAGTTGTGCAGATCTTTTAAAACGCATCGCCATCATTATGAGATATTGCTATGTAAGAAGTAAAAAAACATCATCTGTACTTCTTCATTTACAACAAAAAGGTAAATTTATTAATAAAATATGAGATGATAAAATTGATTCTCAATTACTTGCTTTGATAAGAGTATATTTATCTGATTTGGAGGAGAACATAACAAAAAGTGATTTCAAGCTCACTATAGAAATTCAAAAAACTAGGAAAGTTGAATTTGAGACAACTAACCTTGCAAATCAATGTGATGAGATTCATGAAGCCTTCAAGCATTGCTATCTATTTTCAAACTCCTTTAATAGAAAAGTGGTTGTTGAAATATGTAAAGAAGTCCCCAAAGTTTCAAATTAAGATCACGAGATGATTTAAATGTTCAAGTATTAGTGAAATCATTCCTAGAAAAATTTCAAACCTCATTACCCGATGCTCTTCTGATGCCATTTGACATCAATGAGCCTAATCCATTGGTCAACTCTATCAAAATTATAAATGAGACAGATCTAAATTCTAAGAATATCAATTTTTCGATAGTTGATGGTCAACATACCATTCAAGCAGCGAAAGAAATTTTAACAAATCCTAAATATAATGTATCGAGAGAAGCGAAAAAAATATAAAAAACGTAATGCTCGATTGTTGCATCCATCAGTTGAACCCATTGAGGTGATCCGCATTTGTTGTCAATTAAATTATGCAAATAAGGTATTCTTCAAAACTCCATTTATTGATTGTGTGCGCTCGGCAAGACATTTCTTAATTGCCAATGACAAATTAAAGAAAAGGAGGATTGGATGTTCTAAGACGGCTGAAGACAAGGTATGTAATTTTAATTATTTTTACATTTAACATTTTATTATTGTATCTATTTTTATTGGAGATAAATGACTAAAGCTGATAATATAAGTCATATTTTTTTATATTTATAATGATTTCTCATTAGATTATAACACATTATTTAGTTTCATTTTTACATTGAATTCTTATTAGTTTATATTTATTATTTTATCAGGTTGATGATGAAATGTTGTGCTTATTCTTTGACTGTCCAATTACAATTTTTTCTGATAAAAAAATTCTCTTATATCTTGATGAACCTATTTGGGATAAATGGGACACTGTTTTTAACTGTTACCAACTAGGCACATTAAAGTGTTCTCCAAGCCAACCTGATTTTGAGAACTACAAGAGATAGTCTACATAGTTTGACACCAGCTACTCTTCGGCCCCTTTAGGGATTAACCATGCAAGAAATTGCTTCAGTAGCATATAAGCTATTGGATGGAACCATTTGGTTTTATATTCCAATTAATCATCATCAAATGCCATAAAATTAAAATATTATTGTTCTAAATTGAAAACTAACAGAACAATATTGGATGCAATGGTTACATATTGTCAAAATCATGATCAAAACTTGAATGAGATGACTCTTACCACATTCAACATTCTTGAGCATTATGAAATTAATGATATCATATTTACCAATTTTTGAAACACGGTGGAGGGGTCTACTTATGTCAAAGGAACACGTAATACAAAGATAGAGTCCCTTTCTCAGCAAGCATGTGGAGTCCTTGACAGAATGATAAATGGATCAACAAGTGTTCAACAGGTTGATAACAATTTTGAATTTGGTTGTCATTTTGGGGGCCCTCATCTTTTGTCAACACTTTTTCACTCTTTTCCATGTCAATTGCAACCAATTTTACATAATGGCCTTATTGTTTTGGATACACTCGCTTTGAAAAAAGAATAATTCCACAAGGTATATTATATTGAATTTTTTCAATTTCTTATCGAAAAAAATGAGTTGAATGACTTTACTACAGCTCTCTTAGTAAAACTTTGGTTTTGTAATGATGTACGTCAGTCTTTGGAAATTTCCATAAAGAATTCCAAGTTCAACTATAAAATGACTAGTGGCATTTATGAATATAAGTCCCAAAACAATTATAATTATGATATAGTTCTTATTATACATTTCTATACTTCAGAATTAAAAATTTTGGAGGCTATAAAATACTCTCACACATTTGAAGACACATTTGATGAAAATGAGAGAGATTATGATTTCTGGATGGATTTAGTGGAAAAACACCAACAATGTAGTGATGCAAAAGTGGTTATTTCTCTTTATGCGGGGAAAATTTAATCAAGGCTTGTTGTACATATGGAAGAAGAATTTCATGTGTTGTGCAAACAGAGTCACAAAGGAAAATCATGTTAAATAATTACAAATCTTTTCAACTATCAAATCCGGTATCCATGAACTTCTTGGAAAATTCAGGTACTACAATTCATTTTTTTTTCTTATAATACTTTGGATACTATTTTTTTCATATTTCTTAATTGTCAAAGTGTTTACTAAAATGACTAATGACGGAGATTCTAAAATAAAGAATGATGAAAGTGGGAAGAAAAAAATTAATCAACATAGTGCTTATGTTGTTGAAAAAAGTATGGAGATGGAAATAAGAGGAGAAGGAGGAGAGGAAGAAGTTATCATACTAGGTACATAATTTGTTTGGTTTTTTCTCTTGATAATTTTTCAATTTATTTAATTTCCATATTCATAACATTTTTGGATGACTATTATAGGGAATTATGAGATGAATGAAATTAATCAAGACAATGACCATGGAATGATGGAGATAGAAATGGGTATTAATCATTGTAACTCTATCTTTTTTTATTTTATTATTATTCTAAATTATTGTGATTCATATCATTCCATATTTTGATTATAGTTGGAAATAAAGAGAATGCATATAATGACCAGGGTACTGTCCCACAAAACTACAATCAAGACCAAAATATTATTATGGACGATTATAGATGATTCTTTTTTTGTATAGTTTAATGAATTTTGTTCATTGTCACAATTTATAACATTTTTTTTTTATGTTTATTATAGTGACAAGCAAAGAGAACCAAGACATTGATCAAATGAAAGTTAAACGAAACTTTAATCAAGAACAAAATATAACATCAGGTACTTATAATTTGCCCACTTGTTTTCCTTGTTATTTAATGATTTTATTCATTTTCACAATTCAAAAGATTTTATATGTTTAATTTGGAAACAAATAAAGGTAACTAAGATGATGATGAGATGCAACGCTACAAATATGAAGATAATGTCATATCATATACTTATAACTTGTCTTGTTGTTTATCTTATTATTCTTCAAACTCAAATGCTTGTAACTACCATAACATTGTATATTTTTATTATAGGAACAAATAAAAAGGATAAAATTAACAATCAAAGTAATGTTGAAGGTGTGTGTGTGTGTGTGTTTCTTTTTAAAGGTTGCATTACTAATGTTTTTCTTGGTATTGGTATTTGATTGAAGGTTTAATAAGAAGTACAATTGGTATTTGATTGAAGGTTTAATATGTTTATTCCAAGTCCTATGAAGATGATAAAAGAAATTATTGTTTCATTTATAAATAGTGCAAAAACCACTCAAGGTAAGTGTATCGTTTCAACAATTTTTTTAGTAATTTTTGTAACATGAATAAAATGGTTTGACTATATTATTTTCCATTGTTTTGCAGCCAAAATAACTGAAAAGAAACTAGTTATTTTTGAACTAAAGGACGTTTTTTATCATAGCATCGATGATGAAGCAACAAACAAAGGGCATATTGAGAAAATGGGAGCTGATGCTGATTACACAATAGAGAAAAAATTATTTTGGATTCATCCACGTGCAAAATCGCTTTTTGAAATGTGTTTCAAAAATGAATCTCTTGACATTGCAATTTGGACGACAGATTTGAAACAAAGCACAACAAGATTTCTAAAAAAGTTGGTTTCAGAAACATTACAAGATAAACTTATGTTTAAGTGGACTGCGTCAGACTGTAAGCCACAAAAGGGACATAAGGTCATTGACAATCCAACAAAAGTTATACACACTAAATCATTGAAAAAAGTGTGGGAAATGCATACCCAATATCATGCAACCAATACTATTATAGTTGTTTGTTTAATTGAGAGAGTGAAAGAGAATCCAAAAGAAAATGTGATTCTTGCCCCTCCATTCATTGGAGCAAATCAAGGGGATAATTGGTTGATCAATGAGCTATGGAGAATATTGCATAAACTCAACAAGGCTATGGATGTGCGAGCTATTTTGAAGGATGTTCAATTACATTTAGAAGTACCTTAAGATTACGGATGTTTATATCATGCTATTATATGTATGACATTATGAATTATTACTTTTATTTCACAACACTAATAAAAGAATTGTTGATTTGGTTTGTCATTACTAAAAATAAAATATTTTGATTTTAATTTTTTATTTTTGGTGAGATGAATGGTCATTTAATGTTTTCATATCAAAATTTCCCATGCTATATATATATATATATATATATATATATATATATATATATATATATATATATATATATATATATATATATATATATATATATATATATATATACATATATATATATATATATACATATATATATTACAATGGATTACATTGTATGTAAAATTAATAAATAATTGGTCTATTTGTTTTGATTAGATCATTACAATTGTTTGCTTTAAATGTGGTTTAAGTTATCGTTATACCTCTTAGAAATTAGTAATGTGAAGGATGACCCATTGCATTCTTATAACCCTTTTTATTTCATATAAGTTGAAAAATTATATTAAGTTGTATGTAGCACCAACAATAAACATACAATTTGTACTAAAAGAAGCACAAAAAAAAACTAAGGTAGAAACTCTATAAATTAACATATAATTAATTAGGTTTGAAATTTAAAAATTGTATTATATTGTATGTGAAAATTAATATATAATTAGTTTGTTTACTTGTACTAGACCATTGTAATTATATTTTTCAATTGCAATTAAATAAATTGTTACAAGTCGTAAAATCAATGATTTAAATGGTGGGTCAATGCATTCTTATAAGACTTTTATTCCATACAAATTAAAGAAAGGTATTAGGCTCTATGTATAAAGTAAACATATTATTTGTTTGTTCATTTTAATGGGGCAATTGTATTTGTATTTTGTGATAGTTTGAACTCATTATAAAATTACATTTGCATACAAATGGAAATAGTTCATAATAAATATTAACATCATTTTTAAAATGATAGGTTTTTATGTCCTTAAGCAATGAAGTGTTGAAGTGGAGATATATTAATATCATACATGTGGTTGCAGTGCAGATGCAGATGGGAATTACTACAAGTCAAAAGATGTTGTTGATATTTGAAATGGAAGAGTATTCTTCCAATCATACACCAAAGATGAACAAAATTTTCATATTCAAAGAGAACCAGATTGGCAGTTTGGTGATAGGTCCTATTTTTTAAGGCCTTTTCAGTCAGAAGTATTAAAATATTGCTTAAGAAATTATGATGTCGCAATATGGACATTAAATGTCACTGACAAGTACATCCGAAAAGTACTTGAAAAATCAAATATTGATATAGCGGACTTTAAATTTGCATGGGACAGGTCTCATTGTCATTTGCAAACAAAATTGGAAGTAGGGAGAGCAAGACAATTTTATGAGAAAAAGTTGACTGATGTGTGGTCCCAATATGGAGATAATTATGAAGAATCAAATGTATTGCTAATAGATACAGAAAAGCATACTTCTCGATTCATCAGATATCGATCAAACCACATCTTGATAAAATCATATACAGGAAAAGAGTAAGATACGTGGCTTATGCAAGTTTTATTCCCCTTTCTTAAGACACTTCATCGTATCAAACAAAAACATGAGTACATTCGAATGTTCAATAGAACATGTACTTCATTGTAGTTCATGGAGATAATTTCTTTTATAAATTTGTTGAAAAGTACATTCCAATTTTTCAATACATTTTAGACATAGTTTTTGTTGAATCAATTTGTATGATTTTATAATTTTTGAAATATATGGGAATTGCCAATTATATTAATATGTATATTTCTTATTATTTATAAATGTTTTTGCAATGACTTTGTTGTATCGATTTTTTTCTAAGATGTGTGCGCGCGCGCGTGTGTTCTTAAATGAATTGTTTGTCATTCAAATTATCTTACATGAACCATCGAGGCATGTTATTTTTAATGACTTATGTTTACTTATATGTGTCAATAATCATATATAAATGTGAAATATAAGTTTTGAAATAGAAATCCTTGCAAACAAAGGTGCTATTCTTACTAAAGAAATTATAATAATTTACTCGATAAATGTTATGTGCATTATTCACTATTAAGGCTAATGATAAATGTGTCATAGGTAAATGATTTGATCTTTTTGAAGCATAAGATATGTGATTTCTCAATCGATAGTTTTCATAAATTTATATTCTAAAATCAATTAATGGTTGTAACTGCAATCATATCATATTGAAAATCAACAAGGCACTAAGTCAATTATTCATTGTTTACATATAAAATGCACTAATATGAATGCATAAATGTGATATGTAATTTTTTAGATAAAAATATATTATAAATAATTTTGCATTTCTTAAAAAAACATATATATGATGATAATGATTGATAAGTGGATTATCAAGGTTTGATTACATACTATCATCGATGAATTATGTCATTGAACTTTTTGAATCATAAAGCATTTAATTTCATTATTTAAAGTCGTTTTTCTGTAAATTTATATTTTAAATAAATTGAAATCATATGACTTGAGCTATAATTATATTATTGACTTGTACTTAGTTATGTCCATTAATATGAGTATATAAATGTGATTTATAATAGCCATATACCATGATGCATTTTTTCGAAAAATAAGTCTTTTAATTTCTTGATAATAAGCATTAAGTGGACTATTTAGGCTAACGGGTGATGGCTCATAAGTGAATACTATTCGTTAAATTGTAGGGCATTCAATTTTTAACCCATATTTTTTTTTTCATATATTCTTGAATCAACTATTTGTATATGCAATCATCTCATCTCATTTAATTTAATAAGGAATCCATTTATTGACTTTTATTTGTCTATCACATAATCTATTAAGACTGTATTAATCTCATATTGTATTGTTTTGAAACAAAACTCTATGAAAAACAAAATTCTCTTCTTAATAAACATGGGATAATTAATTAACAATGTGTTAAGTGGACCATCTAGACTCATTAAAGAGATGGGTAAAAAATGGTTATATTTAAACTTTTTGCACCATATGACATTGATTTTCCAATCCATATTAGCATTTTGTCATTTTCAATTCCTAAATAGTTTATTTGTGGTTTAAATAATTTCATAGAATCCAATATGACTTGAAGAATTCTATTTGGCTATATGCATTGATAGAAGTTCATAAATGTGATGCAATTTTTAAATGTAACTTAATGTAAGTATATATATATATATATATATATATATATATATATATATATATATATATATATATATATATATATATATATTTTACAAAACAAATTATAATTAATTGATAATGAGTTTTAAGTGGTCTATATAAATCCATTTATCGACTTTTATTTTCATATCATGAAGTTTAATCTAAGTGTGTAAATGTGGCACTTTTTTTTTAAAATAAAACTCCATGTAATATGAAATGTTTTTCCTAACAACACATGGAATAATTAATTGGTAATGAATGTTAAGTAGATTGCTAAAGTTATTTCAAGGTACGGGTCATAAATAAGTGTACTTAAACTTTATGCAACATATGGCATTTGATTTTCCCACCTTTATTAACATTTGGTAAATTTCAATTCTTAAATAAATTATTTGTAATTGAAATAATCTCATAGAAACCAACAAGACAAGTATGTATTAAATTATATTTAGAATGTATGTATGTATAAATGGAATTTATTTTTGAAATACAGATGTCAATGTAAGTAAAAAATATATATTTTTAGAAAATTAATAATTTATGAGTTCTAACTGGTTTATTCTATTTTGAATTGAAAACTTTTTTAACTATGCATTATTAAATCAATTATTCCTATATGTAATCATGTCATATAAGTCAATATGTCAAGAAAGCATTAATTGATTTTTATTTAACTATCATGTGGTTTAATATGAATGTATAAATGTGAAATTGCTATTTCTAGAATAAAAAACCATGTAAAGAAAATGAATTTTGTAATAAAACATGGATTAATAAATTCACCATGAGCATTAAGTAAACTATTAAGCTCATTCAAGAGATGGGCCATAAATGGATGCCTTTAAACTTTTTACACCATATGACATGCTTTTCCCATCAATATTAACATTTTGTAAATTTGAATTCTTAAATAAACTATTTGTACTTAAAATAATCTCATAGAATCCAACAAGACTCAGAAGTTATTTATTGATTTTCATTTAGTTATATGTATTCATATAAGTTTATAAATGTAATTTATTTTTGAAATAAAGCTATTAATGCAAGTAAAGATTTATCTTATACAAAACTATTTAGGATTAATTGATAATCAACTTTAAGTGGTTTATTCAGGCTACATGAAAAATCAAGTGTCATAGATGAATGCCTTTTAATACATATTTAATCTTCAAAATCAATATCTTAATGATAATTTATTTGTATTTACATTAAGTATTTAATAATTAAAGAACACGGGGACTTATATAAATTTCAACTAAAATACATGAGTTATGTTTCACATTTATTTCTCCCCCATTAAAAATGCATATCATTTTCTCTTCTTAGTGAAAGTAATGGTCAATCATGATTTTCCATACAATTGGTTGACACTAAATTTACATCGAGACTATTATTGGTTTTGACAATGTTTACAAGAAGAGATCAATATCCACACTACCATTAACTGTGCTAATATTTGAAAACCCTTGCCTCCACTACTTACAAGAAGTCACCACTAAAGTTTCTTGTTTACTTCAATTTGTGACACTGTCCATCATAATGGAATGACTTGAATACCCATTTAAGAAATCTCATTTGATGTACTTGGATTTGAGTGGAGATAGATCAATGGTACCTAACCTTCTTGAAATACCTAGATCAACAATGTATAACTTTTATAGTGGATGCCTACATGCTATGAAGATGAATGATGACCGCCTCATTAGTGCTTCATAAAGGCACAAAGGGACCGTAGGAAATTAAGTACAAGAACATTTTACTAAGGTTTTAGTAGATTAGTCTCAATGCAATGCAAGGGACACCTATCCTTGTCATTTACAATAAGATCCTCACATCACCATCATTCAATCAACAAATCCCCCATAGGTTGGGGGAAAGGGGGTTAGAGTTGCCAGACATAAAATTTAAACATTGAGGAATCTAGCATGTTATCCATAACTATAATATCTTTATTGGATGTCTGACACACTAATATGATTTAGCTTAAATCAATTTCTTCTAAGAGTTTGATTTCACACTCCTATTGTGTATTGATACTATTGTACATAACAACCCCATGTTTGACTTATTCATGATCTCTAATTGGTTTGAAATTACTTGCAAATTATTTTAATGTTGAATCAAGTTAATATGGCGATTTACAAAAGAATGAATGTTGTTGAAGGCCTTGTAATAAAATACTTCCAAATTTAATGAAATATGTGTTATGGTATTGAGAAAGGCCTAAAACTATAAGAGGAGGAGAAGATCATTAGGCCAAGTGTGCAAGTATCGAATATCTGATATAATGTGAGATCTAATATGCAGGTTATTGGCTTATGGTGTCGTGCCTGATCTAAACCGAGGAAGAACCTTAGCGCTTGATGAAGGATAAGATCTAATGATATATCAGGATCTTAAGGCTTGAAGTGAATTATCTTATATGGTTTGTTCATGTGTCTGAATAATTGGCGCATGTTGTAGTCTGTAAATATGATGATCTGGGTATGGCTGAAGTCTGGAATAGTTGTTATGTTTAAATCATCTTTTACAGATCTGTACACAGGTTCACTTTAGAAAAGAAGCATATACACGCTGGTTCTGCATATCAAAACAGCGTATACATCATAAATTTGATTTGCAGATCTGTACGTTGGTTCGCTTTGATGAAAGTGCATATGCACGCAAGTTTGACACATGGAAGTAGTGTATACCTTATAAAATATGTTTTAGTTGCTTCTGTTTGTTGTTGCAGTGTTCTGGGTTATTGCTTGGGTTCTGGTTACTATATTCTGGTGACAGCATTCTGAATGATTAGATTGATGGAGTGATTGATTGATTCGGTTGTGGTTGGTTCAGAAGGAAATTGGTTGATGCAGATATATTTGATGATTGAATGATGTTGTTAATGGACCCAGTCTGAAAATTTATGAAATGTGGTCCCTGGAAGAAAAGAGAAGGTTGTAGCCTTCTGTAGGCTGGCACCTATGTACTAGTAAACATATCAGCTAACCTACGTACTAGTAAAAACATATCAGCTAGTACAAGAGCTAGGGGGTTGTAGCTCCCTTCCAGTAGAAGCTGGAGAACAAGATAAGGTTGTAGCCTTTTGCAGGTAGAAGCCTGCGTACTAGTACAAGACTGCACCAGTACAAAAATTGTAAACAGAATATTCTTATTATTAAAGGAAGACAAAAATGATTACAGTAGGTGGTTTTCACCCACATTGGGTTTCCACCTTATATCTTGGTGTTCATGTGTGTTTCTTATGTGTGATGATATGTTCTGTTTTTACTACACCTGGTTACTATTTATATGGTTAATGAAGTTCTGATGCACTGATTAAAGATCCACATATGATGAATTAACTAAATCATAAGTTTGTTGGATATATGCTAGTTGCATTAAACACAGTTGCATGTACACGCGAGTTCCCCTAACTGAAGTAGCGTATATGAATCTGATTATGGAAATGAAAAATTGTTGATTTGATAATACTGATTCACCCCCCCTCTCATTATTATTTCTAACACCAAGTTCCTCTAATGGGGTTCATGGATCACAGGAGAGTTCTAAAATGAGAGACCTTAGAGCAAAGCTTCCTGATGATATTGTTTATCAATGAAGATCATGTCCTTTAATGTTATGGGTTTGAGGTCGTCCTAAACCAAACAATCCCTCATAAACACCATACAATCCAAATATCCATCTTTACTCCTTCTTCAGGAAACCATGGTAGAGAAGGAGAAGAACAAGGACTTATTGTTGAAAATATGTCCTACTTGGGAAGCCTGTGCAATCAGTGCTTCTGGAATATCTAGAGTGTTGGTTTCTATATGGAATCCCAATCTACACTCTTTCAAAGCCTTTAAATCATGTGTTGGTATAATATTGCTTGGTTATTGTAGGGGCTCTTATATTTTATGCTCATTTTGAACATATACACTCCTTACAACAGTAAAAAAGAATTTTGGGAAAAAGTTGATGCCAGTGGAATATTCGACATCCATTCGCTCATTGTAGCAAGGGATTTGGATTTAATACTAGACGCAGGGTAATGTTGGGGCCAGAGAAATAAGATAGACTATTTGGCCGATTATTTCAAAGATTTTTTCAATCACAAATTGTTGATGGATATTGTACTAGGCCCCATCTGCCAAACTTGGATGAATGGGTGATCTAAGGTGGATGGGATCACGAAAAGACTCGATTGATTCCTCGTTCATGCCTCCTTGTAGGAAAGACTGAAGAATATTAAGTCTAGTTCTTTTTTCTCAGAAATATCTAACCATGACGTAATTATTGTGGAATGGAGTGGAGAGTATGAGTTGCCCATTATGCCTTTTAAATTCAACCATAAGTGGCTAAAAGAACAAGAATTTGTGGATTTAGTTCAAAATTCTTGGATACATGCTACAATGCCAAATATAGAGAGGTGAATGGAGATAGTTATTTTAAAAATTAAAAGGCTCAAGAAAGTGCTTCAA
Source organism: Pinus tabuliformis (assembly GCA_031772625.1). Lineage (NCBI taxonomy): Eukaryota > Viridiplantae > Streptophyta > Pinopsida > Pinales > Pinaceae > Pinus > Pinus tabuliformis. Next base: position 936,682,545 of record CM062810.1, on the reverse strand, counting down.
GCTTATACCAGCAAGTGTAAGCAAGAGCTCTGGAGGGAATTATCTTCAATCAAAAAGGATATCTCTGATCTCCTAAACCCTTCCACCTTTTTCTAAACAAAATAAGGAGCTTATCTTACAACTGATTGATAGGAAAAACAAAATACTAAAATACCAGGAAGAGGATCGGAGACTAGAGAGTAGGATGGAATGGATTAAAGGAGGTGACAAGAACCCTCGATTTTTTCACATAGTTGCATCTAAAAGGAAGAGCGCTAACACTATCTGGCATATTTGAAATGAGGCTAATAGATTGCTCACTTCAATGGAAGATATTAAGAAATAGGAAGTCCATTCTTTCAATAAACAATATAAGGAAACAAAGGAGGATAATATAGTTGATAAAATGGAGATGGAAAACCTATTTCCTCACTTGGTCAATGAGGAAGACATTGATCAAATGGATAGGTAGATAACATCAAATGAGCTCTTATATAATCTAAAATATATGGTAAAGAACAAAAGCATGAGACCGGATAGATGGTCGGTGGAACTATTTCTTTTCTTATTCAACATAATAAGCTCTGACCTACTGGAGATGACAGAAGAATCTCATTGTAAAAGTTACATATTAGGTGCTATCAATGCAACCTTCATTACTCTTATTCCTAAAAAGACAAGTTCCTCATTTTTTCTAATTATTGATCTATCTCCCTATGTAACTATGTTTGCAAGATGATATCTAAATTAATTTCTAACAGAGTCAAGAAGATTTTATCTAATCACATCTCATAGGAAAAATTCAGATTCCTATCTAATAGAAGAATTCAAGATGTTGTGTTTATGACACAAGAATGCTTACATTTAATTAAATCTCGCAAACTGAAATCATATTGGATGAAAATTGATCTCATAAGGGCACATGATAGAGTAGATTGGGAATTTATCCAACACATTTTTCACAAAATGGGCTTTCCCTATAGACACATCAAATGGATAATAACATGTGTCACTTTGGTGAACCTAGTTGTATTAATCAATGGTTCCCAAATATATTTTTTCAAGATCTCTAGAGGATTAAGGCAAGGGTGTGCACTTTCACCTCTACTATTTATTGTCATCATAGATGTGCTTAGCAGAGGCCTTAAGGAAGTGAAGAAGGCTGGCAGGATTTTTGGTTCCAAGGTTTCTAGGAACATATTAACGATACATCTAATGTTCATTGATGATGTACTCTGCATTGGAGAGGCAAAATTATTGAATGGAAAATATTCTTCCAAGTTATTTCAAAGTTTAGCAATGCCTTGAGGCTTATTATAAATAAAGAAAAATTAGAATTGATTTCAGATGTGGTGGATTTAGAGGAGTTACGACATGTCACAACTCTCTTTGGGGTAAAAATCAAACCACTATTACGAGGATTTAAATATTTGGGATTCCATTTGAAGCCAATAAGTTAAGAGAAGAGGGACTAAAATTGGCTTGTTTATCAATTTAGAAATAAGATTGCAATATGGGACTATAAATGGCTCATAATGGGGTGTGGAGTAATAATTATTAAGGCAGTTTTGCAAGGCATATATATGTATTGGATGCATCTATTTCATATACCCCAATTGGTCATTCACATAATCGATTCCATCATTGATAAATTCCTGTGGTCTAGAGTTGGTAAATCAAAAAATTCCATTTATGTAAACTTGATTTGATTTACAGGCCAGTTGAGTTGCAAGGGGGTTGGGGTATAATAAGGGATTCGAAGTGTTTCAATATTGCCCTATTGACTAAAAATCTATTGAGGGATTTTTATGGATATGGAATGTTGCAAGAAATTATTAAGGGAAAGTGCCTTCAAAATGAAAACCTAGAACAATGGGTATTGGCGAGGGCTCCTACAAAAAGCAATGCTTCATACATCTGCCACAATTTGATGCTTGCCAAACCCTAGCTTTGTGGGAATCTTTTTTGGGAGGTGGGTTGTGAAGATATTGTATTTTTTGGACTGGACGCCATCAAGGGGTTGATTGGGGATCATAATCTATTGGTCCCTACCATCCAGTTCTTGAATGATCACAATGTCATCTCCTTGGCCCAACTTGGTGCAAATCGACACTCATTTATATCATCTACCAAATGGGTGCATGCTTGGGAGATCAACATCCCAGATATGCTTGGGATAGAATGGGAACAATATCGCTCTAATGTGTGTAATGTTGGGATCTCTCTATACAATTAGGCAAACAATATTTCATGGGGAGGTTGTGTAGCTAGATGTAACATCTCTTCCCAAGAGGTATATTCTTATATTTCTATGAGTATCCAACCTAGTCCCATTGCGACATGGTTGGCACAAATGTGGAAGTGGGAAAGTCCACTAAAAATAAAATGCTTTACTTGGTTGGTACTTCACAATCGGGTTCTTAATTAGGAGAATCTCAACAAGCAATGTTTTAAGGGTCCAGGGAGATGCCCTCTATGTGGGTTGGCTTTCGAAGTGGTCGTGCACTTATTTCTGGGCTGCCCCTTTTCGATCACCATTTGGAAGGAAGTATCAAAATTACTTAAGATTGATGTTCTCGTGGACTGGTCTTCCATTCGTTCTTGCATCGACAACTGGACCTTTGGGCAGAAATATTACCAAACAATTTCGATGTATATATTTTGGGGCATTAGTGTTGTAGAAATGACTACATTTTTTAAAACAAGTCCTCTGAGGTGTTGTCCACTAGTCTGAAAATTGTAGCTTATTTTTGGAAGATTGGCCCACAAAGACCAAAGATCCCTAGACTTTGTGTTACCATTAAGGATTTTGGGAGATCTTTCCCCACTGGGTACTTTGATGGGGCTTGTTCTTCTAGTCAGTGTGGATGTGGTGCCTATTTCTAGCATTTTCCTTCTCAAGCCTTCCATTTCTTTTGGTTTGGGGGATCTAGTTCCAATTGTATGGCAGAGGTGGTGGCACTAAGGGGGGGTTTTGTAGTGTGCATCATGGCTTACCATTGAGAAGATTCTGATTGTGGGTGATTCTTAGATGGTTATTGATTGGACAAAGGATCAGAATCCTCTAGAGGTGCCATCCTTATTTCACTGGCTGCATAATATTAAATTATTTATGGCCTCTTTCCTTGATATCTCCTTCTCACATGTTTATCGAGAACAAAACTCTTTGGCAGATGCCCTCTCGAAATGTGGGGCTTCCATGTTTCTGGGCAGGATGCACTTTGACTATCTTTTCAATGTAGTTTCCTATGGAGTGGGGTTTTTTTTCTTCTAGTATAGGCCTAGTGTCGTCTCCTTGATCTGCCTCCTCTATCTATTTTTGCAATTATTTTTTGTGGGAGATCTTTTACATCCGCATGTGGATTTTTTTATTTATATCCTATCAGGTTCGAGGATGAACATGTTTTTAGTTTTTGTTGTACGTGGTGTTTTGGATCCCTAGATATGTTGATTCTCTAGCCTTTGTTGGCTTATCATTCTGTCTTTTTTGCATTAGTCATTTTCAGTATGTAGGGGACTGTTTTTTTCCTCCCCTGTTTTGGATTCTGTTGTTCTCTCTTATATGTTCTTTTGTGTCTATTAAGTGTTTTCTACTACATGATAATATCTGGGTCTTCCAAAACAAATGTATTGACTATGTAACCACTTTGTTTTTATTAATGAAAGATGGTTGTTTTTTCTTCTAGAAAAAAAATGAGATGTTCCTACTCAAGTAGATGACCAAATTCATTTGGAATGCTCCCTACTAAGCTGTTTTGAGCCATCAAAAGTGTGTACAATTAGAGAGTGATTTTGGGATAGAACCAGAGAGGAGATTATTGCTCATATCAAGTGTTCTCAACACTTTGATATGCCCAAAATTTGGTGGAATCCATCCTTTCAAAGAATTATCAATAATATTGCAAGTGCACAACAAGAGAGACTGCCCAGAGATACTGGAAGTGTTCATTCCAATTGTAATCTAGAAAGGACTGTGTTAGGTCTATATAATACTAGTGATTCTACCATTACTATTGTCATTGTATCCCTTATTATTATTTTTGTGCCCCTATTGTCACCATATTTTTATTATTGTGCTCCATGGAAGCCCAATATTGTTATTGTTGTGACCCTATATTATTATTGCTATGGCAGCTTTGATTATATTGTGACCCCTTGGACTCCTATATATAGAAAGGAGGTTTTTTCATTTGTATCATCCAAGAATTGTTCATTTGTGTGATGTAAAGGAGGTTGCCCCGTCGAAGAGGCTGATTTCTAAGGCATTGGTCTTTATTTTCTATCTTTTTGTGCGCTAGTTTCATAACATTTGGTATCAGAGCTTTGGATTCTAGGGTTTCGCTGCTCCAAACAGGTCATCGTGACATTTTCGCTATAACTTTTTTCTACGACGTTTCAGAAGCTTAAAAAAAACCCATTTGATCTAAAATTGTTCTGAACCTTGGGTACGAATATTAGATCTTGTCTCACTATATTTTTAGAGATATGATCTAAGGAAGTTAGGGTTTTTGCAAACTCCTGAATTACATTCCAAACAAGTAACCTTGGGAATATCGTCATAACTTTCTCTTTAGGAATAAGATTGCAATTTCTTAAGAAGTTACAGAAAGAGGATGGACTGTAGTTTTCTGTATATCTTTTTCAGATCTGAAGGTTGAAACAGTGACACGTGGAATGCCATACAAGTTCGTTGTACTGAACAATTATATAATCAGGTCATCTTGTGAGATTGGGTATAACTCTTTCTTAGAGAATCCAATTTTGATCAGACTAGTGACATTGGAAAGAGGGCTCAGAGGGCTACTGTAGGAAGAAATTTCAGACCTAGCAGATCCAAAATTACAGATATACAACAAATTCAATATCGAGCTTCTACAAAAAAAAAAAAAAAAAAAAAAAAAAAAAAAAAAAGAAAAAAAAATGTGTAGTCTTTTTAAAATTTTGTATAAGTTTGGGTTGAAAAATTAGTTTGAATTTCAAAGGGAATAGTGAAGCATAATTATCATTATTTGATGCCCCAAAGAAAGAAAATGGAAATAGCTAGTAAGATACCTGAAAGCTCTAGCATGACTCATGAAGAAGAGGAATAAATGCAACATGATATATCAAAATTACGAGACCAACTGCAACAAATTCCACTCTCACAAAAGGTAACAGAAACTAAGGTTGATGGTTTAAAGAAAGGCGTGAAAGCTAAGATGAATGGTGTGGAATCTAATATGAATGGCGTGAAAGTTAAGATGGATGGTGTGGAATCTAAGATGGATGGTGTGGAATCTAAGATGGATGGCATAGAAGCTAAGATGGATGAATGGCATGGATGCTAAGATGGATGGTATAGAAGAAAAACTAAAAGGGAACATGGAAGATTTGAAGATAGATTTGACTAAGTTGCTACAAGAAATGCTTACTAATGGTGAAAGGGTAGTAAAGTAAACTCACGATGAGAGCAAAAGAAATTTTAATTATGATTTCATAGACTCTAATGTTGGATTGAAGACCCACCATGTTCCAAAGATCGATATGAGGAAGTTTGATGGCAATGACCCTGTAACATGGATACTACAGATGGAGCAATATTTCGATCTCCATAATGTGCAAAACACACAAAAGATACGCATTGCAACTTTATATTTGGAACCAAATCAATTTGTATGGTATCGATGGCCTTACTCTCATAAACAAACTGTCACTTGGGCAATTTTTACGAAAGAAATGATAGCACATTATGAGGATACAAAAAAAAAAACTTTTTTTAGTCAATTGATAAACCTCAAACAAAAGGGTTCAATGATGGAGCACATTGAGGACTTCCACAAATTGAATATATGGGTAAAATATATTCCAAAGGAGCATAGGATTGATATGTTCATAGGAACTTTAAAGGATAACATCCAACATGAGGTTCGCCTTTGGGAACCTGACTCATTCAAGAAGGCATTCAGGATGGAAAGAAAAATGGAAAGCAAAATTATGGTAACAAGGAATCCTACCACTCACAACTATAAGGATGGAAGTATTATTTCTCTTAGCCTTCCACAACCTACAAGGTTGACACCCCAACAATTGGAAGAAAAAAGAGCAAAAGGGCTTTGTTACAGTTGTGATAGAAAATACACCAAAGGTCATAAGTGTGCTAAGAAGAAATTATTTTACATAGATTGTGAAGAGGAGGAAGAAAAGGAACAAGAAATTTCAAAAGAAGAGGATATACACCAGGAAAAAAGCCTAGAGAAAGAAGAAATGAATCTGACCATATCTTGTAATGCATTGTCCGGAATTACCACTCCTCAAACTATCAAGATAGAAGGACATATCAAGAAGAAAAAGGTAATAGTGTTGATTGATTCTGGAAGTACCCATAATTTTATTCATTATAAGATAGCCAAGGAATTGAATTTCTCCCTATATCCAACACCAGAGTGTTAAGTGATGGTTGCAAGTGGAGGAACCATAAATTTCTTTGGAAAGTGCCATAATATCAAACTATCCATGGGCGAATATGTATTGAATAGCCCAATGCTTTCCATTCCAATGGGTGGTGTTGATGTTGTACTAGGAGTCCAATGGCTACAATCCTTGGGTACAATAGCTTTTAATTTTCAAGAACTTTTCATGAAATTTTCTTCGGAAGGAAAGGAAGTTGAATTAAGAAGTATCATAGGGAAATGAGAAAAGATAATAAGCTCTAATGGAATGACAAAGCTTCTAAAGAAAGAACAACGAGGCGTAATTTCACAATTATGTTCGCTAGAGGTTCCCACATCGAAATCATCTATTTCTCCAGATCTTCAAAAAGTCTTGGACAATCATTCCAAGGTATTTGAGACTCCTAAAGGTATCCCACCTATTTCTGATCATGATCATGCTATTCATTTGGTTCCAAGAAGTGTTCCTCCAAACATCAGGCCTTACAGATATCCCTATGCCCAAAAGAGTGAAATTGAACGTATGGTTGCAGAAATGCTAGAGGCTAGTATAATTCAACCTAGTCAAAGTTCTTCCTGATCTGCTCTAGTAGTATTGGTGCACAAGAAGGATGGATCATGGCGTGTGTGTCTAGATTATAGGGAGCTCAACAAGATCACTATTAAAGATAAATTTCCCATTCCTGTCATTGATGAACTATTGGATGAATTGTATGGATCAATTTAGTTCACCAAGTTGGATCTTCATTTAGGATATCATCAAATCAGAATGAAGACTGAAGACATTCCGAAAAAAAAAAAAAATATATATATATATATATATATATATATATATATATAATATAAAAAAATAAAAAATAAAAATAATAATAATAATCATAATAAATAAATAAATAAATTAGAACTCATGAGGGTCATTATGAATTTTTGGTCATGCCTTTTGGCCTTACCAATGCACCGTCTACATTTCAAGGTTTGATGAATTCCATTTTCAAACCCTTCCTTAGAAAAATTGTGTTAGTATTTTTTTATGATATACTAATCTATAGCAAGTCTTGGAAGGATCATGTTCAACATGTTGACAGGGTGCTCAAACTATTGGAGGAGAAACAATTATATGCAAAAAGCTCCAAATGTTTCTTTGGAGTAAAAGAGGTGGAATATCTAGGTCATATTATCTCTCATGAAGGTGTTAAGGTAGACCCTAGAAAAATTAAATCCATTAAGGAATGGAAAATCCCCACATCCATAAAGCATCTACAAGGATTTCTCGGGTTGACAGGGTATTATGGCAATTTTGTTAGCAATTATGGGAGAATAGCAGCACCTCTAACAACATTATTGAAGAAAGATGCATTTTTATGGACTCCAGAAGCAATGAAGGCCTTTGAACATCTTAAAGAGGCAATGTGCCAAGCACCGGTCTTAGCTACGTTGGACTTCACAAAAACCTTTATCGTGGAATGTGATGCCTCAGGAAATGGAATTGGTGTTGTTTTAATGCAAGAAGAAAGACCCATTTCTTTTGAAAGTTGTCCAATCAAAGGAAAGTATTTACCCAAATCTATTTATGAGAAGGAAATGTTGGAAATACTACATGCACTTAAGAAATGGCAACCCTACCTAATGGGAAACACTTCAAGGTAAAAATGGATCATGATAGTCTTAAATACTTTTTAGAACAAATATTATCTTCAGAAGAGTAGAAAAAATGGGTCATAAAGATGTTGTGTTATGACTTTGAAATCATATACAAAAAAGTGAAGAAAAATGTTGTGGTAGATGCACTCTCAAGAAAGGATGAGGATGTGGAAGCATTGCTTTTCTCCATTTCTATTATCCAACCAGATTGGATAAATGAAGCAAATGATGAATGGAAGATTGATGAAGAAGTGTGGGAACTCATTCAAAAGTTACAACAAGATCTCGGTACATCTGATACATTTAGCTGGAAAAATGATTCGTTATGGTACAAAGATCGCTTATACCTATGTCAGAATTCCCAACTCAAACAAAAGATTCTTATGGAATTGCATGCTTCTCCCTTAGGAGGGAACTTGGGATTTTTAAAAACTTACCACAGGGTTCAAAAGCAATTTTTTTGGGATGGCCTTAAATCTGATATTCAAAAGTTTGTGGTGGAATGTTTGGTTTTCCAACAAAATAAAGTTGAAACAATTAAGACCTTGGGTCTATTACAACCTTTATCCATTCCAATTCAATGTTGGGAGGAGGTTTCAATAGATTTTATCACAGGTTTACCCAACTCTGAAGGAAAGAATGTCATCATGGTGGTAGTTGACAGACTTACCAAATATGCACACTTTTGTGCATCATCTCATCCATTTAAATCCAGTACAGTTTCTACTGCATTTATGGAAACAATTCAAAAGCTACATGGAAACCCAAAGATTATTGTAAGCGACAGAGATCCCATTTTCACTGGAAATTTTTGGATAGAATTATTTTCTTGCCTTGGTACTTAGTTAACTCATAGCTCATCTTATCATCCTCAATTTGATGGGAGAACTGAGATAGTAAACAAATGTTTGGAAGGATATCTTCATTGCTTTGTATCTGATAAACAAACATAATGGGTCAAATGGTTACCTTTAGCTGAATGGTGGTATAACACTTCCTTCCATACTGCAGCAAAAATGACCCCATTTATATCACTTTATGGATATCACCCACCATCCATCACATCATATTTAAGAGAAAATTCGAAGGTTCAAGCAATGGAAGATCACATCGAGCATCAACAACAAGTTCTCCAACTCTTAAAGGATAACCTAACTTTGGCAGAGAATAGAATGAAACAACAGATAGATCAACATCGTAGTGAAAGAAGTTTTGATATAGGTGACTGGGTATTTCTACAGCTACAACCATATAAACAAATGTCCCTCAAGCAAGCTAAGAAGGATAATAAATTATCACCAAAGTATTATGGTTCGTACAAGGTGTTGCAAAATATTGGTACTATGGCATACAAATTGGAGCTCCCTGCAGCTTCCCGAGTGCACCCAATTTTCCATGTTTCATGCTTAAAGAAAGTTATTGGTGACAAGCTCCCAGTTCAAACAATATTGCCAAAACTTGACGAGGAAGGAAAAATCATATTGGAACCTGAAGCAGTCACAGAAACAAGAACTCGACAACTGTGAAATCAATCAATTTCGGATTATCTTGTCAAGTGGAAGAACTTACCCGCTAAAGATTCCACATGGGAGGATGCGAATTTTATACAGAAGCGTCCAGGACTACTCAAACGTTGAGGACAACACTTTTTTTGAAGGAGAGGAGAATGTTATGTCCCAATAATACTAGTGATTCCCCCATTACTATTGTCATTGTAGCCCTTATTATTATTGTTGTGCCCATATTGTCCCCATATTGTTATTATTGTACCCCATAGAAGCCTGCTATTGTTATTTTTGTGCCCCTATATTATTATTGTTATGTCAGCTTTGATTATATTGTGACCCCTTAGACTCCTATATATAGAAAGGAGGTTTTGTCATTGGTATCATCCAAGAATTGTTCATTTGTGTAATGTAAAGGAGGTTGGCCCCTCGAAGAGGCTAATTTCTAAGGCTTTGATCTTTCTTTTCTATCTTTTTGTGAGCTGGTTTCATAACAGATTGGCCTGGATTATAGCCACCACTCTTTTGGTGCTTTTCTGCACCAAATACCATACCATCAGGAGCATCGATTTTGAGAGTATTTAAGAGTCTAGTTGGAAAATGATCTTGTTGGAACGGATGTAATGGCCTCTCTAAATAATAGAGGCCATTTATTTCAATCACTTTACTCAAATTCAATTCAACATAAATCTTTGTCGATGTTTCTGCACACATTTACTAGGAATTTCAAAGTTCAATGGCCTGCAAATTTCACGACTCTGGTGTCCATTTTCACAATTTCAACGAGGATTGTCGATGGGCTGAGGAATTTATAATTGTTTTCAACAAATTGTCACGTGATGGGCAACTTGGCCATCAAAATTCTATCTTGGCACCATACTTACAGGGACATAAATGCGGCAGCGGGTTGGAAATGTCAATAAATCACTGCATTGAGTAGGACATTGACGACAAAACAATGAATATTATTCAAATTTAATTTACCAAACAAAGTCTTTTTATTTGTTGGAGGATATTGTGAGCAAGCCTGGAATTTCAAATTTATTTTACTTGATCAACCATAATTTTTTTTTCATGCCTGTCGTTGTTGATCAATTTAACGTTTGTGTAAATTCACAAACTTCTAATTTTTATGTGTTGTTATATGCATTTTTTTAATAAAAAGATAGGCTTTAATGTATTTATCTTTAGAAAAAGAAAGCACAGTAACTCACTATTGTCACTACCTATCACTTTAATATTTTGTGTAAATTCACAAACTTCTAATTTTTATGTGTTGTTATATGCAATTTTTTTATGAGGTAGGCTCTAATGTATTTATCCTTAGAAAAAGAAAGCACAGTAACTCACTATTTTATCAAATAATTGTGAATGATATCTAAATAATCTCTCTCATTATTCTTTTCGTATTTGCATGAATCTCAGTCAATCTATAACAAATTTGTGACAAGAAATGAGTGCTACAACTAAACAGATTGTCAAACTTAACTTAGTTCTAAATCACTCATTAAAATTTTTGAAAAACAACTTACATATTCAAACACATTAAAATATCAAATTCCAAGTCTTTTGTGAAGTCCAACGAAAGACCGACATTGGTCTATTTGGAGGTGATTGTTAGCTTGAAACTAGATGTAAATGTAAATGGTAACCGTAGCCATTTTTTTTCTTAATTATTTTTATATGTAAATGCAAATATTGATGCTTGGGAGAGGATTTACACATGTAAGATTATAAGATTATTGACAAAAGATTGTTTTAGGGTAATTGGATTGGAATTAATCTTTAAAAAATCACAAAACTCATATATTATATTATATAATAATATCAACATTTTTTAAAATAATAATAAAAATAAATTATTCTAAAAATAATTAGAATGACTTTCTCACTCTAAACCCTTGGTAAGGTTAACGACTTATAAATTTATATTTAATTTAAAAATATTAAATTTAAAATACGATTATCATATTTATTCCAGTAAGATATTTGTGGAAGAATAATATGACTTAAATTTCATCACTGAGGGTCATTTCATTGAGGCTTTTTTTTTTTTTTCAGAAGAAAAGGCGGTATTGTTGTATTATATTCAATATAACAGATTGTATACAAAAGAGTGGGCATCTGTCCTGTGGGAATGCAAAAATTCTAGTGAGCATCTAGAGGTATCTTTCATTATACAATACCAAAAAAAAATTGGGGAACTTGTAATTGGATGATCGAAAACAAAAAACTATAGCATTCCAGAATATGTAGGAAGCCAGTAGATAGAAGAGATTTTCAGATATTTGGCTGTATTATATACCTGTAGATGTTGACATCATATTCCTGGCATTGTGAAGGGCTGAATGTCATATGTACAGGGGGCAGAGGTGATAAACAAGTGCCACTTACCGAGAGGAAGATGTAATCCTTTCTTTGACAAAATATCAACTTGTCCATTTTGTTTGCGCCTTATATGAGTGATGGGGAATGTCACCAGCTTCCAAAGAGCTGCTATCCTTGCTAACCATCTAGTGAGGCTGTCGGACTGTATTGTGTGTTTGCCATTCACATGTTCTATGATAATTTTTGAGTCCCCGTATACATTAATAGGCTCTATATCCATGAAAGTGCAGAATGAAAGTAGACCATGTAGGGCCATTGCCTCAGCCTTGTTACTCGTTCCTTTGCCACTGTTCCAATATAAGGAGTATTGGAGGTCATTTGTCATAGCTATATAGACTCCACAAGCGCAAAAACCATTCTTTGCCGCCCCGTCGAAGTGTGCCCTTGGAAATGAGAGTTGTAGATCATCTGAGGCTGCCCGTCTGAGATTTTTCTGAAGTGGTAAGATCTGTAAAATGGAGGAGTAAAATGGAATAACCTTATCCAAAATACAACTGAAAGGTTCTTTGCAGTTTTGGAAGATTCTATTATTCCTCCACTTCCAGATGAACCAAAAAACAATTAAAGGAATGGGGCGCCAGATATCTCTTTGAGCAGCCCACCAACTGTATGCTTCTGCAATGGAGGGATGAGAGATCGCTGGAAAGCCAAAAAATGTGGCAAGTTGCCCCCACAAAGACAGCGATTGTGGACAGTATAAAAAAGAATGCAAATTGTCATCAGAGTTTTCAAAACAGATCATGCAAATTGGTGGACCCTGCCAGCCCCTTTTCTGTAGGTTAGCCCAAGTAAGGTTCTTATTATGAAATACAAGCCAAGAAAACAAAATGACTTTAAGCGGGCAGTTAGTCTTCCAGAGAGAGGGAGGAAAAATATTCTGAGGGGTACCTTTCTGCAGCTCTATCATAGAAAGATAAATGTCTTTAACCAATACAAGTGGACTGCCTTTCTTCGTCTACCATTCTATATGGTCTCTGTTCTCGGATCTGTGGAAACCTGCACTTCTCATATGATAGATGACGCTTTTCCATTGTGAAGCCATAGCTCCATCGAGGCCCAGATTCTTACAATTCTTCCATTGCGGAATGGCGCCCTTCCATCCTTCGATAACTTGAGCCCAGAAGAAAATTCCTTTACTGTGGAGAATTGAAAGGAGTTGTGGGGAGATTGGCACATAATCAATTCCTTTGATGGAGTCGACGCCAATCAGGATGTTGCAACCGGAATGAAAAGCCCAAATGAAGTTTCTGCAGAAAAATGGAAGGATCCTTTGAAAACTTCGCCAGATACCGGAGCCTTGTGAGGGCCATTTGAAATTGTTTCTGTGCCAATATAAAATGTCGTGGTTGCCAAGGTATTTCATTTTGATAGCTTGACTCCATAAGCTATTACCAAAAAGCACCCACCACAGAGATTTGCAAAGAAGAGCCATGCCGAAAAGACGCAGGTTCATGATGCCCCAGCCGCCGATCTTTTTAGGAAGGGTGATATTCTCCAGTTTGGTAAGGTGAAATTTTCTTTTGTCCTTGTTTTCACCCCAGATGTAGGTAGCCATTAAGCTATTCAGCTTGTTAACAATGGCCGAAGGGATTGAAAAAAGGTGTGCCCAATAAACACAGATTTGCACCAGGACAAACTGGGCTAAGATCATTCTGCCAGCAAGCGACAAGCATTTAAACTCCCAACCTGAAATTCTTTTGTAGAATCTGTGAGTTAACCATGACCAATCTCAGATGTAGTATCCCGCGGGCTTGAGATGAAATCCTAAATATTTAAGCCCCTCTTGTATGGAGAAAGCTTGTATGTTATAAAGCCGAGAGATGTATTCCATCTCTACTTCAATCACCTTACCAAAGTAGAAAGAGGATTTGCCCTCATTAATGGAAAGGCCCGTTGCTTTTTGGAATGAAAGAAATATCTCATGTAAATACTGCCAAGTTTTCCTACAAAGCCGAGCAAACAGAAGGACATCGTCCACAAAGAGGTTATGTGTATGAAGGTTACCTCTGGAGATAGCGAGGGGGCCAACTTTACCAGCAGCGACGGCTCTCTTAATGTGGAGACTGAGGGAGTCCATGGCCAATATGAATAAAATAGGAGATAAGGAGCACCCCTGGCGAAGCCCTTTTTCCGCCCGGAAGAAGATTGTCGGGTATCCATTGATGAGAAAAGCGAAATTTATGTCCTGCACACATGCCATGACCCAATTTGTGCACAGACCATTCAGGCCGATTTTGATTAATAGACATCTAAGGAAGCTCCAGTCGAGGCAATCAAAAGCTTTTTTTAGTCAATTTTAAGGATTGCAGCCTCAATGTTCCTTGTATGCATGGAGTGTAAGGCTTCTTGAGTAATGGCTACAGCATCTAGAATGTTTCTGCCATTAAGAAATCCATGTTGTTCCCTTCATCGAGGCTTTAAATGTCAAGGAGATAATGATAGGTACGTTTTTTTTTTTTGGAGAATTGAACTTCAAACAATATATTATACAAAATACTATTTTACATAAGACTTACTTCATATCACGGCTAAAAAAGATTAAAATTAAAATAATCTAACTTTATAGTATGTTTAAATTAAAAGAAAAATAACTTTATAGTATGTTTAAATTAAAAGAAAAATAAATTGTTAAAAATTATAGATAAATTTTTATTTATGATAGAAAAAAATTTATTTGTTTTTTAGTTTTTATAAAATAAATTAAAATTGATATTTAAAATAATTTTATTAAAAATTTATAGTTTTAAAATAAAAATGGTTTTAATATTATTAGATTTAGAAATTCATTGTATTTATTTTTTATTTTTGAAAATAAATTTAAATTAATATTTAAAATGTTTTTATTAAAATTTCATAAGGATGATTTTGAATTTATTTGATTAAAAAAAATTACTTTGAGGTATAATAATATATTCTTTTAATACAAATGCTAGTTTTATATTTCATGATATTATTATTTTTTTAAATATTATTAAAAATATTTTTATTTTAATTTGTAATTATTAATATGGATTTAATTAATTATATATTTTTGTTTTAAAACTAAAATGATTATAGCTCAGTTTTAATTCTAAAGTTGCATTATTTATATATATTAATAAGTTTGGTTAAAATCCTAGTTAAAAATATTGTTAGAATGATGAATTTGAGATGTTAAATTTCAGTATTTTTGAAGGATTTTACGTCTATTTACACATTTAAAAATACATTTCAAGCATTGAAAATTAACAATTATATTATTAGATTTAGGTGAAAAAGAATTAACATAAAACAATTAAACTTTACTTTTGATAAATGATTTCCACCACCATTTCTTTTTATTATATTTGCTAATATAAGTAAGATACATCTAAATGAAGTACATCACTTATACTATTTTGTTTATCTTTATACAAAATTAGCATTACCACTTATTATAAGTTAATTTATTTATAAAAACAATAAACTTAAATGTTCTGTATTATTTTCTATTATTTTTTTAATGAAATATATAATATATTATATTTAATAATCGATTAAATTCATGTTGATATCTTCCTTATCTTAATTGAAATTTTAAATATAATATGTTTTATTTTTATGAAATAATTAATATTAAAACTTGATTTTATATATATATATATATATATATATATATATATATATATATATATATATATATTAATTATTCAATAATCATTTTAAATAATTCAAATAGTATACATAAATCATGAATAAATATATATTACATGAACTTTACATTTTTCAATTATACCATAATAAGTAATAATTATGTAAATTAAAATTATTATAAATTATTTAATTTTTTTAATTACTATAAAAAAAAATCTCACTAATCCATATATATATATATATATGAAAAAACTCCACAGGTTTCAACTTTTATCATAATAATAAGTGATAATTATGTAAATTAAAATATTATCATTTTTTATTTTTATTTTTAAAAGAACGGGTATTAGATTTATTTATTTGAAAAAAGTTGGATTTTGGGCCAAAACTCTTCCAATATTTTTTATGACATAGTATTTCAAAATTGTCATTGATCCACAAAATGAAATTTTTTTCTTCCGGCTACCATTTCTTCCTATTCTAAAACATTCCTACTAAAGATTCAACATAAGACCTCATCCCCAACAACCATGTTTTGATCTCCCGTGAGCTAATTAATGTGGCCCTTATAGGCTGTGTTGAAGCTCATTTGGAGTCCACCTTCGTTAGCTGAGATTGTGTTTTCCCTTTTTCTTTAATTTGCAGTTTCCAATTCCTTTTGTGCTCTTTCCCTTTATATTTCAAACTTCCTTTTGTCCTCCACTTAGCCCCATGTTCGGTCCTGCACTTAAATTGTTCATAGAAGAATTTCAATTTCTTGATCATGTCATCTAGCATTCTAGGTTCATTGAACTTAATTCAGTGCCTGAAATTTGATGGCAATCCATTGATATATCTCTAGACATTTGCTTTTTCCTCCTTGAGGTAAGGCATGTATCTCAGTAGCTCCAAGCATTTGGTCATGTATTCTTCATCCATTATTTTCCCCATCTTGATTTCATAGATCTCTTTGGTTTACTATCAAAATACCTTTCAGACAGGTATTTTCCCCTAAATACCCCTCAAACTCCCTCCAGAACAACTCTTCTTCTCTTATATCCTTCACAATCTTCAAATTCTCCAAAAAGATGTCAGACTTTCCCTTCAAGATGAAGGTAGCCACATTTTTCGTCATGTTCTTTGAGTAATTGTACTCTAAAGAACCTCTTCATCCCAAGCAATGATCCTTCAACATCTTCTAACTTCTTTACTTCACCATCAAAGTTAGGAGGCTTGGCCTTCTTGAAATCCTCTAGCATTTGCTCCTTTTCTCTCCTTCTCCTATGATGATGATGTCTCCTAGTAGTAGCACCAGTATGCTTTCCACATATTCTTATCCTTCTATCTAGAGTACTTAGTGGAGTACCTCCCCTTATTGTGTCTTCACTTGATAACCTATGCCTTTTCTTGGATCTACTTCCATCTACTCCATCAATCCTTTCTTCTTGATTTCTTTATCTAGATGAGCTCTCCTTGACCTTATGACTAGCTCCCAACTCATGATGCTTTTGTCTCTATAAGTCTGAGATACTTTGTAGTATAACTACATTCACCTTAGCTTGCCTCTGTTGTTCCCTGATAAGATTCTCATTATTAACTTTGCATCTTCTTATTTCGTCCCTTAGACTTCTCAATGTATCCATGTGGTCATGAGAGTCTACCTCTCCTCTCTTCTCAGTTGGTGCTTCCCCATATCCCTACGAATATCAATCTATGTTATATTACACCATCTCGCTATTCATTCCCTTATTCTTTTATTGTTTATTGTTTCTCTCTTAAATGTTTTGTCGTACACACACACATCTGTTAGACAAATCAAACATAATCGCATCATATAGTTTATCGCCTTGGCTTTTCATTATGAGTCTGTTGGTGCAATGATAGATGAAAAATCACACATCAAATTAGCATGTCCATAACATAAATAATTCATATGAAGGTCAGCATACACATACTATATGCATATATTACAACTAAATGTCACAAGCGCATGGCTATTAATATCTAACTTAGTAATTCACAAGTTAGTTTCCATGTTAAAATAACACACCAACATATAATTCATGTCTCAATAAAAAAACAACACATAACAAAACTCATACTCAAATACTTAGTATCAAAACAACACATAGCAAAACTCATATTCGAATACTCAGTATCAAAACAACACATAACAAAATTCATATTTGAATACTATATCCATGCTTTACTCCCTTGGTATACCATACCAAGAACTTTCCTTTTCTTCCAGAGGTCCAGGGTTGAAAAATTACTCTGATACCACTCTGTAGCACCCCCATCCACCCCATAGCCCATACTATATGTGTCACTAACATTGACCCAGCCTCCATAATCTAGTCATGGAAATGGAGTTATAAAATTTTAGCATTTCTTAAACTCCTCAAAACTTAAAACAAACATTGCCATTGCATGTGGCTCATAGACAACTTTCTGGCAATATAAAAAGTTTCAAAAAAAGACATATGTATCACAAGATATGGTTGTTTTAAAATTGGCCATTAAACTTTTGTCATGTCAGTGTTGTGCTTCCATGTGGCACCCACATGGTTCCCACGTGGAAGCCCTCCTCCCTTCAGGGGAGGTCCATGTCATCATAACTACCCATGTGGTAGTGCCACTTGCCAACCCATATCCCTACCAGCCCACCATGTGGCATCGTCATATCAGTACCCTGTAGTCCTTATCCATCCACCTTTGTAGCCTTATTTCGTGACCCACTATATATATATATATATATATATATACCCTCCCCCTTGGATGATCAACGACCTTCGTCTAACAGAGGGATCTATGACTAGGATTGAAATGAGGACCCCACCCGCTTCCCCTCACGATGTCACAGGGGGGTCCGTCACCGTGGTTTTGTCGCTTGTTTCCATGCCTATTGATCAACGGTGCACATTCTTCTAATCCAGATCATTGGAATGAAGGGTGGTACTCCCTCAAGGTACAAACAATGGGGCGTCCCTCATTAGAGTCCCCCCTCTCAAAACCATGCCACTAATGACAATTTTAACAGATTCTTCCAAAGAGATCTTTGTCTCTCGATTATTGATCTCGGTGTTGATATATATACATAATTACAATATTTCGTATAATTACTTTTTGTCATCAATATCATTTCTTAGCCATCCACGCTTACGCCTTCGTGCCTTTGGTGTGTTCTACGAGCATAATACAATAACACTCTCATCTCAAACCAACTATGTCATCCTCCATATACCTCTTTGGATATACAACCTAAGATATGTAACAATTTACGCTCTCCTGTATAAGCTTACAATATACATATGTAAATGTTATGCCCAACTCTTTAGACATAATCTTTAAAGTTTTGTGACCTCCCTATACAAGCTCCCCATGTATATATATATTGACAGGCTCAAATCTTGTTGAATTTGATAGTGGGGAGCAACCCATTATCGGCACAACCCTTTTACATAATACAGACTGTCCATCATAGGTACGTCTAGTAACAACTAAGAATAACCCTCTCTTACCGCAACCATGAACAAGCATATACTCTGCATGATATATATGCATTTTAATTGCAGTATAGGAATATATAGATTGCATGCATATAATTACATAATGAACGTGGATGAGCTCATTCATCATACATGTTATATAACAAAAACACAATCATTACAGTGAAATCACATTCCCAACATCATAAGTACGCCACTTTTTTGCATTGTAGATGAACCTAGAATTTAGAATATATTTAAACCTAGAAATAGGCACAAAGATCAGTCATTCTTCATTAACCATATAGGAATTAAACCATTACTCTAGACTTATGCAGGAAATAATAATTCTCATAACTAGTTTAAGCATTTTAATAACACAACCAACATTTATATAGTACTTGCATAAGAATAAATGCACATGGATTTAGATAAGCACTTAAAACATATTAGGAAATCTAGAAACTGAGATTGGGACGTTGACTCTCCACCCAACCTTAGATTATCATGCACTAAAACCTTTCTTATATCCAATCAACCACGAGCCATATATAAAGCTTGAGGATGAGTGCTTTCAAGGAATTAACTAATGTTTCCAATTGAAATACGGAATCTATAGATCATTTCATCTCCACCCACTAGTTGATTAAGGGAATCCAAAGACTATGCCATATCCACCCTCCAATATGTTAAGGGAATTCAGAGGTTACTCCACCTGCACCCTTATGTCTGTTACAGGGATTCCAGAGGTTGTTCCACCTCCACCCTATTTTGTACAGGGAATCAAGAGGTTGTTCCACCTCCACCCTAAAGTAATGCCACATTAGGTCCACCTAAAACAAGGATTCTAGATCACATTGAGAATAATCAGGCATAATTCCTTTAGTGGCTCCGCCCTAAAATGGGAGTCCAGAGCCCACCAAATTAATTGTTAAGCTCATAACTGAGCAAGGAAAGCATCATGGGCACTCTATAACTGGGAATCCAAAGGAACAATGACTCCACCCAAACCAGTAATTCAGAGAACCTCTGTCGCTTCACTTGAGACATGAACAATCTAGTCTCCCAATGCTCATAACGGAATATATAATTCTCATTGTCATTCCTTCAATGATCTTCTCTTCTACTCTATCTAGGTAATGGTATAAGGAACTACTTGAAATTCCTAAATCTTGTTGCTTCTACTCCATAATTTCTTCTCACACCGCTCCAAGGAAAATCCTTCTCCTTTCCTTAAATTTCCTCCCCGATGGTTCTCTAATAGTACTTGGGGTTTTCTCTGGTGCAATGTGCTCCTCAAGTTCTTGAGAACGTTGTCCCCTATCTTCCAGTGTCTCCTTGTGTTCTTCTTCTTCTTCTAGTGCTCTATATCCTATTTTTTTCCTAATCCTTATTGCTTGTGTTTACTTATTCTCTATCTCTTGTGTTTTCTGTGAATATTTCATCCTTGCCCAACCACGTCATGGCATCATTCTAGAGACATTTTGTGTTTCCCTTCCCATTATGATCATTCTAACTATGTTCACAGTGGCATGTTGTCAAGGCCTTCTCCACCAATCTCGAGGCTCCTAGATAGTAATTATGTTGGTCCCTGTAACTCAGTATGTTCTATCATCTTTCAGTTATAACATAGTTACCGATCAAACGAGAAAGTGAACTGGTACCCGTTTTTTTGAGGTAGCAAAAAATTACCCGATTTTGAAAAGTGGTGATGCCAGAATAAACTTTTTTTTTAGCATATTTTTGGCACTTTAAATTTTATTTTGTATAAAGTATGAACATTTTTTTTCGATGTTAGTGATTTTCATGCTGATTTTGAAAAGTTTTGATGAAGCATCAACCCCTTTTTTTAGAGGGTTGATTTTTGACACTTTAAATTTTCTAATTTCTTCTTCTTCCCATTAGATTTTTTTTTAAGTGTACTTTTTGTGTTTTTGTGTTTTCATTTTTCCTTTCAATTTTCTTCGTAATGAAATCTTCATTTTTTTGCGTAGTTAAAAAAAATGGTCAATATTTTAAAGTTACTATTTTCTATATGTTTATGTAGTGTTAATTAATATTTCAATGGACATCAAATAATTGTCACTAAAACACAATAATTTTAAACATTTCACAAAAGAAACGCATTTTCTATATAAATATAATGAAAAAAATACACATTTTTGTAATTTTTGTCAAAAATGACATGTCAAATAAATGATTTTTATGGGAAAATCCTAATAGAAAAACTTAAAAAATTAACATTTTTAATGAATTTTATGTTAAAAAATAATAGTAATCACAGGGTTTTTACAAAAAATAAATAAATAAATAAATAAATTCGCATAAAAATTACAGTGAAAATTAGATAATACAAATATTGAACATATAACAACAATAATCAAATGTTCATTCTTCTCATAAAATCTCAAAGTCAAAACATTGCAAATAAAACTAATGAAGGTCTCTCAAAATTGAGTTTGATTTGCAATCATAACTTAAATGTCATCAACAATATCATATAATCCATGTTCATCGTCTTCTGCAGCTTCATTATTTTCTTCTTCCACAATATTTCCTGCTTGAGTTTCCTCATTTTCATCGTCCATTGGATCTTTCATGTTTGCAAATCTCCCAAAGTTTCATTTTCCAATCATTCCATATAGTGGTGGTTGTGGTTCCTTTGCCTTTTTTGCCGCACGTGATTCATTAAAAACGCCTTTCCTCAAACCAACTTCTTTCATTTCATCTGGAATAATTTGAAGAGCATTAATTCTTTGTTGAATAAAATTGCATTGTAGAGGGTCTCTTTCAATCGCAATGCAATTTCTTCCTTTTTGTAGGCAACATGCTAGTGTTGTACCTAATCATCAAGCACAAAAACAATAAGTAAATTAGTATAAACACATAAAAACAAAAAAATAAAATATTAAAATTCAATTTTATATAATAAAACTTACATGAACCTGAAAATAAATCCAAAACCCAATCTCCTTCATTTGAACATAAATCTATAAGATAGTTAATCAATGTTTGTGGTTTTTGATAAATGTTAACTATCTCCCCTTTTGCATCTTTATCCTCATATGTTAACCTTTTTACGACGTCATCATGAACTAGTACTTGTCCATGACTCTTTCCATCTACTTGGTTCAGAAGAATGGACTTATAGTTATCATCGTTTTCCCAACATTCAACATGGATGAACTCACAATCACTTGTAATTAGCTGATCTATGGAAGAAATAAGATTTGACTTTTGCCTGTAACATGACATAGTAAAAGTTCAATCCACTTGTACATACAAAAAAATTACATTAATCAAACATACAATTTCAATGTCTTACCATGTAAGTTGCATCCTTGAGTTTGATTTTCCCTTGAAGCTTGTTAATAACATTGCAAATTGTGTGTCTGAATGAAATGTCACAAATCTCCAAAGTGGTGATGTTGTGACTTCTTGAAAGCCCGTAACCACTTTATTAAAAGCTTGATAAGTGTAAGGCTCACTATCATATTCAATGTTTGGGAAATTGAAACCATGAGGAATGTCTGCAATAACCAGGGCATATTCCCTTTTAGGTATGAGTTTTGCAATGTCTTCACAGTCACCTTGTATTATTTGATATTGGATAGTTTCCAGCCAATTCCAAATGAAATGAGTAAGAACATGATCAAGTTCAACATTCCTAAGACACTTCTTTCTTGGCCTTTCCAACTTAATGTTTTCAATGAAACTTTTGAAAGTATTTGGTACTCCATTTGCATCCTTCTTCGACATCTTTAATGAAATAAATAAATATAAGTATAAGTAATATAATAAAATAAAAAATTATATGAATAAAATGAATGTAAAAATCAACATACCTTTTTGAATGCAAGATAAAAATATTTAAGTGTTGTTGTAGAACTTGATTCTGGGTATTTGAGTAAAACATCATTCCAACTCTCTTTATTCAACATTTTAACCATATGTTCTTGTATTTTCATATAAATCTTAATATGACTACATAAATATATTAAAAATTGTTAATATAATGATATGTATAACAAATAATACCAACAACCATATGTTATATTTAAAAGAAAATTATAATCTAAGAATAAGTAAAAGTAATTGAACAAAGTTATTTTTGAAATTCCGAGCACATTTCCTCCAATGACAATTCACCTGACTTCACACGACATAATATTGATTTGACTAGTTTTTCATCTTTCACACCTTGCATTGTTCTCCAAGGTGTGATAGTCATATCATCTGGAAGTTGCTTCATTTCAGGACCTGTCTTACTGTTGGTACATATTATGGGTTTAGACCTTTTAACCTTCTGATTTTTTACACCAATATTCTCCCACAATTCGAAAATGTCATCAATCAATTCCCATATCTCCCCTGTTCTAAATGCCAACTGGAAAATGTTATCTATGCCTCTGAATAGTTCTGAATTTACTTTGCCACCTTTTGATTGGATTCTATCCTCAATTTGATAACCTATTTCCATACAACATTCCTTCCGAAAGCTTAAACTGACATTAAGCTTATCCCCACCACATTTTTCTAAAAATTCATTATGAATAAATCTGACCCTTTGAACAAAAGTCATAGACATTCTATACTCATTATCTACATTATGATCCCATGCCAATAACTTTGCCTTCGTTTCTGTTAAACCAGCATAAATGATGCATTTCACTATTTCAAAAAGATAGTTTCCAGGATATTCCTCAATCAATTGTCTTTTGGCCTCTGCTGAATGGTTCCCTCCAATTACATAATATATGTAGTCAAAACATCGTGTCCTATCAAATGCCTCCTTATTGGGAACTTGATTTGGATCAACAAGAATCACATAAGGCACCACATGTGCATATGGATTGTACCTGAACAATGTTTTCAAATTATGGACATGTAGGTGATCTGTCTTTCTAATTTGATATTGAGATTGTCCTTCATATGAACTATAGAATTGGATGACATTAAGCTCTAATATTTTGCCACCATTAATTAATTTATTCTTCCTCGTGTGAGTCTGAATGGCATTTTGTTTTGTTTTCATAATACCATCCTCTAAATCAGTGCCTAGTGTTATGATTTCTTTATTTCCTTTAGAACTTTCACTTTGTTCTTCACTGTTGCTTATGATTTTAACAGATTCGCCAATTTTTTATTTCTTCTTCTTCCTAGTTGACATTTCTTCTTCTACAAAAATAATCTCCTCATCATCAAGTGGAAGAGCGACATCCATGGGCATTTTTCTTTTTAGTGTTTTATCTCTTTTCTCCTTTTCAACAATAGTTCTAACCTCCTCCTCACTAATGGAAACATATTTTTGAGCTTCAGCGTGAGCTACAACTACCACATCTTCAAAAGAAACATGTTTACCTTTGTTAGATTGACCCACCGTATGGATTCTTTGTTGATCCCCTGCATGTACCATTGTAGTGTTATGGATTGTTGATCTTTGCCTCATTCTCTTTTCTTGTTCTAACTCTATATGGAAATTGTTGATGACATTCATAATATTTGGTTCCATATAATAAATACCCTCCAGCATCATTGAAAGACTCCAAGAAAAATCCTAGCAAAGAAAATAAAATATGTCAATGATCAATCATTTATAAACAATTTAATGATCATTACAATAATACATTACACATAAATATAAATAAGCATACTTACAATGTTATTTGAAATGTTGGATGAGATTTCTTCACACAATGGTGTAGATTCTTGATCTGTGTCATACTTGTACTTTCCGAGATGATATCTAACCTTTTCATGAGACTTGGACAATTTTGCAAGAACATAAAGAGTGTTTGAATTCGGAACCAAACATATATCTCATACTCTACATATCACCTCATACGGTTCACCCAAATAAATCATACCACATTATAGATAGAGATGTGTAATATCATTAGATTCAACATCTTGAATATGCCATGTAAACTCTATTTTATTTTTTTCTTGTGAATTCATCTATTCAGAAACAATCTTTGGTGCATTTGATGGGCCAATTGGTCGAATTTTACTTATGGTATGTTCGACAGTCTTCAAAATGTGTCCACCTGCAACTTTAGATGATGGAATTCTTGCCTTTGTTCCAGACATATTCACAGAGACCTTCCTTGATACCATCTTCTTGAGAAACAAATATATATATATATATATATAAACATAAACATGTAAATTAGTTAATAAAAAAAAACCATATATATTACTTAAAAATTTAAAAAATTAAATTAAAAATTTCACACTATAATTGTTATTTAAATATAAAAATAAATTAAATTATATGTAATTTTTCAAAAAAGCTATAAAATTTATATCTACAAATTTATAAAGAATCTATTATACAAAAAATTTATTTATATATTTTTGAAAAAAAAAATTATCAAATATAAATTTAAAAAAAAAAAACAATCTTATACGGTTATATCTACATTTTTATAAAAATATAATTACATACTAAATTTTAAATTACTGAAAAAAAATAAAAATATTATATATTAAATTTTCAAATATTAAATCAACCAATTTCATATAAATATATATATATATATATAAAACAAATTATATATTAAATTATTAAAAATTAACAAATAATATATATTGAAAAAAAATATTGGATATTCAATTAAAAAATAATAAAATCAAAATAATATATATAAAAAATTTATATATAATTCTTTTTTATTATATTTAAATTTTACAGAAAATGTATTAATAAAATTGTATTAAAAAGTTTATATATAAATGTTTTTTTATTATTTTATAATTTGTTAATGAAATTATTTTAAAATTATATAATAATTTTGTAATATAATTACAATTTTATTAAAATTTTAATATTAGTATTAATTTTTTTTAATCATATTATATTAATTTTAAAAAAAAATGATTTTTTTTAAAACATATTATATTAATTTAATAAAAAAAAAAAAAATTGAAATTTGTTTTTTAAACATATTATATTAATTAAAAAACAAAAATAAATTTCAATTTTAAATTATTTTTTTGAAACGTAATATATTAATTTTAAAAACGGAACATGCGGATCTTCAAAGATAAAGCCAGAGAACCCCTGCTTATTATCAATCAGATTTTGAAACAGCTCAAGGAAATAGTTAGAAGCATTCTGAGAACAAACCCTTCAAACCCTCCTCTACCTCATGAGGTGCACATTCTTACCAATCTGAATCTTCAATCCCTCAATCCTCAAGAAATAAAGAAGAATGTGAGAAATATTAACACTGGGGATCAGGGTTGGCAGCCCCCCCCACAGGGCTTCTTCAAAGTTAATATTGATGGAGCTTCCAAGGGCAATCCCGGGGAAGTTAGCTTCGAGGGTGCCATAAGGGATTCAGAGGGGCTGATAAAATACATTTTCCATGGCCACCTGGAAAGGGGTACCAATAACATGGCTGAGCTTTTGGCACTAGATCAATGTATGGAGATCCTGGTGGAAACAAATTTACGGAATGTTATAATTGAAGTAGATTCGGAATTGGTCATCAAAGCAGCCAAGAAGATTCAAAATGGAGCCTCGCCAGACAAAGTGTCAAAGCACTGGAAGTTGCTGCAGGTGTTTCACCGTATCCAATCTCACTTACGAATCCTTAAAACGATAAGATTTGTCCATGTTAGGAGGAAGGCTAATATGCTTGTCGATAGGTTGGCCAATGGAGATAGGGATTCGCGGTATCCATGGGATTTACTTCCGGTAGGGAAGCTGCGGGAGGACTGTGTCACCATGGCAAATGCAGATTGGGGTTTGTGGATGGACAGGGCTAACACTGGGGACAGGGGCGGTGAAGACATCGCCTAACTCGACTTCGGGTTTCGATCAAAGGGATGATGGATGCAGGATTTGAGTCGATCAGTGACACAATTGGACTGCCATTGCTCTCTTGGCTCAGCGGGTCTCTGATGGAGACTCCTTTTAGTCAGCTCAGTTTGGCCAGATGCAAATTGGCCGGTGGGATTGCTCGGACGATCCTCTTTTGGCGAGTTCGTGATCGCGAAACCACAAGTGGTTTTTCATGCAGGCTCTGGACGGTTTCTGGTTTAGAGGATGGGGCTTGCGATTCCACTCAGGTTATGACACGTGGCGTCGAGATGAGAGAGAAAACTGCTCTCATCACACGGTTAACCCCCGTGCATCTCGGCTGTGCGATATCGTCAAGGAGCATGGGATCGGGTTGCCTCTCTCAACGGTCAGGATTTTTCATGCAGGTTACTCAAAGGTTTCATACCCGTTCTGTGGGCCTGGTACTCCACCTCTCCTCGGGCATGGATCCCTTACCTTTGATTGGTCAGTGCTCGCGGTTCCTTTCGGGGGTTGACGTGTGGCGCTTTGAGAAGAGGGGAAACCACTCTCTTGCGATTTCCACGCTGACCTTTGGATCGGTTTCTTGTCCTCCTCGGCGGGGTTTGCTTGTGCTAGCTATTTGCTACCCTCTGTTCTAGGACTCTCATTCTATTGTTGTTGTGCATGTTTGAGAGGCTGGAGTTAGCGCTTCGGTGGCCTGGAGGCTTTTGTCCTTTTTGGGATCCTTGCCGCCCTGCCATCTGTAGCTTACTTTGATTAATAGAAGGTTCGTCTCTTACTTATAAAAAAAAACATTAAATTTAATAACAAAAAACATTTATATTAATATTTAAATAAATAAATAAATAAAATATATATATATATATAATTTAAAACAAAAATAATAAATAAACAAATTTTAATTTTTAAATAATAAAAAATAAAAATAAAAACAGTAATAAATTTTTTATTATAATTTTTAATAAATAAAAAACAAAATTATAAAATTAAAATTACAAAATTATAAAATCAAAAATACCATTTTAAATAAAAACAAATTAAAATAATAATAATGTTTTTTATAAAATTATAATTATAATTAAAAATAAAATAAAATAAAAACAAAAGAAATAATTATAAAATCAAAATTTTAGTTTTAAATAATTAAAAACTAAAAGCAAAAAATAAAACAAATAATTAAAAAAATTAAAATTAAAATTTTAGGTTAAAAAAAATTAAAATAACAATAAAAATAATTATTAAAATAAAATTATAATTTTAAGTTAAGAAAATTAGAATAATAAAAAAAAACAAACAAATCACTAAATTGTTTTTTTTATATTATTAAATAATAAACCAAAATAAATTTAAAACCAAAAAAAAATATTTATTTTATTTTTATAAATTATTTTTTTGATAACTAAAAAACATATAGGAAATAAATTTATATAAAAGGAAAAAAAATCTAAATATTAGATATCATTTTTGGGATTCAACTGCGTTAAGTAAGTCATTCAAACGTATGACCATTTCCATGAGAGGTAGTCGTAACTGACTAATTTCTCATGATTTTTGAATAGTTCACTTAGCACTCATTGCATCGGGTGATGCTCACAAGGGCGAAGAAGTGGGATTGAAACTAGTGAAATGTGGAGAACGAATCACATAGCATCAATCATCACTTCCAGGGCTTGCACCCGGTAACCAGGACTTCCCAGGAGGTCACCCATCCCAGAACTCCTCTGGCTCAAGCGCGCTTAACTGTGGAGTTTTCCCCACAATCAAGCCCACTTAGCTTGCTACCCCATTTGCAAAACCTTAGCAAGTATTGTGCCTCATGAACCATTCAAGTAGAGATCCCTTGACTCTTTTTGAATTTAAGTATGGGGGATTTACGCAGTGCATTATATTAGATATCATTTTTGGGATTCAACTGCGTTAAGTAAGTCATTCAAACGTATGACCATTTCCATGAGAGGTAGTCGTAACTGACTAATTTCTCATGATTTTTGAATAGTTCACTTAGCACTCATTGCATCGGGTGATGCTCACAGGGGTGAAGAAGTGGGATTGAAACTAGTGAAATGTGGAGAACGAATCACATAGCATCAATCATCACTTCCGGGGCTTGCACCCGGTAACCAGGACTTCCCAGGAGGTCACCCATCCCAGAACTCCTCTGGCTCAAGCGCGCTTAACTGTGGAGTTTTCCCCACAATCAAGCCCACTTAGCTTGCTACCCCATTTGCAAAACCTTAGCAAGTATTGTGCCTCATGAACCATTCAAGTAGAGATCCCTTGACTCTTTTTGAATTTAAGTATGGGGGATTTACGCAGTGCATTATATTAGATATCATTTTTGGGATATCATTTTTTAAATTAAATTTTAATTAAAATTTTCTAATATTTTCAAACATATATATTTTAATTTAAAGATAAAAAATTAAAATTAAAATAAAAATGTAACAAACAAAATAAGAATAAAAATAAACAAAATAAGAATATATATAGTTAAAAAAAAAATAAAAAAAAAATTACAAATATATAACAAAAAAAATTAAATGTATTTTTTTGTTTCCATGCAATAATTTTAATGCAAAAAAAAAAACTATTTTTCCTTTCAAAAGCTTATAAATTTAAAAATTTTCTTAATTTTTCTCCCAAAAATCCGACAAATTTATATTTTTTTTTCCTTTTCGTCCCTATAAACAATATTAAAAAAAAAAGAGAGAGAGAGTTTTTTATGTGGTTTTTCCCGTAAAAACACAAAATTTCCCCAAATTCATCTATAAATAGTCGAGATAGAAACAAAACTAACCTTTAAAATGCGTAAAACTCTCATTGAATGTAAAACTCCCAGTGAATGTGCTATCTATGACAATGCAGCTCCTTCGCAAAATCGCTCCAAACTTTTTAGCAAGACCCAGAAGACTTGATGTGATGTGATGAATAGAAATGATGAATTTTATTTTATAGCAATGATTGTGGGAATGATTTATTGTTTCTTGAATGTGGGATTAAACTTAAAATTAAAATAAAATAATTTATAGTTAATATTATAGCTTTAGGTTAGTTTACATTCATTATGGGATAAAAAAAATATTAAATATAAAAATTAATTTACTTACATAGTCAATGTTAAATAATTTAAATAGAAAAAATATTTTGAGTTTCTATCAATATTTTGAATAGAAACTAGGGTGAAATTTTCCAAAACCAAAAGTTTAGTAATATGTTTTCAAGTAAATTATGGATGAAAATTTTGGAGGGAAAAATTTAAAAACGAAATTTTTGGAGGGAAAATGTTCAGCGAAAGTTTTTGGGGGCAAACGTTGGAGGGAAAATTTTCAATGAAAAATTTTGGAGGGAAAACGTTAGAGGGAAATTCTCAATCTCTAAGTTATATATTGTCATTGGGAGAGAGTGCATTTGTATCATTCGACATCTTCTGGTTGAAGGTCATGGATTCTTCTGATAGTGAAGTTTTTCTTTCTTTAGCATCGACATCTTCGTCATGCAACAACTCTATTCATTTTGATGAATGTAATAGGAATTATTTCACTATGAATAGAAAGACAAATTTTCCACTTAGTCTTAATCCTAAGGATGATGAGAGAAACATTGATGAAGGGCAGCAAAAAGAATTTCCTGTGAATAGAGAGTCAATTTTTCCACTTCCTCCTAATCCTAAGGATTATGAGAGCACCACTGATGAAGGGGGGGATGAAGAAGTTCCAAAATCAAAGATTCCACATAGTCCTAATCCTAAGGACTATGAGAGTGGCATTGATGAAGGGGGTGATGAAGAATTTCTTGAGTCAAAGTTTCCACTTCCTCCTAATCATAGGGATTATGAGAGCACCACTAATGAAGGGGGGGATAAGGAATTTGTAAATTCAAAGTTTCCACTTCCTCCTAATTCTAAGGATTATGAGAGCAGCACTGATGAAGTGGGGGAGTGAAGAATTTGTGAGTCAAAGTTTCCACATATTCATAATCCTAAGGATTATGAGAGCAGCACTGATAAAGGGGGGATGAATAATTTGCAGAATCAAAGTTTCTACATATTCCTAATCCTAAGGATTACGAGAGCACCACTGATGAAGGGGGCGATGAAGAATTTGCAGAGTCAAAGTTTCCACATATTCCTAATCCTAAGGATTATGAGAGCACCACTGATGAAGAGGAGGGTGAAAATGAACAATTTCCAGTAAATAGAGATTCAAATTTTCCACCTATTCCTAATCCTAAGGATTATGAGAGCACCACTGACGCAGGGGAGGATGAAGAATTTCCATTAAATAGAAATTCAAAGTTTCCACTTGTTCCTAATCCCAAGGATTATGAAACCACCACTGATGAAGGGGAGGATGAAGAATTTCGTGCAAATGATAATTTGACTATGAATAGAGAGTCATATTTTCCACTTAGTCATAATCCTAAGGATTATGCGAGCACAGGTGATGAAGGGGAGGATGAAGAGTTTCTTGCAAATAATAATTTTAGAGGCACAAATGTCAATAATGCATTTTCTCTAAGTGAGTGTTTCAAAGGTAGTTGTGGTGATGATGAATTGAGTCCTCCAAGGGATGTTTTCAAAAGCAGGGATGAAGATGGTGAAGAATTTCATCTGAGTCAAGATTTCAAAAGCATAGATGTTGGCAGCGAAGAATTCCCTTCATGTGAGGATGGTAATGAATATTTTCCAAGAAATAATGGTGATGAATTTTCTATTTATCTTCGTCAATATAATATTCCTCCTACTGATGATGAAAATGATTTTGCAGATAATAATGAAATGGGGGAGACGTTGCAAGCAAATATTGTATCTAGGAGTAGGAGCAAGCCTTTTCATATCAATCCAAAATATTCCAATTATACAAGGGATAGGATATAATATCTCACAAGTAGAAGTTCTATCAGTGATTTGATTTCAAGTGAATGTTGTCGAAAAGATTGCTTGAAACATATGGATTTCAAGTTTGTTATGGAGCAAAAAGTATAATGTTGAGATGAACTTTGTTGGACCATCGATCAAAGTGGTTGTGTTGCAACAGAGGCTCTGAGACGTAATGGTAAGAATACGCATGAAGCTAAGGTTGCAGAGGAAAATCAGTGTTGGGAAACATGGAGGGGCGAGAGAGAGGGAGCTCTACTCCCTCCTACAGGCAAGCAGTCTCCAATAGCTTCAAGAAACCACTGGGAGCTAAAACCGGGAGTTCAGGAAAAGGGAAATAGGAGAATAGAAACGCATAAGGGCAGGAAGATAAGCAGGAAGAAGTCAGAAAAGAGAAGCGAATAGAGGGAGACAGTTAGAAAGCTGAGCAAAGAAGCCAGGCAGGACCATGTAAACCTAAGGCGACCATCACACCCCGAGTGGTGTTAAGTGATCCAATGCTACAGGCGCATAGGAGCACATGGCGAATTATACAGTAATATGTAAATTCATGGGGTTATGGCCTACGAAGAAAGCTTTAAATGCATGGATAAAGAATCATTGGAAACCTAAGGGAGACATAGATCTGCAGCTTGGATCCAAGGGTTTCTTTACAGTCATTTTTACAAACATAGAGGATAAAGACAGGGTGTTTGAGGGAGGGGTTTACTTCTATGCGGCCATGGAGGACGAATTTTGTCCCAGAATGAGAGACATTTACTTCGGTTCCGGTTTGGGCAAGGCTCTATTCCCTATCTATGGATTACTGGTAGCCAGAATCATTACAAGCCATAGGAAATAAACTAGGGCATTTTTTGAAAATATCAGAGGCCACACTGAGAGGAAAACACACCTCCTTTGCATGCATATGCATAGAAATGGACCTTTCAGGAGCTCTACCAGATGAGATAATTCTAGAATTTTATGATGAATAATGGGTGCAAGCGGTGGACTACGAGCATGTCCCTTTCCGATGCCACAAATGCCATGAACATGGGCACCTCTTCAGAAATTTCCCTTTAAACAAAATTGAGAGCAGTGTTAAAGTCACCTTAGGGAAAGAAATGGAAAGTTTCACCAACATGGGAGGTAGAGGTAGAGGAGCGAGAAAAAACTAGAAGAAATACCATGAGGGAAAGCAACTTAATCAGAATACATTCAAGATTTTAGAAGAGGTAGAAGGGCACAATAAAGAGTACCAGGAACTGGAGGATAGACATGTAGAAAAGGAAAAGGAAGACAGCATGGAGAACAGACCTGAAAATAGCCAACATAAGGAGGATCAGCCGAGCACTATGGAACTTGACAGGGACCAAGAGATGACCCCAAGCGAAATGGGAATGGAGGATCATGATTTGCAGGATATTCTTGAAAGGGAACATCTTGATCTGGAAAAGTTCCTGAAGAAAGGACAAACCAAAGGAGTGGATTCATTACCTCAAGAGGAGTTTAACAGAGTGCAACAGTTATTCCTCTGGAGAACTCAGGAAAAAGGTACGAAGGTAAAAAGAAATTATGGCAGTCAAGACAACGGAGGGGTTAAAATGATGGAGGCAATAATGGGACAAGCTCCCAAGAACCCAGGTAGGAAAAGAGGAAGAAAAAGACAGAATGAGTTGCTGATAGAGTGTGGGAAACTCATGATCAACTTAGGTAAGATGAAAGACCTAACTAGTTATTCATTGACAAATCTTTCTTAATGAAGCTTACAACATGGAATATTAGGGGTCTAGGAAGCAAAAGGAAATAGAGAAATCTTAGCAATAGAATGAAAGAGAAAAAACTGGATATGATATTTATCCAAGAAACAAAATGTTCAATAGAAAAAATAAGAGAAATACACAGCAAATGTCTGATTAAATATAAATATCTAGAAGTTAAAGCAGATAAAACAACAGGAGGAATTCTCACACTTTGGAACCCTCAGAAAATAGGAATCCTAGATGTTGAAGCATCCAGGAACTCTCTTTCAGTGGTCATTCAACCTTTGGGGGACAAGGAAGTTTATTTAATCACAAATTTTTATGGTCCACAAAATCCTGAAGACAAACCTAGGCATCTTACCTCACTGGAGGAATTAAGAGAAAGACATTCGGGTATCCCCTGGATTTTGGTAGGGGACTTTAACATGATCCGACCCCTATCGGAAAAAAAAGGTGGAACCAGATCACTTGGCAGGGATTCCATAGCATTTCAGGATTTCATAAGCAACATGAGGCTAGTAGATACAGAGACAAGTAATGGTATCTTCACTTGGAATAATAAAAGGGGAGGAGAGTCTCAACTGGCCTCAAAACTAGACAGATTTATTATCTCGAAGGACCTCATCCTTACAGGCCTTGACTTGTCAGCTATGATACTCCCTTTTGGTGGCTCGGATCACTGGCCTATACAACTTGAAGCATCCTTTATAGGAACTCCAAGAAATAGACCTTTCAGGTTTGAAAACATTTGGCTTACCCATCCTGACTTCATTAGCAATATTGAAAAATGGTGGACAGAGGATATGCAAGTTTAGGGCACTAAAATGTTCCTTCTACAGCAGAGATTGAAATACATCAAACTTAGGCTTAAAGATTGGAATAAGAATGAGTTTGGCAACATCTTTGAAGCCAAAAAAGTAGTTGAGCGGAAGCTACAGGAAATTAATCAGATCCTCATCACAGATGGATTCAACGAGGAGAGAAAGGAACAAACTGACTATCATCAACAGGAATGGGAAGGATTATGCAAGCAAGAGGAGATATTCTGGAAATAGAAATCGAGGGTACGATGGTTAAAAGAAGGATAAAGGAATATAATGTTTTTTCATAAATCTACCATGGATCACACATCTCATAACAGGATCTCAAAAATCAAAGGCTCTCAAGGAAATCAACTCAATACCCACAAAGAAATAGAAGTTTCTCTGGTTCAACATTTCCAAGGAATAGCATAGAAACCTCTCATTGATAGATCACAATTCATCGATGAATTTACAAAGCATATTCCTAAGCTGGTGACAAGAGAAGACAATTTTAATCTAAACAAGCCAGTGAATGAAGAGGAGGTTAGCGAAGTCATCAAAGAGATGCAAAATTGGAAAGCACCAGGTCCGGATGGTTTCAATGTTGACTTCTTTAAAGCATGTTGGGACATAGTCAAGCACGATATCCTCGATGTGGTGGAGGACTCAAGGATAAACAAAATCATTTTGAAAGCGCTCAACACCTCTTTCATATCCTTGATTCCAAAGCAAGATAATTCTATAACACCAGACAGATTCAGACCAATAGCATTATGCAATGTGGTGTACAAAATCATCTCCAAAATAATTGCAAACAGGGTTAAACCCATTCTTCCAGCTCTCGTGTTTGAGCAGCAAACCGGATATGTGGAAGGTAGGAAAATTCTCAACAAGGTCATTCAAGCTCATGGGGTGGTTCACTCAAGAGTAATAGGCAGGCAGGAATGATTATACAACTTGATCTAGAGAAGGCTTATGATAAACTAAGCTGGGCATACATCAGGGAAGTTCTAATAGCATATGGCTTTGATCATAACTGGGTAAGATGGGTAATGGCTCTGGTAGCTACTTCCATTTTTTCAATCCTGTTAAATGGTTCACCATCCAAAACCTTTAAACAATCAAGAGGACTCAGACAAGGAGACCCACTCTCTCCCTTCCTCTTTATTCTCATGATGGAAGGGCTAGGCAGAGCTATCAAATCTGCCAAAGCAGAAGGAAAAATCCGAGGTCTCAAACTCACCCTGAATGGAGATGCTCTGACCCATCAACAATTTGTGGACGATACCATGCTGCAGGGTATACCCACGGTCAAGGAAGCTCTAGCCATCAAACAAATACTTAGTGACTTTGCAAAGGCTGCAGGTACAGAGGTAAGCCTTACCAAATCAAAGATTTTCTTTTTTAATACTGACATTGCTATTCAGAGAAATATATCTAGAATTCTTGGCTTTCAAAGAGATATGCTACCCTCCAAATATTTGGGAGTACCACTAACAGACAAACCCCTGAGAAAAGCAATTTGGGAGCTTGTTACTAATAAAATCCAAGACAAATTCCGGAAGTGGAAAAACAAGTCTTTGAATTTAGCAGGAAGAATAGTGCTCACAAAAGTTGTCCTCCAAATGGTCCCCATCTTTATGCTTTCAGCCCTTCTAGCTCCTAAAGGAGTTATGCAAAAATTCAGAAATATCCAAAGAGATTTTGTTTGGGACAAAGGGGAAGAGAAAAAAAATGGGCTTTGGTAGCCTGGGAAAATATCTGTAAACCTAAGACACATGGAGGATTGGGACTTTATGACCCTGAAACACTAAACAAAGTTTTGGGGGAAAAACTATGGTGGATATGGCTAAAAGAATCGGCTTCACCTTGGGCCAAAAATTGGAAACAGAAATATGCTAACAATTGGCAAGAGAGGGATCACATTAGAATGTCTGGGCTCATCAAAGGCTCCCACATTTGGAACAAAGCTTGGGAGAATAGAGCCATTGTTCAGAAACACAGTTTCTGGGAAATAAGAGCTAGAAACCTTGCTTGGTTTTGGGAAGATAATTGGCAATAGGAACCTAAACTGTTAAGAGAAGAATTGGCCAATCTCAAGAACGATACTAACAACAAAGGGTTACTCAGGGTAAATGACTTCTGGGATCAGGAAAGAAGCGAGGGAAAATGGAGAATATGGAAGAACCTGGTATACAGTGATGACTCCCCGTTGAAGGCACAGGCAGAAGCTTTAACAACCATCTTGGAACAGAGAAAGATTCTGACATCAGCTGATTCAGACCAGCTGAGATGGGGAAAAAACAATGAAGGCAAATTTAACCTCAAAGAGGCCAAGCGCATAGCCCTTGGACTTGACTATCCAAACCCTGATTGGGTATGGAAGGACCTATGGCAGAACCAAAGCTAGATGAAAATCAAATTGTTCATGTGGTTAGTGCAGCATAAAAAAATTATGACCTAGGAAAACCTTAGGAAAAGAGGGGTATCCGGCCCTTCTAGATGCCAGCTATGTGAATTACAAGAAGAAACTATGGATCACCTACTCAACTTCTACCCATTCACATCCACCTTGTGGAACTGGGTAGCTTCAATATTTAGACAAACAGATAGGGACATGGGCAGCATTACTAGTACTTTGAAGAAGTGGAGGAAAAATTTCTCTGACAATGAAATAATCAACAAAGCTTGGGCTTTAGTTCCGGGCTTTCTAATCTGGGATGTTTGGAAAGAACACAATAACAGAATATTCAAGAACAGGAAAGGTTCTCCCCAGAACATCATGGCTCAGATTTTAAGATAACTCAATGAGACAATTGGGACCCTCATTAAAAACCCCCCTGAGGACCAACCAAAAGATTCGGATGTGCAGATACTACTGCATTTGGGTCTTCAGGGGCTTGTCCCACAGGGAAAAAACATGAATGTAAGTCATATAATTACTGATAAGGATTTTTGGCAACCTCCCCCTCAGGGTTTTATGAAATGCAATATAGATGGGGCCTCAAAAGGAAACCCGGGTATGGTAGGGTATGGAGGAGTAATAAGAGATGAAAAGGGTTTCATAAAAACCATCTTTCATAGTCATTTGGGAAAAGCCACTAACAATATGGTAGAGCTCATGGCCCTTGAGCAATGCTTTGAAATCTTGAGGGACTCAAATCTTCATAATACCATAATTGAAGCTGATTCCAAATTGATTATTAATTCGGTCAAGAAAATTTGCTATGGCTCAGCTCCAGATAAAGTCTCGAGACATTGGCAGCTTCTGCAAGTTTATCAATGGATTCAATCCCACCTGCAGAACATGAGAACCCTTAGTTTTACTCATGTGCGCCGAACAGCCAACAAAGTAGCAGACATATTAGCTAATGAAGGTGTACTCTATGCTAAGAGCAATAAAATATATGATTGGAAAGAGACCCCCCAAGGAAGATTGAGGGAAGAGTGTCTCAAACAGGCGAACGTGGACAAGGAATTATATCAAAGGAGGGGAAATTAGAAGGATGTAGACTAAAGGAAATAGAGGAATTTTGATCTTTATGGTGAAGTAGTGCATGGAAATATGCGAACAGGATTTCTGTTCTTTGGGCGGGAATCTGTACCCAGAACTCTACAAACCCAAAGCTATCAAGCAGGAGTCAATATAAGGAACAAGTCTTTTTATGAAAACAAAATTCTCTGAAATTCGCCTTTGAATTAGCCATGTCGGGCGCTTGGTTAACATGCTAGCAGTTAGGTAAATTTGAGGCAATCCTAGGGATTTCACATGGCAAATTGCATGGAGGTTGCCATGCCAGGCGGACACGAAATTACCTTAAATGATGACTTTATTTTACTTTGGGTCCAGGCACGTTGTTAATTACCATGCATGTTACTCAGCAAGGATAGGATCGATGGATTTCGGGTGAATTACATGCTCAAGTGTTATCCCCCCAAGCGGACCCGAAATCATTATAGTGCGATATCTATTTCCTCATCAGATCAAATTTATAGCTTAAAGAGTGTGCTTGTTAGCCTTCCAAAATAGATCCTCGTCCGTCAGATCTCTGGAGGCGAATTGAATGGTCTTGGTGAAAGATTGATTTTTGGAGGTCACTATGTTATGTTTTATGGGCCCGTGGCCCAGAGTGTGGGCCTTTGGCTCAGCCCCCAAGGCTTTGTGAGGCTTGATTACTTTATGGCCCACATCTCCTTTGGGAATGTATGTACTATATGTAATTTGTTTTTACGATATGATGAAAAAGAAGGACTGACTCTTGCATTAGCAAAAAAAAAAGTTTGCTATGGAGCAAAGGAAGAAATATTTGTTAATGAATAAAAGCATGCAAAATTCATTTTTAGTGGGTTGCATGCAATCTACACTGGCAGGTTATGATTATCATATTGTGAATGTATTGATATGTAGAAAGGCTTTCAAATGTTGCATTTGGTTGGTAATTTTCGTTTGTCAAGAATCCAAAACAGACTAGAAAAAGACCCTACATACTATTCAGAAGTACGTTATAAAAGAGAGGTTGGACCATCAGCAATTACTGCAATGTCATGGATGAAAGACTTCTTTTCAAAGCATGGAGAGTGTATGCCAAATAAAGACACAATACATATTCTAGATAATTTCTCAAGACGAGAAATCTACAACTTATATAGAGAATATGCAGAAGGTGCTGAAGGAGATGGTAATTTTATCACATATTCATATTTTACAAGGATATGGAGGAACGAATTCAACAATGTTCGTATTCCTAAGAAGACAAGGATGGGGATTTGCAGTACATGTGCTTCTCTTAAATAAAAAAGAGATAAATTTCAAGGGGCAGAAAGAGGTATGCATTCATAACATTAATTTTAAAAATTGGATAGTTATTAACTATGAAAATATATTTATTAATAGATTTCTTTTATTTTATGTGTAGATTCCATTGTCAAATCACTTCAAGAGCATCGCAATGAGCAAACAAGTGAAAGAAAAAAAATTGTATAAACATAGAAAAAAGTGTTATGATAATCCAAATAAATATTTGGGTTTGATAATTGATGGTATAGAACAAAAGAAAACACTTCTGCTACATTTTGTCTGCAACACCAAAAACTCTACAAGAAGACAATTTTATTCAGTTTCACTTGGTTGGATGTATGGTCTTTAACGGGAAGATGTTGCCAAGGGTTTACTTCATAGCTCAAAATATTCATAATGATGCAAATCTTACCATAACTATAATCCATGATGTGCTTTCTCATTGGTCTGGTATTCTTCCTAAAGTTTTGTATTTGCAATTGGACAACACAAGCCGTGAAAATAAAAAACAAGTTCTTTTTGGATATCTAAACACGCTTGTTCAATTGGTAATTTTTAAAAAGGTAAAATTTGGTTTCCTTCTTGTTGGGCACACTCATGACCATATTGATCAGATGTTTAGTCGTTTTTCAGTAACATTGAGGAGGAAGAATGTTGGGAGCCTTCCATCATTAATTGAATGTATTAAGAAAGCATATATTCCAGAGCCAGTTTTTCATGTGCTGGAGGAAACTATTGACATGTGAAGGTTTATTTTGGGATTGCATGGTGAGGATAAATGCATTGAACAACTTAATGACATTAGCTTCCAACATCAATTTCGTATCAAAAAAATTGATGGCAAAACACTTATATGGGGCAAGAAGTATTCAACTATTGCAGAATGGGGGCCGTCGTCAGGTTTAGCATTTTTGAAGTTCATTCTAGATCATCCAATATTTGCATCAAAGATAATATTATTACAATCAGTTGCTGAACTCAATAATGCACGAAGGCATAAGAGAGAGATAAATTATTCTGAATGTCTGGAAGAAATAAAAAAATGTATTAGAGATACATATGACTACTTTGATGTTGCTGATTCAGTTTGGTGGGAGTCTTTTTTCAAGGATCAAAGTGATATCATCTCAATATCAAGAAATGAATATACAATTTTGAAGACTCCATTTATTTGGCCTCAAAATACACCAAATGAACATGAGGAAAGACACATTGTTGAACAACAATAATCTCAAGGCATTATTAATTCTCAACAGGAAGAGGAAAGAGAAATATATATTGGTTCTAGAAGATCGCGTGCACAACGTGAAGCCATGGAAGACCTTTACAAGGGTTATGTGCAGGATGTTGAGGAAGGTTGCATGATAGCAATATTAGCAGATGAAGATTCACTTGGCTATCCATTTTGGGTTGCGAAGGTTATAAAAGTCATTAAAGAAAATGAAGATATTACAGCTGTTGAGGTACATTGGTATGCCACAAGTACCCACCCATTCAATGGTGTGTACAAGCAAAAGATTGTAGTTGATAAAAAAAATCACGGAAAGAGAAAAAGAAAGGGTACAAATATAAATCATCACCGCATAGACCTATCAAAATTGGAGGATGTTGACATACTTGTCTATGTCTTCAATTTAACAAAGAGAGGAACTCTTCGCTTCAAGACCATACATATTTTGAAGAAGTTGCTACCAAAAGGAACAGTGTTGAGATGGGAGTCTGTTGAACCTAGTCATAGATCTAGAAGACTTTTGAAACCTGAAATGGTGGGCATGTAGGTTGACTCAGATGGTGCTTTAGTTGATGAAAGAGAAGAATATGGGTCATCTTCATCTGCATCCAATCATTCATCTGAAGATGTAGATTATGATGGTGTGCCACATCCTATGGATGATTTTGAATAAATGTATAAGACATTTTATGTAAATGAAGTATGCATGGTAGCTTGAAATAAATATTTGACTTCCATGATCTCACATGAATTTATGAGTCATTTCTATGTTTGTTGGATTTAATGTTTTAATTAAAAAAAATTCATGTCTTTAGAGATGTTTGCATGGTAACTTGAAATAAATATTTTTTTGGCTTCCATATGATCTTACATGAAGTTACAGGTCATTCCTATGTTTTTTGGATTATATGCTTTAATGTATGTGATATTCAATCTAGGAAAGTTGATATTTTGATTAAAAGTAAATAAATATT
Organism: Pinus tabuliformis; assembly: GCA_031772625.1. Lineage (NCBI taxonomy): Eukaryota > Viridiplantae > Streptophyta > Pinopsida > Pinales > Pinaceae > Pinus > Pinus tabuliformis. Next base: position 936,641,291 of record CM062810.1, on the reverse strand, counting down.
AGAAATTAATGTTGATTTTTTAAATTATACAGTGATATTGTCATGATATTATTTATTGTTATCATTTGGTATAAGATAGTTTTAAAATTGTTGAAATTTTAATGCCTCATTAAAAAGAACACTTCATTTAGATGGTCGATTTTTAGGTTTTTCTTACAATAGGATAAGTTGTCTTAGGCTAAAATTTGAAAAGAGCTATAGTTTTATCCTTTGAAATAAAAATTACTCTTGGAATAATGAATATTTCATTTACTTGTTCATTTTTAAAAATTGTTTTAGTCATATAATTTGTCCATAATTTGATGGTTGAAATGTGTTACAAACTGAAGGTTTAATTACAAGGTTGAAAATTTGTCAAAATGTTAAGGTGTTTCTGAATTATGATATTTTATCTTTAATGCTATGGTTGAAAAAAATTACAATTTCAAGGTTTTTTAGAGTCAAGATATTTTATCTTTAACTCCATTGCTAAAAATTACTCTTGGAATAATGAATCTTTCATTTACTTGTTCATTTTTAAAAATTGTTTTAGTCATATAATTTGTCCATAATTTCATGGTTGAAATGTGTTACAAACTGAAGATTTTTAATTACAAGGTTGAAAATTTGTCAAAATGTTAAGGTGTTTTTGAATTATGATATTTTATCTTTAATGCTATGGTTGAAAAATTACAATTTCAATGTTTTTTTAGAGTCAATGTATTTTATCTTTAACAACATGGATGGAAATAGTTGGAATTTTCAAGATTCGAGACATGATATTTTATCTTTAACATCATGTCCAAGAATTCTTTGAATGTTACAGTTTTTGAAAGTCTGGATATTTTATCTTTAACTCCATTGCTAAAATTAATCTTGGAATAATGAATCTTTCATTTATTTGTTCATTTTTAAAAGTTGTTTTAGTCATGTAGGTTGTCCATAATTTAATGGTTGAAATGTGTTAGAAACTGAAGGTTTTTAATTACAAGGATGAAAAGTTGTCAAAATGTTAAGGTGTTTCTGAATTATGATATTTTATCTTTAATGCTATGGTCGAAAACAATTACAATTTCAAAGTTTTTTAGAGTCAAGATATTTTATCTTTAACAACATGGATGGAAATAATTGGAATTATCAGGGTTTGAGACATATATTTTTACCTTTAACATCATGTCCGAGAATTGTTGGAATTTTACAGTTTTTCAAAGTCCGGATATTTTCTCTTTAACTCCATTGCTAAAAAATGTCAAAATTGTAACCCGGTTTATTTTTGTTATTCCAGAGTAAACAAAAAAAAATTAAGGGTTTTTTTATCCATTTTTCTGAAAAAATAATGGTTTTTTACTTCCATTTAAAAAATATGTTGAAAATTTACCCTAAAAAAAACATCGTTCTAGAATAATCACTCTTCAATTTTGGGTTGTTTTTTCATGTTTTTTTGGGGTTTCTGGGCTAGAGTACCCGTTTTGAGGTAATAGTTCCCATTTCATCTGTAACTATGTTTTATTTGGTTTGCAATCACTATCATTATTATACCTACTAGGTTATGCTGCAACATACGATTCATCTCTTCTAAATTCCCAAGCACCACCTGACCCAAAGTTCTGAATCTATGTCCCATGTCTCAATCCTTTTTAATTATACAAACTGGTTACACTGCTTGTAATAGGAGGAACTAGCCAAGGGCTGTCACAAACGCCAACCCCTTGGAGGAACATCTCGGTATTCTATATTTGAACACAAAAGAAAACATTCTTTAAACAAAGCACAAAATCACTATGCACTTTATATATACAACTCATCTACAATTATTTACAAAAATATTTACATTTCTTTAACCAATAAACAAAAATGGATATGTTGCCCGCATATGATCAGCGATTTAGCAGTGATTATTAGCTTGAAACTAAAAATAATCATAGCTATATTCTCTTAATCAATTCTATATGTAAATGCAAGTAATGATACTTGGTAGAAGATTTACACATATGTTATAAGATTCTTGACACAAGATTGTTTTTATCAATATAAGTAATTTGTTTTTTAATCTAGAGATGTAACTATTAGTGAAATATTTAATTCAATATATTATTTTATTAGATTGGAATAAGTTTAGAGAAAATCGCAAACAAATTTTTAAATTAAATTACATAATAATATAAATAATTTTTTAAACTAATAAAAATATATATCATAAAAAAGTAATTAGAATGAATCTCACTTTAAACCCCTGTTAATGCCAATAGTTAATAAATCTATATTTATTTTAAAATATTAAATTTAAAAAATGGTATATTATCATATTTAATTTAGTTGATTACTTATTATTTTTGAAAGGATAATATAACTTAAACTTGATGAAGCTTAGGTCATTAATGTTATGGAATTCATTATTCAAGTTAATATAAAATGTCACCATGATTATGACTAATATAAAATGTAGGTTAATTTTTTAAAATATATGTTTTTTTTGCTAATATCTTAAAAATTTAACAAATGGATTTTGAAAAATTAAATTTCAAACCATATATCTTTAAAATACATTTTCCTTAACTTTTATAAAATATATTTAATATTTTTAACTTTATTAACCATTGGAGATCTTTTACACAAACAAAATTGGAGTCCAACAGGACTCTCTGTCTCTACAACTAAATAAGTCAATATACAATATTGGAATATATTTAACTTTATTAGCCATGGGAGATCTTTTACATAAACAAAATTGGAGTCCAACGAAACTCTGTCTCTACAACTAAATAAGTCAATACACATTATTTTAATATCTTTAACTTTATTAACCATTGTAGATATTTTACATAAACAAAATTGGAGTCGAATGAGACTCTATCTCTACAACTAAATAAATCAATATACAATATTAAAAAGATTTGATCAAACTTTTACTTCAAAATGATTAGTTATGTATATGTTCATTGGCAATATCTCAATCACCTTTACATGGGAAGGAAATGTGGAATTTGTTATAAGAAGAAATTGAGAATGAAACCTTAGATTAAAGGTTATAATTTTATAAATTTATTTAGTATTTTAATTAATTTTATTTTATAGTGTTAAATATAATTAAATATTTTTATAATATGATATAGTATATATGTTTAAAATAATATGAGTGGGATTAATAATAAAAAAGATGTCTTTTTTTTCATAAATTTAAATTTAGAGAGGGTGAGGTATATAATCATTATTATTGGATTTTTTGTTAACAAATAAAGGTATATCATATACCAATTTGGTGTTTAATTTGGACTTTTCTTTTTTCTTTTTCTTTTTTTAATTAGTGGAATTGACAATTGGAGCAAACTCCTAATATAAAGTCAATTCCATTTGTCATCACTATAAACATTAGGTACACCATCTTACTTCTAAAATACATATAAATTAATTAAAAATATCAAACCAAAAACCTTATAATATTTAACCTAACATATTTTATTAATTTTTTAAATAACCTACACCTTTAAAAATAATTAAAAAATAAAATAAAAATAAAAATAAAATCACACCATAATATTTTTGAAATCACCCATCACCATCCTAAGTAATAATAATAAATAAAATAGTATAAATTATTTGAAATTTTGTAATTTTTAATAATTTTTTTACTTAATTGAAATAAGGTTTATATATACACTTTATATAAATTTATAATATTATTATAGGTATATAATAAATATATAATATAATTTATTATCTATTTTAATTATTTTGATAACTAATTAAATCTTAATATAATGAAAAATAAATTATTAAAATGAGTTTTAAAATATACTTTATCATTTATATACAATAAATTTATTAAAAATATATAATTTTTAACATGTTGATTTGTTCGATAAATTAATTTTCTATTATCTAAATAAAAGTGGTTGAAAGACTTAAATTTTTTTAAAAATATAATCATATTAATAGGTGTATCAATTCGGAATATTAATAATTATGAGCTTGGTGATAGAAATTTAACCTCAATAGAATATTCTAGAATATTTTTAGTAGTAGTCACATATCAAAGATACAAATTTATCTCAAAAGTAGTTATGCCTTTTTCGTCTTTTTAATTAAATTGATTAATTAAAAAAATTATTATATATGTTTTTTTAATCTTTGTTCATGTGAAATATATTATAAAATAAGTGTTTTGCTGTTAATAATGACAGATGTTTATCAAATTTTATTAGCAATTTAATTTATGTGTACACCAATTTATAACATGTTAATTTAACCAACTAATTAATTTTTTATATTCAAACATAATTAATGAAAAAGTCCTTAAAAACAAGAATATTTTATTGTAAATATAAAGTTTTTTTTAATGTAAAAATGTCATAAAAAAGTGTTATACATTTATTTGCTAAAACAACATATAAAATATGAATTTTAAAATGTATAATTTTCTCAATAATATAGCCTAGTTGTAATATTTGTTTTTTTTATTTGTATAAAAATTTTGGATTCATTGTATTGGGAAATTTAATAAAATTATCATATAAAATTATAAAACAAAATATAGAAATTCTTTATTGTTTACCGATCTTATTTTTAATACCATAAGTAAAAGTGAACTTCTCAACACCAACTACTGAGGTAGTCGGTACACTCCATAAAACCATAAGTAAAAGTGAACTTCTCAACACCAACTACTGAGGGAGTCGGTACACTCCATAAAACCATAAGTAAAAGTGAACTTCTCAACACCAACTACTGAGGGAGTCGGTACACTCCATAAAAAGCTTGTGGTTGATTGTAGGGCATGCCCATTACCCAAATCCTTGCTTTCTTGCACAAAATGAACAAAGAAAGAACTCCAACAAATCCAATCCCCATTCCCATTTCCAATGCTCGTAATGACATTTTTTCATCCACATGACTTAACCAACCCATTTTAACATTAGGCTCCCGCCAACTACTTTCATTGGTGGTCTCTTTGTCGAATTTTGACATGTCTGCAAAGGATATCCACATAAGCATTTATTTCTTTGAAATGAAGTCTCACTAAATGTGTCGAACTGTGTTCCTATTGGGATTGGCCCACAGAGTTTGTTAAATGAAATGTCTAGAGATGCCAACATTGTCAATTTAGAAAGCTCCTGGGGAATCTGTCCTGACAAGTTATTTTTAGCCAAGTCCAATTGCTCCAAAGTAGATATCTCACTAATAGATGCAGGGATTTGTCCTTCCAATTGGTTTCTTGATAAATTCAGCAATCGCATGTTGTTTAAACTTCCTATGCTTGCAGGGATTTGTCCTGTAAGATTATTGTTTGAAGCATCAAATATTGTGTTTTTCTCCAACACATATGTTAGACTATATTCAAAACCTTTTATGTAAATCCTCAAAACTTCATACAACATCTCAACAGGTAGTGGTGAAGATCCATTAATTGTAAATCCCTTAAGTGATTGAAGATGAAATGGTATGTTCCCACTGAATTTGTTGTTGGATAAATCCAACACTTGCAACCTAGTGAGATTTGTAATCCATTGAGGGAAACAACCATGAAAATTATTATAACCAAGACTTAAAACTCTCATGTCCTGAAAAAATGCAAAGAACTTTGGGAGCTCCCCTGTCAGCCTATTTTCTCTTAAATCCAAAAGCTGAAGCTTGGTAGCACTGGACAATGATACCGGCAAAGTCCCAGAGAAGTTATTTGAATGGGCAGAGAAAACCCTCATAGAAATTGGAAAGTCTATGTCTAAGCTTCCACTGAGCTTATTTTCAGACACCCTTAGCCAAGCTAAGTGGGTGCAATTGCTGATACTCTTGGGAATTGACCCCTCCAATCTGTTGTATGATACATCTAATAGCACAATTGATGACAAACCACCAATACTTTCAGGGATACTCCCAGAAACATTGTTACTGAATATAAGTAGTACAAGGATAACTCTAAGCTTGCCAATGCTATGTGGAATGCCTCCAGTAAAGTTGTTTGAATTCAAATCCATGTATATAAGGGATTGAAGATTTCCTATCTCTTCTGGAATTGTACCATTGAGATTGTTGTATTCAAGAGAAAGGTATTGAAGCTTGCTCAAATTGGAAATGGTTCTGGGGAGGTTTCCAGTGAATCTATTTTTACCAAGAACTAAGTAGGTCAATTGAGTCAAATTGGCAATGGCTTCAGGTATACTCCCGGTAAGTCTATTGGATGCAAGAGACAAGAAGGAGAGTTGAGGAAGACTGAATATACTCATCGGCAATGAACCTTGAATTCTGTTAGCTTGTAAATCCAACCATACCAAATTGCTGCAGTTTCCTAACTCAGGGGGAATAAAACCTGAAATTTTACCTAATTCAATACTCAGAGCATAAATAGAGAATTCAGTAAGCTCTTTCAAATTACCTAACTCAAGAGGGATACTGCCTGATAATTGATTGTGCCCCAAATACAAAAACTTAAGTGAAGAGCAGTTTCCCAAAGATGAAGGAATCTTACTCTCCAACCTGTTAGAAAACAGAGACAAGTACTCTAATTTCTGCAACAGCCCCAATTCAACTGGGATTTTTCCACCCAAGGCATTGCCAGAAAAGTCGATGTATGATAATTCAGTGCAATTGCTGAGATATGGAGGGATGAGACCGTATAGTGAATTGAATCTAAAATCAAGATATGCTAAACTTCTCATCATACCTAAAAATGAAGGAATTGGGCCCGTCAAGTTGTTGCTCCCAATGGAGAACTCCCGTAGAGATGTGCAGTTGCTCAGAGAATCTGGAATAATTCCATTCAGAACATTCCCGAACAAGATGAGATGTTCCAACTCAAATAGACGACCAAGCTCTGTTGGAATGCTCCCCGCCAAGCTGTTCTGTGCAAGCCCAAGCCATCGAAGGCGTGTGCAGTTAGAGAGAGATTTTGGGATAGAACCAGAGAGTAAATTGTTGCTGAGATCAAGTGTTCCCAGCGCCTTGAGGCGCCCAAATTCTGGTGGAATCCCTCCTTTCAAAGAATTGTTAGAAATATGAAAAGTGCGCAACAAAGAGAGAGTGGCCAGAGATAGTGAAAGGGTTCCTTCCAATTGTAAGCCAGAAAGGATTATGGCTACCACTCTATTGGTCCCTTCTCTGCAGCGAATACCATACCATGAGGAGCACAGATTCTCTGAATTTTCACGAGTCCAGTTGGACAGCGATCCTGTTGGATCGGATTTAATGGCGTCTCTAAACAACAGAAGAGCCTCCCAATCCCTATCACTGGAATTTGTGTTCACTGCAACTACAGAGGTTGCCATGATAGCAAGCATTATCACAATAACATTCTTGCAATCCATTTTACCCTTTCGTCACTCACTCCAATGTTGTGTTCTTTCTCAGCGCTATATCTATATATATAGAGAGAAAGCAGCTGTTCTGGGGACATTGATAGCTGTTCTAGAAAGAGGAATCGCCAGAAATTCTAGAAACTCAACCACTTTACTCAAATTCAATTCCACAGAAGTCTTTAGTGCGCACATTTCCTAGGAATTTCAGAGCTCCAATGACTGCAAATTTGACTACTTCCGTGTCCGTTTGCAGAGTTTCAACGAAGATTATTGACGGGTTGACGAAATTGGCGCGTGATTGTTGACGGGTTGATTTCAATGAGGTCTTTTCCTAGGAATTTCACAGCTCCATGAACTGCAAATTTGACGGATTTCACGACTTCGGTGGCCGTTTTCAGAGTTTCAACGAAAATCGTTGATTGGGTTCAGGAATTTTTAATTTACCCATCAAAATTCCATTCGGGTGGCGGAATGTCGCAAATTTCTATGAATCGCCGTAGTGACCGGGACACGGGCGGCCGAAGTGGCAAAGGTTCAATGAATCGCAGTGGCGGAATGTCGCAAATTTCAAATTTCAGAGCTAATTTACTAAATACGTCTTTTTATTTGTTGGACGATTTTGTGAGGTGGAGCGAAATATTATTGGACTATTTTTTCTTATATGATTTTTTAATTATTTCAAATTTAATAATACTAGTAATTGTTTAGCAAAAGAGGTTGATAAGTATTTTAAATACGAAAAATAGTATGAAAAAGGCATTTGTAAATATGTATGTTATATACCATATCTATTAGCAAATTTAAATTTTATATAGATATTTTAAAAGATGATATTTTAATTTTATGGATTTTATATATATATAATTTCTATTTAAATTTTATATGGATATTTTAAAAGATGATATTTTAATTTTATGGATTTTATATATATATAATTTCTATAGCTCAAACTAAAAACATTAATTTGATATATTTCTAACAAAATATTAAAAATAGAGAATAATAGTTGTTGAAAACCAGATATTATTGGACTATTTTTTCTTATATGATTTTTTATATAATCCAAATTAAAATACAAAATAATGAAATTTTGTAATAAAGATTAAGCTTTGGATGAACAAAGGCCATAAAAAGGCTTTTCAAAAGGCAATTTTGTTTACATTTCCTCCAATGAAAACACAGAGATTATCTTAACGAAAATGCAAATGGCAACAATAGAGTTCCAATGGAAACACATAGATTATCTTAAACTGTGGCATACAAGAAAACAAAAATGCAAATAGCAACAATAGAGTTTATCAAAAACTGTAACTTTGAAAAGTTGAAAACTAAGGCCCCGAATATTGTTGGACAATTTTGTGAGGTGGAGCGAAATATTGTTGGATGATTTTTTCTTATATGATTTTTTAATGTGCTTTTTATTTATTTCGAATTTAATAATATTATTTTTTGAATTATTTTATTAGATAATTTTATCTCTGGATTAGCAAAATACTTAACAACCAAAATTTCACCAATTAAACTAACTTTTCTGGATTAGCAAAGTACTTAACAACGAAGACTTCACCAATTATACCAAAACGAAGACTTCACCAATTATACCAAGCCTTGAGATTAAATCATTTCTACTTATATAGTTAACCTATTTTTTTTTTATGTAAATACAAATAACAATACTTAAAAAAATTAAACATATATTATAAAATCCTTAATACAAAATAATTTTCTAAATACAAGATTGTTTTATTAATAAGAGTGACATATTTTTAAATTTCGAAATGCCATAATTAATAGATTATTTTAATAATTTAAAGAAAATCGCAAATGTCTTAAATTAAAATATATAATAATATAAATAATTATTATAAAATGATCATAATAAATTATTTCACAATAATAAAAGAAAACTATCATCAAAATAATTACAATGATTTTCAGTTTAAACCTTTACTAACGCCAACCATTTATAAACTTATATTTATTTTAAAATAATGAATTTGAAAAAGGGACATTGTCATAATTGGAAGGATAACATAATTGGAACTTGATGAACCCTAGGTAATTAGTGTAATGGAATTCACCAGGTAAGTTCATTTCATCGAGGCTTTAAATGTCTCACTATGTAAGGGAGGGAATAGTGATGGCATGATTATGATAAAAAAGTGTTAAGTTAAAATTTTAAATATAATTTAATTTTTTCCCTATTGATATCTAGAAGATTAGGCAATTAGATATTTAGAATATTAGATGATTAGGTTACCTTTGGGCAATTTTAGAATATAAAACTCCAATCATATTAGAGAATTTAAATTTTAAAAATGTGTAATTTTTTTTATATGAATTTAACAATTTAATTTTTATTTCTATAAAATAAAATAAATTTAATATTGATATTTAAAATATTTTTATTAAAATTTATAATTTTAAAAATAATTACCATTTTTATATTATTAAATTTATAGCTAATATTTAAAACATTTTTATTAAAATTAAAAATTCTATAATTTTAAAAATAAAGCTAATTCGAAAGTCATTAGATTTAGAAGTTTCCAGAACCATTAGAAAAAAATTATAAAGCTAATTTGAAAGTCATTAGATTTAGAAGTTTTCAGAGCCATTAGAAATTCATAACTTTGAGGTTAAATCTGTATATATATGAACGCTATTTAAATATTTAATTTTTTAACAATTTTTTTATTCATAATAAATGTTATGATTATATTTTTAAAATTTTTATTAAAATAAATTTTATTTTAATATTTATGTAATAATTTATAATAATTAAATTAATGCCTAGTCTAATTAATAGATGAAATGGCTTTTTCCTGAGTACTTTTTAAGATTAATTTTGCCAAAAATGTGGTATAGATTTTTAAAATTCAAACAATATAAATTGTAGAATTTGCCATGTCTGTGTATTTAGGGATTTTTTAGGGTGTTGAAGGCTTTAATGCATTCAAACGTGAGTGTGTATTTTAAACAACAAAAAATCACAATCTCACTCTAAATTTATTGCTCGCTAGAAATGTGTATTTTAGGTTTTAATTAGGAACTCCTATTTAATAAGTGTGTAGTCTAAACATTTTATTTTCCCTGATCATGTTTTCTCACTAGTTTTATATAAATCAAAATTAAAATTGTTGAAATGCTGAACTTGAATTGTTAAATTTCTATAGAATAATTTTTCTAGGTTTTTTATACGATTCTTAATCCATTTATACATTCAAAAATACATTTTTAGCATTAAAAACTAACAATTGTACTATTAGATTCAAATGAAAAAGATATAACATAGCAAAACTAGATTTCACTTTTGATAAGCAATTTCTGCCATCTTTTCCCTTTTATTATATTTATAAAGTGCATTTAAATGAAGTATATCACTTTTACTATTTTGATTATGCTTATACAAAATTAACTTTACTATCTATTGCAAATTAATTTGCTTATAAAATGAATAAAACTCAAATATCACCAACATTGATTCATCTTAACTTTCGATATACAAAAAGTAGAGAGGATTCAAATCTCCCAAGATACAAACATTTTTTTGAGTGCAAAATTGAGGAAAGGTTTGCACCTCAAGAGACTTGATCTAGAGTTAAGATGAATCTATGTCATTAATAAGCCTACAAAAACCCAATTATTTTCAATTAAAAACTTAGTTAAACTCCTTTTAATATTGTATGTAACTATATCAGTTGTAGAAATAGAATATTGATGAACCCCTTTTTTATTGTGTAAAAGATATTTAATAATGTAAAAAACAATAAAAATGAAAAATGAAAACAAAAATAAAAATGACATAAAAATGACTCACTTCCATCATGAAGTAAATATCAATCAATTTTAAAATATACCATTTCATAATCACATTGAGGTATATGACAAAGCTAGTATTAACAAGAGTTGCAAATCAACATAGGTAGTGCATGTACTATAGAGTTTGAGATGTATGTTGTTTTAAATTTTGTTAATTCATTGGATTAAAAACACATTGGAAAATTTAAGTATGTAGTGAAAACTTCAAATTGAGCCTAGTATATCACATTACTTTCCAATAGAACTTTATGAATATAAAGATTATTTATTCATACAAATTATCTTAATGGAAAAGAATTTACAAAAATATTGAATTCAATTTGTTAAGTTGTAGTATCTTCAAGAAATTCATATTAATTTTGGATTTATGTGCAAAATGTACGGAAAGTTTACACCTTAAAACAAAACACTTGATTCTTTTAGAATTTTGGTAGATATAAAACTAAGATGAACCTATGTTAGGTTTAAGTCAAAAAGTAATAAAATATTTTAACATGTGGGAATCTATGTTAGTTGTTATTAATATTTTTTAAAATATTATATGTGTATTTGTCTATTTATCTATATGTATGTATTGAATTATTTTTTATTATTGATATTTTTTAAAATGTTACATTTTAATTCTATATTAAACATTTAAGACATTACAAATCTCCTTCATACCTTGAATTAAAAAGAACTTATTAACGGAATAAGAACTCACTAACTTTTTCTCTCTGTTAGTTTATATATTTCATGTTAAAATCTTTTACTCACCATGCATATTAAAATATTTGAGTCATTACCCACATTAAATTCAAAATTGTTATCAATACTTTTTTAAATTTTATATCAACTCTATATTTATAATAGAGTAAGTTACACATCTCCCTCACAATTGAAATTGAAATATAAGAAAAAAAATTAATTTAAATTACTTTATTTTTCTATCTATAGACTTGACATAAAATTATGAAATATTTTATTTATGGGTAATATTATTTTTTTGTTATTAATATATCTTTGTTTTAAATATTTAATGCCAACTGAACATAAAATTAATTACACACTATATAATCTTAATAATATTATTTTTACATGCCATGTGTCAACTCATTTAAGTACTGAAGGAATTATATATCTCCCTCATACTAAAAAATAAATTCTTATTTTATTAAAACTATCTTTTTTCTTGTTACTTTCAATTAATTTATCTCGCTATATAAGTCGATGTAACATTAAGGTGGAAAACGAAGTATTTTGTTTATGACCTACACTGAATTTCATTTTTGTTATTATTATTTTTTAATTTTTTAATGTAGGTATTATTTTATTATTTTTAAATGTAACTTTACATGACAACATCTCTCATGATTTAGAGCTCCTCGTCGTGCAATGATTCATATTCTCCACATTAAAATGTTAATACATAGCCATCATAAATTACACATCAATGTTAAGAATTTAATAAATTATACCCATGAAGTGTAAACCAATTGGTTTGTGTGGGGTTTAGTCCCCACCCAGTCATAAATTCAAATCTCAGGGAGAACGAGAGGGTAAAAAAAAGAATGGAATAAATTAGACATCTCCCATACAATGAAACGTGAAATATATGAAATTTTTTTAATTTAAAGTGCTTTATTTTTCTCTATATAAACTTGATATAAAATTATGTTATTTAATAGATACATTAAAACGTTTTATTTATGGATGACACTAATTTCTTGTTATTAAGATATTTTTGTCTTAAATATAGCATATCAATTCAACATAAAATCGATTAGCTAATAGATAATAGTTAATTAATAAAACATAAACAAGAAGGGTATGTAGAGCATAAAACAAGAAGGTTATGCAGCCCCCTCATGCGCGCGAATAGTCACATTTCCAACAGGAGGAGAGGCAAAAGGAGGACTCCTGAGTTTCCAGCTTTTCCCTACATCTGAACCTAGCAGCCTCTACATCAAAACCAATTATGGCTTGGTAGTTATTAGTTAGTAGCTATTGTAGGGAAAAGCTAAAAACTAAGTAGCTTTTCCCTATATTCCTAGCACTAACATTATTACGGCTCCCTTTAGGCTAAATCCACTTTTAAGGAATCCTGGGTTTCTCTCCCTAAATACATTTGTTGGAAAACTTTATTGTCTAGAAACAATGTAATCTTCAAATCCTCTCGGCCTATAAATAGGATACCTGCCATCAAATATCTCTCATTTTGATTTTATTTTAATGCGCCCTCTCTGGATTCCTCTCTCGACTTGGAAGAATTGAAATGGCTCAAGTCATGGTTCTCGCCCCGTTTGAATCCCCCCCCATTTAGGCCATCCAAAATCTCACCCTAACTTGATTCTCCATCTACCTCCTGACATTTTTTCCAAATGGAAACAAAAGTATTAGTCTTGGATTCTTCAGTTTGACTGACTGTTAATAGGAAACCCAAAGGTGACAGGAGGGAGAGGGATTCTCTGTAATCCTGAAGGAAAAATAGTTGATAAGTATGCTTGGGGATTAGGAAGAAAGTCCAATAATCAAGTAGAGGTTTAAGGTCTTTACTTGGGGCTCCTCTTAGCCTAGAAGAGGGGAATTAGATACATCACAATCCTAGGAGATTATTTTATTATCATAAGGCATTTATGTATAAGCTCCACTGCTCAGGATAACAAGCTAAACCAAATACTACAACAAGCTCAAGGTATCGACCTCTCGTTCGCTAGCTCTTGAGACTTTATATATCCTAAGGAACCTAGATTCTGGGGCAGATATATTTGAATATCAAAGTAGGACATACCAGTCTCTAAGTCGAACTGTCCCATCAATACCACCTTCAGGTTTTTGTGAGGTTCAGATATAACCTTCTCTATTGAATCCCCTTAAACACTAAGTAATAACACAGTGCATGTCTTTTGTGACTTTTCCAGTTGCAAATCAAGGTTTATATTCACTTGGTTATCAAAATTTGACTCCTCGAGATCTTTGAAAGCATGTCTAGCATTTCCCATGTCAAAATATCCATGACCAACATCTAGATGTTTTTCATTGTTTTTAATTGATTATGTAAGCTTGCAAATATAGCTAGGAGGTGAAATAAACCTTATTACATCATGATGAATTCCACCCTTTTTATTGTCAATTTCATGAGTATCAAACACCTCTTTTCTTGGACCTGAAGGTGATAAAACATCATCGACAATGCATCCTCTATAGTTTCCATTTGCTTCAATACTTAGCTGATTGGATGAGGTGTCTAGACTATCAGAACTCAAGTGTATTGCTGAGGTGGCACGTGATGTGTCCTTGATATTATGGCCATCTACATTCTCTTCAATAGATAATGCATTTCTATGAGGTTTTTCGTCAACAGTCTGTGGTATATGAAAACCTCTTTCGATAATCTCTCTTTGTTGCTCAAATTCTCTAAATCTTGTCTTTGAAGTAAGTCGTTGGACTGTACCATGTAAAGTAGTACCAAAACTATAGCTTTGAAGGGTAAGAGAGATAGACACTGGCTTTACAACTTTTCAAAATCTGCTAAGTTGATGCTACACTCTCCAATGATGCCATGCTGAGAGGAGACCATTGAAACAACAAGCTTGAATAGATTTTCATCAAAAATTTTGGGTTTGGCATCGTGAAGAAGTCTTGTTGTTTGATATGTAGGGTCATAGCATTTGCGACTCCCATTGTGGACATAAGCTTTTGTTGTCTTAGCAGTGGCCTTTCCAGTCTCAACAAGCATTAAATGGTACTATTTCTCAAATTTCGTTGGCAAGTTGCGCTGATCTTGGTCATATTGTGAGCAGGAATTTCATAATTATTGTTTGTACCCTAGAGATACAACAGTAAAGATAAAATATAATACCTTTTTGATAATTTGACCTTATACACTGACAACCTTTAAACTTCCTTAATGCTTGTGGTTATGACAATAGTTTCCATACATTAATCTTTATCATGGGTATAATATTGACATAACACAATTAAATGTGGGTTTAGGTTGAATTGTGGTTGATCTTGATAGATTTTAGAAAAAACATACCTATATGTCACCTTATTTCCTCAACATAACCTCATACCCATCATCTACGTGAAGGTTTGAGAATGGTTGCATTAATTGAATAAGGAGGGTCATTCCTATGGATGAGAATGTTCAAAAGGGCTCTAGCACTAGAGAGATTTGTGAATTAGTTAGCCTCCTTCACTTTCATATTTTGTAAATTGATATCCTATCAATAAAGTGTTTTCTGTTTAAACATGAAATGGTACTATTTCTCAAATTGGGCTGGCATGTTTCCCTATTCTTGGTCATCTTCTGAGAAAGAATTTCATAGTTATTGTTTGCTTATCTCCTTATACACAACCAACCTTTAAAATTCCTTAATGATTGTGGCTTCGACAATAGTTTCCATACATTAAGCTTTAGCATGAGTATAATATTGCAAGATTTCTAGTTATTTATCATATTCATAAGAAGGTCATCACCTTAAGTTTTATTGTTTTCTTATCGTAGATAGAGTATACATTACTGAAGAATCAACTAAAGAGTAAAGTCTTCATGTTCTAGACACCTATGGATGAGAATGTTCAAAAAGGTTCTAGCCCTAGAGAGATTTGTAAATTGGTTAGCCTCCTTCACTTTTAGATTTTGTAAATTGATATGCTATCAATAAAGTGCTTTATGTTTGAACATGAAATCTTGTCTTTGAAGTAAGTGGTTGGACAGTACCATGTAAAGTAGTACCAAAACTACAAGCTTTCAAGGGGAAGAGAGACAAACGTTGGCTTTACAACTTTTGCAAAATTTTCTAAGTTGATGTTAGCCTCTCCAAGGATGTCATGCCGAGAGGAGACCATTGAGAACAACAAGCTTGAATAGTTTTTCATCAAATTTTTTGGTTTTGGCATCATGAAGAAGTCTTGTTGTTTCATATATAGGGTCAGACCATTTGCAACTCCCATTACAGACAAAAGCTTTTGTTGTCTTAAGAGTAGCATTTCCAGCCTTAACAGGTATTAAATGGTACTATTTCTGAAATTGGGCTAGCATGTTACCCATTTTTTGAGGTAGCAAAAAAATCAATCGATTTTGAAAAGTGTTAATTCAGAACACATCTTTTTTTAGCATATTTTTGACACCTTAAATTTTTTTATGTATCAAATTGAACAATTTTTTTTTTTTTTTAAATATTGGTGATTTTCATGAGGATTTTGAAAAACATTCAACATTTTTTAAAAGATATTTTTGACACTTAAGACATTTTTAAGGCATTTGTGACATTTTTCAAAATTTTAAAAACTATAAAAAAAAATAAATACAAGTATTTTAAAACACACATAAATTAAAAAAAGGGGTTAAAAAATAACCCAAAAGTAAAATAATAATAATAATAATAATAATAAAAAGAAAGGACTAAGCAAACCAAAGAAAACATTCAAATTAAATAAAAAAACAATAAAAAAATATTATAATAAAAACATACAACAACAACAAAAAATGAACCAAAAAAGCATAAAAAAAAAATAATATATATATATATATATATATATATATATATATATATATATATATATATATATATATATTAGCATTATAATAAAAAAAAAAAATCAAAATATGGTCAGCCGGTTCTCTACTGGCTAGTGCAGGGCCACTGGGCCTAGCAGCCTCTGCAGTTGCATGTAGCTACCAAGGACGCCTAACCAGCGACCTGGGCTTGGCACGTTGATTCCGAGAATCAGCCTTGGACCCAGGACAATTCTCGAAATCGACTTGCCAAGCCCAGGCTTCATATTTGTAAAAAAAAATATATAATAATGTTAGTAAATTTAAATTTATTTATTTTTCATTATGTTTTTAATATGTTTTTAATTTTTTTTTTAATTATGTTTATTTTATTTAAGTTTTATGTTTTTACTTACTGTTTTCTATTTGTTTTTTATTTTTTTTAATTTAATTTGATTTTTTTTTAATTATTTAAAATTATTTAAAAATTTTCATTTTTGGCCTAACTTTCTAATTTTTATTTTTATTTTTGTATATTTGTTTATTATTTTATAATATATATATATATATATATATATATATATATATATATATATATATATATTGTTTTCTTTCACATTTTATCTTTTAAATTATTTTTTTTTCTTGTTATTCGTTATGTTTGATTTATTTTTTTGACTTTTATGTATATTTTTACATTTGTGTTTTTTTTGCCATGTTTTTATATTTGTTTTTTTTACTATATTTTTTAATTTTTTGGGTTTTTTTTTGTTTTTTTTTTCAATGTTTATTTTTTGGTTTTTTTTCTCATGTTTTTATTTTTTACTTTTTATGTTTGAATGTATATTTTTGTTTGCTAATTATTATTTTTTAAAACTTTTTTGTATGTGTGTTTTTTTCAATGTTTTAATTTGTGTGTTCTTTTCTATTTTTCATTTTTATTATTTCCACAATTAGTAACCCAATCCCATTATGTCTTAATTTGATTGTTGATTTTAAAGTTTTTGTTATAAAGTATCGAGTCTGCCCTCACAATGTGTGAATTTCATGGTTGGTATTTAAGTTTTCATTACAATGGGTCGAGTTTGCATACATTGTGTGTAAATTTGATGGTTGACTTCTAAATTTTTGTTGCAATGTGTCAAGTTGTCTTAGGCTAAGATTTTAAAGTCGCCATATTTTTAACATTTAAAAAAGAAATTACTACTCGTATAATGACTCTTTCATTCAAGTATTCATTTTTAAATGTTTTCAGTCATAAAAAATTTCCATAATGTCATGGTTGAAAAATTGTCAAATTTTAAATTTTTCCGACATTCTAGTATTCTAGCATCAACATTTTTCGTTTTTAGGTTATGTTCATGTTTTTTTGGGGTTTTTGGGCAAGATTTCTCATTTTGAGTTTATAGTTCCTGTTTCAAAGTTTAGATTGTTAACAGTAAATATAAAAGATAATACCTTTCAGATAATTTTGACCTTATACACAGGCAACCTTTAAATTTCCTTAATGATTGTGGTTTTGACAATATTTTCCATACATTAAGCTTTAGCATGGGTATAATATTGACATAACACGATTAAATGTGGGGATAGTTGAATTGTGGTTCATCTTGACAGATTTTAGAAGGAACATACCTATACATCACCTTATTTTCTCAACATATCCTCATACCCATTGTCTACATGAAGGTTTGCGAATGGTTGCATTAATTGAATAAGGGGGGCCATTCCTATGGATGAGAATGTTCAAAAAGGTTCTAGCCCTAGAGAGATTTGTAAATTGGTTAG
This sequence comes from Pinus tabuliformis, assembly GCA_031772625.1. Taxonomy (NCBI): domain Eukaryota; kingdom Viridiplantae; phylum Streptophyta; class Pinopsida; order Pinales; family Pinaceae; genus Pinus; species Pinus tabuliformis. Next base: position 936,622,931 of record CM062810.1, on the reverse strand, counting down.
CCTCCTTCACTTTCAAATTTTGTAAATTGATAACCTATCAATAAAGTGTTTTTTGTTTGAACATGAAATGGTACTATTTCTCAAATTGGGCTGGCATGTTGCCCTATTTTTGGTCATCTTTGAGCAGGAATTTCATAATTATTGTTTTCTTATCTCCTTATACACTTCCAACCTTTAAAATTCCTTAATCATTGTGGTTTTGACAATAGTTTGCATACATTAAGCTTTAGCAAGGGTATAATATTGCAAGACTTCCATATGGACAAGGTTATTTATCATCTTCATAATAAGGTCATCACCTTAAGTTTTATTGTGTTCTTATCATAGATAGAGAATACATTATTGAAGAATCAACTAAAAAGTAAAGTTTTCATGTTCGAGATGCCTATGGATGAGAATGTTCAAAAAGGTTCTAGCCCTAGAGAGATTTGTAAATTGGTTTGCCTCCTTCACTTTCAGATTTTGTAAATTGATATCTTATCAATAAAGTTTTTTTTGTTTGAACATGAAGTGATATTATTTCTCAAATTGGGCTGGCATGTTGCGCTATTCTTGGTCATCTTGTGAACAGGAATTTCATAATTACTAATTTTACCTTAGAGATACAACGGTAAAGATAAAATATAGTACCTTTATGATAATTTTGACCTTATACACAACCAACCTTTAAACTTCCTTAATGATTGTGGTTTTGAAAATAGTTTCCATACATTAAGCTTTAGCATGGGTATAATATTGACATAGCACGATTAAATGTGGGGATAGGTTGAATTGTGGTTCATATCCATAGATTTTAGAATAACATACCTATACATCACCTTATTTTCTCAACATATCCTCATACCCACCGTCCACATGAAGGTTTGAGAATGGTTGCATTAATTGAATAAGGAGGGTCATTTGAATGACTAGAGATAGTTTGATCAACTTAGGACATTCATTCAACTAATTGTAGAAAGTTTGAATAACTAAGGAGGGTCATTTTACCATTGGAATATCAATTTCCAAATATGTGACCCTATTACTTTGTATTGTAGAGAGTTTTGTAACTACTATAATTAGCATAAGTTTGTACATGATTGCTTCATATCATGGATTTCTAAGCTACATCACTTCCTTTTTTGTATGCCAGGAACAATGAATTGAGTCAACTTCTACCTTGCTTAAGATTAGTAGCTGAACAAGAATAGATGACCATCAAGTTACAGGCCTCATAAAAGGCACTACTCATTTCTAATGCTTGCCGTCCACTAATGTTCTTGTCCTTGCATTAAAATGTGCAATGATGCTTATCTCATTATACACAACCAATATTTAAACTTCCTTAATGATTGTTGTTTTTCCATGAAAACCCTTCCTTATTTTCTATGCATTATGGATATTATATAATGAGTCTTTGTTTTAGGATAATGTCTAGGTCACTTGACATAGGATGATAAAATGTGGGGATAGGTTAAATTGTGGTTCATGTTGATAGAAAGTTCATCAAAACCACAAGATAATAAAAATTGTCAATAGGAAATCAAGTAAAAAGTCTTCTTTGTGATCCCACTACAATCATATGATATATAGCAATGAAAAGCTCCTGTGGGATGCTCCATATATATATATATATATATATATATCTATATATCTATATATATCTATATATATATATATATATATATATATATATATATATATATATATATATATATATATATATGACATGCTTTGCATGCCAACCCTTCATATGTCCTCGTCAACACTACCAACCAATATAATCTGATACTACTCTGTAAATTTGCAACTGGAAGTATAAGAGCATATACAATATATATAAATGATGCAACCAAATCAATATGTAACATGATACACAATAATAAGTTGTGTAAGTTTTTCTATTTTTATAGATTGATGTTCTACTTGTCTCTCTAATGAGCCAACTTCCCTCTTGAGCTGCACAATTGAAGATTCAACAGTTTGTAGATTTGCTTTAAGCCTTTCATTTTCTTCATAACATTTAGTACATCATTTTCAGTACAATGATCTGAACTCCACCCATATTTCCATTCACCATTTGACCTTTCTATTTGCCTTGAACATGCCAATTATTGACCAATACTGTTAAATGATTCTGTAGGCTTGCAAATATGGTTAGGAGGTGAAAGAAACCTTGTTGCATCTTGATGAATTCCACCTTTTTTGTTGTCAATTTCATGAGTATTAGGCACCTATTATCTTGGACCTGAAGGTGATAGAACATCATCGACAACACAACCTCTATATTTTCCATTTCCTTCAATACTCGATTGATTGGATGAGATGTCTAGGCCATCAGAACTCAAGTGTATTGCTGAGGTGGCACGGGATGTGTCCTTAACATTATGGTCATCTACATTATCTTCAGTAGCTAATGCATTTCTATGAGGTTCGTTTTCAATAGTCTGCCGTATATGAAAACCTGTTTCGGTAATCTCTCTTTGTATCTCAAATTCTCTAAATCTTGTCTTTGAAGTAAGTGGTTGGACTGTACCATGTAAAGTAGTACCAAAACTGTAGCTTTAAAGGGGAAGAGAGACAACGTTGGCTTTACAACTTCTGCAAAATCTGCTAAGTTGATGCTAGCCTCTCCAAGGATGCCATGTCGAGAGGAGACCATTGAAACAACAAGCTTGAATAGATTTTCATCAATTTTTTTGCTTTTGGCATCCTGAAGAAGTCTCGTTGTTTCATATATAGGGTCAAACCATTTGCAACTCCCATTGTGGATAGAATCCATCCACTAATATTCTTTTCATTGTATTAAAATGTGCAATGATGCTTATCTCCTTATACACAACCAACCTTTAAAATTCCTTAATGATTTTGGTTTTGACAATAGTTTCCATACATTAAACTTTAGCATGGGTATAATATTGCAAGACTTCCAAAAGGACAAGTTATTTATCATCTTCATAATAAGGTCATCACCTTAAGTTTTAATGTTTTCTTATCATAGATAGGGAATACATTATTGCATTTAGCCTTAGTTATCCTATTCACTAGTCTCTTTAATGGATAAAGTGGAATTGATTGAATGTTTCTTATTCATTGTTAAATATTTCCTTTAAGATATTGCTAACATTTGTGATATATAATTTTCACAACAAAATGTTTGAGCATTCAGGTTATCTGTATATTTTAGATATCAGCGAGAAGAAGCAAGAATTGAACCTTGTATAAATCTCCAGACTACCAAAGCTGAAGTTGAAACCAAAATTCTTGTGGTATAGGTAGTGTGCCTATAAATATTTATACACATTTACGAATATTTCTAGATTTTTGGTTCTTTACAGCATTTAGAAAATGTGAATAGATATGTTGATATTTATGTCATTGACATAATGAACACAGTAAAAGTTATTGTGCAGGTAAGTCTGCATAAATTTGTAAGCATGATAAAATGAATCACTTCAAAAGGACGCATCAATGCATCTTAACATTTTTTTGTTAAAATATTCAATGATGTTTAATTAATTTTAAAGGGGTGAAATTGAAGTATTCATTTAAGCTTTATCTCTTGAACAAAATTTATTTTGTAGGCTCCACATTCTATGATGTATCATATCTGTAGTATTTACAATCATCTTAGAAGAATGCACTGTTAAAAATTTCAACCCTATCTTTTCCACTCTATGAAATAGTATACGTTTTGCTCTCAAATGTTGTGTATTTTTTATTTCATATTTTTTGCTGTGAATACTCAAAAATATATTATTGGATGTAGTTTGAAGTTATGATACATAGGTAATTTCTTTACAATTAGTCTTTATATCTTTTTACTATTGCATAGCCTTAATCATATCCTTTAATACTATTACACTTCATAATTGCACAAGGATGGTCTCAAATGCATTTCAACTCAATGCTCAACCACATATACAAAACCCCAAGAGTGATACTGGGTGCTTGCCCCACCGTCTTCTCATGGTAAAGGCTTAGTGCTCCACCTCTGGGAAAAACCAATCCCATATGATTATTCCAAAATCAAAAACATTATTTGACTTTTTTGAATTCAATCTCGATATCGACAATAGGGCATTGCTTAAATCACCTTCCTTTCAAATGATATAGGGAAACCAATTTTTTAATGTACTTGTAAATCATTATATCTGATCCTTTGGAAGGCATGTCAGTAACAGTAATTTTGGTATCATAGTTTTGAATTAAATATGCTCTGTGTTCAGCATCACTAAGTCCAACATGATTAGAACGCCAGCCAACAACACTGAGTTTTGAATTCAATATGATCTGTGTTCAGCATCACTAAGCCTAATAGGATTAGAACACCAGCCAACAACTCTATCAAATCCATTTATAGAACACAGGTAATTTTCAATAGCCTAAATTATTTACTCTTTATTGTTCAGAACAAAAGGACCATATTGAATGACTGGTTCATTTAGTGGTTGCCCCCCAATTAGGAGAAAAACATTTATACATTTACAATATCAATGGAATACTTTGTGCCTTCATTGTACACTAATGAATCAATATTTATGGTTATGTTTTATTAGGTAAAACCATCAACCATTAATAGTTGAACATGCATAGATGACCGTCACGTCACAAGCCTAATAAAAGGTTCTCCTCATTTCTAATGATTTCCATCCACTAATGTTCCCTCCAAAAGATGAAGAGTTGGAGTGGTTTTATTTTGATTGCCTATGCAATCGACATAGGTTTATTGAATATTATCATCGGGTGCTAGCGAACTTGTCTGATTATTTTTATCATGGGTAGGTTTGTGAAATTTTCAATTTACAGATTTAACTATGTTTGAAAGAGGATGATCATATGGAAGTTGTTGTCATAAATATCTTCATCTTTACGTTTACAAGTCTAGATAACCACTCATTTACAAACAATATGAACATGCTTTTTGCCCCTTTGTTCACAAATTTTCTTGTAGTGTTATAGTAATGTTATGAATGTTAAACATCTAATGCAAGGAAAACCACATATAAACAATTTTAAAGCAAAAACCACCTTTATGAATTTTGTTTTGGATAATACTTATTTTTTTATCTCTACTTTCATAAAATGACAACAAAACTTACTGAGAATGTTATTTTCTCAATGTTCTCTGTATCAACTCATATTCAACCATTACTACAAATTGTTGAACTTGACCCCATTCAATTGATGCAAAGTTCAACTCTACGATATCACACTACCATCTCTGATAGCACACATATGAAACACCTTATGATTCCAACAGATTTCAATGACCTCATAGCAACAACCTTGCTGCAAGAGGGTTCTATTATACATCTTAAAAGTTGGTCTACTTCAACTATTGGTCCATCAATGTAAGTTTGTTATAAATTTCTTATTTTAACTTTACAATTTTGTTGATACCACTTCTGAGTCTAACAATTACTCCTATGACTATCATTTACCGTGTAGGTCTATAACACTAATAGACTTCAATATTTCTACTTCATATGCACTTTTAATTGGTAATCCAAAAAAATTGAGTACTCTGATCACTTCTGAAGAAGACACTCCCTCCTCATCGAACCAATATCCTTCATAAAAAAGGCACTAACCTCTTTCACCTACTCCAACCCCATCTGTCATGCCAATCCATATTCCTATCAGAGCACTAAACCCTTACCATTCAAACTGGTGCATAAAAGGCTACATTCAAAGAAAAACACCTCTTTGACAATTTCAGAATCAATACGCACTCGGTAAAGTGTTTGGCTTTGACCTGTTCGATATAGAAGGCAGAGAAATACATATTTCTTGTTTCAACAATGTCTTCGATTATTTTTTTGACAAAATCCAACCTGGAAATGTCTACATTATCTCAAAAGGGAATGTGAAAATGGCTAATAAGAAATACAACCATTTAAACAATGATTGGGAAATTTTTTTAAATGCAACATCTACCATAGACCATGTTGCCAGCGAAAAAACACGAAACCCAATGGTGCATTTCAATATAAAATCAATCAATGATATCATAACAACAAACGTCAACTTGATTGTTGATGTTCTTGGTATTGTCATTGACATTTCCAATATGTGCACTATATGTAGAAAAGACAGCTCTAGAATTACTAAACAAATAGTACACCTTCAAGACATGTCTAGGTATAACATGGATGTGATATTTTGGCGAGGAAATTTTGACGTCGTATCACAAGAAATATCCTCCTTATGTGTTGCAGGAAATAACCCCATCATTGCAATCAAGTCTTCCTGTGTTGGAGAATTTAATTGGAAAAATGTCGGCACTACAGCAAGATCCGTTATTCTTGTAGATCCTGACATTGAAGAGGCCCACACGCTAAAGTCATGGTTTAAAAAATAAGGTTCCACTATAACTTCTACATCCTTAACAATAAGATATTCACCTCCTTTTGGCCATCAACAAAAAAAATTAACAATTGTTGATATTTACCATATTGATTCCTCAGAGAAACCTACATTCTTCCAACTAAAGGGCACAATAACAAAAATTTGGATGGACAATTTTTACTACCTTTCTTTCCCATCTATTGTTGATGGGAAAAAATGCATGAAAAAATTTATTCCACAAAATACACGCATATGGTATTACCCAAAATGCATCGTTGAAGTAACTAACTGTGATTACAGATACTTACTTAAGATCGACATACAAGATCACACTGCTGAGTTAGCTTCAACAATTTCTTTCAAAGACATGGCATCTACAATTCTAGGGATTAATGCAAAGGAGTTCTATTTGTTATCCTCAAATCCAGATATAATCAAGAAAATTGTCTCCAAAGCATTATGGACAGATCACATCTTCACACTATCAGCAAAGACATAAACATTTAAAGGAATACCATGGTTGAAATGTGTTATCATGAAAGAAGAAAGCTTGCAATTCACAATAGAATGCACCAACATCCTTCGAGCAATCGATAACATGTCGATATCATAGATAGATATCGTTACATGTACTTTTTGCTTTCTGGCAGTTTGTAGTGTTGGTTTCCAAGTGTGAATGTTGTGATTCAACCCTTTACCACATTAATATGTCAGTCCGGGTGCGTACACTTTTCAAGGTAACACGCAAGGTATATGCAGGAGCAAGGTTACAATCTTACATTGACCAAGGGTTCATGACTAAGAAATTAAAGCATCACTGTAACAATAATGGAAATTAAATTGCAGAAAGAAAAGCATTCACAACAATCTATGGAAATCTGTAACAACAATAAAGAAAATACAACCAATAAAAGAAATATACATAAAAAGGACACACACAGAGCACCTGATCAGAAGAGTGGGCCCAACTCCTTGGTCAGGGCTGTGCTTAACTCACATATTGAGAAAAATATCAGAAGGCTGGAAATTTCATTAACAAGAGTTCCATTGTTACAAGGCTTAATTCTTACATCAGCTATCTCCCCTCTCTCTCTGAATTGTGTCTTTTAAATATACAAACATCCAAAGGAAACTTGCAACACTCTGATGTCAATATTCAAGATGAGATCTAAGAGATCTTTCCTTCATGATTAAGCTGGAACAAGTCGAATTTGGTTATTACAATTGGGCAATTCTGGAAAGCGGCCGCAACAGCAAATTTGCAAATATGTCCTCCAAAGAACCTTGCTTTTCTCCCAATACAAACCAAATTTCTGAAAATTTCTCATTGGAAAACTAGTTTGGTCTGTTCTAAACAAAACCCATGTCTCAGATTTTCTAGATTCGCTTTCATTTGCCCAAAACGTTCAACACAAAACTGTCACTTCTTATGCCAGAAAATTCCTAAGTTGGAATATCTAATTATCTGTTGAAGATCAAATCTACAATCCGGAAGAGATCTTGGAGGCTAAAATCATGAGTGAGGTTATAATGAATGAATAAATCAAAATCATGCATAATAATCATTAATTATTAAAAATAAATGAGATCAGATATTATTTATCCACCAAAGCATAAATGATTATGAAATGGAATTATATAATAAATTATGGTAAATAATGTGATAAAAAAATAATGGAAATAGATGAAATGAATGTTAAGAAGTGGTAATAATAATCACAAATTAAGAGCCCAACATGTAGTATCTTACTTTATAAATACAATTTTAGACCATATAATATTGTATGCCTACTCGGAAAATTCTCTTATTTAGTATTAAAATAAATATTCGTCCTCCATTGTTTCTATTATTGCATTGTGTATGTACACTAATTCACATTCTTTTTACTTTCTTTCTTTTAACCAATGAGCAAACTTGATTCATTACACATGCAATTATCTACATGTATAGTTACAAATTACTTAAATGTTCTTTCAAACACATTGTCCTAATGATAAATTAACATAAAACTATTCAAAACTTCAATTTATTTTTTCTCTTTCCCTTTTATACAATAACATGGTTATTCTATCTCCAAATAACATTCATGTTTTCCCCTCTCTTGCCTATAGGTACCATAACTTGTGAAAATGCTTGCTTCTTGTAATGATGAAGGTGCCCAAAGATACTATGCAGCGAATAGAGAACGAATAAATGCATGCCGATGTGAGCTTTATCAAAAAAAAAGGTGTCACATATTCCCACAAAAACAAAAAGGAAAAGAAAATCCAACATTCATCGTCTAAAACATATGATGCAAATTCACATTTTCCATCAAACCTCTCTATATTTACCACTTCCCACCCCAAAAGCAATCTTCCTTTCCAATTATCAAACTCTCTATCTTTTGAGCAAACCTCTCAAACAAATACATCCATAACTCATTGCCCAACTCCCTCCATTGCACATGCTTTCAAGAACGTTCACACTATTGATGCACATCGATAATTTCGTCCATATTTTGATAAACTTCCACCTAAATGTCTATGCTTCATTTGTCTTGAATCATATCCTGGAATAAATATCCGCAATTCAAACCAAATGTATTGTTGCTCCAGATGCATATTTGAAATAAAAGGTCTCATTATCAAACAACATGGACCTTGGTCCTCAACCACCCATCCTTGCTTTTCTTTCACAAATAGAAGAAATGCTCATTTTTAGGGTTAACCCTATACTCCAAGTAACACACACACATGGTGGCCAATATAAATACAATGGCCACACAATTTTTTTTCCAAGAGACATTATAAAAATCACAAGCATGTTTCCATGGCGTGTTGAAGACTTGGACATTATAATTATCATCTGTCATAGTAATGACCATTGTGCTTATGATTTCATTTTCATTAGACATCGTGTGCTCGTTGCATTAGAATACAAATTAGAAGATGACCCATACTATAAGAATGATCGTATTGATAACAACACACTAGCATTCTTACAAACATTCCCCACTCATGTATCCTCCTCCCTTTGTCATTCCAATACCACAGATCCAACTTCCCACCTATCACCTGAAACACCACTTGACCCCACTGAAGATTCCGCAAACCCATACCCACACCACACATCATGGTTTATACCCATTGTTCCCAATACAAATACATAAATCCAATAAATAAGACATTATTTACATGCCTACAACCACCATTCTGATACAACAATTAAATGGCCACCAATTGGCCTATCCTCAATCAATGAATACAACATAGAATGTCTATTCTCTATGGCTTTACCCACCCTTTCCCCACAATAGTTGCAATGCCAAATCAACTAAGAATGAAAGCAGTGCAGTTACATGAATATACACTCCATCTCATACATTACCACGATAACAGGTTCGACAAGCACCCGCGCTTTCGTTACTACATATACAATATCATGATGCGACATCACAGTCAAGAAACAACCTACATTTCTGTAAAAAAAAACATCACAAATAACTTTCCAACATATATTCAAGATCTGAACATCCAATTAGAACAATTTCCATCCAAGCAGTTGGCAGAACAAGTTATGCGATTTGGTTTCTCTTTACATGGCACAAGATATTTTTGGCACAAAGCTAAAAATGAAATAATAGACATGATATCTCATCTTGGTTGCCCGACATTGTTCTTCACATTAAGTGCAGATGATACAAAATGACATGATCTTCATGCAGTCATGCTCGGATGTCAACCTCCTGATATTGCAAAACAGCAAAAATGGAGAAATGATAACATTACCTCTAACCCCTATTTAACATCACTATATATGCACCATAGATTCACAACATTCCATGAATTTATCTTAGAGAAACACTTGAAGACAAAATACTACTGGTACAGGTACGCACTCTACCACATTTCTTTCATATTTCTTTAAACATCAAACCTCATTTAATACAAAATTATCCTACAAAAATTCATACTTCCCAGGTGTGAATGGTAGCATAGAGGATCCGCACACATCCATGGTTTCTTTTGGATAGAAAATGCACCTGATATGGAAAGCCTCAACTGGGAAGACACAAAAGTAGTTGATATTGCTACGCAATTCTTCGACAATTATATTTTGTCTTGGAACCCTCGCCTTCCTCCTCTTTCAAACCAACTAATTACTTAGGAAAATTCAGAAGACCCTTGCCCATTGTCAATGCCACATATTTCCAGAACCAATCCTTTCAATGCTTAAGAACAACTCATCAATTGCATTGAACGATACAAAAAATGCACCTAAAGCACATGCCTAAGAAAGAAAGGTTCCTCATTCAAATGTTGCTACAAAGCACCTTGGGAATTACATCCAAAATCATCCTTGTTCATTGACTCCAATGGCCAAGAAACATACACCCCTGCTCGCAATGATGATAAAATCAATACCCATAACCCTACCATCCTATCTATTTGGCGTGAAAATGTTGACTGCCAACCAGTACTCTTGATCTATGACCTACAAAAATATATCACAAAATATGCATCCAAAGCAGAAAAAGAAAAGGAATATATATATATATATATATATATATATATATATATATATATATATATATATATATATATGAAAGCTTCCACCACATACTACGTAGAATTTTCCTCGCTTCACCCAATGTTGACCCAGCAACATTCGCATTTCGAAAATTCCTTGCAGAAACCCTTGTTGATTGTGACGTTAGAGCACAAGAAACCTGCCATATGCTGCAAAAATTACCATTAACATTGTGTAGTCGATCCTTCTTTTCTTTAAATTTAAGCCAAAAAATTTATATGCACCTTCCACAAATTAACACCACCTCTTCTCCATCACCACACTTCATAAACACATATATCCAATGCTCATCTACCCTAGAATCCACATCACTTATAGAACTAACAAGATCATGGTCATATGATCCTCGTCGAAAGATAAAAAAAAATGGAAACTTATACCTACAAAAGCAATTATTTAGGTCATACCACGCTACTCCTCAATACCATCCACTACAGAACCTTGTTATGATGACTTTTGTCGAGTTGAACTTATGCTATACAAACCATTTCGTCATATTTCTCGAGATATAGGAGATTCTACTGAAGCATTCATCACAAACTGGAAAACATTTCGTCATTTCTACAAACCTTGGCATCAACACCGCACACTATCTGATATTGAATATGTTGCAAATGATAACTCAATTATTCATGAAACCCATCCTCCAGACACCATGGAATTAAATGAATGGGAATTACTCTCCCGATTTCACCCTACAAATGAGCTCCTCATAAATGACCTTGACGTGCTTTGCCTTCGTGGTTTTAATGACAACCATAACTGGAATCATACCACTATCCCATTAGATCTACAAAATAATGGCATACAATTCATTGAGAATAACCGCCCTACCCAACATATTCTTCAAACACATAAACATATCCTAACGACCCTTAACTCATTATCTCCAATGCAAAGAAAAGCTCTAAATATTATTTCTAATTATTTTGCTATAAAGGATATCTTACCCGCTCTAAGAATGAAAATACAAGGCACTGCTGGTACTGGAAAACCCCTCCTTATAAATTGCATCAAAGAAATGCTCATAACCCTTGCAAGCTCTGGGCCTTCACCAATCATGCTCCTCACCCCAATAGGGATTGCATCCTTTAACATACAAGCATCGACAATCCATTCTGCCCTCCACCTTCCTATAAAGGATCTTATGCCCTTAAAAGGCAATGCTCTTGTGAAATTCCAAGAAGAACTTAAGCATATAAAATACATAATAATCAAATCAATCTTGACATTTTAGAATGAATTAATTTCAAAAGAAAAGATTATTAAGCATTTTATATTTTTCAAATGTAAAATTGATAAAAAAAAAAATATTTTTTTTTCAAATGTAAAATTGATAATTTTTTATTTTTATTTTTTTCTGAATAAAGACTAATTCTATTAAGATTATAAAAGTATAGTACAATCAAGCTTGCATGCATGCGAAGCAGAAAAGTAGGGGAGCCGAAGGTGAAAGGCTATCCACCTCGCTCCATAGAGACAAACAAGGAAAGGGCCATAGAAAACACGGGAATACAAAAAGCTAGAACTGTGCAGATAGATCTACCCTGATGATCCAGGTGGATGTTGGTGGCCACCCACCTATCCCATTTGGACCCCCAAAACTGTCTCTTTCAGTTTTTCAGTTTCCTTAATTATAGCGCAGTTTACTATTTTTAGCAGTTTTTGGGTCCTAAACTTCCGGAGCCGTTTTGAGGCCCCAAACAACGTTTTTTGGGAAATCTACCTCCACGATTTTTTTTGATAAAAAATCGTCTTTTCCGTCGTAGTCCTCGGAGAGATCTTTCCAACGGGCTATCATGCGCGTCAAACGAAGATGGTATGCCAAAGTTACAACCCCGGGAAGTTGATGTACCAATTTACCCAAACGGGGCCCATAGTTTGGCGTTTCATCTTCTAGGGTTAGGTTTTGGAATGTTAAGGGTTTTCCATTGTTTCTCAATAATAAATAGGCCTTCGAGCCCCATTGTAAACACAGTTCGAAAGAGTTCAGAGGCATGTAGCCGACACATCTCTTCTCAGAGATAAGCTACCATCGCCCTAGCTGGGTTATTTCTATTTCTATTTGTAAGCATATTTCAGTATTTTACAGTAATGAAATGAAGTATTATTTCCGCTGCATAACTGTCTTTATGGTTATCTCTGTATTTTATTGCATTCCTGTTTAAATCCAGATCAGTGGTATCAGAGCGGTCTGCTTTTTCTCTGTTTTTCTTTGCATGTCCCCAACGAGGTCGGGATATAAGGAGTTAGGGCTTGAATTGGTCGAACCTTTGCAAAACCAGCCTCGCAAATCTCGACGACCTCCCATGGCGGATGAGAAGAAAGACGAGGGGGCAGGAGATCCTATCAGAATCTTGCTCGAAGAAGCCCTCGAGCGGCAAAGGAACGCGATGATGGATAGCTTTACGCAGATCCTTCAGCGGCTACCCAGAGGCGACGCATCAGCTTCCAACAGCTACTCTGGAAACACCACACCATTTAAGGTACAAGTTAATTTTGAAATCCCCATCTTCGAGGATCAAATAGACGCAGATGCCGTAGATAAATGGTTAAATCTGCTAGATGGGTATTTTTCTGTTCATGAATTTTCAAGTCGGGAAAAGATTGTTTTCGCTCTTCTCAAAGCAGCCCCCCACGTCAAGGACTGGTGGGAAACATATTGCGAGCAGAAGGATGAAAGTACAGGCTCACTGTTTTCAGCCGCCCCCACTTGGAATGACTTCCGGGATGCCATCAAGGAGCAGTACTACCCTGTCAAAAGCTATGAGGACAAATACATCAAATGGACCACACTGCGGCAGGGACGACACCAAGATGTACCAGAGTTCACAAATATTTTTCATACCCTTCGCACACAGTTGGGTGTCAAAGATTCTAAGCTGAATCTGGTACTCAAATACCGCGGCTGCCTACACAGATACATCCAGGAAGAGATGGAGTTCTTGAACATCTCCTCACTCGGCACAGCATAGGGATACGCTGTCAAAATCGAGCAAAAGTTCAAACAGAAGAAGCGAGACTTTGGATCTGCAAATCCGAAGCCCAAAGGACAAAGCCAAGGCGGGGTGACCCAAGACAACCCCTCTAAGCTATAAGAAAAGAACAACACCACGAAGCCGAAGAAGGACACAGGAAAGTGGTGTGAGTTCCACAAGAGTCCCACTCATAACACAAGTGAGTGTCGGACCAAGCAGTCGCTGGTGGCCGAGTTGAAGGCTTCCGAATCAGATGCATGTTCTGACTCTGAGCCAGAACCCGACAAGGGGGATGGCAAAGGGAAGCAAATCATTGATGCGGATCCTAGTGCCACTATTGCCACTACCAAGATCCAGAAGAATGAGCCCGAAGAGCCAGAGGAGGGGGAACGTCTTTTCCACTCACAGATGTGGGTGAAGGGTTTGCCGCTGCAATTCATTGTCGATAGTGGCAGCCAAAAGAACCTCGTTTCAGCAGAGGTCATGAAGCGGTTGGGCCTACCAACTACACCACATCCACAATCGTACAGTATCGGGTGGCTTCACGAAGGACGAGATCTCAAAGTTCACCAGCAGTGTTGCCTTCCCTACAGCATCAAGCCCTTCACAGATGAGGTATTGTGTGATGTTAAACCTTTGGATGTTTGTGATGTACTATTAGGCCAGCCATACTTGTGGAGGCGACATGCTGTGTATGAGTCAAGGCCTCGCGCTGTCATTATTTCTTTGGATAATTCATTATACAGGACACCAGAGGTAGCTCCACCTACCACCACCTCTTTGATCACTGCTAAGAAAGGCAGCAAGCTCATCTCATAGACTAGGAAATTTATTTTCTGTCTGGTTCGCTCCCAAAGTAAGGGGAAGATCGTTGCTACATCCATGACCCCCGCAAAGGGTTCCTCCACGCAGCAGCAGCAACATAGGGATACAGTCATGACAGAACACAGGAACAACTTCTCCTTACCCAGAGGGGTACCACACAAGTTTCAGGTGGGCGAAAAAGTTTGGTTACATCTGCAGAGAGAACGCCTTACCATAACCCATCAGAAACTCAGACCGCTTCGACATGGTCCTTACACCAGTAACAAGGCTGTGGGAAACAATGCTTTGAAGCACGACATTCCTCCATTCCTTCGCTTGCACCGATTGTTCAATGTGGACCATCGCCGACCATGCTTCCCACCATTTCTGGACACATCAGAGATTGCAGAACAGCTCACTGGAGACCCAGCTCAGCAGAAGCTTCCTCATCTCAAGGAGGAACTCAACGCAATGGGGACCATTACTTCTTAAGGGGGGAGGAATGATCCAGGTGGATGTTGGTGGCCACCCACCTATCCCATTTGGACCCCCACAACTGTCTATTTCAGTTTTTCAGTTTCCATAATTATAGCGCAGTTTACTATTTTTAGCAGTTTTTCGGGTCCTAAACTTCCGAAGCCGTTTTGAGGCCCTAAACGATGTTTTTTGGGAAATCTACCTCCGCGATTTTATAGACAAAAAATCGTCTTTTCCATCGTAGTCCTCGGAGAGATCTTTCCAACGAGCTATCATGCGCGTCAAACGAAGATCGTATGCCAAAGTTACGACCCCGGGAAGTTGATGTACCAATTTACCCAAACGGGGCCCATAGTTTGGCATTTCATCTTCTAGGGTTAGGTTTTGGAATGTTAAGGGTTTTCCATTGTTTCTCAATAATAAATAGGCCTTTGAGCCTCATTGTAAACACAGTTCGAAACAGTTCAGAGGCATGTAGCCGACACATCTCTTCTCAGAGATAAGCTACCATCGCCCTAGCTGGGTTATTTCTGTTTCTATTTGTAAGCATATTTCAGTATTTTATAGTAATGAAATGAAGTATTATTTCCGCTGCATATCTGTCTTTATGGTTATCTCTGTATTTTATTGCATTCCTGTTTAAATCCGGATCAGTGGTATCAGAGCGGTCTGCTTTTTCTCTATTTTTCTTTGCATGTCCCCAACGAGGTCGAGATATAAGGAGTTAGGGCTTGAATTGGTCGAACCTTTGCAAGACCAGCCTCGCAAATCTCGACGACCTCCCATGGCGGATGAGAAGAAAGACAAGGGGGCAGGAGATCCTATCAGAATCTTGCTCGAAGAAGCCCTCGAGCGGCAAAGGAACGCGATGATGGATAGCTTTGCGCAGATCCTTCAGCGGCTACCCAGAGGCGACGCATCGGCTTCCAACAGCTACTCTGGAAACGCCACACCGTTTAAGGTACAAGTTAATTTTGAAATCCCCATCTTCGAGGGTCAAATAGATGCAGATGCCGTAGATAAATGGTTAAATCTGCTAGATGGGTATTTTTCTGTTCATGAATTTTCAAGTCGGGAAAAGATTGTTTTCGATGTTCTCAAAGCAGCCCCCCACATCAATGACTGGTGGGAAACATATTGCGAGCAAAAGGATGAAAGTACAGGCTCACTATTTTCAGCCGCCCCCACTTGGAATGACTTCTGGGATGCCATCAAGGAGAAGTACTACCCTGTCAAAAGCTATGAGGACAAATACATCAAATGGACCACACTGCGGCAGGGACGAGACCAAGATGTACCAGAGTTCACAAATATTTTTCATACCCTTCGCACACAGTTGGGTATCAAAGATTCTGAGCTGCATCTGGTACTCAAATACCGCGGCTGCCTACACAGATACATCCAGGAAGAGATGGAGTTCTTGAACATCTCCTCACTCGGCACAGCATAGGGATACGCTGTCAAAATCGAGCAAAAGTTCAAACAGAAGAAGCGAGACTTTGGATCTGCAAATCCGAAGCCCAAAGGACAAAGCCAAGGCGGGGTGACCCAAGACAACCCCTCTAAGTTGCAACAAAAGAACAACACCACGAAGCCGAAGAAGGACACAGGAAAGTGGTGTGAGTTCCACAAGAGTCCCACTCATAACACAAGTGAGTGTCGGACCAAGCAGTCGCTGGTGGCCAAGTTGAAGGCTTCCAAATCAAATGCATTTTCTGACTCTGAGCCGGAACCCGACAAGGGGGATGGCAAAGGGAAGCAAATCATTGATGCGGATCCTAGTGCCACTGTTGCCACTACCAAGATCCAGAAGAATGAGCCCGAAGAGCCAGAGGAGGGGGAACGTCTTTTCCACTCACAGATGTGGGTGAAGGGTTCGCCGCTACAATTCATTGTCGATAGTGGCAGCCAAAAGAACCTCGTTTCAGCAGAGGTCGTGAAGCGGTTGGGCCTACCAACTACACCACATCCACAACCGTATAGTATCGGGTGGCTTCAAGAAGGACGAGATCTCAAAGTTCACCAGCAGTGCTGCCTTCCCTACAGCATCAAGCCCTTCACAGATGAGGTATTGTGTGATGTTACACCTCTGGATGTTTGTGATGTACTATTAGGCCAGCCATACTTGTGGAGGCGACATGCTGTGTATGAGTCAAGGCCTCGCGCTATCATTATTTCTTTGGATAATTCATTATACAGGGTACCAGAGGTAGCTCCACCTACCACCACCTCTTTGATCACTGCTAAGAAAGGCAGCAAGCTCATCTCACAGACTAGGAAATTTATTTTCTGTCTGGTTCGCTCCCAAAGTAAGGGGAAGATCGTTGCTACATCCATGACCCCCGCAAAGGGTTCCTCCACGCAGCAGCAGCAACATAGGGATACAGTCATGATAGAACACAGGAACAACTTCTCCTTACCCAGAGGGGTACCACACAAGTTTCAGGTGGGCGAAAAAGTTTGGTTACATCTGCAGAGAGAACGCCTTACCAGAACCCATCAGAAACTCAGACCGCTTTGACATGGTCCTTACACCAGTAACAAGGTTGTGGGCAACAATTCTTTGAAGCATGGCATTCCTCCATTCCTTCACTTGCACCGATTGGTCAATGTGGACCATCGCCGACGATGCTTCCCACCATTTCTGGACACATCAGAGATTGCAGAACAGCTCACTGGAGACCCAGCTCAGCAGAAGCTTCCTCATCTCAAGGAGGAACTCAACGCAATGGGGACCATTGCTTCCTAAGGGGGGAGGAATGATCCAGGTGGATGTTGGTGGCCACCCACCTATCCCATTTGGACCCCCACAACTGTCTCTTTCAGTTTTTCAGTTTCCTTAATTATAGCGCAGTTTACTATTTTTAGCAGTTTTTCGGGTCCTAAACTTCCGGAGCCATTTTGAGGCCCTAAACGACGTTTTTTGGGAAATCTACCTCCGCATTTATTTTTAATAAAAAATCGTCTTTTCTGTCGTAGTCCTCGGAGAGATCTTTCCAACGGGCTGTCATGTGCGTCAAACGAAGATCGTATGCCAAAGTTACGACCCCGGGAAGTTGATGTACCAATTTACCCAAACAGGGCCCATAGTTTGGCGTTTCATCTTCTAGGGTTAGGTTTTGGAATGTTAAGGGTTTTCCATTGTTTCTCAATAATAAATAAGCCTTTGAGCCTCATTGTAAACACAGTTCGAAACAGTTCAGAGGCATGTAGCCGACACATCTCTTCTCAGAGATAAGCTACCATCGTCGTAGCTGGGTTATTTCTATTTCTATTTGTAAGCATATTTCAGTATTTTACAGTAATGAAATGAAGTATTATTTCTGCTGCATATCTGTCTTTATGGTTATCTCTGTATTTTATTGCGTTCCTATTTAAATCCGGATCAGTGGTATCAGAGCGGTCTGCTTTTTCTCTGTTTTTCTTTGCATGTCCCCAACGAGGTCGGGATATAAGGAGTTAGGGCTTGAATTGGTCGAACCTTTGCAAGACCAACCTCGCAAATCTCGACGACCTCCCATGGCGGATGAGAAGAAAGACAAAGGGGCAGGAGATCCTATCAGAATCTTGCTCGAAGAAGCCCTCGAGCGGCAAAGGAACGCGATGATGGATAGCTTTGCGCAGATCCTTCAGCGGCTACCCAGAGGCGACACATCGGCTTCCAACAACTACTCTGGAAACGCCACACCGTTTAAGGTACAAGTTAATTTTCAAATCCCCATCTTCGAGGGTCAAATAGGCGCAGATGCCGTAGATAAATGGTTAAATCTGCTAGATGGGTATTTTTTGTTCATGAATTTTCAAGTCGGGAAAAGATTGTTTTCGCTCTTCTCAAAGCAGCCCCCCACGTCAAGGACTGGTGGGAAACATATTGCGAGCAGAAGGATGAAAGTACAGGCTCACTGTTTTCAGCCGCCCCCACTTGGAATGACTTCCGGGATGCCATCAAGGAGCAATACTACCCTGTCAAAAGCTATGAGGACAAATACATCAAATGGACCACACTGCGGCAGGGACGAGACCAAGATGTACCAGAGTTCACAAATATTTTTCATACCCTTCGCACACAGTTGGGTATCAAAGATTCTGAGCTACATCTGGTACTCAAATACCGCGGCTGCCTACACAGATACATCCAGGAAGAGATGGAGTTCTTGAACATCTCCTCACTCAGCACAGCATAGGGATACGCTGTCAAAATCGAGCAAAAGTTCAAACAGAAGAAGCGAGACTTTGGATCTGCAAATCCGAAGCCCAAAGGACAAAGCCAAGGCGGGGTGACCCAAGACAACCCCTCTAAGCTGCAAGAAAAGAACAACACCACGAAGCCGAAGAAGGACACAGGAAAGTGGTGTGAGTTCCACAAGAGTCCCACTCATAACACAAGTGAGTGTCGGACCAAGCAGTCGCTGGTGGCCGAGTTGAAGGCTTCCGAATCAGATGCATGTTCTGACTCTGAGCCGGAACCCGACAAGGGGGATGGCAAAGGGAAGCAAATCATTGATGCGGATCCTAGTGCCACTGTTGCCACTACCAAGATCCAAAAGAATGAGCCTGAAGAGCCAGAGGAGGGGGAACGTCTTTTCCACTCACAGATGTGGGTGAAGGGTTTGCCGCTGCAATTCATTGTCGATAGTGGCAGCCAAAAGAACCTCGTTTCAGCAGAGGTCGTGAAGCGGTTGGGCCTACCAACTACACCACATCCACAACCATACAGTATCGGGTGGCTTCACGAAGGAGGAGATCTCAAAGTTCACCAGCAGTGCTGCCTTCCCTACAGCATCAAGCCCTTCACAGATGAGGTATTGTGTGATGTTACACCTCTGGATGTTTGTGATGTACTATTAGGCCAGCCATACTTGTGGAGGCGACATGCTGTGTATGAGTCAAGGCCTCGCGCTGTCATTATTTCTTTGGATAATTCATTATACAGGATACTAGAGGTAGCTCCACCTACCACCACCTCTTTGATCACTGCTAAGAAAGGCAGCAAGCTCATCTCACAGACTAGGAAATTTATTTTCTGTCTGGTTCGCTCCCAAAGTAAGGGGAAGATCATTGCTACATCCATGACCCCCGCAAAGGGTTCCTCCACGCAGCAGTAGCAACATAGGGATACAATAATGACAGAACAAAGGAACAACTTCTCCTTACCCAGAGGGGTACCACACAAGTTTCAGGTGGGCGAAAAAGTTTGGTTACATTTGCAGAGAGAACGCCTTACCAGAACCCATCAGAAACTCAGACCGCTTCGACATGGTCCTTACACCAGTAACAAGGCTGTGGGCAACAATGCTTTAAAGCATGGCATTCCTCCATTCCTTCGCTTGCACCGATTGTTCAATGTGGACCATCGCCGACCATGCTTCCCACCATTTCTGGACACATCAGAGATTGCAGAACAGCTCACTAGAGACCCAGCTCAGCAGAAGCTTCCTCATCTCAAGGAGGAACTCAACGCAATGGGGACCATTGCTTCCTAAGGGGGGAGGAATGATCCAGGTGGATGTTGGTGGCCACCCACCTATCCCATTTGGACCCCCACAACTGTCTCTTTCAGTTTTTCAGTTTCCTTAATTATAGCGCAGTTTACTATTTTTAGCAGTTTTTCGAGTCCTAAACTTCCGGAGCCGTTTTGAGGCCCTAAACGATGTTTTTTGGGAAATCTACCTCCGCATTTTTATAAATAAAAAATCGTCTTTTTCGTCGTAGTCCTCGGAGAGATCTTTCCAACGGGCTATCATGCGCGTCAAACGAAGATCGTATGCCAAAGTTACGACCCCGGGAAGTTGATGTACCAATTTACCCAAACGGGGCCCATAGTTTGGCGTTTCATCTTCTAGGGTTAGGTTTTGGAATGTTAAGGGTTTTCCATTGTTTCTCAATAATAAATAGGCCTTTGAGCCTCATTGTAAACACAGTTCGAAACAGTTCAGAGGCATGTAGCCGACACATCTCTTCTCAGAGATAAGCTACCATCGCCCTAGCTGGGTTATTTCTATTTCTATTTGTAAGCATATTTCAGTATTTTACAGTAATGAAATGAAGTATTATTTCCGCTGCATATCTATCTTTATGGTTATCTCTGTATTTTATTGCGTTCCTGTTTAAATCCGGATCAGTGGTATCAGAGCGGTCTGCTTTTTCTCTGTTTTTCTTTGCATGTCCCCAACGAGGTCGGGATATAAGGAGTTAGGGCTTGAATTGGTCGAACCTTTGCAAGACCAGCCTCGCAAATCTCGACGACCTCCCATGGCGGATGAGAAGAAAGACAAGGGGGCAGGAGATCCTATCAGAATCTTGCTCGAAGAAGCCCTCGAGCGGCAAAGGAATGCGATGATGGATAGCTTTACGCAGATCCTTCAGCGGCTACCCAGAGGCGACGCATCGGCTTCCAACAGCTACTCTGGAAACGCCACACCATTTAAGGTACAAGTTAATTTTGAAATCCCCATCTTCGAGGGTCAAATAGACGCAGATGCCGTAGATAAATGGTTAAATCTGCTAGATGGGTATTTTTCTGTTCATGAATTTTCAAGTCGGGAAAAGATTGTTTTCGCTCTTCTCAAAGCAGCCTTCCACGTCAAGGACTGGTGGGAAACATATTGCGAGCAGAAGGATGAAAGTACAGGTTCATTGTTTTCAGCCGCCCCCACTTGGAATGACTTCCAGGATGCCATCAAGGAGCAGTACTACCCTGTCAAAAGCTATGAGGACAAATACATAAAATGGACCACACTGCGGCAGGGACGAAACCAAGATGTACAGAGTTCACAAATATTTTTCATACCCTTCGCACACAGTTAGGTATCAAAGATTCTGAGCTGCATCTGGTAATGAAATACCGCGGCTGCCTACACAGATACATCCAGGAAGAGATGGAGTTCTTGAACATCTCCTCACTCGGCACAGCATACTGATACGCTGTCAAAATCGAGCAAAAGTTCAAACAGAAGAAACGAGACTTTGGATCTGCAAATCCGAAGCCCAAAGGACAAAGCCAAGGCGGGGTGACCCAAGACAACCCCTCTAAGCTGCAAGAAAAGAACAACACCACAAAGCCGAAGAAGGACATAGGAAAGTGGTGTGAGTTCCACAAGAGTCCCACTCATAACACAAGTGAGTGTCGGACCAAGCAGTCGCTGGTGGCCGAGTTGAAGGCTTCCGAATCAGATGCATGTTCTGACTCTGAGCCAAAACCCGACAAGGGGGATGGCAAAGGGAAGCAAATCATTGATGCGGATTGTAGTGCCACTGTTGCCACTACCAAGATCTAGAAGAATGAGCCCGAAGAGCCAGAGGAGGGGGAACGTCTTTTCCACTCACAGATGTGCGTGAAGGGTTCGCCGCTGCAATTCATTGTCGATAGTGGCAGCCAAAAGAACCTCGTTTCAGCAGAGGTCATGAAGCGGTTGGGCCTACCAACTACACCACATCCACAACCGTACAGTATCAGGTGACTTCACGAAGGACGAGATCTCAAAGTTCACCAGCAGTGCTGCCTTCCCTACAGCATCAAGCCCTTCACAGATGAGGTATTGTGTGATGTTACACCTCTGGATGTTTGTGATGTACTATTAGGCCAGCCATACTTGTGGAGGCGACATGCTGTGTATGAGTCAAGGCCTCGCGCTGTCATTATTTCTTTGGATAATTCATTATACAGGATACCAGAGGTAGCTCCACCTACCACCACCTCTTTGATCACTGCTAAGAAAAGCAGCAAGCTCATCTCACAGACTAGGAAATTTATTTTGTCTGGTTCGCTCCCAAAGTAAGGGGAAGATCGTTGCTACATCCATGACCCCCGCAAAGGGTTCCTCCACGCAGCAGCAGCAACATAGGGATACAGTCATGACAGAACACAGGAACAACTTCTCCTTACCCAGAGGGGTACCACACAAGTTTCAGGTGGGCGAAAAAGTTTGGTTACATCTGCAGAGAGAATGCCTTACCAGAACCCATCAGAAACTCAGACCGCTTCGACATGGTCCTTACACCAGTAACAAGGCTGTGGGCAACAATGCTTTGAAGCACAACATTCCTCCATTCCTTCACTTGCACCGATTGTTCAATGTGGACCATCGCCGACCATGATTTCCACCATTTCTTGACACATCAGAGATTGCAGAACAGCTCACTGGAGACCCAGCTCAGCCGAAGCTTCCTCGTCTCAAGGAGGAACTCAACGCAATGGGGACCATTGCTTCCTAAGGGGGGAGGAATGATCCAGGTGGATGTTGGTGGCCACCCACCTATCCCATTTGGACCCCCACAACTGTCTCTTTCAGTTTTTCAGTTTCCTTAATTATAGCGCAGTTTACTATTTTTAGCAGTTTTTCGGGTCCTAAACTTCCGGAGCCGTTTTGAGGCCCTAAACGATGTTTTTTGGGAAATCTACCTCCGCGTTTTTATAAATAAAAAATCATCTTTTCCGTTGTAGTCCTCGGAGAGATCTTTCCAACGGGCTATCATGCGCGTCAAACGAAGATCGTATGCCAAAGTTACGACCTCGGGAAGTTGATGTACCAATTTACCCAAACGGGGCCCATAGTTTGGCGTTTCATCTTCTAGGGTTAGGTTTTGGAATGTTAAGGGTTTTCCATTGTTTCTCAATAATAAATAGGCCTTCGAGCCTCATTGTAAACACAGTTCGAAACAGTTCAGAGGCATGTAGCCGACACATCTCTTCTCAGAGATAAGCTACCATCGCCCTAGCTGGGTTATTTCTATTTCTATTTGTAAGCATATTTCAGTATTTTACAGTAATGAAATGAAGTATTATTTCCGCTGCATATCTGTCTTTATGGTTATCTCTGTATTTTATTGCGTTCCTGTTTAAATCCGGATCACCTGAGAGGGCAATTACTGCCACATGACATTTTTTGCCTTTTGTCTTGCTCACTTTGACCCATCCAGAGGAGTTTGGCTAAGCCGTGACAAGTTGTAGTCTATTCTGCCCCGGTGGCGGAATATCCTTATCAGAGTCTGAGGACGAAGATAAATGAGAACGTTTCTGAGAGATATGAGAGGCAGAGGGGTTTGCCGGATCGACCAAGGGAGCGTCCAGTGGAATCTCAACATTCTGCCCATCTGCTACAATTTCCTCCTCATCCGAACTAGAGGAATCTGTATTGTCCATAGGAGGGGGCGGCACACATGGATTCCAACTTTTAGATTTGGGTTTGCAATTCAGATTCTTCTTTTTATCGAGGAACTGGGTACCGGAACTCTGGAGGTGCCCCATTTGATGACAATGGCGGCAACGAAAGGTTGTATTCTTGTAATCCAAGGTTTGAGTCCAGTGGAAATCTCCATACTTGAGATTAATCTGATCCGGTAGTCCTTTGCTAATATCTATTTCTGCACAAAATCTACCGTAGGTGTAGAGTCCATTTTCCTTCCGTGAAGAATCAACAGCCAGGTAGTGTCCTAAGGTGTCTGCAATGGCTACGAAGACAGAGGTATGCCATAGATGCGCCGGAAGATTCAGGAGCCTGACCCAAATGGGAATCTTGGTGATGACAGCTGTGGAGGGGTCGAAATCTGGAAACCAGGGGGTGAGAAAAAGCCCAGCCAAGCCCCAGAACCAAGGGCCTCCCGTTAAGGCCTTCTGGTAATCTTCATTTAAGTCAAAAGCCACAATGAAGAATCCTTTTGAACATAAGTAGATCTCGCTTTTTTTAGTCCAATTGGTATGGATCCATTGGTATAGATCTGATGTGCGAGGCCAGAGCCCATTAAATCTACATATGAGTGTGGATTCTGTAAAAAGCTGATAGCGCTCGTCAATCCCATAATGAGAGAGATTGATGGAAGGAATTTCCTCTGATTTGTCTATCAAAAATGGCTTTGGAGCCCCATATGGTTGGGCTGCTTTCGCAGAGGCCTGCGATTGGGCAGCGTCTTTTCGGACTACATCTTTATAAGAGAAAGGAGGGGCAGAGGAGGTCTGCCTAAAGGAACCCCCTCTTAAACGAAAGGTAGCCACAATAGAAGCGTCCTTATGAATGCTGTAAGAGGAGAGAGGAAGGGGATTCATAAGTTGCTTACCCTTATATAGCAGTCTGAGGTAAGAGGAGGGGATCCCCAGCCGACATTCGAGTTTTTGCAAAAGATCCTGCACAAGATCTGTTGCACATACCCATTGCATTATCGTTTTGCCCGAGAGATTGACTTGGATCTGAAATGCGTGTTTCTTCAGGCAAATCTGGCTGGTTCAAGAGAGGAAGCTGCTTCATATTTGTGCCCGTCTGAGGTTGCCGCCTAACGGTTGCCTGCCCATAGATCTAGGTTTTTTTAAGGCTTCTTGTTCTTCTGGGCTTCTGATCTGTTGGTTCAACAGCAGATCTGAACAGCTGACTGCCATCCACGGTCAGGATGCCCGATCCAGATCTGTGCATTGACCCAGAAACCACCAGCCCAGACATCAAATTATTTCGAAAGCCACCCTTCTCGCTCTCCGCTCCATCCTTTTCCTTGCTTTCGCTATCCTCCGGTCGTTCAAGATTGCCCACACCCTGGTACGCAATGGGATCACCCGCGTGACGATCGGCCATGGCGGAGGCAAGTTCCTTGCTGCCCTCCTGATCGCTTGGGGTCACAATTCTTATGGGCTGGACGGACGCAACCGAGGGTTTCAGAGTTTGCAATCCCATGTTTTAATGTAAAATTGATATTAAATGTATGGTTATTTCATATTTTTTAGAATGTCAAATCAATCTTGACATTTTAGTAGGAATTAATTTCAAAAAAAAAAGATTATTAAGTATTTTGTATTTTTCAAATGTAAAATTGATATTAAATGTATGGGTATTTCATATTTTCTAGAATATCAAATCAATTTTGACATTTCACTGGGAATCAATTAAAAAAAAAAGATTATTAAATATTTTATATTTTTCAAATGTAAAATTAATATTAAATGTATGGTTATTATTGGATATTGCAATGGGTTTTTAGTCAAATTCATATTAGTTTGGGTTTGACTAAAAAAATTGACAAAATTTCCATAGTTTAACTTTATACATTCAATTTTTGTATTTTTTGATAATATTTTTATTTATTTATGTTCATTTTGATTAGCTATGAGATTGAACATGTTATTGCTCATTTCATTGATTAGAGAGCTAAAAAATACACAAGTCAAATCATGTAGAGTAGTATGTGGGCAAAGAAACACTTCCAACATGAGGTTGTTGAGTACCGCAGTGAAAGTAAGCTTACACCTACCACCATATATCTCACACTCTTAAGTTGTGTTATTTATAAGTAGATATACTATTTCTTTCCTAATATCTTAAATATATTACGTGCTATACTATAGGCGCCCAGGCACGTTACGTTATAGATTGTATTGGTTGTTCAACTTGAAAATCGTATTCTCAAAGCGGAGCAAAAAAGTATAGTAAATAAAATAGTTAATGTTAATGGTATGTGGAAAGGACACGTCATAAAGGAGAACCCGCCACAATGTGGATCTACGGACTTACATTTATTTATTTGTGTATACTCATCATTTTAAGCAATACCACTCAAATTTTAAAACAACTTTATTTAAAATGGTTATGAATCAATTTTAAATACAGCTTTATTTGGATGGTTATGACTTAATTGTAAATATAACTTTGTACTTTTTATTTATTATAATAGTAGCTCAGTATTTAAAAATAACTAATTTGATTAAATCATGCCTCTATGTAAATTACTAATATTAATACTATATATAACTAATATTACATAATAGCAATATTAACCAATAAAATTTATAAATTGAGATTAGCCAATAAGAAATGAACTAGTTTTTTTTACGTGATGGATGAACTAGGTTATATTTGATGGTTGATGACATTAATTTTGAATACTTAAATTAAACATATGTATATTATTGTAAGTTTAAGACTAAGTATTGATTTTAATAAACAAATACGTTTATAAGAAAAGAATACAAATATAACCTATAGTGTAGATATATGATTATTATTTTATAGTGAAAAGTATGGATTATTGTACAAAAACACGTGAATTTGGTTTGTTTATACTAATAATCAGCTAGTTATTACCGTAAATACATTAAATCTGTAGCTCTAAAGATACATGAGAAGATAAAGAATGGTCCACTAATAAGGTGGATCTCTGAAAAGGTTGGTGGTTTCAATCTAGAAGGATTTTTCCTTGAGGACAAAAGATATAAGGGTGGAAATGTCAGATGGACATGTAGATGTGGCTAGATAAGTTGCATTCTATGTTGGTGTAGATGTTGTTGGTGTTTTGCTTGTTGTGCTTAACAAATATCTGAGATCTATTAATAATATTCTAAAGATAGAGAATTGTCTTGATGAGATATTTCTACGGAGGGCTATTTGGAATCGATTCTTGGTCTCCCAATTGGTCAGATAAGTTGTTTGGATTGGGGACCGTTGGCTCCGGGTGCATGCTGGATGTACAAGAATAGTAAATGCAGACACTTCGGTAGGTCACCTACTCACAATTTGAATTGATTCATTAATGGAAGTTGGTAAGTGAAGAAAGAGTATTTGAATGGGAAACATCTTAGATTGTGTCTAACAACTTTTAAGATTCTCCCAAATAAAGTATGTCATCAAAGCCTTGTAGGCAACAGATAAAACTTGTTGTCCTATAAAATATCATGTAGTCCAATATCCAACATTTTTTTTGGGAAATCTAGGTTACAACTATCAATTTTCAAGATTTTGGGTGCCCCATGTTGAGAAATCTAGGGGCAGCTAGATTAGATGATTTCTCTTACTTTGATAACTGCTTTTGATGTATTTTTATTTTATTAAATTCTTCTTTTACTTGATTATATTTAGTGTTATTTTCATCAAACAAATACCAAACCATAAAGAACAGAAAAATAAGAGGATGCAAGATATATGCGATCAGCCAGGGCCAAAACCTCTCTTACTGAGAGGTAAACCCACAAGAATTATTTTCTTCCTATATAACTTCAATGATGAATTCTAAGACCTGTGACCTTTGACCTAGAGCCTCCAATACCAAGTCAAACCTTTCTTGCTTTACAACCACTTCTGTAATTTCAATCCCCATTAGATTCTTCTGCAACTTCGACTTGCCTAGCAAATTATTCTGCAACCTCAACTTACCCAGAAAACTCTTTTGGAACATTGACTTGCCCGACAAGTGTAGAAATGCTAACACAAGAGAGAGAGAGAGAGAGAGAGACCCAAAAACTTCGATCTAGCTCTTCTTCTTTCTTGTCATCGCTTTTCAACTTCTATCTTGAGGAAATCAAACTTGAGTGAGTGAGTGTCCAATGAGGTTGATTTCCTTCTTGTTTATAGGCTTGTGAAGGGTACGAATTGTTATCTTTAGGCCGACTTGTCCCTTCATGTAGGATGACTTGATATTTGCACCATCACGAGGTCTTGGAGGGTCTTTTGACTCTATTTTGACTCAAATAAATTTTCTTTACAATATGTAACATGCCCAAATGGGTCTTCAATACATGAAAATGACTCAATTGAATTTATGACAAACCTAGAAGCACTCAATGGGTGCTTGACCTAAAAATAAATTTCCCTTGAGCATGAAACCCATGCCTCAAGAATAACAATAATAAAATTATTTTTCTCTTTTCATTAAATAAATAAAATCGTGATTACATATGTCATTATGAAGACCAAACCTAGTTACATTTCAACGCTCCCTCTTAACTATGGAGGTATTCATAATCCATAAAGGTTCTTGGATATCCTCAATCTAAAGAATTCTCATAAGGAGAGTTGGATTAGTAACCCATCTATTTAGAATCATATTATCCAGCATTGTCACATAGTAAGGCTTTGACTAACAACTCTATCTCTCCATAAGATCAGATCACAATGTTAGCCAGACCAATGACTTATAGACACCATCATCATTGTCTCTCAAGGTACATACCCCACCCGGGTGTTCACAAGGTATGTCCTCCCAGGACTATTCTTATCTTGGATTCCTAGTCCTCAAAGAATACCAGTCCTCTATGATTACTCTTATATTGGATGCCCTACCTCATCCTCAAATAATATCGGATGTCAAATGTTTACCCAATCCTCCATTCTTTCTTCCAAAGTGAAGACAAGAATGACGTGTCTATCTCTCCTCATGGCCTTCACTAAGACTTACAGTTATTAATCCTAGTCTAGTGCATGAAACATGAAGTAGAGAACCATATTTGTTACTCCATCTTAACCAGGGATGACCAACCTATTCCTATAAAAGGAATGTACCCAATCTCCCTTAACCAAGGACTTGTC
Organism: Pinus tabuliformis; assembly: GCA_031772625.1. Lineage (NCBI taxonomy): Eukaryota > Viridiplantae > Streptophyta > Pinopsida > Pinales > Pinaceae > Pinus > Pinus tabuliformis. The sequence continues at coordinate 936,593,490 of CM062810.1, read as the reverse complement.
CAAGCTCCCTCTTAACTCGAGACTTCTTTTCAGCAGCTCACTTGTTCTTTAGTGGAGATCATGGTACCTTCAGCTACTTGAAGAGCTCACCATTTTGATGTCATGAATTTCATCTTTATCATTATGTATCCTTCACCTTTTGGGAATTTTTCGTAGGGAATCGACCATTCATAACTTTAACTAGTACAAAATGAGAGATTAGTGACTACGTGACTAAAACAGTTAGTCACCATAATTAATTTAAGTGAATTACTACTAAATTCAAGCGATTTTAAGTTACCCAACTAAAAACAACTAACTTAAATGACTAATTTAGTCTAGGGATAAAATATATGACTAGATAATAAGTGACCCAATTAAAAGCGACTAACTTAAATGACGAATTTAGTCTATGACTAAAATATATTACTAGATAATAAGTGACAAAATAAAAAAATGATTAATGTAAATGACTATTAGAGTCCAAGAATAAAAATATAACCAACTAACAACTACAACAAGTATATGAATTGCTATTTAGGCTAATCATTTTTAATTGTGTCGCTCCGTAAATGGAAAATTGCAATTTTGATACTGAACTGTTACATTTCACTAAATTTTAACACTGCAGATAGATTTAGAGACCCCCTTTAAGTTGCTCTAAATCTGTTTGCAATGTTAAAATTTAGGTAGATGGATTCAATGAACCCCTTAAAGCGGTCTATGTATCAAACTATAATGCTAAAATTATAATAGTTTTATACAATATAGAGTATAAGTTTACAATATATAATATTTTTATACTCCCTTTGGAAGGAGGGACAAGAAAGAGAGTTTGAAACTGATATAGAAGGGTTTTAAGGGTTAATATAAAGAATTTGTTCCTCACATCTTAGAGAGATGACACACTATTTGTTTTGGGGTTTTTGTGGTGTTGTTATATACCATGGTTGATTATTGCACTAGATTCATAGAGACAATGATTTTATTAATTTGAATTCAAAGTAGGTTGATTTAAACTTGGTCAATTAATATAAATCTAGATTACTCTAAAGCCATATTATTCTATAGATAATTATGTGGATACATGCATTACAAAAATGTGAATAAATTCTAATAGCACATTCACATTCTCAGAAGGTGCACACAATATTATTAGAAAACCATACATACTAAAAATTCTTGTGGCTCTTTATGTAGAATTATAACATGCCATGGCTCCCATATTCAAGTTGAAATTTGGATATCCCTTATAGAGTATCTATGTGGTTGTTTGAGTGTTAATTCATGTTCCTTGAACTTTAGAACCTTTATTTAGGACCTAAGGCCCTCTTTTCTCCTCCCCTCGAGATAATACACTCCCCAAAACCCATTCTTATCATGTAAACCATACGAACGGTGATAAATATCCCCCATAAAGACCAAATATCCCCTCCAGATGTCTTGTGTTGTAACTCAAATACTTGTTCAAAAATATTAATCATGGGAAGATTCAAATATGACCCAAGCACCTTATTATCCTTCCCTAATCATGGTTAAGGCCCAAAGTGCCATACATGGTGCAAAAAAACTCCTAATGATATTGAGGCCAAACTTAGAGGTCACAAGATCCAACCATTGCACAAAAAACCTTCAAATAGCACCCATAACACACTTGAAGGCTAGACATATCTTAGATAGGATATGTGTGGTGGTTTGAGGCCTTATTCACATCCATTAAAATAGAGAAGTTTTGTTTAGGGACTAAGGATCTTTTTTTCCTTCCCTATCCATTGTAGAGGCCATAAAACCCATTCTTATTATGCAAAACATAATAATTGTGCCCATATTCCCATTCTAATATCTTGTTCATGGATATTAAACATGAGAAATACTTTTCTTAGGCCTAATGCCCTTTTTCATTCCTTGGCCAAGATATAAGCCCTAACTCCCACATATGATGTGGAAAACCTCATAATAGAACCCTTATCCTAGATGGAGGCCTAAAATCCCTCAAAGAGGATTGATCTTATTCTTTATGGTCTTTTTCATGTAGTGTAAGCTAAAGAAGTTTCATTTTGCGATTGAGGCCATTTTCTTCATCCCTTTTCCATGGTACAAGCTTAAGGCCCATTCTTATTATGTAAAACATACTAATGACACTAAAGTTCCCCCATAGAGGCCTAAGATCCCCTATATAGGTCATGTGTGGTTCTTTGAGAACTACTTCACACAGCTTAATCATCAAATATTCAAATAAGGCCTAAGCCTCTTATGTTCCTATTTTGACCAACCCTATACTTTTAAGCATCATATGTGATTTGAAAGCCTCCAATATCATTAAGGTCCAATGATGAGGCTCCAAGACCCATTCTTGGTGTGAAAAAATTTTGAATGGTAGACACACCCCTCATAGAGGCCAAATAATATCCCGTAGAGAATATACTTAATGTGGTGGTTTGAAGCCTTTTTAATGGCCACTAATTATTCAGAACTTAAGTCCCTTTTTTTAATTTCCTTCCTTGACCATGGTAAAGGCCATGAAACCCATTCTTGTTATACAAAACATACTAAATGCCCATATTCTTAGCTAAAAGTATTGTTCATTCTAATTTAGCATGACCTATTAACCTCTAACAATAATTTAAAAATAAAGCAATTATAATCTATTTACTAGTATTAGAAATAAAATAATTATATTCTATTTACCTCTAATTTTGACTCATGTCAATTCACATAATTTAATGTTTTAAGTTCTTCCACTCAAAACAAACCATAACAACATAGTCACCCACAACCTATCATCCCTTATCGTTACACTCACCTACTCCAACACTTGTGTATAAATAAGGAAAAAAAAGAAAAAGAAAAAACTAAGAGAAGGACCACAACACAGATCTAGGAATCCATTTCGCTAATATCTTTTGTTCCAATAAGTGTAGATCCGAAATTTGTGATTGTTTATATAGGTGATTTTCTGACATTCTATGAACTTGTGGTTCTTTTGTCTTGTTTGTTGAGCTCCAAAAGGAATAGTTAGAAAGAGGACTACTCACAATTCCAACCATTCTATATATGGTGAGTGCTCATTTTGTATTTTGTTTCAATGGGGATTGATGGAGACATTATGCTTCCGACCACTAATTCATGGGTCAGAATATCAAAAGGTACGTAGTATCCTGAACAGATATGCCTTTTTTTTGGGTGGGGGGGGTGTAGAAGGAGCCTCATCTGTCCCAAGCAATCACGTCCTCAAACTAGGCATGTAGGGGAAAAGAATGGGCCACTACAGGGCTATTAGTAAGAGCAACACAGATCTAGGAAGCCATCACCATCACTGCTAAACCAAAACCAAATAAAACCAATAGAAAATCTTCATTTTCATATCAATTTATGCAAAATATTCTCGAGCTATTGCCGAAATAAATATTTGTATTGAATGTGATGAACAACGAATTATTAAAATTAAAATTATTATATTTTTATGCCCTAATGCCAATTTTAATGTTAGAAAAAGTGTCAGAGGGTTGGGAAGAAATTGAAGGAAGAATTTTTTAATACCACAAAAGAAAAATCTCAGAATATGTTAATGAAACTTTGTAATTTCACTAAAGATGCTAGGAAGGAGCGATAAAAAATAACACCCCAGGCTAGTAGTTTATGTGATGTATTTACATATTTTGACATCCATTTGGCTATTTTCAAAGCACAAGTGGAGTTCTCTTGAATTGAATGGTATACGACAGATGGGTATTTTACTGGTCCATGAAGTTCGTAGAGGTTTATGCTGATCAGAGATCTAGTTTTTATGGTCTTGATGATGCTCTCCCCAATTTAGTGGAGAAACCCAACTCATTTCTTTGGCACCCATGTCTCCCTCCATTTTTCATTACCGTCAAACATTGATGGCTCAACTGTTTTTGGGGATAAGCTTGTCTGCATATAATTCTTCACAAGTTAAGGCTTGTTCAGATACAGTTTTGGAGACATGAGTTGGATGTGATGGTCAGAGAGGTAAGATCTCATTAAATATACACAATGAGATATAAAAAAATTGTTTGGTTTTTAATAAGAAGGTGATAAATTATGTCGGTGTTTTTATATATGTATATATCTACGTAGTTATGTCTGTAGAAGTTGTTTGAATTTAATAGGTAGGCGTTAATTGTGTCACTGTTTGAATCTGTATATTTCTTCAAGGTATTTTCTTTTTATGTAAAATTTCATGATGTATCTATCTATGCCTTATAGGAATCTGGTGTGGGATTATGTTTTAAGTATTTGAGGTGTATTAGAGGTGATCCATGTCTGGAGTTTTATAGTTATTTTTCTTAATCTCATTTCGGTGTGTGCCTATTTTCCTGGATTTTTCTTGGGGTTTTTTGTTTTTGTATTAATGTTTTCTAGAGTTTGGTTCAGAGGAGGAGACTAAGATCAATGGTATAGTTCTCAAAATTCTGTCTAGCCATTCATACTTTAGATATTGCTATAGAGAAATTTTGGGTTAGGGAGGATGCATTTCTAGAAAATTTGTGGTTTTGATTGATCCTAGCCAATGGTATTGGCAGGAGACAATGGGAGGTGTTTTGTTTGAGAATATTTTACTCTTTTAAAATTTCTATATTATTGGGGGGAAAAATATGGGCTTGAAGTCTCTAGATGAAGAAATTCATTTGTTGTTGAATATCATTTACAGGATTATGGGGGAGAATGGATTCAAGAATTTGATAGTGAGCAGCAGTTTAGGCGGTGGTGAGTGTTGCGACATGAGTCTGAAATGTAGGTGTAGGTAGATATGGGATTCTTTGTCTCATACATGCATGTTATCACTTACTGTTATCTTTTCCTTAGCATTGTTTCTATTTTTTGGGGCTTTGGGGGTATTCTTGCTTGCCTTACATTCTCTCCTTTCGAGAAACCTGTCGTGATCCATTTTGGTTATCGAGAGAATAATGAAGAATCATGGTATATCGAAGTTTATCGTGGAATAAATCCATTCAAATTGCATCCTATTAAGGAGGTAAATTATCCCTTACATGCATTCTTAAGGTGCTCTTAATTGAATTTGTCTAGTAGGGAGATGACATTGGGGATTTATGAATAGCATCATTAATGAATTCATAATATCAAATAGCTAGTTTTTATCTTATTGATATTAATAGGAAGGAATTTTGAATGACATAATCTTAGCCTAGAATGTTGCTAATCCTATATTTACATATGCATCAACTTCTAATAGTAGTCACCCAAGCAATTTTGTGGCGGATCCTTTTGTCTATATTCGGGCATGTCTTCCTCATTTCAACATAGCCATCACAGTTTCTTGTCTTGACTAATGGTGTATGAATCATGCAAGGTCTTCATTGTTACAATTTTTGGAGAATTTATTGTTTTAAATTATTTGAAATGGATGGTGCCTTTGATCTCTTGGGAGAAGATTTTTCACATTCTTTAGAACTAATAGTATGCATTTTTACTATCAGCTTAATTTTCCTTTTGTCCATAATATTAGAACATGGTATTTATTAGTAATTATATATTTGTTGGTAAGGAAATAGGATTTTCACTTCAAAGTGATCACCTGTGCAGGTGCTTTCAGGTACAGACTATAAAATATGGATTTTTATCTATCCTTAATAACTTTTAGAAGTTTTTCAACCTAAAAGCCACAAACCATCCCTAGTATGTTGATTATTTATCCCTAGTAAATCATATTTCTCATGGTGTGATCCATGGGTGAACACCATTCATACAAACTTCCCTGTAAAAATTCATTATTAATAAATAGACTTAAACTAAAAGATAAATACAAAGGCAACAAAATTTTGTGTTCTTTTGATAGTTCTTATCTGGTACCTGCAGATCTTCTTGATTACTGATGAGTAGCTGAATAGACTCTACAATTTATTTCAAGTGGAACAATGAGAGGCATTGATGAGCTTGGTTTGCAGGAGGTGCACAATATTTGTTATAGATTTAGGACTTCATATCCATTATACCCCCTTGAAATGATGGATGTGTAAGCCATTATCCCTTGGTACACCAAAATTCTTTGCAGTGTGCTACAAATTTTTAGATTATGGGTCTTCATACTTTATTTTAGCTATGCAATATTCTTGTTTGAGTTGTTAGCATCAACTTTTATCATCTTTCCAAGAATTTCTAACTTTAATTCCAGATTCTAGAGTACCACAAAGGTCTCTCACAGTTCAGCTTCATATTATCATCAAGGACATGATTTCATTCTTCAACTACTTCTCCGTAGCCTCTAAGCAAGGCCCTACATCTCTATAGTCTACCCATAATTTGTTTTACTCCTTTAACTAATCCAACAATATGGTATGTTGGTTCTGGAATCCACCACTGCGAAAATGCTGAGAGTAATTTTCCATCGTTCTTCAGGAGATCATACTTAGATAGAAGAATGAGGGTGGATCAAAGTTCTCCATGAAATGATACCTATTTCTTATAGGATTTGGTAACAAATTATGGATCATGAGAATACATAGGGTAGAGTGGAATTTTTTCCTTTCAATGCCCCTCGATTCTTTTACCTCATGTGACATTCAATCGATTTGGGATAATAAAATTTTAATAATTACCGGTAGCTTCATCCTCTCCTAAAATTTGAGTGAGGGAGGATGAATGGGGTTGATAATTCATGGCTTAAGATGAATTAGAGAGGATGACCAGTTGGATCTCCCACCAATGCCTCTTGAATGTTTTTTATCAGCTCTAATAGTTTTAAGGTTATCCCTCTCATTGGATTTATTAACTATCCATTCGACACTTTTGTTGGTTGACCTTCTACTATGGCCAAAAGAGATGTTCATCCTGGCCTTAACTTGTTCAAATCATCTTATCTTATTTTTTATTAACTAATTACTTTAGTTTCCCATGGATTTTCCTACTAGAACATCAATGACTAATTTGGAGCCCCATTCAACCTCTACTGATTGGATATTATTCCTGATGCAAAGTTGGAACTTTTATGTTGAAGCTTTGGCCTCAACTTGATTGTAAGTTGCTATGCCAATGAGTTCATAACATATATAAATATTATACCCTCTTTATCTTTAGGGACTCCACCAGAACTTGCCAAGCCAAGGTTACATCTGGTTGCTACATTAAAGTGAAGTTTAATCATCTCATCCTTAGGAGGGATCTAAGTCACTTGAGGATTTGGAGTATCCTTTATTTGTTCTCCTTTAATGGGACAAATTTTTATATTTTTTATAATTTGTTGATCAAAATGCTTTCATGCATTATGGTTATTCAATAGAAAGTTATAAGTAGAATATAATATGTTTATTTATGCTAGATAGAAACTCTATATGTCCTAAACAATCATTTGTTGTCAAACAAGATAATGTTATATGCTACTACAGAAAATTCATTATGATGGAAACTTTCAACTGCAACCCCATACCCTTATTTCTCATATGCAGTTAGCATAGTATTCATTGAATTCTATCCCTTCTTATGTTTCCTGTATATATATTCAAGTACGTAGAGGTAGAGATTGTTTCTATGGAAAGATGTAGAATTGGTATATAAGAGGGTATAAGCAGCATATATAGTGTTTATTTGGAACAAAAAGTAACTTCATATATTCTTCAATAATTATTTTAAGATGAGATATTATTATATGCCATGGCACAGTCTTCTTCATGATGGAAATATCTAATTTTAAATCCACATCCTTCTCATATGAAAGTAGCCTAGTACTAGGGTGAATCACTGAGTGGTTTTCCTTTGTTATGTTATCAGCACATATTGAAGAAGTGTGTAGAGGTTGAGGATGGTTATATGATAAGATTTGGAATTTGTATATAACAGGGTATACGTTAGTTCACTTTGTGGGCACCACCCCATTCCATACAGCTAAAAAAGGAAAAACACCCCTTTCTCCTAGTCATTCCATATTTTTTACTGACCTTATTCTAGTGACAAAGTTTTCTGGGTGGTTGTATTTCCAATATGGAAATGGGCCATAATCTAAGTTGTACAAGTTTCTTGAATGAGGGAATGTCAAAGACATGGGTATGAGTGTATGGAATGTCTAGAGGCTTTGCCTAAGTTTCAAGGGAATGGAAGGTTGGAAGTGGCATATATATATATATATATATATATATATATATATATATATATATATATTCTAGGTGGTTGTATTTCCAATATGGAAATGGGCCATAATCTAAGCTATAAAAGTTTCTTGAATGAGGGAATGTCAAAGACATGGGTATGAGTGTATGGAATATCTAGAGGCTTTGCCTAAATTTGAAGGGAATGGAAGGTTGGAAGTGAGAATAGATATATATATATATATATATATATATATATATATATATATATATATATATATATATATATATATATATATATATATTGTCATCTTCCATTCCCTTGAAATTTAGGCAAATCATCTATATATTCCATACACTTATACCCATGTATCTGACATTCCCTCATTCCAGAAACTTGTACAACTTAGATTATAGCCCATTTCCATATTGGAGATACAACTACCCATAAAACGTTTCCACTAGAATAAGGTCAGTAACAAATCTAGAATGGCTAGGAATAATGGGTGTTTTTCATTTTTTGGGGGGATGGGATGGGTGGTACCCACGAAGTGAACTACAATATACCCCATTATATATAGATTCTACATATTATCATAGAACCAGTCACAACCTCTACATACTTATTCAATATGTGCTGATAACATAACAAGGGAAAACCACTCAGTGATTCAACCCAGTACTAGGCTACTTTCATATGAGAAGGATGCAGATTTAATATTATATCTTTCCAACATAAAGAAGACTATGCCATGGTATATAATACTATATATGAAGAATATAATTTTAAATGATTGAAGAATATATGAAGTTACTTTTTGTTCCAATAAACACTTTATACACTATTTATACCCTCTTATATATTAATTCTACATCTTGCATAGAAACAATCTCTACCTCTACATACTTGAATATATATATTAATTCTACATCTTGCATAGAAACAATCTCTACCTCTACATACTTGTATATATATATATTAATTCTACATCATGCATAGAAACAATCTCTACCTCTACATACTTGAATACATATACATGCAACATAACAAGGGATAGGATTCAACAAATACTATGCTAGTTTCATATGAGAAATAAGGATATGGGGTTGCAGTTGAAATTTTCCATCATAAAGAAGTTTGTGCATATAATATTATCTCGTTTGACAACAAATGATTGTTCAGGACATATGAAGCTATTTATCCTAAATAAACATATTATATGTTTCCTATAACTTTCTATTGAATAACCACAATGCAAGAAGGAACTTTGATGAGAAACTTATACACAGACTCTTCTATCTAAGTATGAGCTCCAGGAGAACGATGAAAACTTCCTCTTAACACCTTTAGTGGTAGATAGAAGAATTAACCTAACATAATGTTGTATCAATTAAAGGAGTAAAATAAATTGTGTAGATTCCATAGATGTAGGGCCTTGCTTAGATGCTACGGAGAAGTAGATGAAGAATGAAATCATGTCATTGATGATGCTATGAAGTTGAATTGTGAGAGACCTCTATGGTCCTCCAGAATATGGAATTAAAGTTAGAAATTCTTGGAAAGATGATACAAGTTGATGGTGACACATAAAACAAGAATACACGCACACACACACACACACATATATTTTCCTTAAGGAAAAATCATAATTTCCATTAAAATTGAAAAGTACATATTGTAGATGCTTAAAGAAGCATGTGTTGTAGGATGGGGCGACTCTCCCTTCAAATATACAAAGTACAAAGAAACCCCAATGGGGGTGTTGATAATGTGAGCATGTTTACATGTCGAAATATGATATAGACAACATAATGTTCAACAAAAATATGTACATGATAAAGATCAAAATAAACAAGTAATCACAGGCCTTCACGACCCCTATGCTCTTATGTCAATGTATGGCCTGTGATAGTACTGGAAGTGTTCCCCATCCAGATGCTCCTGAATCAGCCATGTACCCCGAGGCTTGATCGTAGCCTCCTTGGAAAGCTGGTCGGAAACCTGATTACGTTCCCTTTAAATATGATTACATACAATGGTATAAAAAAGGGCCCTCAAATGAAGTGCATCATCCAATATGTGTCTCAGAGAATATGCATGACAGTTAGATATATTGTTGAACCAATTTATTATGATCTTGGAGTCAACATATACTTGCAGATGCCTACACTGTTTCTCTAATGCAAATTGAAGAAGATGTGTGAGGGTAGTCAATTCTGCATAGTTATTTGTCCCATTACCCAATCCCATCTAGATTTTGAAGAAATGAGTCTTGGGTAGATATAATATGCCCCCCCCCCCCAACCCATAGCTTGAGCAGACCCATCGAAATAGGCCTAGGGATACTTTTATCAATCAATTTGGGGATGATGGTACGTTGTAGGGCGGGTTTATCTTCATCTGGAATAAAAGAGTAAATAGACAAGACATGGGTAGATGCAAGGTTCCATAGAGGAGAGGTGTTGCAGAAGATGAGCTTGTTCCTGGCTAGCCAAATGGCCCTGCAAACTTGTAAGGGGAGATTCCTAGCCTTAAGTGGCATAACCAAATACCACCATGATTGCCATGCCTCATGTATAGAATTTCCTTGCCAACAGATAGATAATGGAAGAGAAGAAAGAATTGAAGCCCAAAATTATTTTGTAATGGGATAGTGAAGAAAGAGGTGTTCAATGGATTTGGAGTCCTGTCGGCATAAACGACACCATGTGGGTCCATAAAAGGAATGCTTCATAAGGTTGTTTCCAATGGAAGCTTTATTACGGAGGACTATCCACATGAATAGTCTAGAGTGAGGGGGAGATTTCATCTTCCACATATTGCTCCACCACCAATCAATTATAGATGGTCGGTGTGCAGAGAATATGATAGGATATCCATTATTGGGGATGTATATCCCATGCTTTTCCTGTGCCCATATCATTTCATCATCCCCATCAATGATCCTAACAAGTGATTCAGTGAGTGGATTTAGGTAGTTAAGCCAGTCTTGATGCGATATGTCGGGGATAGCAATTTGGATGGCTGATTTCCAAGCCTGAGAAAATAAGTTAGTATTCCTAGGGTCTGTAATATGATCAAGATATGTGATGCCTGCGTTTGATGAGAAAATAATCAGATCACGAGGAAGACGATAAGAATTACTGCTGCCAGTCCAGGGGTCTGGTCCCACCTGAACAGAGGAGCCCAACTTGATCCTCCAGGTTAATCCATCCCGAATACATGAAATAGAATTGATAACCACTTTCCAGATCACCGAGATGTCAGTCCTGTTCCAAGAAGGTACCTGAATCCAATCTAGAGTTCGTAGGGGACATCTTAATACTATTTATGAATCCACATGATGGGAAATTAAATATAGACAATGCATTGACTACATGAATATGACATTGGCACCCACCCATCTAGATTTGGGTATGATATTGACCTGGGGGTTCCTAAGATTGAGGATCCATCAAATGCACACAAATCAATGAGTTCTGAAATATAGAAATAGGAGATATGAAACTTCAAGCTTAAAAAACTAGGAAGTGCATCTTAGACCTAGGTCTATATAGATTTGTGCACGAGGCAGGGGCAGTAGAGCATGACACACATCAAAATTGACCCATTTATGGGATTCGTTGGGTTTGTTAATCATGAGGAGCTAGGAATGAATTTTGGAACCAAATGGAAAGAAGAGAAATTATAGCAAGACCATGAAGCAAGATTCCTATGTGCTATATAGTCGGTCTCTAACACCCAAAAAATGTGGTAGCGTTGGTGTTTGTGGGTTTAGATGTATTTCTTTCAAGAAATTTAGGATATAATGATTGTAATTTGTGTATAAGGGGACAATCCTACCTCTATGTGATAGAGACATAGAGATAATGTGCTCATAGGAGCCTTAGTATGTCTATGGCATTAATCATTGGCTGGAAACCATGGTTTGAACTTGTGTGTTGCATTAAAGATTATAGGAGGAGCTAATAAATAAAGAGATTGTGTTTACGATGCCACAAGTTGTGTATTCATGTTCATTTCTGATCTACTAGAATTAGGTGTTAAATCTCTCTTGATTCCTCCAATTATAATGTTGTGGGGCATAATGTATTTCTTAGTTGCTAATAACACTTTTTCAGATCTTAAGAAGTATTATTGGATTTACCTGTAGGCTAGAACAGGGTGTGTAAATCTATAAATTTGTAGACCGGAGGTGTCTTCATCAATTTTGCATATTTGTGCCTATAATAGCCAGAGGATCTACACCCATTTGTATTTAGTTCTAGATTTGTGTAGTGTATAGTTAGAAAAACTACATTAGTTTTGATATTGGAGCAACCCCAAAAACATCCCAGAGGGGAATCCATTTGAACTGGGAAAGGATAAGCATGAGGAATGTTGGACTTAGAATGATTTGAATGAATCACTATGAAGACGAATGGTAATTGAAGCCCAATTCCAACAAGATGAGTCAGAAGATGAATAGGAGAATGTGAGAATCCCTGTTGGAGGTGTTGATCCCACAAAAAGTTAGCATCCTTGGGCTCATGTAATTAGTATCAAAATATTATCTTTTGATCTGAATTTCTTGTTGTTTAGTTAATTTTCTTAGTAGGAGTAATAAATAAGTTGCCACTACTACAAAACTTTTGTGGATCCATGCATTGCCACAGAATTCACATGTTGTTATATAATTGACGCACTGCTACAAAATTGCTAAAGACAAATGCATGGGAATTATTTGGGACAACCAAAGGGAGATTCACCATGAACTACCCATGGGAATTCATTGAGACAACTCAGGAGGAGGTGAAGTGACACTAAGATTGTTGGAATACCACGTGCAATTAACAGTTTGAGGGTCAGTTGTAAATATAATGAATTAACTGAAGAGAGTTTAGTTCCAACAATTTTCAATGGGAGAAGAGAAGGTTCATATCCAATTCTGAAACAGAAAAGAAGGTTTAGCTCCAGCTATACAATAGAAGAAGGGGTTCAGCTCCACTGAATTAAAATAATAAGAAGAGAATGAATACTAGCTCATGTCTAAGGAAGTCTAAGACTAATTGGAAGTTTGATCATGCTAGTCTAAAACAATATGAATTGTGGAGAGACTACAACCTCGAGATTGCAATTCACAAGCCCAAATCAACATATTATTCAATAAGGGGTTAGGTTGTCCTTTTGTTTTATGTTATTTCAATTATTAATTATATCATATTTAGTTTGGTAGCACATGTATATTATGTCTTCTTAAGTACACTACTTTTGTGGTCATCGCACTCTGTGAGTGCCAATCTAGTTTTGTCATTGTATTAGGCAATTATAGAACCATATCATGCATCAAGTGGTATTAGAGCAAGCTTTAACTCAAGTTCAAATTTTTCATATTATTAGAACTAATTCTCTCTTGAAAGTTGGTTTCCACAAAATCAATTCTTGTGCAACTATGGTGGCAAGGAAACAGGTAGAGGGTTGTTTCAACTTGAATTTACTGGAAGAAGAGTGGTGGGAGGTAGTATAGAAAGAAAATGAGTTCCTAACATATATAAAGATTATGACCTCTTTATCTTTAGGGACTCCACTAACCCTTTCCATCCCAAGGTTGCATCTGGTTGTTATGTTAAAGTGAAGTTTAATCATCTCATCTTTAGGAGGGATCCAAGTCACTTGAGGATTTGTAGTATCCTTTCTTTGTTCTCCTTTAATGTGACAATTTTTAATAATTTTTACATTAATAGGTCATTAGCTTATGAAACTAAGAGACTGTGTAAATGTTTCTGATCAAAATGCCTTCATGCATTGTGGTTATCCAGTAGAAAGTTAAAGGTAGCATATAAGATTTTTATTTAGGATAGATAACAACTTCATATGTTATGAACAACCATTTTTTGTCAAATGAGATAATATTATATGTTATTGCAAAAACTTCTTTATGATGGAAACTTTCAACTGTAACCCTATACCCTTATTTTTCATATGAAGCTAGCATAGTATTAACTGAATCCTATCCCTTGTTATGTTGCATGTATATATATTCAAGTATGTATACGTAGATACTATTTATATGGAAAGATGTAGAATTAGTATATAATAGGGCATAGGCAATGTATAAGAGGCAGTGTATAAGAGGGCATTTCTTGGATTTTGATGGATTGGGACAATGGTGGATCATGTCTCTATGCTTTTCCATTTAAGTTGTTTGTTTGTCCCGTTGTTCCCATGCGTTCATTATTCCAAAGTTATAAAGGATATGAAAATTGTATCTTGGTTGTTATTATAACTGTCATCTTATTTTCTGAGTTTTCTATTTTCACATAAGACCTTCAGTAAATGGAAACACATCTCAATACAATATGTAAGGATCAAACTTTCATGCTTTGTAAAAATGTTCCAATTATTTATTCTTTATATTTCTTGAATTTTAATGGGTTGGGTCATAATGGTGGACCATGTTTCGATGCTTTGATGTTTTTCTGTTTGGCCAGTTGTGGTAGAATACTAAAACTACAAGTTGTTATATGGTTTCTAGATAGTTAGCTTAGGATTGAATTTTTTCAATCAAATTACTTAAGATGGTAGTTAGCTTGTTCAACATAAAATGGATTCATATGGTATTGATATATATATGGAGAGGTTATTTACCTATTCCTTGAGACAAATAATTCTATCACAATGTTAGGGGACATTGGTGTGGAAAAAAACATTAATCAAGAGCCACCTAGCAACATTTAAGCATTACTTTAGATGAAGAGTTTCATCTTTCTTATGTTTTTCACTATGATACGTAGGTGAGGAAATATATATATTATTAATGTGATTTCGTAAACATATATTTGGAAGTGAAGGATGTTTCATTGGGGTTCTTGTTTAATTAGAACTCAAAGTTGACTTCTTGAAATCTAGGTAAGTTCTATACAATTATCATCTCACTTTAAGTATAAGATTCTTATTGATACATGCATTTCTTACAACCTTCGTCTCACATCTTCTCTTCTATGTTATTGATATTTATACGCTAAATGTGCCAATACCTAAATGGGTAGTATTTGTACTCTCCTTAGGGTACGTATAGGTCAGTTAATGGGGTTTTACCATTCACCCTCTCCATTGTGATCATGACAAAGTCCTAGGTCATGGTGATTGTAATATAGAGTTCTCAAAGTGGTTGGTGTGAACCTCATAAGCCATGATGAGAACATGGGTGCGTAATAATCACATAATTATGTTCAAGCTCTGAGTCTCACCAACTCCAAGTCAAAATCAATTTTTAGTTTTCAAACTACATCTTGTCAAATATAAATGAGACAATTTGTTAGTAAATGGTTTTATGAAAATTTTGAGAAACAATAGGATAAATTGGTAAACATTTATAGAAGAAAATTGTGATGCGAAGAAAGAACAAATTCATTCCTTGGGCTTTTGGTTAATGCATCTTTGCTTTGTAAAGAAGGTTGTTAATATTGAAAGAATGTTTCTGGAACCTGGAAAGATCAACAATATTTTTTTTCTTGTTTTAAATTTATTAGTTTGAAATCATGTGGATTTCTCCCTTTATCATCCTCTTCAAGGTACACTTTAAAATAACAACACTTTTTAGTAACAACAACTTGATGATGTTTAGGAGAACTGGTATGAACAAAATGGTAATAAGGGTGGAAATTTTCTTGCGTAAATCTTGAGATTTTGTTTCTGATTTTTGCCTGACGTTTTCCTTATGCAATTAAATTAGATTTCTTAATTTTCATTCCTTTTTCTCATTATGTCATCATTGTCATCTATTTCAATTTTATAGATATTTTTTATGCACATTTTCCTCTTACAGTGTTGTTTTGTGTATGCATATATACATGATTCCTTAGAGTACCCAGAAAGGGGATCTTCATCTTTACCGGGCATTGAATTTTCCTCTTGAGTGGAGAATGGAGAAGGTGCTTCATAAGAAGTTGCTTGTAGAAACTTTCTTGATCTACTATAATGAAAATTATTGGCTTTTTGGATTAGATGTTAGTCGATTTGGTGCAATTAAAAATGGAGAGCCAGAAATCTAGTATGCTAATTCACCACTTGGCCCTTAAAACATGTAACTTAGTTTGCATGATTATGCCTAAGATTTTTCTTGAAGGTTGAATACTAAGCTCCTAAGGTGTTCTTTTCTATGGTGGCATTTTATTTTATTTCTTTATACAGGTCATCTAGCCACATGGTGGCCACTATCCCCCAACTAAAGGAAACTTGTTAGAGTTTCTAGTAGGGATTCCTACGGTTTTTAATGTTATGATTCTTTCACCTCATGGTCATTTTGGGAAAGAAAATGTTTTAGGAATTCCAGAAAAGACATTGGTGGACAGGTAAACAATTTTTTTATAATTGCAATGTTCATTCCATGATATCCTCTCTTTATTGTTTGATTGTATTCTGAATGTTTCTTTTGATTTTGTTTTTTCTTTTAACTATGAAACTGAAAATACTTGGTATCATGTCCATTTAAACAACAACCAAAGCTTGAATATGAAATTAGTATTACACTTAATTAATTGAAATCCTTTTAGCTGTTTTGTGTTAAAATATTTTTATGACAATTAGAAAAGTTTAATTTCATGTTGTTATTTGAGCACAGGTTGTTTATATACTTGGTCAAGTTCATGATTAGAGAATGAAATGTTGTTTCGAATAAAACGACAAGGATTAGACATCACACCTCAAATTATTTGTTTTCACAAGTTATCTACAACCTGATATTTTTAGCTTGTAACTTAGTTGACATGATTGTGCCTAAGCTTTCCGTGAAGGTTGAGTACTAAGTTACTAAGGTGTTCTTGTCTATGGTGACATTTTATTTTCTATGTTTATACAAGTCCTCTGGCCGCATAGTGACCATTAAGCCCAACTAAAGAAAACTTGTTCGAGTTTCTTGCTTTTATGGGGGAAAATGGCTTTGACATTGCTGATGTTGAGTTATATGTCATTTAAATAATTTATAGTCTACTTTAGTTTATATTCTAGTGTTCATCGTATTCATGTCTTATACTCTACATTGTATCTTATTTTTTTTTAAGAAAAGGAGCTCAATATTGACGGTGAGAAGCGGGAATTGAAGAAAGAGGAGAACAATAACATTGGAGTGACAAATGCAAAAAGAGAGAGAAGAGAATCGGTCTAGTGATACCCTTAGAGCCAATATCCCTCATAAGACATGCACATATATATTGATGGTCAAGTCTTCAGAGTTGGTGAATTCACCTGTGATGCCTTGGCAACACAATGATAATGTTTTGAAGTGATGAAACAATATTTCATGTGTAAATTGTAGTCCAACCAATATTAAGTTGGAAACTCATATTGTAATACTTGACATTTCATATAATATAATTTTTGTGGTTGAAATTATTTATAGTTGCACTTGATATTGTTTAGTATTGTAATTAACATATGTAACTTTGTATGACATCTTTTCACTTTTTTCAGCCTCCTTAGGTGACTGTAATAATTTGACTTCTAATGCAACAAATGAGCCCTAATATTCTCATGTATGTGAATAAGAATACCCCAAAACAAACCCAAAATTAATCCGATCCTTTTATCTTCTTGACAATGATTCTCTTGATGATCATCTGGTGATTTGGCCCTTGAGTGTCCTTCTTCAAGCTTCCTTTCCTTGTCTTGTCACATTAGCTTTGATTCTCTCAGGGAAACTAGATTAGGTGATTTCTCTTACTTTGATAACTTCTTGTGATGTATTTTTACTTTATTAACTTCTTCTTTTACTTGATTATATTTAGTGCTCTTTTCATGAAACAACTACCAAACCATAAAGAACAAAATAACAAGAGAAAACAAGATATAAGTATCAATTGCCTATGGATTTTATGTTTCATAGTGTAAATATATTTCATATCTTTAGCCACATGCAAGGTGGCATGTCAATCAATACAATCCTCACATGGTTTCACTAGAAGCATGACTACACCTAACAATGCATATTTCCATCTCAGTTAGATAGAGGTCGTGTGGGATTGAATTAGTAAATTTTAGAATTCAATATGTAGTGTGTGGTTTTCAGAATAAATAAATTTCAGTGTGCAATAGATCAGTAGTTGTTTGAGTTTGGATTCCAGTTGCAATATGTAGTTTGGTTTACTTACAGTGAAATAAGTTGCAGGAGATGGGAAGAAGAACATTTGTTGATTATTGACTCCACTAGCCTAATTGATTATGCACTGTTGTACTTACTTTTACTTGAAGCAGCTGAGAGTTTGGTTTTAGTTGGCATCTTACATATTTCAGAGTGCAGAACAGGTTTCAGGCCACCTATTGTAGGTTTGAGAATGCAGATGATTGATTTTCTTATGGCATGACCCCATGCCCAACAGAATCAAGGGAGTTGGTCTACTAGTTCTCTGCATCCCACGGGTTGAAGAAGTCCCCAGTTGGAGCCTGTTGTTGTGACTTTTTTTGAGACCCTTAAAAGTTACAATTTTTTTTTCATAAATTGCTTGTTTATTCCCTCGCCAAATCATCCAGCATATACAGATTTGATGAAGCAGATAGTTCCTATGTATGTTTTTGTGCCATTTTTAGTTTTGAAATTAAATAAATTTAATTTTATAAAATTATATATTTTATAAAATTATTTATTTAATTTATTAAAACTTTTTATTTAAAAATAAATATCGGGCCAAACCAAATTTCGAAATCCATGTTATATACGTTATCAAACAAAAACAGCTCACAAGTCAAATAAAAAAGTCAAATCAAACCAATGTCCCCACCCTGCATTTCACACATTAAAGGGAAGACTTTTACATTCGTATTTTTTTTAAATGAGCTTACAGGTGAAAGATTGAAGGAAGAGGAGGCTAGGTCAACAATCAAAATATATCCTCATGTAGGTAAAAATGAATATACATGTTTCAGAAGTGCATTTAAAAAACAAATCATTCGAGTGTTATAAAGAGATTTCCTCCCTGTGAAATAATTTTACAGAGGTGAAAATGAAATTTTACAGAGCAGACAAATGAATGTTTTTTTGCTATGGTATAAGGATGAAAATAATTATAAAGAGGAAAAATGTAGGTGAAGAGAAAATTTGGGTAATTTCTTATCCAAAATTTTTACAGAAGTAAAAAAAGGGGGAGATGAGAAGATATCTTCATTATTTCCCAAACATGGGTTGGAGACATGGTTTTCAAAACCATGAGAAGAAAAGCAATAGATGGTTTCCAAAGAAAAATGAGAACTATTTAAGAAGTTTTATTTATTCACAAGTGCACCAAAAGTGGCCAAAACTAAATATGAAAACAATGGATGGTTTTGGATAAATGTTTGTAAATTTCATTTATGAAATTCATAAATAAATAAATGTGGCAATGGAGAAGTAAAACAAGACATGGATTTCAAACAATGAATGGTTTTACGGGATAAAATCATCTGAGAAAATATTTTGAGTTTTCATTTATGGAATTCATTGAAATATGGAAATATGATTTTATAAATTTTAGGAAATATTTTTATCAAAATATCTTATTCCCAAAAATTTAAGATTTATATTTTTGAAAATTAAAGAGTGACAAAAAAATCAATGATTTCCAAATCATTTTCAAATTTCTCGACAATGGTTAAGCACCTGAAGGATAATTAAGATAATTGAATTATCAAAGGATTTTATCAAATGACAGGGGATTAATCAATTCTATAAAAAGGGATAAATCAACTAGATTATGAGCATATTAACTGATTTTTAGGGAGCATCTTCAAAATCCTCCAGATTCTGAGGCAAAAGATCAACAAGCAGAAGATCAAGGCAAATTTGTGACAAAAAATGGCAACCAATTTCCATAATAAAGGAAATCAATCAGCAATCAGTGAGCCAATTCCCAGATTTGGAGGCATAAGATTTTCAATCAACTCTATATTTCCTGCAGTTTTTCGGAGATTCTTTTTATTTTAGTATATTGTTCATATTTTTATTCCAAAAAGCTAGACACAGTTAGCTGGATGTAATGTTCTATATATTGTTTCAATTTCAATGTAAAGGGGTTGGATTTGGATGCCAAAGCCCTGTCATTTTTGTAAAGATTTTTATTACAAGAATTTTAATTAAAGTATTATGGCTTTAGTTTTATGACAAAAATTGTTTCTCTTCTATGTCTTTCCCTATTATTTCATAATTTGTTTATTCGTATGTTCAAGGTAACATAGGAGTTAGGGAAAGGCTAGGTTTGAGTATCAACCTCCCTGACGTCCCACTGCAAAGTTATCATCTACACTAAGATTAGCTAATTGAAGAGTCTGTTTAAATTAGCTCCTATGCATCATTTAATTTTTTCCTATTGTCATGTCTTGAATGTATATCTGTTTGGTTGTAGAACTCTTCTACATGCATCTACTATATTTGGTTGATTAGGTAATTCAATATGAATACTTAATTATCTCATTTCTCTTCTATTCCTCCATCAAACACTTTAAACTATGTTATTCTGTCGGAAATCAACATTGGCACTTTGATCAAGTTTTTGCAAGAAAGGAGTTTATTTCTGAGTAAAGATTGGATAATCATCACCAACTACAACAAATCATAGATCTGATCGTTGTGCTTCAAAGGTTATTGTCCAGTGATAGTGAACAATGTTAAGAAAAAATCCTCATAACACTTGAGGGAGCCCCCTCTAGTTCAAGGGCCACCCAAGAACTGCCTTCGAGAAACATATACAACAAGAAGGAACGTTGGGCTTTCTAGGATGCAATTGATTGGTCAGGTCTTAATCAGATAGAGGTTGATTTCATAATTTAGGATGCTTCGAAGTTGGTAAGATCCAGTTAATGGCTATCTACCCAATCTATATTGAATACTAATCCTAGTATACTAGATTCAACATCTCCACGTTACATTGGTGGCGGTGACAAATCTGGTCATCATGCCTATTAGTTTCGGGAGAATATCGATATAGTATGAATGGGGTTCTTGACCTAGATGGGGTGACATCCTAGGGGTCTAATGGATAATTGGGCCCTCACTTTTTTTTTTCTATTAACCATTCCTTGATTATACATTTGGAATCATCTGTGCAGCTATCTTAGAGCATTCCAAAATATATAGGTGTCATATTCACATAGGCAGAGATAAACATACACTTTTGGTGATTGGCAGGTATTCTAGTCTCGATAAAACATGGTTAGTCAATCATTTTCTGATTGACCATATATCTGATGTGGAGGAGATTATAGATATCATGATAACAACTGAGAATGAGCTAGCTAAAAGTGACAGTTTCTCTAAAACAATGAATGAGATCCAAGTACAAATGGATATTTCTCCACCGACGGTGGAACGTCTTGACTCATGCAAAGCATCGAATGGAAAGGCTAATCAAAAAAATAAATCTAGATGTAGGAAAAAACAATCGATTAAACTAAAAGAGGAGATCCAAAAACTTATCTTAGGAGTTGATGTGTATTTGGAAAGCATAGTAAAAATGAAACATCATGTTCTTGTAGGCCAATGGGAATTTATTAAATTGAATGGAGCACAAATGAAAGAATGGATAGTGAAAATATGGACCTCAATTCTCAGTAATAGACAAAAAGTAAGTGTATTGGTTAATGGTTGGTTCATATTCCACTTCTTAAGTGAGGAAGATTCCACAAAGATAGCCTTTATGCCAGGAGTGAGAGGACATGGTTTTTTAAGTCTTTAGAACTGGTCTGTATGTTTTGATCCCATTATGGAAGTTCTTAAAAGGAAAATTATATGGAAAAAACTACCTAGCCTCCCATTGGATCTTTGGTCGAAGAAAACGATCATGGAGATCACCAATAAGATCGGGAAATTCTATTATGTTGATGAAGGATGCACGGGACTTCTGGAAAAAAGGGTGGCATGGTTTCTAGTCGAAGTGGATCTTTCAAGAGGTTTTTCGGCTACCCTTCAGATTTACTGGGGTCCTTTCTCCATTAGACAACATGATGACTACTAGGGCATTCCATTTAGGTGTCTTGGATGTCATGAAACTAGACACATGATAGCATAATGTCCTTCTCGTATCAAGGGAGGGCAACATTGGAAGGACAAGCATGTTGTTCTTGCAAATTGATATCCTCCAGGTCACAAGAGATTAGATAGGAGTTTGAGGCAACACTTTAACTCTTAGATGTCAGCCATGGAGGATCCCTCTCTAGATATGCTTAGTCAATAGTCAAGCCCGCAGGTGGATACAAAATAGATAAGATACTTTCCATATAGAAAGAAAGGCACAAAGGATATTATGAGCTCTAACTCGTGTCGATCTCCTTCCTCCTCCTCAAAGCAATCTAAAGGAAAGCAGATTATAGATCGACAAACTCCTATATCCTCTTTACTTTCACCCATCCATTATAGGCCTTTACCAAATGGAGATCCCTCTCCCCTATTGGTGGATGTAGATTTAGAGGGCCTCACCAATAATGAGTCATTGGAACTTGAACCATTGAATACCAAGAAAAAATTCTTTCATGAAATGAGTTCATTGTTATTCCAAAACAAAGAAACAATCGCACTAAAAGAAAGAAGAAGAAAATCAAATATAAAAAGCCTCATTATGCGCGAGCATTGATTTAGAGTTAAATTCTCACTTCTCGGAGTCATTAGATGAGACGTTGTATCCACCCTTTGATCCAAGTTCCTCTAATGGGGTTCATGGATCACAGGAGGGTTCTGAAATGCGAGACCTTAGAGCAAAGCTTCCTGATGATATTGTTTATCAATGAAGATCATGTCCTTTAATTTTATGGGTTTGAGATCGTCCCAAAGCAAACAATCCCTCATAAAAACCATACAATCCAAAGACCTGTTGGAAATAATACTGAGAGGGGGGGTGAATCAGTATTAGCAAGTCAATAATTTTTTATTTCCATAATCAGATTTATATACGCTACTTCAGTTAGTGGAACACGCGTGTATACACAACTGTGATTAAAGCAACTAGCGTATATACTACAAACTTAAGATTCAGTTAATTCATCATATGTTGATCTTTAATCAGTGCATCAGAACCATATAAATAGTAACCAAGTGCAGTGAAACAAAATAGACAATCACACACATGAACACAAGATATAAGGTGGAAACCCAATGTGGGTGAAAACCACCTACTGCAATCGTCTCTATCTTCTTTTTAATAATAAGAAACTTCTTTTTACAATTTTTGTACTGGTGCAGACTTATACCAGTACGCAGGCTTCTACCTGTAGAAGGCTACAACCTTCTCTCGTTCTCCAGCTTCTCCTAGAAGGGAGCTACAACCCCCTTAGCTCTTGTACTAGCTGATATGTTTACCAGTACGTAAGTGCCGGCCTACAAAAGGCTACAACCTTCTCTTTTCTTCTAGGGACCACGTTTCATAAATTTTCAGACTGGATCCATCATTCAATCATCAAATATATCTGCATCAACCAATCTCCTTTTCACAACTGAACCAATCAACCACTTTGACTACCCTTCAATCTGATCTTTCAGAATGTTGTAACCAGAATACAGTAACCAAAACCCAAGCCAGAACCCAGAATACTGCAACAGCAAACAGAAGCAGCTAAAACATATTTTACAAGGTATACGCTACTTCCCTATGTTGAACCTACGTGCATACACACTTTTCTCAAGGCTAACCTGCGTACAGATCTGCAAATCAAATTTAAGATGTATACGTTGTTTTGATATGCGTAACCAGCGTGTATATGCGCCTTTAATAAAGTGAACTTGCGTACAAATCTGCAAATCAAATTTAAGATGTATATGCTGTTTTGATATGCAGAACCAGCGTGTATACATGCCTTTTCTAAAGTGAACCTGCGTACAGATCTGTAAATGATGATTTAAAACATTACAATAATTCCATACTTCAGTTATACCTAGATCATCATATTTATAGACTACAACATGCACCAGTTATTCAAATAAATGATCAAACCACATAAAGATACTTCACTTCAAGCCTTAAGGTCTTGACCCATCATTAGATCTTATCCTTCATCAAGCGCTAAGGTTCATCCTTGGTTTAGATCCAGCTATGCACCATAACCCAATAACCTATACACTAGATCTTTCTCATCATCAGATATTCAATGCTTGAGTATACTTGGCCTAATGATCTTCTTCTCCTTATATAGTGTTAGCCTTTCTCAATACCATGGTCCAAAACCACTTAAGACCAATACCTTGGACCAAATACCTGGGATCAATACTTCAGACCAGATACTTAGGAACAATACCATGGATCAAAATACCATGGACCCAATACCACAGACCAAAACTTAGATTTCCAACATGTATGTGCCTTTCCTTCTGTTAAACTGCGTGTGTACGTTATACGCACCTTTTGGTCTATTAACCCGCATGTATATGCTACTTTGTCAAGGTGAACCTGCGTATACTTCTCTTTCCTCATTTTGTGAAGTCTGATCTGTAACTCTGAGCTGTTAACCTGCTAAACTATGATCTGTCATCTGAGTGAGTTGCCATCAAGGACAACACCTGTGTCAAATCTGAGTCATAATGCCAACAATCTCCCCCTTTGGACTTGATGGCAACCCCAAATCACTCTCCCCCTTTG
The DNA here is from genome assembly GCA_031772625.1 of Pinus tabuliformis. Taxonomy (NCBI): domain Eukaryota; kingdom Viridiplantae; phylum Streptophyta; class Pinopsida; order Pinales; family Pinaceae; genus Pinus; species Pinus tabuliformis. The sequence continues at coordinate 936,568,879 of CM062810.1, read as the reverse complement.
TCATCAAGGGCAAAGGGTCATGCTCCCCCTGAGTACATGCTGAATTCTTTGATATGCTGAAGTGTGTTGATTGAGCTCCTATGATCGAGTCCATGCTCCCCCTGAGCATAAGCAAGGTCTGCAAAAAGATAACATGACTCTATACACACATCACCAATGACCTTCCTATCACCAAAGACTCATACATACATCCATCTCCCAACCAAGTGGGGATATACCAAGTTTGACTCATCCACCCAACCAAGTGGGGATATACTAATTGTTTATACAAGTCAAAACAAGAAAACATTACATCATCCATCCCATGCATAGTGGGGTAACAACTTAGGTCGTTTCATGACCTTTACATTAAAATATATACATGACATATATGTAACAGAGACAAAATATCTTTAAGCAGGACCATGATAGTCATCAGCAGCATCTGTCAACCAGCAACCATGTTCTCCCCCTGAACTTGTTCCACCTGAAAAAACAACTGTGTGAATCAGTACCAAGATCTTCTAAGATAATGCCAACAATGCATTATTAGAAGCATATGCTCCCCCTGAACTGAACCATATCAGACCCCTTTCTTCCTGAGTCTAGCCCACTGCTTTTCTTCAAACCAACATATACGTGACTGTATCCACAGAAACCAGCGTATGTACGCGATTACGCTTCATGAAACTCGCGTATAACCTCCTTTCTCTAACACAGATAGGATTTAACAGCAGGATGATGCATCAACTACTCCCAACTTCTGTCTGAGATATTCAAATGTCTCTCTAGGCAGTGGTTTGGTGAATATATCAGCAACCTATTCTTTGGAGGGAACATACTCCAATTTGACCTTTTGTTCAAGCACTTGTTCACGTAGAAAATGATATTTGATGGGTATGTGCTTGGTCTTGGAATGCATGACTGGATTCTTTGAAATACTGATGGCACTTGTATTATCACAAAGAATGGAGATGGGTGGAGTACATGTGATCTGAATGTCTTGCAATGTTTGCATCATCCAAAGGAGTTGTGTGCAGCAAGATGCAGCAGCCACATATTCTGCTTCAGCTGTAGATAATGCAATTGAGCTTTGTTTCTTGCTGAACCAAGACACTAATTTGGAACCCATATAGAATGCACCACCACTAGTGCTTTTTCTGTCATCAACGCTTCCTGCCCAATCTACATCTGTATGTGCATGAAGTGTAAGATCTGTATCTCTAGAAACCCATAAACCAAAATTCTGTGTTCCTTGAAGATATTTGAATATCCTTTTGACTGCCTGAAGGTGTGATTCCTTTGGATTTGCTTGGAATCTTCCAACTATTCCCACTACATGCATGATGTCTGGTCGGGTACCTGTTAGATAAAGCAAGCTGCCAATCATGGATCTGTAAGTTGGTTGATGCACCGCTGCTGATTCATCATTTGAGCTGAGACTGCATCCTGTTACCATTGGAGTACATATTGGTTTAGAATCTTCCATGCCGTACTTTTTCAGGATCTATTTGAGATATTTGGTTTGTGACAGAAAAATACCATCTTTGTTTTGTTGAACTTGTAGACCAAGAAAATATGTAAGCTCACCAAGCAGGGACATTTCAAATTCTTGTTGCATTACCGAAGCAAAATTTCGACTCATGGCTTCTTCATTGCTACCAAAAATGATATCATCAACATACACAACAAGTATTAACAATTTATTATTGTCAATCTTTGTGTATAAATTGCTATCAGCTGATCCCTTTGAAAAACCTTATTGATGGAGATATTTGTCAAGACGGTAATACTAGGCCCTGGAGGTTGTTTTAGACCATAGAGAGCCTTTCTGAGTCTGCATACAAGTTTTGCATCATTTCCAAGAATGAATCTGTCTGGTTTCTCAATATAGACTTCTTCTTCTAAGTCTCCATTAAGAAAGGCAGATTTTACATCCATTTGGTATACTTTGAATTTCTGAAAACTAGAAAGAGCAAGGAACATTCTGATGTTTTCAAGTCTTGCAATAGGTGCAAAAGTTTCTTCAAAGCCTATACCTTCTTGTTGAACATATCCTTTACAAACAAGTTTGGCCTTGTTTCTAATAACTTCTCCATTTTCGTTCAGCTTGTTTTTGAATATCCATTTAGTTCCTATGATATTCTTATCATGAGGTCTAGGAACTAATTCCCAAGTATTGTTCTTTTCAATTTGCTCAAGTTCTTCATTCATCGCCTTGACCCAACATTCATCTCTGCATGCTTCATTTACATTTTGAGGTTCAGTGGAAGATAGTAATGCTAGATAGCTTGAAGCTTCTACAATGGTTCTTCTAGTCTGCACACCTGCCCCTTTTTCTCCCAAGATTTGAGCTTCTGGATGATTTTTTTGAACATACCTGGATGGAGTCTTTTCTTCTACCGTTATCTCTTCTTCTAGTGCTTCATTGGTTTCTTCTTCAGAATTAGTCTAATTTGATGTGGGAGGATAATCCTCATCTTCTTCATAATCTTCGGTTTTTATTTGTTTTGGATTTTTGCATGCTTCATCAACCACAACATCAATACTTTCAATGATTTTCCCAAGTCTTTTATTATAACATTTATATCCTTTACTTTGGGAAGAGTAACCAAGGAGAATACCTTCATCTGCTCTGGGTTCAAACTTACCAAGTTTTTCATCAGTTCTTTTGATGTAACATTTGCTTCCAAAAACTTTGAAGTATTTTACAGTAGGAGTCTTACCATACTAGAGTTCATGTGGAGTTTGAGTGTTGTTTACCCGAACATTTGCTTTGTTGAGAATAGTGATGGTAGCGAATGCAGCTTCACCCCAGAAGGTTGCAGGAGTTCCAAACTCATCTAGCATAGCACAAGCCATTTGTTGAACAGTTCTGTTCATCCTTTCTACCACTCCATTTTGCTGAGGAGTCCTTGCGGTGGATAATTGCCTTTTTATTCCATGTTCTTCACAAAATTCGAAGAATTCATCCGAGGTAAATTCCCCTCCTCGATCAAATCTGAGGCATTTGATTTTGCGATCTGATTCATTTTCAACCAAAGCTTTGAAGGATTTGAATTTTTCAAATGCTTCATCTTTATGCTTTAGAAGTCCTATCCAACACATTCTGGAAAAATCATTAATGAACAATATAAAGTATTCTTCTCCACGAGGTGACTTTTTCCTTGATGTTCCACATAAATTAGTATGAACAAGTTCAAGAGGCTTACTAGCTAATCCTTCCTTTTCAAGGAAATGTGCTCTGGTTTGCTTACTAAATTGACATGATTTTCATGTTGTATTTTCTGGAATGCTGATATCAGGAAGATCACAAATAGCCTGGAATTTGCATGCTTTTCTTATTTGAGAGAAGCTTAGATGCCCCAATCTTCTATGCCATATCCAGTGTTCATCATTTTTGCTTAGATAGCACTGTTTTTGTCCTCCCTTGAGTATGTATAGGTTGTTTGGAGTTATTGTCCCTTTAATCACAGTTTCTCCTATATCAAGCTCACGAACAACACATCCATTTGATCGAAATACTACTTAATTTCCTTGATCACACATTTGACTCACACTCAACAAATTGTGCTTTAAGCCATCAACATACATAACATTCCCAGCTTTAACTTTTTCTTTCAAGAAAACAGAGCCTTTACCTTTTATGACAGCGGGAGTGTCGTTTCCAAATGAGACACTCTTTTCCTTTTCTAAGGCATTATATGAGTGTAGTTTTTCTTTGTCACCTGTCATGTGTTTTGAGCATCCACTGTTGATGTACCACTGGTTTTCTTGTCCTTCTACATACAGGGCTATACCACATCTTTCTGTTTGCGATTCTTTCTTTCTCCATATTTTGGGATTTAATGGAGTTTGCTCCTTTTGAGCTATTTGCTGAAATTTACTCCTGCATTTAGATTCTTCATGGCCAAAGTTGTTACAGATTGAGCATTCCATTTCATTTTCAAGAAGAGAAAAGCTATTATAGGAAATTTTCTTGATCCCTGTCACATTTCTTTGATTTCGTGCTTCTCTAGTCATGATAGTTTTGTAAGCAACACAATGAGCAGCTTTGTATCCAAAAGTATGACATGAGAAACATTGACCATTAAAGAAGTTCCTGTTATTATTGAATCTACTGACCTGTTGATTGTTATTCCTTGAAGCAAATTGAGTGTGGTTTACCTGAGGTTGATTGTGGCCTCTGTTCATTCTTGAAGTAAATTGAGCCTGATTCACCTGGTGATCTGCTTTATGCCTTTGCTGATGATTGTCGAACTATTCGCTACTCTTTGCTGCATCACGATAGCTTTTAGTGGAGGTTGACGGATTTTGTGATTGAGATGTTTCTTCAAAGTATCCAAGACCTGTCTTTATCAGAGGAGAGCGTTGTACTTTGATAATTTCATTTAAGGTATCTGATCCTTTAGCAAATCTAAGATTGAGATCTTTTGTTTTCTCAAGATCCTTTCTTAGACCCACAATTTCACATTCTAGCTTTTCATTGTGTTTTTCTCTTTTAGCAAGTTGGAATGTTAAGGTATCTATAATCATACTCTTTTCTTCTAAACAGATTTTGAGTTTAGAGATTTCTTCATAAAGGTCATCTTCATCTAAAGCATCTAAAAAATCATCATCTTCATAAGCCATCAGAAGTCTATAATCACTGTTATTTTCATCTTCATCACTATTTGATAAACCATCGCTATCTTCATGAGTATAGTAGTTCTTTTTACTTACATTTTTCTTTCTGTTCCATTTTGTAGTTTCCTTACCTTTATCAACCTTATCTTTATGAGGACATTTGGCAGCATAATGATTGACTCTCCCACAAGCAAAACATTTGAAGGGTATTTTTACCTCTGAATCTTCCGGAACCCAGTTGGAGGTTCTTGACAAAGTTTGCTTCTTCTTCTCCTTCTGAAATATGTCATGATTGATTAAGTTCTTCTTTTCCTGAAGCTTTGAATGTGGCTTCTCTCATATCTGATGGACCTCCTTTTCTCATCTCGAAAGTAGTTAAGATCCCGTGCAGCTGTGTCATAGTAATAGTCTAAAGATCCTGCTTTTCTTCTATGGCAGATACTTTTGATTCAAACTTAGCAGATAAGGATCTTAAAAAATTTCAACTAAACTAACTTCTTTTATCTCTTCACCCAAATTCTTCATGCAATTAACAATCTCATCTATACGTAAGAAGTAACTAGCTATACTTTCATCATTGTGCATTTTGAGAGTTTCATATTGAATTTTGAGAGTTTGTAGTTTTGCACGTTTTACCTGAGTGTCTCCTTCATAGCTTAGAACGATTTTGTCCCATATTTCTTTGGCGGATTTGAGTTGCATAACTTTGAAAAATTCTGATTGTGATAGACTTCCCAATAATGTATTGACAGCCTTAGCATTGGTTTCATATTGCTTTTTACCTGTCGTATCTGTAGGAATTGCTAATGGAAATGTATATCCTCCTTCCACGATTTCCTAGACATCTGTTCCAAGAGATTGAAGATAGGTTGTGGTTCTTACCTTCCAATAAATGAAGTTGCTTCCATCAAAGATTGGAGGTCTGATGGATCCCTCTCTTTCTTGATTACTCATGATGATGGATCTTCCTTCAAGCGATCAAGCTTCTTCTGAAGGACCTACTCTGATACCAATTGTTGGAAATAATACTGAGAGGGGGGTGAATCAATATTAGCAAGTCAATAATTTTTCATTTCCATAATCAGATTTATATACGCTACTTCAGTTAGTGGAACACACGTGTATACGCAATTGTGATTAAAGCAACTAGCGTATATACTGCAAACTTAAGATTTAGTTAATTCATCATATGTTGATCTTTAATCAGTGCATCAAAACCATATAAATAGTAACCAGGTGTAGTAAAACAGAACAGACAATCACACACATGAACACAAGATATAAGGTGGAAACCCAATGTGGGTGAAAACCACCTGCTGCAATCGTCTCTATCTTCTTTTTAATAATAAGAAACTTCTTTTTACAATTTTTGTACTGGTGCAGACTTATACCAGTACGCAGGCTTCTACCTGCAGAAGGCTACAACCTTCTCTCATTCTCCAACTTCTCTTGGAAGGGAGCTGTCTAGTCAATTTAACGTCTTAAATTGCTCTACATAAATTATCAATCCGGGTATCGTAAACTGATGAAGTGTGGTGCACCATATGTGCTTAGTTAACCTTTTTTCTTACTTCGTTGTTTTATAGTTTTTATCTTGTTTTGGGGTTTTGTTCTTGTTGATCTCCTAAAGTGTCTAATGCAAATGGAAATCCTATTCTAAGGTCTTAAGAATACTTTTAAAGGTCAAGTATGGATAGAGATTTCAAGACAAGGTTTATGTCCCTTATGGTAACTTCCAAAACTTAGCGCTTCAAAAGATCTCAAAACGTGTTATTGATCAAATCAGTACTTGAACAAAAGTGTAAATATGCAGCTACTTAAATCAAACAAAAGATGAAATATTGATCATGAAATCACTGTCTCTGCTGTTTATCTAAATACAGAAATAAAAGTTAAGCTATTGCACTCAAACAAATCAAAAACTGCAAACTAATAAAAGTAAAATCAATTTACTTCATTCATAGTCCGATAGCTCGCCAAGTAGTCTAAGCTATGGCTTTAGGAGATAACGTCAATGATATGAAGAATTTGATATCTAATTGCAGAAAAATAAAGCTAAAATCAAATCACATCATTCATAGTCCGATAGCTCGCCAAGTAGTCTAAGCTATGCCTTTAAGAGATAACGTCAATGATATGAGCCATTTGATATCTAATTGTAGAAAAGTAAAACTAAAATCAAATCACATCATTCATAGTCCAATAGCTCGCCAAGTAGTCTAAGCTATGGCTTTAGGAGATAACGTCAATGATATGAGCAGTTTGATATCTAATTGCAGAAAAGTAAAACTAAAATCAAATCACATCATTCATAGTCCGATAGCTCGCCAAGTAGTCTAAGCTATGGCTTTAGGAGATAACGTCAATGATATGAGCAATTTGATATCTAAACTAACTGAAAAAGCAAATGAATAAGACTAAAATCAAAGCATAACTAAAATTGAAAAGCTAAAACAAAGTCAGCAGAGAGGCAAATCTCATGTCACTATTTGATGCAAAAACATGTAAAGAAAAACTAATCTACAATCAACCAGTTGAACACACTTGCATAAATTAAAATTGCATGAATGGAAAATCTAATCTACCAAGCTTGAAAGCAATAAAATGACATAATGAAATCAAAGTAAAATTACAAAATAAAATCTACTCTACCTTACATTCTAATGTGCTCCATGACATCTACTTCACATCTCCTTCCAAGTTGAGAACATCAAAGCTTTATTCAAATTCTTCAAAATTACAAAGTACAACAAAGCTCTCCAAAGCTTTCAAAAGCCATCAAGGAAGAACTACAAACTCCAAGCTAAGCTCTAACAAGCTCACCAAACTCTAAGCTAACAAATGAAGGAGAGAGATCTCCTATTTATACAAAAAGATGAGAAGCCATCTCATTAATGAGAGTCCATGAATCTCTCCCTCTACCTCTAGAGTCCTAATCAAAATAGGAACTGATAAGACACATGTCTTCTTACAGTTTCAATACAATTAGGAGATGTGACACATATCCTCATGATCCCATGATTCTTTCCACTCAAATTTGAATTTGGCCTTAGAGTGCCACATAAGGGTCTTCTAGAAGCCTCCTTTTGACCTACACATGTCAACAATCTCAACCCACTTGTTAGGTATAGGCATATGCACATTATTTTCTAACCTTTAACCACAAATTCACTTAAAAAGGCTAAGAATTAATAAAGTTTGGAAAAACATAAATGTGGCCCAATGATAATGAAAGTGGGATGAATGTAGTGACATAGTAGTAAAATGGAGGTGAAATGGAGGTGATATAATGGACATAATAGTGAAAGTGTAATGGAAATGAATGACATTTTCAAGACCCAATAGGAGCTACAACCCCCTTAGCTCTTGTACTAGCTGATATGTTTACTAGTACGTACGTGCCAGCCTACAAAAGGATACAACCTTCTCTTTTCTTCCAGGGACCACGTTTCATAAATTTTCAGACTGGATCCATCATTCAATCATCAAATATATCTGCATCAACCAATCTCCTTTTCACAATTGAACTAATCAACCACTTTGACTACCCTTCAATCTGATGTTTCAGAATGTTGTAACCAGAACCCAAGCCAAAACCCAGAATACTACAACAGCAAACAGAAGCAGCTAAAACATATTTTACAAGGTATACACTACTTCCCTGTGTTGAACCTGCGTGCATACACACTTTTCTCAAGGCTAACCTGCGTACAGATCTACAAATCAAATTTAAGATGTATACGTTGTTTTGATATGCATAACCAGCGCGTATACGCGCCTTTTCTAAAGTGAACCTGCGTACAGATCTGCAAATCAAATTTAAGATGTATATGTTGTTTTGATATGCAAAACTAGCGTGTATACGCACCTTTTCTAAAGTGAACCTACGTATAGATCTGTAAATGATGATTTAAAACATTACGATAATTCCAAACTTCAATTATACCCAGATCATCATATTTACAGACTACAACATGTGCCAGTTATTCAGATAAATGATCAAACCACATAAAGATACTTCACTTCAAGCCTTAAGGTCTTGACCCATCATTAGATCTTATCCTTCATCAAGCGCTAGGGTTCATCCTTGGTTCAGATTCAGCTATGCACCATAACCCAATAACATGTACACTAGATCTTGCTCATCATCAGATATTCAAAGCTTCAGTATACTTGGCCTAATGATCTTCTTCTCCTTATATAGTGTTAGGCCTTTCTCAATACCATGGTCCAAAACCACTTAAGACCAATACCTTGGACCAAATACCTAGGATCAATACTTCGGACCAGATAGTTAGGAACAATACCATGGATCAAAATACCATGGACCCAATACCACCGACCAAAACTTAGATTTCCAACATGTACGCGCCTTTCCTTCTTTGAAACTGTGTGTGTACGTTATATGCACCTTTTGGTCTATTAACCTGCGTGTATACGCTACTTTGTCAAGGTGAACCTGCGTATACTTCTCTTTCCTCATTCTGTGAAGTCTGATCTGTAACTCTGAGCTGTTAACCTGCTGAACTGTGATGTGTCATCTAACTGAGTTGCCATCAAGCACAACACCTGTGTCAAATCTGAGTCATAATGCCAACAAGACCCATCTTTGGTCCTTCTTCATAAAACTATGGTAGAGAAGGAGAAGAACAAGGACTTATTGTTGAAAATATGTCCTACTTGGGAAGTTTGTGCAACCAGTGCTTCTGAAATCCCTAGAGGGTTGGTTGCTATATGGAATCCTAATTTGCACTCTTTCAAAGCCTTTAAATCCTGTGTTGGTATCATCTTGCTTGGTTATTGTAGGGGCACTTATATCTTATGCGCATTTTGAACATATACACTCCTTACAACAGTCAAAAAGAATTTTGGGAAAAACTTGATGCTAGTGGAATATTCAACATCCATTCTCTCATTGTAGCAGGGGATTTGGATTTAATAATGGACGTAGGGTAATGTTGGGGCCAGAGAAGTAAGATAAACCCTTTGGCCAATTGTTTCAAAGATTTTTTCAATCACAAATTGTTGATGGATATTGTACCAGGCCCCATCTGCCGAACTTGGATGAATGGGTGATCTGAGGTGGATGGGATCAGGAAAAGACTTGACAGATTCCTGATCCATGCCTCCTTGTAGGAAATACTGAAGAAGATTAAGTCTAGTTCTTTTTTCTCAGAAATATCTAACCATGACGTAATTATTATGGAATGGAGTGGAGAGTATGAGCTGCAAATTATGCCTTTTAAATTCAACCGTATGTGGCTAAAAGAACAAGAATTTGTGGATTTAGTTCAAAGTTCTTGGATACATGCTACAACGCAAAAATAATTTATAGTCTACTTTAGTTTATATTCTAGTGTTCATCATATTCATGTCTTATACTCTACATTGTATCTTATTTTGTTTTTAGAAAAGGAACTTAGTATTGACAGTGAGAAACGGGAATTGAAGAAAGAGGAGAACAATAACACTGGAGTGACAAATGCAAAAAGAGAGAGAAGAGAATCGGTCTAGTGATACCCTTAGAGCCAATATCCCTCATAAGACATGCAAATATATATATTGATGGTCAAGTCTTCGAAGTTGGTGAATTCACCTGTAATGCCTTGGCAACACAATGATAATGTTTTGAAGTGATGAAGCAATATTTCATGTGTAAATTGTAGTCCAACCACTATTAAGTTGGAAACGCATATTGTAATACTTGACATTTCATATAATATAATTTTTGTGGTTGAAAGTATTTATAGTTGCGCTTGATATTGTTTAGTATTGTAATTAACATATGTAACTTTGTATGACATTTTTTTCACTTTTTTTCAACCTACTTAGGTGACTGTAATAATTTGACTTCTAATGCAACAAATGAGCCCTAATATTCTCACGTGTGTGAATAAGAATACCCCAAAACAAACCCAAAATTAATCCGATCCTTTTATCTTCTTGACGATAATTCTCTTGATGATCATCTAGTGATTCAGCCCTTGAGTGTCCTTCTTCAAGCTTCCTTTCCTTGTCTTGTCACATTAGCTTTGATTCTCTCAGGGAAACTAGATTAGGTGATTTCTCTTACTTTGATAGCTTCTTGTGATGTATTTTTACTTTATTAACTTCTTCTTTTACTTGATTATATTTAGTGCTCTTTTCATGAAACGACTACCAAACCATAAAGAACAGAATAACAAGAGAACACAAGATATAAGTATTACCTATAAGTATCAATTGCCTATGGATTTTATGTTTCATAGTGTAAATATATTTCATATCTTTAGTTACATGCAAGGTGGCATGTCAATCAATACAATCCACACATGGTTTCACTGGAAGCATGACTACACCTAACAGTGCATATTTCCAGCTCAGTTAAATAGAGATCCTGTGGGATTGAATTAGTAATTTTTAGAATTCAATATGTAGTGTGTGGTTTTCAAAATAAATAAATTTCAGTGTGCAATAGATCAGTAGTTGTTTGAGTTTGGATTCCAGTTGTAGTATGTAGTTTGGTTTACTTACAGTGAAATAAGTTGCAGGGGATGGGAAGAAGAACATTTGTTGACTATTGACTCCACTAGCCTAATTGATTAAGCACTGTTGTACTTACTTTTACTTGAAGTAGCTGACAGTTTGATTTTAGTTGGAATCTTACATATTTCATAGTGCAAAACAGGTTTCAGGCCACCTATTGCAGGTTTGAGAATGAAGATGATTAATTTTCTTATGGAAGGACTCCATGCCCAATAGAATCAAGGGAGTTGGTCTACTAGTTCTCTGCATCCACAGGTTGAAGAAGTCCCCAGTTGGAGCCTGTTGTTGTAACTTTTTCTGAGACCCTTAAAAGTTACAATTTTTTTTTTTAAAAGTTGCTTGTTTATTCCCTAGCCAAATTATCTGGCATATACAAATTTGATGAAGAAAATAGTTCCTATGTATTGTTTTGTGCCATTTTTAGTTTTGAAATTAAATAAATTTAATTTTATAAAATTATATATTATATATATTTTATAAAATTATTTATTTAATTTATTAAAACTTTTTATTTAAAAATAAATATCGGGCCAAACCAAATTTCGAAATCCATGTTATATACGTTATCCAACAAAAACAACTCACAAGTCAAATAAAAAAGTCAAATCAAACCAATGTCCCCACCCTGCATTTCACACATTAAAGGGAAGACTTTTACATTCGTATTTTTTTTAAATGAGCATGAAAGATTGAAGGAAGAGGAGGCTAGGTCAACAATCAAAATATATCGTCATGTAGGTAAAAATGAATATACATGTTTCAGAAGTACATTTAAAAAACAAATCATTCAAGTGTTATAAAGAGATTTCCTCCTTGTGAAATAATTTTACAGAGGGGAAAATGAAATTTTACAGAGTAGACAAATGAATGTTTTTTTTCTATGGTATAAGGATGAAAATAATTATAAAGAGGAAAAATGTAGGTGAAGAGAAAATTTCGGTAATTTCTTATCCAAAATTTTTACAGAAGTAAAAAAAGGGGGAGATGAGAAGATATCTTCATGATTTACCAAACATGGTTGGAGACATGGTTTTCAAAACCATGGGAAGAAAAACAATAGATGGTTTCCAGAGAAAAATGAGAATTATTTAATAAGTTTCATTCATTCATAAGTGCACCAAAAGTGGCCAAAACTGAATATGAAAACAATGGATGGTTTTGGATAAATGTTCGTAAATTTCATTTACGAAATTCATAAATAAATAAATGCTACAATGGAGAAGTAAAACAAGACATGGATTTCAAACAATGAATGGTTTTACGGGATAAAATCATTTGAGGAAATATTTTGAGTTTTCATTTATGGAATTCATGGAAATATGGAAATATGATTTTATAAATTTTTGGGAAATATTTTTATCAAAATATCTTATTCCCAAAAATTTAAGATTTATATTTTTGAAAATTAAAGAGTGACAAAAAATCAATGATTTCCAAATCATTTTCAAATTTCTCGACAATGGTTAAGCACCTGAAGGATAATTAAGATAATTGAATTATCAAAGGATTTTATCAAATGACAGGGGATTAATCAATTCTATAAAAAGGGATCAATCAACTAGATTATGAGCATATTAACTATTTTTTAGGAAGCATCTTCAAAATCCTCCAGATTCTGAGGCAAAAGATCAACAGGCAGAAGATCAAGGCAGATTTGTGACAAAAAATGGGCAACCAGTTTCCATAATAAAGGAAATTAATCAGCAATTAGTGAGCTAATTCCCAGATTTGGAGGCATAAGACTTTCAATCAGCTCCATATTTCCTGCAGTTTATCAAAGATTTTTTTATTTTAGTATATTGTTCATATTTTTATTCCAAAAAGCTAGACACAGTTAGTTGGATGTAATGTTCTATATATTATTTCAATTTCAATGTAAAGGGGTTGGATTTGGATGCCAAAACCCTATCATTTTTGTAAAGATTTTTATTACAAGAACTTTAATTAAAGTATTATGGCTTTAGTTTTATGACAGAAATTGTTTCTCATCTATGTATTTCCCTTTTATTTCATAATTTGTTTATGCATATGTTCAAGGTAACATAGGAGTTAGGTAAAGGCTAGGTTTGAGTATCAACCTCCCTGACGACCCACTACAAAGTTATCATCTACACTGAGATTAGCTAATTGAAGAGTCTGTTTAAATTAGCTCCTCTGCATCATTTAATTTTTTCCTGTTGTCATGTCTTGAATGTATATCTGTTTGGTTGTAGAACTCTTCTACACGCATCTACTATATTTGGTTGATTAGGTAATTCAATATGAATACTTAATTATCTCATTTCTCTTCTATTCCTCCATCAAACACTTTAAACTATGTTATTCTGTCGGAAATCGACATTGGCACTTTGATCAAGTTTTTGCAAGAAAGGAGTTTATTTCTGAGCAAAGATTGGATAATCATCAGCAACTACAACAATTCATAGATCTGATCGTTGTGCTTCAAAGGTTATTGTTTAGTGATAGTGAACAATGTGAAGAAAAAATCCTCATAACACTTGAGGGAGCCCCCTCTAGTTCAAGGGCCACCCAAGAACTGCCTTCGAGAAACATATATAACAAGAAGGAACGTTGGGCTTTCTAGGATGCAATTGATTGGTCAAGTCTTAATTAGATAGAGATTGATTTCATAATTTAGGATGCTTCGAAGTTGGTAAGATCCAATTAATGGCTATCTACCCAACCTATATTGAATACTAATCATAGTATACTAGATTCAACAACATCTCCACGTTACATTAGTGGCAGTGACAAATCTAGTCATCGTGCCTATTAGTTTCGAGAGAATATCGATATAGTATGAATGGGGTTCTTGACCTAGATGGGGTGACATCCTAGGGGTCGAATGGATAATTGGGCCCCGCTCTTTTTTTTTTTTCTATTAACCATTCCTTGATTATACATTTCGAATTATCTGTGCAGCTATCTTAGAGCATTCCAAAATATATAGGTGTGATATTCACATAGGTAGAGATAAACATACACTTTTGGTGATTGGTGGGTATTCTAGTCTCAATAAAACATGGTTGGTCAATAAAACATGGTTGGTCAATCATTTTCTGATTGACCATATATCTGATGTGGAGGAGATTATAGATATCATGATAACAACCGAGAATGAGCTAGCTAAAAGTGACAGTTGCTCTAAAACAATGAATGAGATCCAAGTACAAATGGATATTTCTCCACCGATGGTGGAACGTCTTGACTCATGCAAAGCATTGAATGGAAAGGCTAATAAAAAAATAAATCTAGATGTACGAAAAAAAATCGATTAAACTAAAAGAGGAGATCCAAAAACTTATCTTAGGAGTTGATGTGTATTTGGAAAGCGTAGTAAAAATGAAACATCATGTTCTTGTAGGCCAGTGGGAATTTATTAAATTGAATGGAGCACAAATGAAAGAATGGATAGTGAAAATATGGACCTCAATTCTCGATAATAGACAAAAAGTAAGTGTATTGGTTAATGGTTGGTTCATATTCCACTTCTTAAGTGAAGAAGATTCCATAAAGATAGCATTTATGCCAGGAGTGAGAGGACATGGTTTTTTAAGTCTTTAGAACTAGTCTGTATGTTTTGATCCCATTATGGAAGTTCTTAAAAGGAAAATTATATGGAAAAAACTTCCTAGCCTCCCATTGGATCTTTGGTCGAATAAAACGATCATGGAGATCACCAATATTATCAGGAAACTCTATTATGTTGATGAAGGATGCACAGAACTTCTGGAAAAAAGGGTGGCATGGTTTCTAGTCGAAGTGGATCTTTCAAGAGGTTTTTCGGCTACCCTTGACATGTATTGGGTCCTTTCTCCATTAGAAAACATGATGACTACTGGGGCGTTGCATTTAGGTGTCTTGGATGTCATGAAACCAGACACATGATAGCATAATGTCCTTCTCGTATCAAGGGAGGGCAACATCGGAAGGACAAGCATGTTGTTCTCGCAAATTCATATCCTCTAGGTCACAAGAGATTAGATAGGAGTTTGAGGCAACACTTTAACTCTTAGATGTCAGCCATGGAGGATCCCTCTCTAGATATGCTTAGTCAACAGTCAAGCCCGCAGGTGGATACAAAATAGATAAGATACTTTCCATATAGAAAGAAAGGCACAAAGGATATTATGAGCTCTAACTCGTGTCGATCTCCTTCCTCCTCCTCAAAGCAATCTAAAGGAAAGCAGATCATAGATCGACAGACTCCTATATCCTCTTTACTTTCACCCATCCATTATAGGCCTTACCGAATAGAGATCCCTCTCCCCTATTGGTGGATGTAGAATTAGAGGGCCTCACCTATAATGAGTCATTGGAACTTGAACCATTGAATATCAAGAAAAAATTCTTTCACGAAAATGAGTTCGTTGTTATTCCAAAACAAAGAAACAATCGCACTAAAAGGAAGAAGAAGAAAATCAAATATAAAAGGTCTCATTATGCGCGAGAATTGATTTAGAGTTAAATTCTCACTTCTCGGAGTCATTAGATGAGACGTTGTATCCACCCTTTGATCCAAGTTCCTCTAATGGGGTTCATGGATCACAGGAGAGTTTTGAAATGGGAGACCTTAGAGAAAAGCTTCCTGACAATATTGTTTATTAATGAAGATGATGTCCTTTAATGTTATGGGTTTGAGATCGTCCCAAACCAAACAATCCCTCATAAAAACCATACAATCCAAAGACCCATCTTTAGTCCTTCTTCAGAAAACTATGGTAGAGAAGGAGAAGAACAAGGACTTATTGTTGAAAATATGTCCTACTTGGGAAGACTGTGCAACCAGTGCTTCTGGAATCCCTAGAGGGTTGGTTGCTATATGGAATCCCAATTTGCACTCTTTCAAAGCCTTTAGATCCTATGTTGGTATCATATTGCTTGGTTATTGTAGGGGCTCTTATATCTTATGCGCATTTTGAACATATACACTCCTTACAACAGTCAAAAAGAATTTTGGGAAAAACTTGATGCTAGTGGAATATTCGACATCCATTCTCTCATTGTAGCAGGGGATTTGGATTTAATAATGGACGCAGGATAATGTTGGGGCCAGAGAAGTAAGATAAACCCTTTGGCCAATTGTTTCAAAGATTTTTTCAATCACAAATTGTTGATGGATATTGTACCAAGCCCCATCTGCCCACCTTGGATGAATGGGTGTTCCGAGGTGGATGGGATCACGAAAAGACTCGACAGATTCCTGATCCATGCCTCCTTGTAGGAAAGACTGAAGAAGATTAATCTAGTTCTTTTTTCTCAGAAATATCTAACCATGACATAATTATTAAGGAATGGAGTGGAGAGTATGAGCCGCACATTATGCCTTTTAAATTCAACCGTATGTGGCTAAAAGAACAAGAATTTGTGGATTTAGTTCAAAATTCTTGGATACATGCTACAATGCAAAATATAGAGAGGGGAATGGAGATAGTTATTTTAAAATTTAAAAGGCTCAAGCAAGTGGTTCGAGCTTGGACCGGCAAATGTAAGAAAGAGATCTGGAGGGAATTATCTTCAATCAAAAAGGATATCTCTGATCTCCTAAACCCTTCCGCATTTTTCTAAACAAAATAAGGAGCTTGTCTTACAAATGGTTGATAGGAAAAACAAAATACTAAAATATCAGGAACAAGAGTGGATACTAGAGAGTAGGATGGAATGGATTAAAGGAGGTGACAATAACCCATGATTTTTTCACATAGTTGCATCTAAAAGGAAGAGCGCTAACACTATCTGGCATATTTTAAATGAGGCTAATAGATTACTCACTTCAATGGAAGATATTAAGAAATAGGAAGTCCATTCTTTCAATAAACAATATAAGGAGGCAGAGGAGAATAATATAGTTGATAAAATGGAGATGGAAAACCTATTTCCTCGCTTGGTCAATGAGGAAGACATTGATCAAATGGATAGGTCAATAACATCGAATGAGCTCTTATATAATCTAAAATATATGGCAAAGGACAAAAGCATGGTCGGTGGAACTATTTCTTTTTTTATTCAACATAATGGGCTCTTACCTATTGGAGATGACGGAAGAATCTCATTGTACAAGTCACATATTAGGTGCTATGAATGCAACCTTCATTACTCTTATTCCTAAAAAGACGAATTCCTTATTTTTTCTAATTATTGATCTATCTCCCTATGTAACTATATTTGCAATATGATATCTAAATTAATTGCTAACATAGTCAAGAAGATGTTATCTAATCATATCTCATAGGAACAATTCATATTCCTATCTAATAGAAGAATTCAAGATGTTGTGGCTATGACACAAGAATTCTTACATTTAATTAAATCTCGCAAACTGAAATCATATTTGATGAAAATTGATCTCATAAGGGCACATGATAGAGTAGATTGGGAATTTATCCAACACATTCTTCACAAAATGGGCTTTCCCTATAGACACATCAAATGCATCATAACATGTGTCACTTTGGTGAACCCGGTTGTATTAATCAATGGTTCCCCAATATATTTTTTCGGGATCTCTAGAGGATTAAGGCAAGGGTGTGCACTTTCACCTTTGATATTTATTGTGGTCATAGATGCGCTTAGCAGAGGCCTTAAGGAAGTGAAGGAGGTTGCCAGGATTTCTGGTTCCAAGGTTTCTAGGAACATATTAACGATACATCTAATGTTCATTGATGATGTCCTCTGCTTTGGAGAGGCAAAATTATTGAATGGAAAATATTCTTCCAAGTTATTTCAAAGTTTAGCACTGCCCCAAGGATTATTATAAATAAAGAAAAATTAGAATTGATTTCAGATGCGGCGAATTCAGAGGAGTTACGACATGTCACAACTCTCTTTGGGTTAAAAATCAAACCACTATTAGGAGGATTTAAATATTTGGGATTCCATTTGAAGCCAAGAAGTGTACGAGAAGAGGGACTAAAATTGCCTTGTTGATAAATTCATAAATAAGATTGCATTATGGGACCATAAATGGCTCACAATGGGGTGTAGAGTGATAATGATTAAGGCAGTTTTGCAAGGCATATCCATGTATTGGATGCATCTGTTTCGTATACCCCAATTGGTCATTCACATAATCGATTCCATCATTGATAAATTCCTGTGGTCTAGAGTTGGTAAATCAAAAAATTCCATTTATGTAAACTTGATTTGATTTACAGGCCAGTTGAGTTGTAGGGGGGTTGGGGTATAATAAGGGATTCGAAGTGTTTCAATATGACCCTATTGACTAAATCTATTGAGGGATTTTTATGGATATGGAATGTTGCAAGAAATTATTAAGGAAAAGTACTATCAAAATGAAAACCTAGAACAATGGTTATTGGCTAGGGCTCCTACAAAAAGCAATGTTTCATACATTTGGCACAATTTGATGCTTTCCAAACCCTAGCTTTGTGGGAATCTTTTCTGGGAGGTGGGTTGTGAAGATATGGTATTTGTTGGACTGGATGCCATCAAGGGGTTGGTTGGGGATCATAATCTATCGGTCCTTGCCATCTAGTTCCTGAATGATAACGATGTCTTCTCCTTGGCCCAACTTGGTGCAAATCGACACTCGTTTATGTCATCTACCAAATGGGCGCATGCTTGGGAGATCGACATCCCAGATATGCTTGAGATAGAACGGGAACAATATCGCTCTAATTTGTGTAATGTTGGGATCTATCTATACAATCAGGCAAACAAGATTTCATGGGTTGGTTGTGCAGCTAGATGTAACATCTCTTCCCAAGAGGTATATTACTATATTTCTATGAGTATCCAACCTAGTCTCTTTGCGACATGGTTGGCACAAATGTGGAAGTGGGAAGGTCCACTAAAAATAAAATGCTTTACTTGGTTGGTACTTCACAATCGGGTTCTTAATTGGGAGAATCTCAGCAAGTGGGGTTTTAAGGGTCCAGGGAGATGCCCTCTATGTGCGTTGGCTTTCGAAGCGGTCATGCACTTATTTCTGGGCTGCCCCTTTTGAATCGCCATTTGGAAGGAAGTATCAAAATTACTTAAGATTGATGTTCTCGTGGACCAGTCTTCCATTGATTCTTGCCTCACCAACTAGACTTCTGGGCAGAAAGATTACAAAATAGTTTCGATGTATATATTTTGGGGCATTTAGTGTTGTAGAAATGACTACATTTTTTAAAACAAGTCCCCTGAGGTGTTGTTCACTAATCTGAAAATTGTAGCTTATTTTTGGGAGATTGGCCCACAGAGACCAAAGATCCCTAGACTTTGTGTTAACATTAAGTATCTTGGGAGATCTTTCCCCATTGGGTACTTCGATGGGGCTTCTTCTTCCGGTCAGTGTGGATGTGGTGCCTATTTCTTGCTTTGTCCTTCTCAAGCCTTCCATTTCTTTTGGTTTGGGGGATTTGGTTCTAATTGCATGGCAGAGGTGCTGGCACTATGGGGGGTGTTCCAGTGTGCATCATGGCTTACCATTGAGAAGATCTAATTGTGGGTGATTCTTAGATGGTTATTGAGTGGACAAAGGGTCAGAATCCTCTAGAGGTGCCATCCTTATTTCACTGGATGCAGAATATTAAATTATTGACGGGCTCTTTCCTTGATATCTCCTTCTCACATGTTTATCGAGAACAAAACTCTTTGGTAGATGACCTCTCCAAATGTGGGGCTTCCATGTTGCTGGGCAGGATGCACTTTGACTATCTTTTCAATGGAGTTTCCTGTGGAGTGGGGTCTTTTTCCTTCTAGTATAGGCCTGGTGTCATCTCCTTGATCTACCTCCTCTATCTCTTTTGGCATTTATTTTTGGTGGGAGATCTTTTACATCCGCATGTGGATTTTTTTATTTATATCCTATCAGGTTCGAGGATGAACATGTTTTTAAGTTTTTGTTGTATGTGGTGTTTTGGATCCCTAGATATGTTAATTCTCTAGCCTTTGTTGGCTTATCATTCTATCTTTTTCGTATTAGTCATTTTCAATATGTAGGGGACTGTCTTTTTCCTCCCCTATTTTGGATTCTGTTGTTCTCTCTTATATGTTATCTTATGTCTATTAAGTGTTTTCTGCTACATGATAATATTTGGGTGTTTTATCAACATGAGCGGTTTATTTTTTAATCTATTGATACGATAACGGGTGGGTTATTGGATTGGAATTAATTTAGAGAAAATCACAAAACTCATATATTATATTATAATAATATCAATATTTTTTAAAATAATAATAAAAATAAATTATTTTATAAAAATAATTAGAATGACTCTCTCACTCTAAACCCTTGGTAAGGTTAACCACTTATAAATTTATATTTAATTTAAAAATATTAAATTTAAATAATACGATTATCATATTTATCCCAGTGAGATATTTGTAGAAGAATAATATGACACAAATTTCATGACTCAGGGTCATTTCATCAAGGCTTTAAATGTCAAGGAGATAATGATAGGTACGTGTTTGGCCATCATTTCGAAGAATTGAACTTCAAACAATATATTATACAAAATACTACTTTACATAAGGCTTACTTCATATCACGGCTGAAAAAAACTAAAATTAAAATAATCTAACTTTATAGTATGTTTAAATTAAAAGAAAAATAAATTGTTAAAAATTATAGATACATTTTTATTTATAGCATAAATTTTTTTATTTCTTTTTTATTTTTTATTTTTTTCCTAAGATAAATTAAAATTGATATTTAAAATAATTTTATTAAAATTTTATAGTTTTAATATTATTAGATTTAGAAATTCATTGTTATTTAAAATAATTTTATTAAAATTTTATAGTTTTAATATTATTAGATTTAGAAATAATTTTATTAAAATTTTATAGTTTTAATATTATTAGATTTAGAAATTCATTGTATTTTTCTTTTTGAAAAATAAGTTTACATTAATATTTAAAATGTTTAAATTAAAATTTCATAGGGATGATTTTGAAGTCATTAGATTCAAAATTTTGTAACTTTGAGGTACAATAATATTTTTTTTAAATATGAATGTTATTTTTATATTTCACGATATTATTATTTTTTTAATAATATTATTACAAATATTTTTATTTTAATATGTAATTATTAATATGGATTTAATTAATTATATATTTTTATTTATTTTGTTTTAAAAATAAAATGATTATATCTCAGTGATAATTTTAAATTTGCATTTTATAAAAATGTAGGTTATATATATGGATTGGGGTTTATATTTTTTAATAAGTTTGGTTAAAATCCAGTTTAAAATAGTTAGAATCATGGATTTGAAATGTTAAATTTCAGTATTCTTAAAAGATTTTAGGTCTATTTACACATTTAAAAATACATTTCAAGCAATAAAAACTAACAATTATATTATTAGATTTAGGTGAAAAAGACTTAACATAAATCAATTAAACTTTACCTTTGATAAGTGATTTCCACCACTTTTCCTTTTATTATATTTGCTAATATAAGTAAGATACATCTAAATGAAGTACATCAGTTATACTATTTTGTTTATCTTTATACAAAATTAATGTTGCCCCTTATTACAAGTTAATTTATTTATAAAAATGATAAACTTAAATGTTTTGTATTATTAAAAGTATATAATATATTATATTTAATAATCAATTAAATTTATGTTGATATCATTCTTATCTTAATTCAAATTTTAGATATAATATGTTTTACTTTTTATGAATTAATTAATATTAAAATTTAATTTTATATTTAAAAAAAAAAAAATCTTATTCAATAAGCATTTTAAACAATTCAAACAGTATACATAAATCATGAATAAATATATATTACATGAACTTTACATTTTTCAATTATACCATAATAAGTAATAATTATATAAATTAGAATTATTATAAATCATTTAATTTTTTAATTTACTATAAAAAAAATTTCATTTTTTCAAAAAAAATCTCACTAATCTATATATATATATATATGAAAAAACTCCATAGGTTTCAACTTTTATCATAATAATAAGTGATAATTATGTAAATTAAAATTATTATCATTTTTTAATTTATTTTTTTAAAAGAATGGGTATTAGATTTATTTATTTGAAAAAGGTTGGATTTTGGGCCAAAACTCTTACAATATTTCTTATGATAAAGTATTTCAAAATTGTCATTGATCCACAAAATGAGGATTTTTTTTCTTGTGGCTACCATTTCTTCCTATTCTAAAACATTTCAACTGAGGATTCAACTTAAGACCTCATCCCCAACAAGCATGTTTTGTTCCCCTGTGAGCTACTTAATGTGGCCCTTATAGGCTGTGTTGAAGCTCATTTGGAGTCCACATTGGTTAGCTGAGGTTGTGTTTTCCCTTTTTCTTATAACTCGCAGTTTCCAATTCTTTTTGTGCTCTTTCCCTTTATATTTCAAACTTCTTTTTGTCCTCCACTTAGGCCCATGCTCGGACTTGCACTTAAATTGTTCATAGAAGAATTTCAATTTCTTGATCACGTCATCTAGCATTCTAGGTTCATCGAACTTAATTCAGTCCCTGAAATTTGATGGCAATCCATTGATATATCTCTAGACATTTGCTTTTTCCTCCTTTAGGTAAGGCATGTATCTCAGTAGCTCCAAGCATTTGGTCATGTATTCTTCATCCAACATTTTCCCCATCTTGATTTTATAGATCTCTTTGGTTTACTGTCAAAATACCTTTCAGACGGGTATTTTCCCCTAAATACCCCTCAAACTCCCTCCAGAACAACTCTTCTTCTCTTATATCCTTCACAATCTTCAAATCCTCCAAAAAGATGTCAGACTTTCCCTTCAAGATGAAGGTAGCCACATTTTCGTCATGTTCTTTGAGTAATTGTACTCTAAAGAACTTCTTCATCCCAAGCAGTGATCCTTCAACATCTTCTAACTTCTTTACTTCATCATCAAAGGTAGGAGGCTTTTCCTTCTTGAAATCCTCTGGCATTTGCTCCTTTTCTCTCCTTATCCTATGATGATGATGTCTCCTAGTAGTAGCACCATAGTGTTGTCCATAGGTGCTTATCCTTCTATCCAGAGTACTTAGTGGAGTACCTCCCCTTATTGTGTCTTCACTTGATAACCTGTGCCTTTTCTTGGATCTACTTTCATCTAGTCCATCATTCCTTTCTTCTTGCTTTATTTATCTATATGATCTCTCCTTGACCTTATGACTAGCTCCCAACTCATGATGCTTTTGTCTCTGTAAGTCTGAGATACTTTGTAGTATAACTACATTCACCTTATCTTGCCTCTCTTGTTCCCTGATAAGATTCTCATTATTAACTTTGCATCTTCTTATTTCATCCCTTAGACTTCTCAATGTATCCATGTGGTCATGAAAGTCTGCCTCTCCTCTCTTCTCAATTGATGCTTTCCCATATCCCTACTAAGATCAGTCTATGCTATACTGCACCATCTCGCTATTCATTCCCTTATTCTTTTGTTGTTCATTGTTTCTCTCTTAAATGTGTTGTCATACACACGCACATCTGTTAGACAAGTCAAACATAATCACATCATATAGTTTATCACCTTGTCTTGTCATTATGAGTCTGTTGGTGCAATGCTAGATGAAACATCACACATCAAATTAGCATGTCCATAACATAAATAATTCATATCAAGGTCAGCGTACACATACTATATGCATATATTACAACTAAATGTCACACACATGGCTATTAATATCTAACACAGTAATTCACAAGTTAGTTTCCATGTCAGAATAACAGATCAACATATAATCCATGTCTCAATAAAAAAACAACACATAACAAAACTCATACTCAAATACTTAGTATCAAAACAACACATAGCAAAACTCATATTTGAATACTCAGTATCAAAACAACACATAACAAAATTCATATTTGAATACTCTATCCATGCTTTACTCCCTTGGTATACCATACAAAGAAATTTCCTTTTCTTCCAGAGGTCGAGGGTTGAAAAATTACTCTGATAGCACTCTGTAGCACCCCCATCCACCCCATAGCCCATACTATATGTGTCACTAACATTGACCCAACCTCCATAATCTAGTCATGGAAATGGGGTTATAAAATTTTAGCATTTCTCAAACTCCTCAAAACTTAAAACAAACATTGCCATTGCATGTGGCTCATCGACAACATTCTGGCAATAAAAAAAATTTCGAAAAAATAAATCCGTATCACAAGATATGGTTGTTTTAAAATTGGCCATTAAACCCTTGTCATGTCATTGTTGTGCTTCCATGTGGCACCCACATGGTCCCCACATGGTTCCCACGTGGAAGCCCTCCTCCCTTCAGGGGAGGTCCATGTCATCATAACTACCCATGTGGCAGTGCCACTTGCCAACCCATATCCCTACCAGCCCACCATGTGGCATTGTCATATCACTACTTGGTAGTCCCTATCAATCCACCTCCATAGCCTTATTTTTTGGCCCACTGATATATATATATATATATATATATATATATATATATATATATATATATATATACCCTCCCCCTTGGATGATCAATGGCCTTCATCTAACGAAGGGATCTATGACTAGGATTGAAATGAGGACCCCACCGCCTTCCCCTCACGATGTCATAGGGGGGTCCCTCATCATGGTTTTGTCGCTTGTTTCCACGCCTATTGATCAACAATGCACATTCATCTAATCCAGATCATCAGAATGAGAGGGGGTAATCCCTCAAGGTATGGACAAAGGGGGGGTCCCTCATTAGAGTCCCCCCTCTCAAAACCATGCCACTGATGACAATTTTAACATATTCTTCCAAAGAGATCTTTGTCTCTTGATTATTGATCTCGGTGTTGATATATATACATAATTACAATATTTCGTAGAATTACTTTTTGTCATCAATCTCGTTTCTTAGCCATCCAGGCTTACGCCTTCGTGCCTTCGGTGTGTTCTACGAGCATATTACAATAACACTCTCATATCAAACCAACTCAGTCATCCTCCATATACCTCTTTGGATATACAACCTACGATATGTAACAATTTACGCTCTCTCGTATAAGCTTACAATATACATATGTAAATGTTATGCCCAACTCTTCTAGACATAATATTTGAAGTTTTGCAAGCTCCCTATACAAGGTCCTCATGTATATATATATATATATAGATATAGATATAGATATATTGACAGGCTCAAATCTTGTTGAATTTGATAGAGTGGAACAACCCATTATTGGCACAACCCTTTTACATAATACAAACTGTCCATCATAGGTATGTCTAGTAACAACTAAGAATAACCATTTCTCTTACCACAACCATGAACAAGCATATACTTTGCATGATATATATGCATTTTAATTATAGTATAGGCATATATAGATTGCATGCATATAATTACATAATGAATGTGGATGAGCTCATTCATCATACATGTTATATAACAACAACACAATTGTTACAGTGAAATCACATTGCCAACATCATAAGTACGCCACTTATTTGCATTGTAGATGAACCTATCATTTAGAATATATTTAAACCCAGAAATAGGCACAAAGATCAGTCATTCTTCATTAACCATATAGGAATTAAACCATTACTCTAGACTTATGCAGGAAATAATATTCCTCATAACTAGTTTAAGCATTTCAATAACACAACCGACATTTATATAGTACTTGCATAAGCAATAAATGCACACGGATTCAGATAAGTACTTAAATCATATTAGGAAATCTAGAAACTGAGAGGGACGTTGACTATCCACCCAACCTTAGATTATCATGCACTGAAACCTTTCTTGCATCCAATCAACTCCGAGCCAGATATCAAGCTTGAGGATGATTGCTTTCAGGGAATTGACTAATATTTCCAATTGAAATACGGAATCTATAGATCATTTCATCTCCACCCACCAATTGATTAAGGGAATCCAAAGACTATGCCATATCCACCCTCCAATATGTTAAGGGAATTCAGAGGTTACTCCACCTACACCCTTATGTCTATTACAGGGATTCCAGAGGTTTTTCCACCTCCACCCTATTTTTTATAGGGAATCAAGAGGTTGTTCCACCTCCAACCTAAAGTAATGCCACATTAGGTCCACCTTAAACAAGGATTCTAGAGCACATTGAGAATAACCAGGCACAATTCCTTTAGTGGCTCCACCCTAAAATGGGAGTCCATAGCCCACCAAATTAATTGTTAAGCTCATAACTGAGCAAGGAAAGCATCATGGGCACTCTATAACCAGGAATCCAAAGGAACAGTGACTCCACCCAAACTAGTAATTCAGAGAACCTTTGCCCCTTCACTTGAGAGATGAACAATCTACTCTCCCAATGCTCATAACCGAATATATAATTCTCATTGTCATTCCTTTAGTGATCTTCTCTTCTACTCTATCTAAGTAATGGTATAACTTAGGAACTATTTGAAATTCCTAAATCTTGTTGCTTCTACTCCAGAATTTCTTCTCACACTGCTCCAAGGAAAATCCTTCTCATTTCCTTAAATTTCCTCCCCGATGGTTCTCTTATACCACTTGGGGTTTTCTCTAGTGTAATGTGCTCCTCAAGTTCTTGAGAACGTTGTCCCTTATCTTCCAGTGTCTCCCTGTGCTCTTCTTCTTCTTCTAGTGCTTTGTCTCCTATTTTTTTCCTGATCCTTATTGCTTGTGTCTGCTTTTTCTCTATCTCTTGTGTTTTCTGTGAATATTTCATCCTTGCCCAACCACGTCATGGCATCATTTTGGAGATATTTTGTGTTTCCCTTCCCATTATGATCGTTCTAACTGTGTTCATGATGGCATGTTGTCATGGCCTTCTCCACCAATGGCGAGGCTCCTAGCTAGTAATTATGTTGTTCACTGCAACTCAGCATGTTCTATCATCTTTTAGTTATAACATAGTTATCGATCAAACGAGAAAGTGAACCGATACCCGTTTTTTTGAGGTAGCAAAAAATCACCCGATTTTGAAAAGTGGTGATGCCAGAATAAACTTTTTTTTTGACATATTTTTGGCACTTTAAATTTTCTTTTGTATCAAGTATGAACATTTTTTTTTCGATGTTAGTGATTTTCATGCTGATTTTGAAAAGTTCTGATGCAGCATCAACCCCTTTTTTTTAGAGGGTTGATTTTTGACACTTTAAATTTTCTAATGTCTTCTTCTTCCCATAAGATTTTTTTTTAAGTGTATTTTTTGTGTTTTTGTGTTTTCATTTTTCTTTTCAATTTTCTTTGTAATGAAATCTTCATTTTTTCGCGTAGTTAAAAAAATAAAAATAAAAATGGTCAATATTTTAAAGTTACTATTTTCTATATGTTTATGTAGTGTTAATTAATATTTCAATGGACATCAAATAATTGTCACTAAAACACAATAATTTTAAACATTTCACAAAAAAAACCACATTTTCTATATAAATATAATGAAAAAAATACACATTTTCAGAATTTTTGTCAAAAATGACATGTCAAATAAACGATTTTTATGGGAAAATCCTAACAGAAAAAACTTAAAAAATAACATTTTTAATGAATTTTATGTTAAAAAATAATAGTAATCATAGGATTTTTACAACAACAAAAAAATTCGCATAAAAATTACAGTGAAAATCAGATAATACAAATATTAAACATATAACAACAATAATCAAATGTTCATTCTTCTCATAAAATCTCAAAGTCAAAACATTACAAATAAAACTAATGAAGATCTCTCAAAATTGAGTTTGATTTGTAACCATAACTTAAATGTCATCAACAATATCATAGAATCCATGTTCATCGTCTTCTGCGGCTTCATTATTTTCTTCTTCCACAATATTTCCTGCTTGAGTTTCCTCATTTTCCTCGTCTACTGGATCTTTCATGTCTGCAAATCTCCCAAAGTGTCCTTTTCCAATCATTCCATATAGTGGTGGTTGTGGTTCCTTTGCCTTTTTTTGCCACTCGTGATTCATTAAAATCTCCTTTCCTCAAACCAACTTCTTGCATTTTATCTGGAAGAAATTGAAGAGCATTAATTCTTTGTTGAATAAAATTGCATTGTAGAGGGTCTCTTTCAATCACAATGCAATTTCTTCCTTTTTGTAGGCAACATGCTAGTGTTGTACCTAATCATCAAACACAAAAACAATAAGTAAGTAAATTAGTATAAACACATAAAAACCAAAAAATAAAATATTAAAATTCAATTTTATATAATAAAACTTACCTGAACTTGAAAATAAATCCAAAACCCAATCTCCTTCATTTGAACATAAATCTATAAGATAGTTAATCAATGTTTGTGGTTTTTGATAAATGTTAACTATCTCCCCTTTTGCATCTTTATCCTCATATGTTAACTTTTTTACGACAACGTCATGAACCAGTACTTGGCTATGACTCTTTCCATCTACTTGGTTCAGAAGAATGGACTTATAGTTATCATCTTTTGCCCAACATTCAACATGGATGAACTCACAATCACTTGTAATTGGCTGATCTCTGGAAGAAATAAGATTTGACTTTTTCCTGTAACACGACATAGTAAAAGTTCAATCCACTTGTACATACAAAAAAATTACATTAATCAAACATACAATTTCAATGTCTTACCATGTAAGCTGCATCCTTGAGTTTGATTTTCCTTGAATGTAAGCTGCATCCTTGAGTTTGATTTTCCCTTGAAGCTTGTTAATAACATTGCAAATTGTGTGTCTGAATGAAATTTCACAAATCTCCAAAGTGTTGACGATGTGACTTCTTGAAAACCCATAACCACTTTATTAAAAGCTTGATAAGTGTAAGGCTCACTATCACATTCAATGTTTGGGAAATTGAAACCATGAGAAACGTCTGCAATAATCAGGGCATATTCCCTTTTAGGTATGAGTTTTGCACTGTCTTCACAGTCACCTTGTATTATTTGATATTGGATAGTCGCCAGCCCATTCCAAATGAAATGAGTAAGAGTAGGATCAAGTTCAACATTCCTAAGACGCTGCTTTCTTAGCCTTTCCAACTTAATTTTTTCAATGAAACTTTTGAAAGTATTTGGTACTCCATTCGCATCCTTCTTCGACATCTTTAATGAAATAAATAAATATAAGCATAAGTAATATAATAAAATAAAAATTTTATGAATAAAATGAATGTAAAAATCAACATACCTTTTTGAATGCAAGATAAAAAAATTTAAGTGTTGTTGTAGAACTTGATTCTGGGTAGTTGAGTACAACATCATTCCAACTCTCTTCATTCAACATTTTAACCATATGTTCTTGTATTTTCATATAAATCTTATGACTGAATAAATAAAGTAAAAATTGTTAATATAATGATATGTATAACAAATAATACCAACAACAATATGTTATATTTAAAAGAAAATTATAATCTAAGAAAAAGTAAAAGTAATTGAACAAACTTACTTTTGAAATTCTAAGCACATTTCCTCCAATGACAATTCACCTGACTTCACACGACATAATATTGATTTGACTAGTTTTTCATCTTTCACACCTTGCATTGTTCTCCAAGGTGTGATAGTCATATCATCTAGAAGTTGCTTCATTTCAAGACTTGTCTTACTGTTGGTACATATTATGGGTTTAGACCTTTTAACCTTCTGATTTTTTACGCCAATATTCTCCCACAATTCGAAAATGTCATCAATCAATTCCCATATCTCCCCTGTTCTAAATGCCAACTGGAAAATGTTATCTATGCCTCTGAATAGTTTTGAATTTACTTTGCCACCTTTTGATTGGATTTTATCCTCAATTTGATAACCTGTTTCCATACAACATTCCTTCCGAAAGCTTAAACTGACATTAAGCTTATCCCCACCACATTTTTCTAAAAATTCATTATGAATAAATCTGACCCTTTGAACGAAAGTCATAGACATTCTATACTCATTATCTGCATTATGATCCCATGCCAATAACTTTGCCTCCATTTATGTTAAACCAACATAAATGATGCATTTCACTGTTTCAAAAAGATAGTTTCCAGGATATTCCTCGATCAATTGTCTTTTGGCCTCTGCTGAATGGTTCCCTCCAATTACATAATATATGTAGTCAAAACATCGTGTCCTATCAAATGCCTCCTTATTGAGAACTTGATTTGGATCAACAAGAATCACATCAGGCACCACATGTGCATATGGATTTTACCTAAACAATGTTTTCAAATAATGGACATGTAGGTTATGTGTCTTTCTAATTTGATATTGAGATCGTACTTCATCTAACCTATAGAATTGGGTGACATTAAGCTCAAATATTTTTCCACCGTTAATTAATTTATTCTTCTTCATGTGATTCCGAATGGAATTTTTGTTTTGTTTTCATAATGCCATCCTCTAAATCAGCACCTGGTGTTATTATTTCTTTGTTGCCTTTAGAACTTTCACTTTGTTCTTCACTGTTGCTTATGATTTTAATAGATTCACCAATTTTTTATTTCTTCTTCTTCCTAGTTGACATTTCTTCTTCTACAGAAATAATCTCTTCATCATCAAATGGAAGAGCAACATCCATGGGCTTTTTTCTTTTCAGTGTTTTATATCTTTTCTCCTTTTCAACAACAATTCTAACCTCCTCCTCACTAATGGAAACATATTTTTGAGCTTCAACATGAGCTACAACTACCACATCTTCAGAAGAAACATGTTTACCTTTGTCAGATTGACCCACTGTATGGATTCTTTGTTGATCCCTTGCATGTACCATTGTTGTGTTACAGATTGTTGATCTTTGCCTTATTCTCTTTTCTTGTTCTAACTCTATATGGAAATTGCTGATGACATTCATAATATTTGGTTCCATATAATAAATACCCTCCAACATCATTGAAAGACTCTCAGCAAAATCCTATCAAAGAAAATAAAATATGTCAATGATCAATCATTTATAAACAATTTAATGATCATTACAATAATACATTACACATAAATATAAATAAGCATACTTACAATGTTATTTGAAATGTTGGATGAGATTTCTTCACACAATGGTGTAGATTCTTGATCTGTGTCATACTTGTACTTTCTGAGACGATATCTAACATTTTCATGTGACTTGGGCAATTTTGCAAGAACATAAACAGTGTTTGAATTCGGCACCAAACATATGTCTCGTACTCTGCCTATCACCTCATATGGTTCACCCAAATAAATCATACCACAGTATAGATAGAGATGTGTAGTATCATCAAATTCAACATCTTGAATATGCCATGTAAACTCTGTTTTATTTATTTCTCGTGAATTCATCCATTCAGAAACAATCTTTGGTGCACTTGATGGGCTAGTTGGTCGACTTTTACTTCTGGTATGTTCGACAGTCTTCAAAACGTGTCCACCTGCAACTTTAGATGATGGAATTGTTGCCTTTGTTCCAGACATATTCACAAAGACCTTCCTTGATACCATCTTGCTGAGGAATATATATATATATATATATATATATAAACCATATATGTTACTAAAAAAAAATCACACTATAATTGTTATTTAAATATAAAAATAAGTTAAATTATATGTAATTTTTAAAAAATTTATAAAATTTATATCTACAAATTTATAAAAAATTTGTTATATACAAAATTTATTTATATATTTTTGAAATTAATAAAAAAAATATTATATATAAATTTAAAAAAACAAAAAAACAAAAAGAACCAATCTTATATGATTTATATATGCATTTTTATAAAAATATAATTACATACTAAATTTTAAATTATTAAAATAAAAAAACCATAAACAAAAATAAATAAAAAATAAAATATATTATATTAAATTTTCAAATACTAAATCAACAAATTATATATATATATATATATATATATATATATATAATTAATTTTAAATTATTAAAAATTAACAAATTATATATATATATATATATAAATTATTAGACATTCAATTAAAAAATAATATATAATTTTTTTTATTATATTTAAATTTTACCAAAATTGTATTAATAAAATTGTATTAAAAAGTTTATATATAAATGTTTTTTTATTATTTTAAAATTTGTTAATGAAATTATTTTAAAATTATATAATAATTTTATAATTACAATTTTATTAAAATTTTAATTTTAGTTTTTTTTTTTTTTTTTTAACATATTATATTATTTTAAAAAAAAATTGATTTTTTTTAAACATATTATATTAATTTAATAAATAAATAAAATGTTTTTATAAAACATATTATATTAATTAAAAAACAAAAATAAATTTCAATTTTAAATTATTTTTTTTAAACGTAATATATTAATTTTGAGAATATATTTATAAAAAGCCCCATCCGCCTGCCCGGGCCCTCGGCAAGCGAACAAAGGGTCGGGCCCCCAAAAAAAATAATTTTTTTTTATTTTTATGTTTTTTTAAAACAAAAAACTAACAAATTAATTTTTTTATTTTCTAAAAAATAAAACATTAAATTTAATAACAAACCACATTTATATTAATATTTAAATAAAAAAATAATAATAAATTATAATTTAAAACAAAAATAAAAAATAAATTTTAATTTAAAAATAAAAATTACTATAATTTTAATAAATTAAGAATTAAAATAAAAAACAAAATAATAAAATTACAATTACAAAATTAAAAAATTAAAAATATAATTTAAAATAAAAATATTTTTTTTTATGAAATTATAATTATAATTAAAAAAAAAAAAAAAATCAAAACAAAAGAAATAATTATAAAATCAAAATTTTAATTATAAATTAAAAAAATTAAAATTAAAATTTTAGGTTAAAAAAATTAAAATAACAATAATTTTTTTTTTTAAATAACATTATAATTTTAAGTTAAAAAAAAACAAATAAAAATAAAAAATAAAAACAAACAAATCAATAAATTGTTTTTTTTATAATATTAAATAATAAACCAAAATAAATCTAAAACATAAAATAATAATAATAATTTTATTTTTATAAATTATTGTGCGATAAAGAAAAACATATAAGAAATAAATTTATATAAAGGAAAAAAAATAAAAAATAAACAAAATTCTAAATATTTGTTTTTTAAATTAAATTTTAATTAAAATTTTCTAATATTTTCAAACATATATATTTTAATTTAAAAAAAATAAATAAAAAATAACAAATAAAACAAGAATAACAATATATATATATATATAAAATGTCTAATAAATATAGTTCTAATAAAAAAAACTACAAATTACAAATATATAACAAAAAAATTAAATGTATTTTTTTTGTTTCCATGCAATAATTTAATGTTCCACAAACGAAATAAATAAATAAATAAAAAATAGAAAAAAAATTAAATAACACCCATTTTTCCTTTGAAAAGCCTAAAAATTTAAAAAAATTCTTAATCTTTCTCCCAAAAATCCTACAAATTTGTGTTTTTTCCTTTTCGCCCCTATAAAAATATTTAAAAAAAAAGAGTCTTTTATGTATTTTTTCCTGTAAAAGCACAAAATTTCCCCAAATTCATCTATAAATAGTCGAGATAGAAACAAAACTAACCTTTAAAATG
The DNA here is from genome assembly GCA_031772625.1 of Pinus tabuliformis. Classification (NCBI taxonomy): domain Eukaryota; kingdom Viridiplantae; phylum Streptophyta; class Pinopsida; order Pinales; family Pinaceae; genus Pinus; species Pinus tabuliformis. The sequence goes on along the minus strand of CM062810.1, from coordinate 936,535,296 downwards.
CGTAAAAGTCTCGTTGAATGTAAAACTCCCAGTGAATGTGCTATCTATGACAATGCAATGCAGCGCCTCCGCAAAATCGCTCCAAACTTTTTTGCAAGACCCAGAAGACTTGATGTGATGTGATGAATAGAACAATGAATTTTATTTTATAGCGATGATTGTAGGAATGATTTATCATTTCTTGAATGTGGGATTAAACTTAACATTAAAATAAAATAATTTATAGTTAATATTATAGCTTTAGGTTAGTTTACATTCATTATCGGATTATATATATATATATATATATATATATATATATATATATATATTAATTTACTTACATAGTCGATGTTAAATAATTTAAATAGAAAAAATATTTTGAGTTTCTATCAATATTTTGAATAGAAACTAGGGTGAAATTTTCCAAAACCAAAAGTTTAGTAATATGTTTTCAAGTAAATTATAGATGAAAATTTTGGAGGGAAAAATTTAAAAACAAAATTTTTGGAGGGAAAATGTTCAGCGAAAGTTTTTGGGGGCAAACTTTGGAGGGAAAATTTTCGGCGAAAAATTTTGGGGGGAAAACTTTAGAGGGAAATTCTCAATCTCTAAGTTATATATTGTCATTGGGAGAGAGTGCATTTGTATCATTCGACATCTTCTGGTTGAAGGTCATGGATTCTTCTGATAGTGAAGTTTTTCTTTCTTCAGCATCAACATCTTCGTCATGCAACAACTCTATTCATTTTGATGAATGTAATAGGAATTCTTTCACTATGAATAGAGAGACAAATTTTCCACTTGGTCTTAATCTTAAGGATGATGAGAGAAACATTGATGAAGGGTAGCAAAAAGAATTTCCTGTGAATAGAGAGTCAATTTTTCCACTTCCTCCTAATCCTAAGGATTATGAGAGCACCACTGATGAAGGGGGGATGAAGAATTTCCAGAATCAAAGTTTCCACATAGTCCTAATCCTAAGGATTATGAGAGTGGCATTTATGAAAGGGGTGATGAAGAATTTCCCGAGTCAAAGTTTCCACTTCCTCCTAATCATAGGGATTATGAGATCACCATTGATGAAGGGGGGGATAAAGAATTTGCAGAGTCAAAGTTTCCACTTCCTCCTAATCCTAAGGATTATGAGAGAAGCACTCATGAAAGGTGGGATAAAGAATTTGCAGATTCAAAGTTTTCACATAGTCCTAATCCTAAGGATTATGAGAGCAGCACTGATGAAGGGGGGGATGAAGAATTTGCAGAGTCAAAGTTTCCACATATTCCTAATCCTAAGGATTATGATAGCAGCACTGATGAAGGGGAGGATTAAGAATTTACAGAGTCAAAGTTTCCACATATTCCTAATCCTAAGGATTATGAGAGCAACACTGATGAAGGGGGGGATGAAGAATTTGCAGAGCCAAAGTTTCCACATATTCCTAATCCCAAGGATTAGGAGAGTACCATTGATGAAGGGGGGATGAAGAATTTGCAGAGTCAAAGTTTCCACATATTCCTAATCCTAAGGATTATGAGAGCACCACTGATGAAGGGGAGGGCGAGGATGAACAATTTCCAGTAAATAGAGATTCAAAATTTCAACTTTGTCTTAATCCTAAGGATTATGAGAGCGCCACTGATGCAGGGGAGGATGAAGAATTTCCATTAAATAGAAATTCAAAGTTTCCACTTGTTCCTCATCCCAAGGATTATGAAACCACCACTGATGAAGGGGAGGATGAAGAATTTCGTGCAAATGATAATTTGACTATGAATAGAGACTCATATTTTCCACTTAGTCATAATTCTAAGGATTATGCGAGCACAGGTGATGAAGGGGAGGATGAAGAGTTTCTTGCAAACAATAATTTTAGAGGCACAAATGTCAATAATGCATTTTCTCTAAGTGAGTGTTTCAAAGGTAGTTGTGGTGATGATGAATTGAGTCCTCAAAGGGAGGATTTCAAAAAGCAGGGATGAAGATGGTGAAGAATTTCGTCTGAGTCAAGATTTGAAAAGCACAAATGTTGGTAGTGAAGAATTTCATTCATGTGAGGATGGTAATGAATATTTTCCAAGCAATGATGGTGATGAATTTTCTATCTATCTTCATCAATATAATATTCCTCCTACTAATGATGAAAATGTTTTTGTAGATAATAATGAAATGGGGGAGACGTTGCAAGAAATATTATATCTAGGAGTAGGAGCATGCCTTTTCATATCAATCCAAAATATTCCAGTTATAAAAGGGATAGGATAGAATATCTCACAAGTAGAAGTTCTGTCAATGATCTGATTTCAAGTGAATGTTGTCGAAAAGATTGCTTGAAACATATGGATTTCAAGTTTGCTATGGAGCAAAGGAAGAAATATTTGTCAATGAATAAAAGAATGCAAAATTCATTTTTAGTGGGTTTCATGCAATCTACACTGGCAGGTTATGATTATCATATTGGGAATGTATTGATATGTAGAAAGGCTTTCAAAATGTTGCATTCAGTTGGTAATTTTCGTTTGTCAAGAATCCAAAACAGACTGGAAAAAGACCCTACATACTATTCAAAAGTACATTATAAAAGAGAGGTTGGACCATCAGCAATTACTACAATGTCATGGATGAAAGACTTCTTTTCAAAGCATGGAGAGTGTATGCCAAATAAAGACACAATACATATTCCAGATAATTTCTCAAGACGAGAAATCTACAACTTATACAGAGAATATGCAGAAGGTGCTGAAGGAGATGGTAATTTTATCACATATTCATATTTTACAAGGATATGGAGGAACAAATTCAATAATGTTTGTATTCCTAATAAGACAAGGATGGGGATTTGCAGTACATGTGTTTTTCTTAAATCAAAAAAAAGAAAAATTTCAAGGGGCAAAAAGAGGTATGCATTCATAACATTAATTTTAAAAATTGGATAGTTATTAACTATGAAAATATATTTATTAATAGATTTATTTTATTTTATGTGTAGATTCCATTGTCAAAGCACTTCAAGAGCATCGCAATCAGCAAACAAGTGAAAGACAAAAATTGTATAAACATAGAAAAAAGTGTTATGATAATCCAAATAAATATTTGGGTTTGATAATTGATGGTATGGACCAAAAGAAAACACTTTTGCCACATTTTGTCCGCACACCAAAAAATCTACAGGAAGAAAATTTTATTCAGTTTCACTTGGTTGGTTGTATGGTCTTTAACGGGAAGATGTTGCCAAGGGTTTACTTCACAGCTCCAAATATTCATAATGATGCAAATCTTACCATAACTATAATCCATGATGTGCTTTCTCATTGGTCTGGTATTCTTCCTGAAGTTTTGTATTTGCAATTGGACAACACAAGCCATGAAAATAAAAATCAAGTTCTTTTTGGATATCTAAACATGCTTGTTCAATTGGGAATTTTTAAAAAGGTAAAGGTTGGTTTCCTTCTTGTTGGGCACACTCATGACCATATTGATCATATGTTTAGTCATTTTTCAGTAACATTGAGGAGGAAGAATTTTGGGAGCCTTCCATCATTAAATGAATGTATTAAGAAAGAATATATTCCAGAGCCGGTTTTTCATGCGCTGGAGGAAACTATTGACATGCGAAAGTTTATTTTGGGATCGCATGGTGAGAATAAATGCATTGAACAACTTAATGACATTAGCTTCTAGCATCAATTTTGTATCAAAAAAATTGATGGCAAAACACTTATATGGGGCAAAATGTATTCAACTATTGTAGAATGGTGGTCGTTGTCAAGTTTAGCATTTTTTAAGTTCATTCCAAATCATCCAATATTTGCATCAAAGATAATATTATTACAATCAGTTGTTGAACTCAATAATGCACGAAGGCATAAGAGTGAGATAAATTATTATGAATGTCTGGAAGAAATAAAAAAAATGTATTAGAGATACATATGACTACTTTGATGTTGTTGATTAAGTTTGGTGGGAGTCTTTTTCCAAGGATCAAAGTGATATCATCTCAATGTTAGGAAAAGAATATACACTTTTGAAGACTCCATTTATTTGGCCTCAAAATATGCCAAATGAACATGAGGAAAGACACATTGTTGAACAACAACAATCTCAAGGCATTATTAATTCTCAACAGGAAGAAGAAAGATAAATATATTTTGGTTCTAGAAGATCGTGTGCACAACATGAAGCCATGGAAGACCTTTACAAGGGTTCTGTGCAGGATTTTAAGGAGGATTGCATGATAGCAGTATTAGTAGATGGAGATCCACTTGGCTATCCATTTTGGGTTGCGAAGGTTATAAAAGTCATTAAAGAAAATGAAGATATTACAGTTGTTGAGGTACATTGGTATGCCACAAGTACCCACCCATTCAATGGTGTGTACAAGCCAGAGATGGTAGTTGATAAAAAAATTCGCAGAAAGAGAAAAAGAAAGGGTACAAATATAAATCGTCGCCGCACAGACCTATTAAAATTGGAGGATGTTGACATACTTTTCTATGACTTCAATTTAACAAAGAAAGGAACTCTTCGCTTCAAGACCATACATATTTTGAAGAAGTTTCTACCAGAAGGAACAATGTTGAGATGGGAGTCTGTTGAACCTAGTCGTAGATCTAGAAGACTTTTGAAACTTGAAATGGTGGGCATGCATGTTGACTTAGACTCTAGTTGATGAAAGATAAGAATATGGGTCATCTTCATCTGCTTCTAGCCATTCATCTGAAGATGTAGATTCTGATGGTGTGCCAGATCCTATGGATGATTTTGAATAAATGTCTAAGACATTTTATGTAAATGAAGTTTGCATGGTAACTTGAAATAAATATTTTGACTTCCATGATCTCACATGAATTTATGAGTCATTTCTATGTTTGTTGGATTTAATGTTTTAATTAAAAGAAATTCATGTCTTTAGAGATGTTTGCATGGTAACTTGAAATAAATATTTTTGACTTCCATATGATCTTACATGAAGTTATGGGTCATTTCTATGTTTTTTGGATTATATGCTTTAATGTATGTGATATTCAATCTAGGAAAGTTGATATTTTGATTAAAAGTAAATAAATATTAGAAATTAATGTTGATTTTTTAAATTATACAGTGATATTGTCATGATATTATTTATTGTTATCATTTGGTATAAGATAGTTTTAAAATTGTTGAAATTTTAATGCCTCATTAAAAAGAACACTTCATTTAGATGGTCGATTTTTAGGTTTTTCTTCCAATAGGATAAGTTATCTTAGGCTAACATTTGAAAAGAGCTATAGTTTTATCCTTTGAATTAAAATTATTCTTGGAATAATGAATCTTTCATTTACTTGTTCATTTTTAAAAATTGTGTTAGTCATATAATTTGTCCATAATTTCATGGTTGAAATGTGTTACAAACTGAAGGTTTTTAATTACAAGGTTGAAAATTTGTCAAAATGTTAAGGTGTTTTTGAATTATGATATTTTATCTTTAATGCTATGGCTGAAAAAATTACAATTTCAGGGTTTGTTTTAGAGTCAATGTATTTTATCTTTAACAACATGGATGGAAATAGTTGAAATTATCAAGATTCGAGACATGATATTTTATCTTTAACTCGTGTTCGAGAATTGTTGGAATGTTATAGTTTTCAAAGTCTGGATATTTTATCTTTAACTCCATTGCTAAAAATTACTCTTGGAATAATGAATATTTCATTTACTTGTTCATTTTTAAAAATTGTTTTAATCATATAATTTGTCCATAATTTAATGGTTGAAATGTGTTACAAACTGAAGGTTTTTAATTACAAGGTTCAAAAGTGTCAAAATGTTAACATGTTACTATGATATTTTATCTTTAATGCTATAGTCGAAAACAATTACAATTTCAAGGTTTTTTAGAGTCAGGATATTTTATCTTTAACAACATGGATGGAAATAGTTAGAATTATTAGGGTTCAAGACATGATATTTTTATCTTTAACAACATGTCCGAGAATTGTTGGAATTTTACTATTTTTCAAAGTCCGGATATTTTCTCTTTAACTCCATTGCTAAAAAATGTCAAAATTGTAACTTGATTTTTTTTTTGTTATTCCAGAATAAACAATTTTTTTAAGGGTGTTTTTTTTATCCATTTTTATAAAAAAAATAATTGTTTTTACTTCCATTTATAAAACATGTTGAAAATTTACCCTAAAAAAAACATCATTCATGAATAAACACTTTTCAATTTTGGATTGTTTTTCCATGTTTTTTTTAGGGTTTTTGGGCTCAAGTACCCATTTTGAGGTAATAGTTCCCTTTTCATCGGTAACTATGTTTTATTTGGTTTGCAATCACTATCATCATTATACCAACTGGGTTATGCTGCCACATATGATTCATCTCTTCTAAATTCCCAAGCACCTCCTAACCCAAAGTTCTGAATCTATGTCCCCTGTCTCAATCCTTTTTAATTATACAAAATGGTTACACTACTTGTAATAGGGGAACTAGCCGGGGGCTGTCACAAACCCCACCCCCTTGGAGGAACATCTCAGTGTTCTATATTTGAACACAAAAGAAAACATTCTTTAAGCAAAGCACAAAATCATTCTATATTTGAACACAAAAGAAAACATTCTTTAAACGAAGCACGAAATCACTATGCACCTTATATATACAACTCATGTACAATTATTTACAAAAATATTTACATTGCTTTAACCAGTAATCAAAAATGGATATGTTGCCCACATATGATCAACGATTTAGCGGTGATTGTTAGCTTGAAACTAAAAATGATCGTAGCTATTTTTTCTTAATCAATTTTATATGTAAATGCAAGTAAGGTACCTGGTAGAATATTTACACATATGTTATAAGATTCTTGACACACGATTGTTTTTATCAATATAAGTAATTTATTTTTTAATTTAGAAATGTAATCATTAGTAAATATTTAGTTCAATATATTATTTTATTAGATTAGAATAAGTTTAGAAAAAATCACAAACAATTTCTTAAATTAAATTATATAATAATATAAATAATTTTTTAAACTAATAAAAATATATATCAAAAAAAATAATTAGAATGAATCTCACTCTAAACCTCTGCTAATGCCCATAGTTAATAAATCTATATTTATTTTAAAATATTAAATTTAAAAAATGGTATATTATCATATTTAATTTAGTTGATTACTTTTTTTTTTAAGGATAATATAACTTGATGAAGTTTAAGTCTTTAATGTTATGGAATTCATTAATCAAATTAATTTTAATCAAACTTTAAATGTCACCATGATTATGACTAATATAAAATATAGGTCAATTTTTTAAAATATATGTTTTTTTGCTAGTATCTTAAAAAAATACAATTAAGTTTAACAAATGAATTTTGAAAAATTAAATTTCAAAACATATATTTTTAAAATACATTTTCTTTAATTTTTATAAAATATATTTAATATTTTTAACTTTATTAATCATTGGAGATCTTTTACATAAACAAATTTGGAGTCCAACAAGACTCTGTCTCTACAACTAAATAAGTCAATATACAATATTTTAATATCTTTAACTTTATTAACCATTGGAGATCTTTTACATAAACAAAATTGAAGTCGAACGAGACTCTATCTCTACAACTAAATAAGTAAATATACAATATTAAAAAGATTTGACCAAACTTTTCCTTCAAAATGATTAGTTATGTATATGTTCATTGGGAATATCTCAATCACATTTACATGAGAAGGAAATGTGGAATTTGTCCTAAGAAGAAATTGAGGATGAAACCCTAGATGTGTCTATAAAATGTAATTTTAAAAATTAATTTAGTATTTTAATTAATTTTATTTTATAGCATTAAATATAATTAAATATTTTTATAATATGATATAGTAGATATGTTTATATAGTAGATATGTTTAAAATAATATTTGAGTGGGATTAATAATAATAATAATAAAAGTTTAAATTTATAAATATAAATTTAGAGAGGGTAAGGTAAATATATTATTATTACGGGATCTTTTGTCTAACGAATAAAGGTATATTATATATACCAATTTAGTGTCTAACTTGAACTTTTTCTCTTTTTTTTTTCCTTTTTAAATTAGTAAAATTAACAATTAGAGCAAACTCCTGATATAGAGTCAATTCCATTTGTCATCACTATAAACATTAGGTACACCACTTTATTTCTAAAATGCATATAAATTAATTAAAAATATCAAACCAAAAGCCTTATAATATTTAATATAACATATTTTATTAATTTTTTAAATAACCTACACCCTTAAAAATAATTACAAAATAAACTAAAATCACACCATAATATTTTTTGAAATCAACCATCACCATCATCCTCATAAGTAATAATAATAAATAAAATAGTATAAATTATTTGAAATTTCGTAATTTTTAATAATTTTTTTGCTTAATTGAAATAAGGTTTATATGTATATACACTTTATATAAATTTATAATATTATTATAAGTATAATATATAATATAATTTATTATTTATTTTAATTAATTTGATAACAAATTAAATTTTAATATAATGAAAAATAAATGATTAAAATAAGTTTTAAAATATATGTTATTATTTATATACAATAAATTTATTAAAAATATATAATTTTTAATATGTTGATTGGTTCAAGAAATTAATTTTCTATATTTTCTATGTATTTAAATAAAAGTGGTTTAAAGACTTAAATTTTTTTAAAAATATATTCATATTGATAGGTGTGTTAAACTGGGATATTAATAATTATAAGCTTGATGATATAAATTTAATCTCAACAGAATATTTTAGAATATTTTTAGTAGTAGCCACATATCAAAGATACAAATTTATCTCAAAAGTAGTTATGTATTTTTCGTCTTTTTAATTAAATTGATTAATTAAAAAAATATCATATATGTTTTTTTAATGTTTGCTCATGTGAAATATATTATAAAGTAAGTGTTTTGATGTTAATAATGACAAAGTTTTATCAAATTTTACTAGCAATTTAATTTATGTGTACACCAATTTATAACATGTTAATTTAACCAATTAATTATTTTTTTATATTCAAACATATTTAATGAAAAAGACCTTAAAAACAAGAATATTTTATTGTAAATATAAAGGTTTTTTATATAAACATGTTATAAAAAACATGTTGTCTGCTAAAACAATATATAAAATATGAATTTTAAAATATATAACTCTCTCAATAACATAGTCATTTGTTTTTTTTTTTTTATCTATATAAAATTTTTGGATTCATTGCATTGGGAAATTTAATAAAATTATCATATAAAATTATAAAACAAAATATAGAAATCCTTTATTGTTTCCAAATCCTATTTGTAATATCATTAGTAAAAGTGAACTTCTCAACAACAGCTACTGAGCGAGTCGATACACTCCATAAAAAGCTTGTGGTTGATTGTAGGGCATGCCCATTACCCAAATCCTTGCTCTCTTGCACAAAATGAATAGAGAAAGAACTCCCCCAAATCCAATCTCCATTCCCATTGCCAATGCTAATAATGACATTTTTTCATCCACACGACTTAACCAACCCATTTTAACATTACTCTCCCCACCGACGCTTTTCATTGGTCTCCTTGTCCGCTTCTGGCATGTTTGCAAAGGATATCCACATAAGCATTTATTTCTTTGAAATGAAGTTTCACTAAATGTGTCGAACTGTGTTCCTATTGGGATTGGCCCACAGAGTTTGTTAAATGAAATGTCTAGAGATGCCAACATTGTCAATTTAGAAAGCCCCTGGGGAATTTGCCCTGACAAATTATTTTTAGCCAGGTCCAATTGCTCCAAAGTAGATATCTCACTAATAGATGCAGGGATTTGTCCTTCCAATTGGTTTCTTGATAAATTCAGCAATCGCATGTTGTTTAAACTTCCTATGCTTGTAGGGATTTGTCCTGTAAGATTATTGTTTGAAGCATCAAATATTGTGTTTTTCTCCAACACATATGTTAGACTATATTCAATACCTTTCATGTAAATCCTCAAAACCTTGTACAACATCTCAACAGGTAGTGGTGAAGATCCATTAATTGTAAATCCCTTAAGTGATTGAAGATGAAATGGTATGTTCCCACTGAATTTGTTGTTGGATAAATCCAACACTTGCAACCTAGTGAGATTTGTAATCCATTGAGGGAAACAACCATGAAAATTATTATAACCAAGACTTAAAACTCTCATGTCCTGAAAAAATGCAAAGAACTTTGGGAGCTCCCCTGTCAGCCTATTTTCTCTTAAATCCAAAAGCTGGAGCTTGGTAGCACTGGACAATGATACCGGCAAAGTCCCAGAGAAGTTATTTGAATGGGCAGAGAAAACCCTCATAGAAATTGGAAAGTCTATGTCCAAGCTTCCACTGAGCTTATTTTCAGACACCCTTAGCCAAGCTAAGTGGGTGCAATTGCTGATACTCTTGGGAATGGACCCCTCCAATCTGTTGTATGATACATTTAATAGCACAATTGATGACAAACCACCAATACTTTCAGGGATACTCCCAGAAACATTGTTACTGAATATAAGTAGTACAAGGATAACTCTAAGCTTGCCAATGCTATGTGGAATGCCTCCAGTAAAGTTGTTTGAATTCAAATCCATGTATATAAGGGATTGAAGATTTCCTATCTCTTCTGGAATTGTACCATTGAGATTGTTGTATTCAAGAGAAAGGTATTGAAGCTTGCTCAAATTGGAAATGGTTCTGGGGATGTTTCCAGTGAATCTATTTTTACCAAGAACTAAGTAGGTCAATTGAGTCAAATTGGCAATGGCTTCAGGTATACTCCCTGTAAGTCTATTGGATGCAAGAGACAAGAAGGAGAGTTGAGGAAGACTGAATATACTCATCGGCAATGAACCTTGAATTCTGTTAGCTTGTAAATCCAACCGTACCAAATTGCTGCAGTTTCCTAACTCAGGGGAATAAAACCTGAAATTTTACCTAATTCAATACTCAGAGCATAAATAGAGAATTCAGTAAGCTCTTTCAAATTACCTAACTCAGGAGGGATACTGCCTGATAATTGATTGTGCCCCAAATACAAAAACTTAAGTGAAGAGCAGTTTCCCAAAGATGAAGGAATCTTGTTCTCCAACCTGTTAGAAAACAGAGACAAGTACTCTAATTTCTGCAACAGCCCCAATTCAACTGGGATTTTTCCACCCAAGGCATTGCCAGAAAAGTCGATGTATGATAATTCAGTGCAATTGCTGAGATCTGGAGGGATGAGACCGTATAGTGAATTGAATCTAAAATCAAGATATGCTAAACTTCTCATCATACCTAAAAATGAAGGAATTGGGCCCGCCAAGTTGTTGCTCCCAATGGAGAACTCCCGTAGAGATGTGCAGTTGCTCAGAGAATCTGGAATACTTCCATTCAGAACATTCCCGAACAAGATGAGATGTTCCAACTCAAATAGACGACCAAGCTCTGTTGGAATGCTCCCCGCCAAGCTGTTCTGTGCAAGCCCAAGCCATCGAAGGCGTGTGCAGTTCGAGAGAGATTTTGGGATAGAACCAGAGAGTAAATTGTTGCTGAGATCAAGTGTTCCCAGCGCCTTGAGGCGCCCAAATTCTGGTGGAATCCCTCCTTTCAAGGAATTGTCAGAAATATTAAAAGTGCGCAGCAAAGAGAGAGTGGCCAGAGATAGTGAAAGGGTTCCTTCCAATTGTAAGCCAGAAAGGATTATGGCTACCACTCTATTGGTCCGTTCTCTGCAGCGAATACCATACCATGAGGAGCACAGATTCTCTGAATATTCACGAGTCCAGTTGGACAGCGATCCTGTTGGATCGGATTTAATGGCGTCTCTAAACAACAGAAGAGCCTCCCAATCCCTCTCACTGGAATTTGTGTTCACTGCAACTACAGAGGTTGCCATGATAGCAAGCATTATCACAATAACATTCTTGCAATCCATTTTGCCCTTTCGTCACTCACTCCAATGTTGTGTTCTTTCTCAGCGCTATATCTATATATATATATAGAGAGAAAGCAGCTGTTCTGGGGACATTGACAGCTGTTCTAGAAAGAGGAATCGCCAGAAATTCTAGAAACTCAATCACTTTACTCCAATTCAATTCTGTTCTATGGAAAATGTAAAGCAATATCAAAGAAATCGCCGTAAATATTCGCTTTACTCGAATTCAATTCAACACGGTGTTTCTGCGCACATTTCCTACTCATTTCAAAGCTCAAAGGAATTTTTCGATCGACGCGTGATAGCAATTTCGTCGTCAAAATTCTATCTCGCCGCCCTACTGACAGGGACAGAGTGGGCGCATGGTCGGAAATCTCCATGTATCGCCGTATTGACCGGGACATTGACGGCGAAAGTAGCAAAGGTACAATGAATCTTATTTAATTACTTTTATTAAAATTTTATAGTTGGAAATTAATTTTTTTTTAAACTTATTAGATTTAAAAATTATCGTTATAATGTTAATTAGAAATTATAACTTATAATGTTATCAGGTTCTTAATTATTATTTCATTTTTTTCAGTAAGAGTGTAGACTAAACGTTTTATGTTTTTTTTTCCTTTCCCGGTCAACCTGAGTTATTAAATTTATATACAATAAATGCCCTAAATTGTATGGTTTTAAATCTAATTATATATTTTAATATATATTTCAAAAACTAATCATTATATTTAGTCTAGAAGCTGGAATTTACTATAATTTATAGAAATGTTTTACTATGAGTGGATCCATTATATTATTATTTTTAAATGAAAAAAATATAATATAAAACAAATAGACTCCACCTTGAATAAACAATTTCCACCCTCTATTCCTTTTTATTTTATTTGCTAACATAAGTAAGGTACATTATACATCACTTCTAGTATTTTGATCATCCTTATACAAAATTAACTTTGGCACCTATTACAAGTTAATTTTTATATGAAATCAATAAACTCAAATTATATATATGAAAAAATTATCTTCTATCAAAATTCAATTCTTACTTATAACATGTAAATTAATTAATTAATATTAAAACTTAATTTTATATCTAAAAAAAATTACTCAATAATTTTATATATATATATGCCAAAAATTTGACAAAAATAAAACACATCTTATCACATTCATTTCAAGGTGGTGAAAGCAGTGGATGCATATATGCATAACATGGATGTTCCCTTTGGTCATGCTAGTCATGCTGGTGAAATTCAATATGCTCCAGTCTAGCTTCAATCTCCTGCAAATGTTCATGTATTATGCGTTGGCTTCGAGAGACGTTTGCCAATTATTCTAGGATTTCCTCTTGAGTGAACTGTATGGCATTCTAGTAGGCCATGTTTTCATTACGATCCTCGTGCATATGGTCACGGAGGATATCCAAGTTCGCATGGATCCTTCTCAGTTGCTCAGCGATGGAGTCCAAAGAGGTAGCTTGAACAACACAACTGGGAGGCAACACAGAGTTTTGAGCAAGCTCCTCCTCCCTATCCAAGCTAGTTGAATGTGCCTCACTAGAGGATGAGGCTTTGCCACCTCTATTATCAATATGGCCTCGGTGTCTACCCCCTTGACAGGGTCTTCCTCTCTATCTCTACATACTTGCAAGAAAAACAAAACCACACTCCTGCAGGCACTGAAGCTCGCCACAATCCAACACAATCCCCTCAACCCACCAAGAGATTACACGGCTTCCGGGATTCAAGAGGTGAGTACCACCCAACCAATACCAGACCACCCCAAACCACCTGATGCAACATAGATAATTCAACCCCTCAATAACACATAACCTTGAAGACCAAATAGTATACTGCCCATAATTCAACAGTGGGGGCCTCTCGAATTGCAGGAACCTTTGAGGTTGACACTCCAACTTTCATAACACACACAAGCTAGATTACTCTTCCCCTTGAGACCCCAATCCACCTCATCCCCTAGACCGATTGAGACTACTGTCGCGAGAGCGAGATACAGGCGCTCACAATTGAAACATTGAAGGTTCATAGTTCTTCTAACAGGGGACATAGACACTAGGAAAATAACACCAACTACTTCCTAGCCCTAATAACACCCATGACGAACTCATATAGAGCAAAAATCAGATATAACTCACAAACACTAGTCTAGGCAATAGAGCGTTATCCAAACTTCCCTGTTGAAAAATGCCACCAATACAAAAGGAGAGAAGTCAACAAGTGAAGACGCCAAAGACCATAGAAGAAGTAAACATTTATCTGCACAAACTCCTCTGCTTTTTAGCTCACCTCGATCCCGAACAAATTCTTGACCATAAAACCAAACACATATTGATAGCAGCAACTGTAAGCTTACCACCTCGACCTTTTGGCTTTTGCCGGAGACCTGACCAATAAATGTAACTGTCACCCTTTTTCTCACTTTTATTTCTCATCGCCTACCACAAACAAACTGAAACCTTCCTCCTCTAAAGCAAACAATAAAACTCTCCTCTCTCCCAATACTTTCATTGTCGAGCAGAGTGCCCCCATCTTTTCACATTAAACCACACATGACACACAACTGATTAAGAATAAAGATCCCAAAACTCCTCTAATACAGGTTTATCACCCCATTAAAAATATATATCCTTACTTTATACTTTTCATTTATATTGTAATAAATTAATAACTATATAAATTAGAACTATTATAAATCATTTAATTATTTATTTTTATTAAAACATAATTTCAAAATTCTAACCTTTTTCCGAACTCCCGTTAATAAATAGTTTAAGTATTTCATATATTATGGGAAATTTTATGTTTTCCAATTTTTATCATAATAATAAACGATAATTATGCAAATTAAAATTATTATAATTTATTTAATTAAAAGTAAAATAAAATAAATCTCATTTTAATTTTATTATTTTATTTGTTTCATAGTTTTTTATAACAAATAATTTTTTTAATTTTTTTTAATTATTTTAATTATCAAAATATAACTCTATTAACTATTCCAACATATCTTCATTCCAAATGAATAAATTAACAAAATATAAGGTAACAAAAATCTAAAATATAATCATAAATAACTCTGTAAACTATTCCAACCTCTGTTCATTCCAAATTAATAAAGTAACATATAATTCAATCTTGCATACCCTTGCATAATTCTATTGCAGGATTAGAAGCATCATCACAATAACATTCTTAGAATCCATTTTTCTCTTTCGTCACACATTTCAATCAGGTTCTTTGTCAGCTCTATATCTATATAGAGAGAGAGCAGCAGTTGTTGTAACTGAAAATTATAGCGGTTTCAGAAGGAGAAACGGCCTTGGTGGCCTGGTATAATAATATAATGTCGTAGTGTATTAAAGAAATTGGATGTAGTTTAATTTATAGACGAAATAGTTTTTTCACTATAATAAAATTGGGTGTCGTGTAATTTATAAATGAAATAGTCTTTTTTATCCTAATTCACTAAAATTCAACAATACAATTTCAATCATTTTTATTATTTAAAATACATTTTTTAAATAATTTAAACAAATCTCTAAAAACAATTTCACTTATAAATTAAAGTACACCAAAAAAAAAATAATAAATACCTAGAAATTCAAATCACTCTAGCAATTCAAATGCACTGAAGTCTTTGCCGATGTTTCTGCGCATGTTTCCATCGCTGACATGAAATTTTCGATCACCTTCGACGGACTGTCGCGTAATGGGCAATTTGCTCGTCAAAATTCTATCTCGTCACCGTACTGACAGGGACATAGAATAGGCGGATGGTCGCAAATCTCAACGATCGCCGTATTCACCGGCACATTAACGCCGAAAGTGGCAAAGGTACAACGAATCTTTTTAATTACTTTTATTAAAATTTTACAGTTGAAAATAAAAATAATTTTAATGTTTTTTTTCAGAGAGAAATCCTCATAGGGCCCAACAGGCCTGGAATTTGACGTCCTGTGAGACGTATTTTTTATTTTAGGTCGTATTTGACGGCAGCAAAAAAATCTTCCATGCGATATACTTTTCCAATGCGTCATTTTGACGTCCACTTTCATAAAGAAAACGTAAATATTTATAATATCTGTAATCAGAGTATGGGACTCTGGACCATGTCACCACTGGGAGTATGGGTCTGGACTACGTCACCACCGGGAGTATGGGTCTGGACCACGTCACCACCGGACCAGCAGTGCTGCAGTAGCCGTGGTACACAATGCTTTACGCTGGCAGCTGCACACAGTTTAAAATAAAACGCTTTAACTGCATCACCATCCCACTGTGTACTAAGGGTACTTACCATTGAATAATCCAGCTACCATCTGCCTGGCGCTGTCGCTCAAAATTAAAACGAGACTTGCAATTTTACAAATTGCAATCTGCCACTGCTAGTCACTAGTGCCGCTGCCGCAGACTGCAGTGCGTATTCTTCCAAGCTGTGCAGTGCCTATTCCTCCAGGGTCTGGTGAAGCTCAGGTTCTAATCTCGGGAGTCGGAGGGTTCACTGGAGTTCAGACGTGGATCATGGATGTTAGGGTATAAACAAAGAACCAGCAAACAAGGTAAGTACAGAAAGCGATTTTTTCATTTTTCACAATATCACATGTAAGTTTGTAACGACAGTTATGGTCTGAAAGTAATGTCTGGACTCCTTGGTTTTTCAAATAGTGAAAAAGATATATCCAGGGTCATATTCTTTTAATAACAAGAATTTGAATTAATGTATTTGTAGTGCTTTTAGTTGTATTTAGAAAAGTTCATAAGATCCCTTGACAAAGTTCATATATCCACTTCACGCCTAATAGATTTTGAGGTTAAGATTTATTTCTACCAGTTCTAAATACTTCTTTAATGTTGGAGAGTCCGCATTTCATCTTATTCTTTGATAGACTGTATATCAATTTTCTCGCGTATCGGTAATATCGTCATTTTTTAACCAGAGAGCATTGTTCAGTTTCCCCACGGACCCCATGAGTAGTACGCTGTCAAATTGTTTTGTTCAGTGCTTCCTGAAAGCGCTCCAACAGTGAGTACTGCGCTGTGAAATAAATTTTTCGTGCACTATATTGGTGTGTTAAACAGGCCTATGGCATTTTGGTGAAAGGATCATTCAAACTTCTTATTTTGGATCAGATGGGTTTCGTCTAATTCTTAGTAAGTTTTTGGTGAAAGGATCATTCAAACTTCTTATTTTGGATCACATGGGTTTCGTCTAATTCTTAGTAAGTTAGGTTTTAAACATCATCCAGGAAGTTTCAATGAACTTAATTAAAGTTTTCACTCTTGTTTTGTTTTGATTTGATTTCGGAATATTTTTGGAATTTGAATTTCATTTGATTTTAATTATTTTTGGAATTTTAATGATAATAATCAAATTAGTTGTTTGATGGGGCTGCTTTATATCACATTTTAAAAATATTTCAAAATAAAAATAACTTTTAATGTTAAAACTCTAAAATTTTGATTGCTTTTGAAAATAGGGCTGAACATTCCAACAGAGTCCCACCATGAAAAGAAAAATTCAGCCTACTGAAACTTTAGTCCAAATTGAATTAATCAATTAGGACTTTGAGGTGAAACTTTTTCTAAGCACATGAAATTTTAGTCGAAATCGAATTACTCAGTTAGAACTTTGTGGTAAGTTTCAACGGATTCACTCAATTTTTAAATTTTTGTGTGCTTGGTAGAGGACCAAACATCTTAAAGAGAGTTCTGCCATGAAAAATTCTCTAACTCTATGGAATTATAAATATAATTTAATTAAAATGGAGAGAAAAAAAAATTGTGATTTTTTATCAGTTATTTATTTTTTAATTGGATGGTAAATCTTAAAACATTCCAGGTTTTTTTTAATATTATTATAGATTTTAGAATATTTTGAAAATATAAATATAAAGGATATTAATAAAATGATGAATTTTAAGTCATAGTTGCAATGGTGTTTTTGGGTAATATAATTTTAAGTAGAATTGTTACTTTTTAAGTAGTGTTCTAAAAAACTAGTGAAACACTCTAACTCTGCTGCTTAAACAACTTGAACTTATAATTTTCAAAAATCTCTTCTAAATTATAGACAAAATTAAAAAAAAATTAAAAAAATGCCACTTATAATTTTAAAAAATATCTTTAAGATTTGAACAAAATAAAAAAAAATATTTAGAAAAAAAACCATTTTATCTATTAATTAAACCACCCATTCCAATAAATATGATGTGATTTAATACTCATGAATATGCATTGAAACTGATATATAAATTTATATAGATTTTTTTGGTGTATAAGAATGTTATTAGAAAAAAGAAACTATTTAATTAACTTATATGCATTAGTGTTTTTTAAAATATTCTAGAATTTATAATGGAATTAAACTAAAATGCATTATCCCAGGCAAAGAAGCAACTGACCTCAGTTGGCATGCATTCATCCATGAGATGGAAAACCAGAAGCAATTAGAATTTTCCAAAACCATGATTATGCCACACTGAAGTAAGGCATACAGTTAAACCCTATTAGAGGGTTCTTGGAATGAGAGACGGTATGCGATATAGAGATATATTCAAGTATCAACGTTAGAATCTTGTCCTATCACACAGAACACGGAGATCAAACACCTACCGCGTGATTTCTTTCGTTTATTAGGTGGTTGCAGGGCATGGGCCCTCAGATTTGATTTTTTAAACTATAATAGGGGGAAGAGGTTTCTTAAGTAAGTTGAGATTCATTACCCCCTAAGATCTTTCTAAATTTTTTTAAATTACTATTTAAACTTTATATGGTTTAATATATAAATTTTATTCTATTTAATATATAAATTTTATGCTGTTTAATATATAAATTGATAGTGCTGGAGTCTCTGTTTGGTGTGTTGCATATTTGGGATGCAAATTTTAGTAGGCTGAAGTTTATTTTCAGATATATTTATGTTCTGCTTATTTATTCTACAATGTTGTCCATTGTTATATTCATTTTTGATTTAATGAATTTTATTTTATATATATATATTTTATACAGGTGGTCACAAACCTACAAATGTCTCAAAAGAGAAAGATACAAGTTACAATTGGGGAAATATATGGATGGACAAAAGGGAAAACTTCTAAGACTCAACAGAATTCAGAAACACTTGAAGAAACCCATAATGCTCATGTGGAACAACAATTACATGAAATTTTTGGAAGTTCTTCTGAACATGATGTAGATGAAGAAACAAATGAACTTGAAGAAGAGGTTGGTGATAATTCAGAAATGAAAGTGCAAACAAAAAGACAATTTCGCATGGAATGGTTAAATAAGTTTGTTTGGTTGAATTATGTGAGGTTTGATGATAAAATAACTATGAAGTGTAACTATTGTGAGAAATATAGGATGAATGGACCATGGGGTTTAGGGAATGGTTGCACCACATTACAACATGATGCTCTTGTTACTCATGAAAAATCACGGGCGCATAAAGATGCTAAGGAAAGATGGATTAATGCATTGGAGGGAAATATGAAACTAATTCCAAATCATATTAGACAGATGAGAGATGCCAATAAGGAAAGAGTTATTTCTACGTTGAAAATATCATATTTCACTTGTCAAGAAGATTTATCTCTATCAAAGTATGAGAAGCTTTGCAAATTTCTAATGGATGCAAAAACTCCAAATATGCCAAAGTCTCAAGAGTACTCTTCATACACTAATCGTAAGTCTGCAAATGATTTTATATATTGCATATCAAAACATCTTGAACAAATTCAGATAAAAAATATGTTGGAAAGTCCTTTCTTCTCATTGATGGTTGATGAAAGCACTGATCGAACCTTAGAGCAACACCTTGTTATTTATGCAACATATTTAGACTCAAAGGGTCTCGGGCCACCTATCTCGCAGTTTATGAAGCTCAAAGATGTAGTAGATGGAAAAGGAAAAACAATATATGATAGTGTCAATCAATTAATAGATGTTAGAGGCCTTCAATATAAAGATTTGATAGTTGTTTCTACCGATGGAGCTTCAGCAATGATTGGACATGAAAATGGCTTTGTTTCATTTTTGAAAAAGAACAATCCAAACCTTATTACAGTTCATTGTGTGGCTCATCGTGAGTCTTTAGCAGCAGTAGATGCTTCTAAGAAATTCCCTGAGTTATTATTTGTTGAAAAAATTGCAAACAAAGTGTATTCATGGGTTCAAAACTCTCCAAAGAGAAATAGTGAACTTAATGATTTGCTTAGAGTCATGCAAATTGATGTTCTTGATGTTCTACAAATACATTCAGTGAGATGGTTATCCAGGGGGGAAGTTATTATAAGGTTTGTGAAGCTTATGCCAGCAATTTTAACTTTGTGGAAAAATGAAAAAAAAAACTGCATCTTGGTATGATAAGACAAGAATATATTCTGTCCAGTTTTGTTTACATATGCTTGCTGATGTGCTAGGGGAATTGAACAAGTTGAATGTGACTTTTCAAGAAGAAAATGTAGACATTACAACTATTGGGTTGGCTCTTGAAGTAACTATAAGCACATTATCTAGATGGTTTTTGAGAAAAGAGACATTTGCAGAAGGCACAACTTATCTTTCAAAGTTTTTAAATGATTCTGAAAATGGATACATTGATATTAAAGATGAAGGGAAAGTTGTAGATAGACATGAGTTACAATACATCTCTATCTCAGCCATGGATATTGAATCCAATGAAGCAAGGAAACAATCTATGAAACCTTGTATTGAAGGTACACAAGAGAGTTGTCAGCAACTCACTGAAGGTTATATAGAGACTCTCATAGACTCTTTGAATGAAAGATTTCCAGACCTTCATCTTTTTAATGCAGCGAAATTGTTCAGCCCTTGTTATTATTCAGAAGAGCGTCATAGTCGTGAGAAAAATTCAGAGCGTTGGTTTTTAAAGCTTTTTCAACATTTGCAACATACCGTATCAAGTGATGTTGGATTTGTAGCTTTATTTGATGTTAAAGCTTGTAAAAGAGAGTTGCACCCTTTTGTTGATTCATTAAATCTGGCTTGTGAGGGGTTTTCTATGAAAGAAGCATGGAAAGTCTTTCGTAACACAAAACAGTGGCACAAAACCTATCCTAATATGATGAAATTATGGCAAGCTGTCCTCACTATTCCTGCAAGTATAGTGGATTGTGAAAGGGGATTTTCCAAGCAAAACATCATCAAGGACATTAGAAAATCGAGGCTTGGGTTGGATACACTAGATGCTCTAATGAGAGTATCTCTGAATGGACCTGAATCATCTAATGTTGATTGGCATGCAGTATATGAGATATGGATAGATACAAAGTCAAGAAGGATTCTTGAGCTTTGAAAATTCTTCTAGTTTATGTTTAAGGGAGGATCTATGTATTGAAATATTCCTATTGATAAAAAAATTTGTAGTTTCTCCAGAAAGTTTGACTTTTAATGAAGTATAATAACTGTTTATTATTACATAACTTTTCTGTATTTTCTCTAGATGATTTATTTATAGTCCAAGATTTATTTATAATCTCACTAGATAATTTATTTATAGTCCATGGATTGTAAGTTTTTTGCAAAGATTTTATTGTTTAAATGGCCCCACCATAAATCTGAGCTATAAATATGATAGACTGCAAATCTGCAATTTCAATCTAACAAGAAACATTATAAACAACAGTGATTATCAGCCTCCATTTGATGACTTATTATGTGTTGTGGAATAAATTTACAAAAATTATTAAAATAGAATTTTCAGTGACACTCACATATTTAGTTAAAACGTAAAACGAAGGGTAAAAAAAATACAAAAACGTCATCAAATTTTAATTTGACAGGCAAAAAAAATTTGAAATTCCAGGCCTGGGGCCGAAGCCTACAGATAATTTTTACAATCAATATGGCCGAAGCCAGCAGAATATGGCCGAAGCCAGCAGAATACGGCTTAGCCGTTACAAATCGCCAAGCGAGGGGCCGCCGCAGGACTCGAACATGGCTGGGGGTGCGAAAGCCAACCGCCCCAGCCGTCGTATCATGCACGTCATGTGCAAAAAATAAATTCTAATGTTATCTCCGAATTAGATCTAGAAATTCATTACATTTATTTTTTTTATTTTAAAAAATAAATTTAAAATATTTTTATTAAAATGTCGTCATAAATAAGGAAGATTTTATAGCAATTAGATTGAGGAATTTTCAAAATCATTAGATCTAGAAAACCATAAATTTGAAGTTAAATATTGTTATTATTTATTTGGTATATGAATATTATTTTTAATCATTCAATATATTGTTGTTAATTATTTTTCTCTCAGCAATAAATTATTATATGTAATAAAGAGAATTAGGAGAATAAGGGTCTATTTTTCCTATTCAAAATATTTTTATATGGCGAATGAAGTGGCCAATAAAAGAACTTTGTTAACACTTAGAAAAATAGTTATAGGGTACCTTTCGCCCCCATAACATTTATTCATGAATTTTTTTATCTCAAACATATTGGATAATAATTGCTTTGTGTCAACCCAACCATCCTTGCAAAAATCAACTTGTTGGGAGCAATACCCACAATTATTTGATCCTCTCTTATAAAATTTGAATTGTATAGAGCATAAGGCTTTGAAATTTTTGGGAGTGTTCCAGAATTTTAATTTAATGGTAAGTTATAGTTGACCAAGAAATCTCTTATTCAGTGGAAATTACTTTGTTTACTTGCAAATTTTTATAATACAAATTATCATTTCCATTTTTTTTTAAGAGTACATTAAACATTTTATGTTTTTCTTCCTTTCTTGGTCATGTTTTCTAACTAGTTTTACTAGAAATCCCAATTAAAAATTGTTGGAATTATGAACCTTAATTGTTAAATTTCTATAGAATAAATGCCTTGTGATTTAAAAATTGTTGGAATTATGAACCTAAGTTATTAAATTTATATAGAATAAATGCCTTGAAATTTTTATATGATTTTAAATCTAATTATACATTCCAAAATATATTAGAAGCAATGAAAACTAACTATTGTATTCTAGAAGCTCGGATTTAACAGTGATTTTGTAGGAATGTCAATGTTTCGGATCCATAGATCCATTATATTATTATTTTAGATGAAAAAAATATAATATAAAACAACTAGACTTCACCTTGAATAAATAATTTCGAGTACATTTTCCTTTTTATGTTATTTGCTAACATAAATAAGGTACATCGTACATAATTTCTAATATTTTAATAATCCTTATACAAAAATAATTTTGCCACCTATTACAAATTAATTTCTATATAAGATCAAATGATATATATATATATATATATGTGTGTAGTTTTACTTGTAATCAATTATTAATAAAACTTGATTTTATATCCCAAAAAATCTTACTCAAAATTTATATAAAATTTACACTTTTCAATTATATTATAATAAACTAATAACTAGATCAATTAAAATTATTATATATAGGGAACATTACACTTTTCAATTATATTATAATAAATAATTAACTATACAAACTAAAATTATTATAAATCATTTAATTCTTTATTTTCTTGAAGCATAATTTCAAAATTCTAACATTCTTCTAGGCTCTCATATAGTTAAAGTATTATATATATTATAGAAAACTTTATACTTTTCAATTTTTATTATATCTGAAAACTTTATGCTTTTCAACTTTTATCATGATAGTAAGCATAATTATGCAAATTAAGATTATTATAATTTATTTAATTAAAAAATAAAATAAAATCTATTTTAACTTTATTATTTTATTTTTTTCTTCATTTCTTAATAATTAATCATTATTTTTTAATTATCAAAATAAAGCATAACAAAAATTTAAAGTACAATCATTAATAACTCTATGAAACTATTCCAACGTATCTTCATTCCAAATTAATAAATTAACAAAATATAATATAACAAAAAGCTAAAATATAATCATAAATAACTTTATTATACTATTCCAACATATCTTCATTCCAAATTAATAAATTAGCATATAATTTAATCTCGCATACCCTTGCATAATTCTATTGCTACTAAAGTAGAGCTAAGAAATTAGTATGTGTGTAAACCAAGAAACAAAAGGCTTTGTAATAGATTCCTTATTGAAATTGGTGCATCTATTATGGATGGTATGGACACATTTTGATGGTAAACAACTTTCCTTGAACCATCAACTTTCCTTTCTTTTAGAATATGGAGAAAGGACTTACCTTGTGTCCAACACAAATTCTCCTCTTTTTCCTGCTTGTGAACTTTAGGTCCGACTCCAAACACTATAAATGGAACCTGCAAATAAATATAACAAGCACAAGAATGACAAGATATACATAGCATAGACTAATATCTCTTATTAATGAGTCAAGAAGGCATTGAAATACATATGCATCAAATGGACACAAGTATAGGAAAATGAAACACATCTCCCTCCAATTCGAGTCTTTGATTAGATCTTGTAAATGTCAAGTCAAGTCTTTCACTTGATCTCGTAAATGAACCTTCATTCCATCCACCTATTAGTAACCAGTAGTCCACTTAGGTGAATGGAATGAGGTTTAGGGGACATGTACCTATAATTGTGTTATTACGTTGAGGCATGAAAACCAATTTCAAGCATAGTTTCTCATGTTTCAAGCTTCTGTAAAAATGAAACCATTCTCATCCTATCCCTTGTGATTTCCATTTTTATCAGCCTATTTCTGCCATATGAACCTTGATTTTCTCATTCCGTCATCACCGTCTGTTTGGCTTATCATACGCTTGCACTTGGTTTTTTACCCCTTGCCTGGGGAATCGCTGCAGTGAGTGGTCTTATTAGCCAACCTCTTGACCTCTATGTATTTTGAGCAGTTCCATCATGATCGGAACCAGTTGCTACCCTTTATACCACTTTCCTTCAGGAGGAGTCCTCTTTGAGCTCTTTTCATACTCCCAAAACATGAAAAGATTGTCGAGCACTTGTCTTTTTGACCTCGTTAAAGTAAATGAAAAGATGTCCACCCAGTATAAGTTTAACCCTTTTTTGGACTGGGATGGATTATTTATGAAAAAGGAATACTTTAGTCGAACATGACTAAAGGTTTGCCTAGGTATTGTTTTATGCCTTTTTGGGCCAAGAGACTAATTTTATGAAAATGAACCTCTTGGAGTTTTCTTTTCTGCCTTTTTTTCAAACTCTCTAAACATGAAAAAAAAGTTAAGTTACGCCTTCTCTGGACTCATAAAAGTACTAAACAGCGTTGGAATTGTTAAGCATGATGAGACCAAACCAATCCTTCTCAGGATTTGTTAAAAACACGGAGAAGGATTCATCCAAAGGATGAACTTATAGATCAAGCATATGTTATCCTCCTCAAGCTTATCAAAAATAAAGAGGTACTGGCTATAAATGGTTGGGAAATTGGGAAAACATGGCATTTCACCTATCAATGGAAGTGATTCACTCTTGAACATGACACTCTTTCACCTCATCTTTATGACTTCTTTGGGTTGGGGAATCCACTTGCCTCACTATTAGTCACACCTTCATTATGGGTCTTTGAGTCAATGTTGCCAACTACATTCAGTGTCGTCGATATGTTCAAGAGAAAGTCCACCCTCAGTTGACATCTTCTACAATACCTTAAGACTTACTCCATGTTTTCCTCTCCTAAGCCAGTGTTTCATATTACATTTTGTCTCAAATCTTGATATATGTTTTGTGTCATTGGTGGGGGTACATCAAGGCCCTCCTAGAAATACCTAGAAATTCAAATCCCTCTAGCAATTTAGTTGCACTGAAGTCTTTGTCGGTGTTTCTACGCATATTTCCATCGCTCACATGAAATTTGTGACCAACCTATACAGGGTCCCCACATATATATATATATATATATATATATATATATATATAGGCTCAAATATTGTTGAATTTGATAGAGGGGCACAACCCTTTTACATAATACGAACTGTCCATCATAGGTATGTCTAGTAACAACTAAGAATAACCCTTTCTCTTACCACAACCATGAACAAGCATATACTTTGCATGATATAAATGCATTTTAATTGCAATATAGGCATATATAGATTGCATGAATATAATTACATAATGAATGTGGATGAGCTCATTCATCATACATGTTATATAACAACAACACAGTCATTACAATGAAATCACATTCCCAACATCATAAGTACACCACTTATTTGGATTGTAGATGAACCTAGAATTTAGAATATATTTAAACCCAGAAATAGGCACAAAGATCAGTCATTCTTCATTAGCCATATAGGAATTAAACTATTACTCTAGACTTATGCAGGAAATAACATTCCTCATAACTAGTTTAAGCATTTTAATAACACAACCAACATTTATATAGTACTTTCATAAGAAATAAATGCACATGGATTCAGATAAGCACTTAAATCATATTAGGAAATCTAGAAACTGAGATTGGGACTTTGACTCTCCACCCAACCTTAGATTAGCATGCACTGAAACCTTTCTTGCATCCAATCAACCCCGAGTAAGATATAAAGCTTGAGAAGGAGTTCTTTCAGGGAATTGACTAATGTTTCCATATGAAATACAGAATCCATAGATCATTTCATCTCCACCCACCAGTTGATTAAGGGAATCAAAAGACTATGCCATCTCCACCCTCCAATCTGTTAATGGAATTCAGAGGTTACTCCAACTGCACCCTTATGTCTATTACAAGGATTCCAGAGGTTGTTCCACCTCCACTTTATTTTGTACAGGGAATCAAGAGGTTGTTCCACCTCCACCCTAAAGTAATGCCACATTAGGTCCACCTTAAACAGGGATTCTAGAGCACATTGAGAATAACCATGCACAATTCCTTTAGTGGCTCCACCCTAAAATGGGAGTCCAGAGCCCACCAAATTAATTGTTAAGCTCATAACTGAGCAAGGAAAGCATCATGGGCACTCTATAACCAGGAACCCAAAGGAACAGTGCCTCCACCCAAACCAGTAATTCAAAGAACCTCTACCCCTTCACTTGAGAGATGAACAATCTACTCTCCCAATGCTCATAACCGAATATATAATTATCATTGTCATTCCTTCAGTGATCTTCTCTTCTACTTTATCCAGGTAATGGTATAAGAAACTACTTGAAATTCCTAAATCTTGTTGCTTCTACTCTAGAATTTCTTCTCACACTGCTCCAAGGAAAATCCTTGTCCTTTCCTTAAATTTCCTCCTTGATGGTTCTCTAATACCACTTGGGGTTTTCTCTAGTGCAATGTGCTCCTCAAGTTCTTGAGAATTTTGTCCACTATCTTCCAGTGTCTCCCTGTGTTCTTCTTCTTCCTCTAGTGCTCTGTCTCCTAATTTTTTCCTAATCCTTATTGCTTGTGTCTACTTATTCTCTCTCTCTTGTGTTTTCCGTGAATATTTCATCCTTTCCCAACCACGTCATGGCATCATTCTAGAGATATTTTGTGTTTCCCTTCCCATTATGATCGTTCTAACTGTGTTCATGGTGGTGTGTTGTCGTGGCCTTCTCCACCAATGGCGAGGCTCCTAGCTAGTAATTATGTTGGTCCCTGCAACTCAGCATGTTCTATCATCTTTCAGTTATTTGGTTTGCTATCACTATCATCATTATACCAACTCGATTATGTTGCCACATATGATTCATCTCTTCTAAATTCCCAAGCACCTCCTGACCCAAAGTTCTGAATCTATGTCCCATGTCTCAATCCTTTTTAATTATACAAAATGGTTACACTGCTTGTAATAGGGGGAACTAGCCAGGGGCTGTCACAAACCCCACCCCCTTGGAGGAACATCTTAGTGTTCTATATTTGAACACAAAAGAAAACATTCTTTAAATGAAGCACAAAATCACTATGCACTTTATATATACAACTCATGTACAATTATTTACAAAAATATTTACATTGCTTTAACCAGTAAACAAAAATGGATATGTTCCCGCATATGATCAACGATTTAGCAATGATTATTAGCTTGCAACTAAAAACGATCATAGCTATTTTTCTTAATCAATTTTATATGTAAATGCAAGTAATGATACTTGGTAGAAGATTTACACATATGTTATAAGATTCTTGACACAAGATTGTTTTATCAATATAAGTAATTGATTTTTTAATCTAGAGATGTAATTATTAATGAAGTATTTAATTCAATATATTATTTTATTAAATTGAAATAAGTTTAGAGAAAATCACGAGAGCAGAAAAATATTCATTCCTAAGGGAAGAAAAGCTCTACAATCTGATCTAGGGTTTGAGTCAGGGTTTGGCGCTGGTAACCATGGCGGGTCGTGGAGGAGGGAGTTCTGCTCCCTCCTACAGTCAAATAGCCGCGAACAGAAACAAGGAAACTGATCTGCATCGCTTCAAGAAACCAACAGAGGTGATAACTGAGGATATTAACACAGGAAATATCAAACCTCACGAACAGAGAGTAAATCATGAGGAAGATAGTAGGGAGAAGAGGAAAGAGGGTAGCAGTCAGAAAGCTACACCTCTGAGGGCGACAAGCGTCTGCAAACCCAAGTCGACCATCACTCCTCAGGTCATTTTAAGTGACCCAACACTACAGGTGCACAGAGATCACATGACAGAACACGCGATCATATGCAAATTTATGGGGATTTGGCCGACGGAGAAGGCCTTACATGCATGGATAAGGAACCACTGGAAACCAAAGGGGGAAATAAACCTTCACCTTGGATCCAAGGGTTTCTTTACGGTGGTGTTCACGAGCTTAGAAGATAAAGATAGAGTGTTCGAGGGAGGACCCTATTTTTACGCTGCTGCAGGCCTTTACATGCGACCATGGGTGATGAACTTTGTCCCAGAATGAGAAACATTCACTTCAGTACTGGTATGGATAAGACTATACTCCCTTCCTTTAGATTATTGGCTGTCGGAGTCTCTAAAGGCTATTGGCAATAAACTAGGGCATTTTATAAAGATATCAGATGCGACATTAAGAGGAAAATACACTTCCTTCGCTCGGATCTGTGTGGAAATGGACCTATCTAGGGCACTCCTAGACGAGATCATTTTAGAAGTTTATGATGAAGAATGGGTGCAAGCGGTGGACTATGAGCATGTTCCATTTAGATGTCGTAAGTGCCATGAACATGGGCACCTATACAGAGACTGCCCATTGAACAAAATGGAAAGCAACAAAAAAACCACCACAAGCAAAAATCCCGAGGGTTTTACCAAGGTGGGGGGTAAGGGGAAAGGAGGAAAGTGGAACCAAAAGAAAATCAACGAGGATGGACAACTCAGCCACAATAGTTTCAAAATCTTAGAAGAAGAAACTGGAAGCAATGGGGAAAACCAGAAGTCGGAGACTAAAACCCATCAGAAGGATAGGGATACTAGCATGGACGACATACCAGAGAACAACCAGCAACAGGATGATCTACCAAGAATTGTGGAGCTTAGCAGGGACCATGAGATGACCCCAAGTGAGGCAGGAACGAAGGATCATGAACTACAGGAGATTCTTGAGAAGGAAAACTTGGATCTAGAAAAGTTTCTGGAGCAGGGTATTACCAAAGGAGTTGACTCCCTGCCAAAAGAGGAGTTTGACAGGGTTCAACAACTCTTCCTATGGAGATCACAATCGAAGAGTTCTAGAGTCAAAAGAAACCATGACAGCCAGGAAAATAAAGGGATGAAGACAATGGAGGAAACACCGAGGCACTCTTCCAAGAACCCAGGTAGGAAAAGAGGAAGGAAAAGACAAAATGAGCTGCTAACAGAATGTGGAAAACTCATGATCAACTTAGGTAAGATGAAAGATCTCACCAGTTACTCTTTTACAAACCTTTCTTAATGAAGTTTACAACCTGGAATATTAGGGGCCTAGGAAGTAAAAGGAAACAAAGAAATCTTAGCAGTAAAATAAAAGAAGAAAAACCAGACATGGTTTTTATTTAGGAAACAAAGTGCTCGATGGATAAAATCAGATAAATCCATAGCAAATGGTTAAGCAGGTATGAGTATTTAGAGGTTAAGGCAGACAACTCAATAGGAGGGATTCTTACGCTTTGGGATCCCCAAAAACTTGGAATCTTGGACGCTACTTTCGTTGGTAATACAACTTGTGGGTGATAAGGAGATTTACATGATTACAAATGTCTACGGTCCTCAAAAACTAGAAGACAAACTCAAGCTTCTCACTTCCCTTGAGGAGCTAAGAGAGAGATATCCTAACATACCCTGGATTCTAGCAGGGGATTTCACTATGATCAAATCTCTTACAGAGAAAAAAGGTGGCACCAGAACACTAGGCAGAGACTCCATTTTTCTTCCAGAATTTCATAAATAACATGAGATTAGTGGATGCTGAAACAATAAATGGTACTTTCACCTGGAACAACAAGAGAGGAGGGGCTTCTCAAGTTGCCTCTAAACTAGATAGATTCATGATCTCAAAGGACCTATTTCTCACAGGCCCTGACATGTCAGCTTTAATCCTTCCATTTGGAGGCTCAGACCACTGGCCTGTCCAGCTTAAAGCCACTTTTATGGGTACACTAAGGAACAAACCTTTCAGGTTTGAAAATGTCTGGCTCTCTCACGCTGACTTCACCAATAATATTGATAAATGGTGGATGGAAGAGTTGCCCTTTCAAGGCACCAAAATGTACATGCTACAACAAAGACTTAAACACATCAAAGTCAGACTCAAAGATTGGAACAAAAAATAGTTTGGTAACATTTTCAAAGCTAAAAAAGAAGTTGAACAAAAACTTCAGGGAATTAATCAGCTTATGATCATAGATGGCTTTACCAAGGACAATAAAACTCAAGTTGATGCTCTTCAGAAGGAATGGGATGATAGGTGCAGGCAAGAGGAGATTTTCTGGAGACAGAAATCGAGAGTACAGTGGATTAGAGAAGGGGAAAGAAACACAAAGTTTTTTCATAAGTCAACTTTGAGTCACAGGTCACATAACAGAATTTTAAAACTCAGAGATTCTCAAGGGAAAGAGCTCATAACCCACAAAGAAATGGAATCTGTCCTAGTACAACACTTCCTTAGCATTGCAAAGGAGCCTCTCTTAGACAGGTCACAGTTTATTAACAAATTCACAAGGTACATTCCCAAGCTTGTAACAAGGGAAGACAATCATAATCTCAATAGGCCAGTTTCTGAAGATGAGGTCAGGGAAGTTATCAATGAGATGCAAAATGGGAAAGCTCCTGGCTCGGATGGTTTCAATGTGGACTTTTTCAAAGCATGCTGGAAAACAGTCAAACAAGACATCCTTGATGCAGTGGAAGACTCAAGAAGATCCAGATCGATCTTGAGGGTTCTGAATGCCTCTTTCATAGCTTTGATTCCGAAGCAGGAAAAAGCCATCACACCAGACAGATTTAGACCCATAGCTTTATGTAATGTGGTGTACAAAATTATTTCCAAAGTGATCGCTAACAGACTCAAGCCCCTTCTTCCAGCTCTTATCTCAGAGGAGCACACTGGTTATGTGGAAGGAAGACAGATCCTCAACAATATCATACAAGCTCATGAGATGGTACACTCTCTGAAGAGCAATAAGCAAGTTGGTATGAAGGAGTGTTTTGCAAAGAAAGTTATAGCAGGTATAAATGGGATTCGACACCCTCGAGGAAATTGCGTGAGGATTGTCAAAGACAAGTGGAAAAAGACATGGAAAACTTCCATACTTTTAGGACTAAACAAAAAGGAAGATTAGTGGAAGCAAGAGAGAGCAGAAGTGTAAGACATAATTAACCGTTGATTTTCAAAAAATTAATTAAAAAAAAAGCAAAAAAAGGGAGAAGAAAAATGCTTAAAACGAAGCTTTCCACAAGGGAGAGGCACTTGGTAAACAGCAGGCCTCTTAGTAGGTCGTCGGCCACGGATCCTGACAGCCTTTGTAATCGAATGGCCATCGAGTGGAAAAGTAATTGAAGGTTAACCACCAAAGCGGACCCTGATGCTTTTTAGATAAGTGGTTTACAATCCTCATCGGGTTCGAAAAGGAGAGTAAAGACTATGCAGGTTTCTGCTCCGATATTTCGGAGGACCGTCAGATCAACAGGGGTGTTTTCGCATGGTTTTTAGGTTCTAAAAGTGATCGAATCTTAAGTTTCAAACCGGACCTAAACTTTCATAAAAATTGGCTCACATTCCTTATCGGGTCCGTGAACCGGGTAAAAGGGGCGCATGTTGCCAAGACAATAGTTTCGTGGCTGTCGGATCTCATGGGATCATGGATGGAGACTTATTTTGTAAGCCTCAGGTTGAGGGTTTCAAGTTTATTTCAGGTTGTGTAGTTGGCTACTCTTCATAGGGATAGCCCTGTTTGATCCTTACTTTGTAAAGCCATGTAACATATGTATTTTTTCATGTGGTTAATAGAAGGCTCCACTCTTATTTGACCAAAAAAAAAAGTTTAGAAAAAATCGCAAACAATTTTTTAAATTAAATTATATAATAATATAAATCATTTTTTAAACTAATAAAAATATATATCATAAAAAAATTAATTAGAATGAATCTCACTCTAATATCATAAAAAAATAATTAGAATGAATCTCACTCTAAACCCCTGCTAATGCCAATAGTTAATAAATTTATATTTATTTTAAAATATTAAATTTAAAAAATGGTATATTATCATATTTAATTTAGTTGATTACTTATTCTTTTTGAAAGGACAATATAACTTAAACTTGATGAAGTTTAGGTCATTAATGTTATGGAATTCATTATTCAAGTTAATTTCAACTAAACTTTAAATGTCACCATGATTATGACTAATATAAAATGTAGATCATTTTTTTTAAAATATATGTTTTTTTTTTGCTAGTATCTTAAAAAAAATACAATTAAGTTTAACAAATGAATTTTGAAAAATTAAATTTCAAATGATATATCTTTAAAATACATTTTCCTTAACTTTAATAAAATATATTTAATATTTTTAACTTTATTAACCATGATCTTTTACATAAACAAAATTGGAGTCCAACGGGACTCTGTCTCTACAACTAAATAAGTCAATATACAATATTTTAATATCTTTAACTTTATTAACCATGGGAGATCTTTTACATAAACAAAATTGGAGTCCAACGAAACTTTTTCTCTGCAACTAAATAAGTCAATATACAATATTTTAATATCTTTAACTTTTTTTTTTTTTTTTTTAACTAAAATGGTTATGATTTTATTTATTTGAAAAAACCTTGGGTCTTTGCCCAAGCGGCTCCAATTACATTACAGGTTTCTATCTGTTGCTGGTTTGGTTCTACTTGATTTTTAGGGCATTTGTACAGTGCTTTCACTGTTTACAATTAACAGTCCTTTCATCAGAGAGCTGCCTTTGTTTGCCAGCTGGTCTGCTTCACCATTTGACTTTTTGAGAATATGATAAAACTTACATGTGTTGAAGTCTAGAAGAACTCTCTTCAATCTGTCTAGTATTTTGTTGAGGCTGGCATTGCTAAATGGATTTCCCAACTTTAGGCTCTTTATTATTAACTCTGAATCTCCAAAAACTTGGAGGTCTTTGATGCCTTTGTCTCTTGCAATGTGGCAGGCTTTGAGAAGCCCAAGAATCTCTGCTTGATTGTTAGATTTCTGGCCTAATCCCCAGCTGAAACAATCTTTTGAAGTCCCGTCAGTAGAGTATATGACCCCCCCTGCACCTGCATCTCTGGGATTGCCTTTACATGCTCCATCGAAGAAAATTGTGGTTAAGTTTTGTGACCGCCACCATAGCTGGAATTTGTCATCTTCATCTCTTATGCGCCATTCCTGATTTGCCTTCTGTGGGGAGAGGAGCTGCTTGTGCGGATAGGGCTCTAGCGGGCCAAGCCATCTTTTTTCTTCAGGCAATAACAATGGATCTTCTTTAAAATACTGCTGTTGGGCTGCTTCTAGTAGAAAAGATTTAGCTTTTTCTGCGACTTGCAGTGGAGTATGCCTCATCTCTCTGAATATCTGTTGATTTCGAGCTAGCCAAAGCTGCTAGCACACATACTTTGGGATAGCTGTCCATATTTTTTTCCAGAATGATTTGGAGGGGATGCACTGAGGATAGAAACTATTCCAAGTGGCATATAGATCTGCAACAGAGATTTGGGAAGGCAGAATAATCTGAAAATCATGTAAAATAATACTCCATACCTCTTTTGCAAAATTGCACTCCAAGAAAAGGTGCTGGGCTGTTT
Organism: Pinus tabuliformis; assembly: GCA_031772625.1. NCBI lineage: Eukaryota > Viridiplantae > Streptophyta > Pinopsida > Pinales > Pinaceae > Pinus > Pinus tabuliformis. The sequence continues at coordinate 936,501,178 of CM062810.1, read as the reverse complement.
CGAAGTTGCTGCTGCATTGTACACATCTGTGAGGCCCTGCTATATTCCTTTTTTCCAGATTGTCGCCAGTTAAGAGTTTGTTATGAGCCAGGGTCTAGAAAACGAAGTTCACTTTTGGAAGGGCTAGAGGTTCCCAGACATTCTTCCAAAAAGCTGGGATTTGACTGCTATTTCTTGAAGCCTGCAACGCTCTATATCCTGCTGCTATCGTGTAGACTCCGGACTGACCCCATCCCCATTTGTCTTTCATGGCTCTGTTGATAGGTGCTGCTTCCTCCAACAAATCTTCAAGCAGAGTTTGTTGGTGAGTTAACCGCTCTGGGACTCCATGGAAATCCCATCCTGCCCAATCCCCGCGATGATCCCATTTTGACAATTCGAATATGGTGTTAACTCCTGCCTGCTTCAGCCAGCTACTAAGATTAGCTATGTCCTCATTATCCTTCAAGGGTTCTTTCCTCATAATTCTTTCAAGCCACAGATGGGTGCGCTTGCCGTTGCCCGGAATCCTGTAGGCCTGTTTGTTGAAGAATTTACTACTCCTGCAGCATAGTTTCCACACCTGCGTGCTGTTGACTACATTTGCATTCTGAAGATTGCTAAGAGAATTGTTGGGTCTATACTTAGAGCTCAGCACTATACTAACCGGATGGGCGGGTTCATGGATCAGCTTCCATAAGATTTTTCCTCCCAACGCTAAATTTACAAGAGCTGGATCTCTGATTTGCAGCCCTCCATCTGAGTTTATTTTTTTTTACCACGTCCCAGTTCACCAGATGCATTTTATTTTCGTTTCCCTTTCCTCCCTGCCACAAGAAGTCTCTGAGCAGTTTGGATATTTGCTCCGCCACGTTTCTTGGTGCTAAGAGAAAAGCTGCCTGGTAGATTGGTAACGCCTACAGCATTGCTTTGATTAAGATTACTTTGCCTCCCTTTGTCAGCCAATATCCTCCCCATGCTGCAATTTTGGTTTTGATTTTCGAGATTATTTCACTCCAGAGCGATCTTTTATTTGGTCCTGATATAATGGGAAGGCCCAAATACTTGAATCTATCCCAGTTTGCTTGTCCTTTGAAGCCGAGGAGTGTGGTTATGTCAGAGAGCTCCCTCTGATCTATGTTCCAGCTATATACCTCGCTTTTGTTTTCATTTATTAAAGCCCTAGAGGCTCTGCAATAATTATTGAGGACTGCGTTTATGGCTCTAGCAATTCTAATGGAGGCTCCGCCTAGAAGAAGTGAATCATCAGCAAATAACACGTGATTCTGGGCTTCAGCTCCGTGGAAAGGCTTAAGACCCGGGATATTACCTTTTATTTTTTCGGCAGTAAGTTTTCGGCTAAGAGAATCCGCCATTATAATGTACAGGAATGGGGAGAGGGGACATCCCTGTCTGATGCCCCTCTGACTTTGGAAGAAATTCGTGGGGCGGCCGTTGACTAAAGGGGCGATCCAAGGTTTTTCAATGCAGGCTTTGATGAGGTTGACGAATTAATGCGAAAAACCAAATGAGAGCAGGACCTTGCAGAGGAATGAGCGATCCACTCTGTCGAAGGCGTTTGCCATATTTAACTTGACCAGCATGCCTTTTTCATTCCGCTGCTTGCTAGAATGGATGATCTCCTGTACCTAGATTACGTTATCTAGAATATGCCTGCCTTCAACGAAACCGCCTTGTGGGGGAGAGATCAGTTTTTTTAACAGCGGCTTAATCCTGTTTGCTATCAGTTTTGCCAGTATTTTGTATGAAGCATTGCACAATGATATCGACCTAAACCTTGCAAATGTCTCCAGATTGATGTCTTTGGGAATTAGAGAGAGATAAGTGGAGTTTGTTCCTCCGCCTACCTTGGCTTTTCCCATGAACCAGCGTACCATTTTGCAGAGATCAGTTTTAATAATGTGCCAACAAGACTTGTAGAAATGGATTGTAAATCCATCAGGCCCGGGAGCCTTATCTGCGTCCATGGACCAGATGACTTTTATAATTTCCTCCTCTGTGATTGGCCTACAGAGGGCTACGTTTTCTTCAGGGCTGATAAGGGTGGGGATATTGGCAATGAAATCAGCGACTTCCTCATCATTGCTGTGGGTTTCTTCCCTGTAGAGATTCCTAAAGTGGGTTTCTGCAGCTGCTTTGACCTGGTTAAAACCTTTGCAAATGATACCCTCTGATGTTTTGATTTCTGCTATGTGATTCCTAGTCAATCTCGCTTTGTATTGTCGGTGGAAGAAGGAGGTGTTTCGGTCTCCAGCCTTCAACCACAAACTCCTAGATTTTAGTCGCCAGTATTCTTCCTCCTTTCTGAAAGTTTGGTGTGCAGAACGTTGGGCTTTTGTTTCTTTTTCCAGCAGCTCTGTTGTGATGTCTTTGTTTTCCATCTCTGTTTGCAAAGTCTGCAATGCATGAACTGACTCCTTTCTTTGCTCAATAGGAGTGGGTCCTGGTTTCTTTATCCAGTTCTTCAGCGCCTGCTTAGTTGCTTTTAGCTTTTGCTCCCAGACATAGCTAGGGGATCCCGTGAATGTTTTGTCCCAAGCTGCCTTTACTGTCTCTATGTAGCCTTCCTTCTCGATCCATAGGGGGCTGAATCGGAATGGAATGGGCCCTAGATCTTCTTCATCTTCCAGGAGCAGCTGAATAGGTTTATGATCTGAAGCTAGTTTGGGCAGAATTTTTGTAATGATTATCTTTTTATTCATCATTATGGAACTTTGTACCATGAATTTGTCTAATTGTGCTGAGATATGATCAGTTCCCACTCTATTATTGGACCAGGTGTAGATGCCTCTGATAGGATTGAAGTCCAGCAAGTCCCAGCGCTGAAAGAGTTCCTCCACCTCGTCTAGCATAGGGTCTCTATTACTTGTCCCTCCCCTCTTTTCTTTGGCTTTCATAATAATGTTGAGGTCCCCTGCTATGATAATATTGCTCGGGGATGTCTGCTCTAGAAATACTGAGAGGGAGTTCCAGCATTCTCTCTTTTCATAATAAGAAACAGGGACATAAAGATTGAAAAGGGAAATAGTAAACTTACTTGCTTTATGCATCAATTCCGTGTGAATCCAGTGCTGTGTTTCCTTGTGGTTTTTCAGCTGAAAAAGGTCATCATTCCAGAGTGTTGCCAGTCCTCCAGAAGTACCCCTTGAGCTGACAGCTTTGCCTGCTCTTTTATTCCACTTTGAGCTGCTGATCTCTAGAAGGGCATGGCCTTCTATTTTTGTCTCTTGGAGCATGAGGATATCTGAGGGCTCTGCTTTCATAAGATCCTTGATTGCTTCTATTTTAGAGGGGTTCCCCAGTCCTCTACAGTTCCAAGAGACGAGATTCATTATTTACTTGAGGGGGTATTGAGCCCTCCCTTGGAGGGCCTTGGTCTGATATTTCGCCCAATAGTCATTTCTATGGTAGCTTGGCTTCCTTGTGTTTTGAGTCTTTCTGCCTCCTCCTCCCTTTTTTCTTTGCGGGATTTCCTTCCAGCTTTTTTCGTTTGTCGCTCATAGGTTTCATCCTCCGAGGAACCAGAGCTTTCAACTGGTTTTTTTCTTGCTATCTCTGCATATGAGGGATTGGAGGGGCTGCCCTGGTTGGCCTCGATCTGGATTGCTTCCCCTACCTCCTTGTTTAAAGGTGGAATGTCCGCCTGTTCTTCATTCTCCTGGGATGGGATGGCTTGATTATTCTGAGCCCTTTCTGTCCCTTTTGGATTTACTTCCGTTTCCTAGTTGGCTTTGCTGCTGCTAGGGCCTCCGTCCGTGTTACCTTTGCCAGTTCCTTTTTTTGTGGATGCATTCTTCTGGACTAGGGTCCATTGTTCCCCATTCTGTTTGTCTGCTTGCTCCTCTGCTCTCTTTTTACAATTCTTTGCAAAGTGGCCATGACCATGGCAATGTCTGCATTTAAAGGGTAACTGTTCATAGTCCAACTCCTGGACATGCGTCCACCCAGCTACAATGAGTTTGATGGCTTCCGGTAACCCCTCCTCTAGGTCCACTTCCACGCAGATACGGGCACATGAATACTGGTCTTTTCTCGCTGCCTGATCTATATATTTTCCCATAGCGTTACCTATGATCTGTAGAGATTTTTGGTTCCAACAGTGCAGAGGCAAATGTGGGAGCCTAACCCAGACCGGAACAGCAGAAGGGATGTCCTGGGTGGGGTCGAAATCCGGGGACCATTTGTTCAGGTAAAGGCCTTGGGGCCCCATGAAATACGGTCCATTTCTAAAGATTAAACCTCTGTCATCTGGGTTTTCAAAGACAAACATGAAGAAACCCTTACCTACGAAATAGCTTTTAACTCCTTCTTTGATCAGGGGCTTCCAGTTCCTTTGGGTCCATTCGTCCACCGACTTGGGAGATGGCCAGAGGCATGTGAACTGGCCTATAAGGCCTCTCTCCGCGAGGTTCAACACTGCTTTACAAGTTTCTTCTTCTGGTAGGGCTACCGATGGAATCGTATCCAGCTTTTTAACGAACTTCTGCTGTGAAGCTGAAGGGGGGCGCTTTGGTCCTGCAGCAATCATTGAACGGAAGGCTGTCACCTCCGGAGCCGGTGTAGGATCAGGGTCCCCGCTGCCCTCCATTGGAGCGGCAAAGCGGATTGAGGGCGCAGGGAGCTAGGGCGAGCTGCAGCAGACGGGAAGCAGAGCAGGAAAGTATTAATATCTTTAACTTTATTAACCATGGGAGATCTTTTACATAAACAAAATTGGAGTCCAACGAGACTCTATCTCTACAACTAAATAAGTCAATATACAATATTAAAAAGATTTGACCAAACTTTTACTTCAAAATGATTAGTTATGTATATGTTCATTGGCAATATCTCAATCACCTTTACATGAGAAGGAAATGTGGAATTTGTCATGAGAAGAAATTGAGAATGAAACCTTAGATTAAAGGTGTCTATAAAATGTAATTTTAAAAATTTATTTAGTATTTTAATTAACTTTATTTTATAGCATTAAATATAATTAAATATTTTTATAATATGATATAGTAGATATGTTTAAAATAATATTTGAGTGGTATTAATAATAATAAAAGATGTTTTTTTTTGAAAATTCATAAATTTAAATTTAGGGAGAGTAGGGTATATACATCATTATTACGGGATTTTTTGTCTAATAAATAAAGATATATCATATATACCAATTTAATGTCTAACTTGAACTTTTCTTTTTCTTTTTCTTTTCTTTTTAAATTAGTGGAATTGACCATTGGAGCAAGCTCATTATATAAGGTCAATTCCATTTATCATCACTATAAACATTATGTACACCACCTTACTTCTAAAATATATATAAGTTAATTAAAATATCAAACCAAAAAACTTATAATATTTTACATAACATGTTTTATTAATTTTCTAAATAACTTACACCCTTACAAATAATTAATAAGTAATAATAATAAATAAAATATTATAAATTATTTGAAATTTTGTAATTTTTAATAATTTTTTTGCTTAATTGAAATAAGGTTTATATGTATCTACACATTATATAAATTTATAATATTATATTATTTATAATATAATTTATTATTTATTTTAATTAATCTGATGACAAATTAAATCTTAATATAATGAAAAATAAATTATTAAAATGAGTTTTAAATATATTTTATTATTTATATATAATAAATTTATTAAAAATATATAATTTTTAATATGTCGATTTGTTTAATAAATTAATTTTCTATATTTTCTATATGTCTAAATAAAAGAAGTTTAAAGGCTTAAATTTAAAAAATAATATAATCATATTGATAGGTGTGTCAATTTGGAATATTAATAATTATGAGCTTGATAATAGAAATTTAACCTCAATAGAATATTCTAGAATTTTTTTAGTAGTAGCCACATATCAAAGATACAAATTTATCTCAAAAGTAGTTATACATTTTTGTCTTTTTAATTAAATTGATTAATTAAAAAAATATCATATATGTTTTTTTAATGTGTATTCATGTGAAATGTATTATAAAGCAAGTGTTTTCATGTTAATAATGACAGGGTTTTATCAAATTTTACTAGCAATTTAATTTATCTGTACACCAATTTATAACATGTTATTTTTAACCAATTAATTATTTTTTTATATTCAAACATAATTAATGAAAAAGACTTTAAAAACAAGAATATTTTATTGTAAATATAATTTTTTTTTAATGTAAACATGTTATCAAAAAAACACATATAAAATATGAATTTTAAAATATATAGCTTTCTCAATAATATAGGTTGTAATATTTGTTATTTTTTTATTTATATAAAATTTTTGGATTCATTGCATTGGGAAATTTAATAAAATTATCATATAAAATTATAAAACAAAATATAGAAATCCTTTATTATTTACGGATCTTATTTTTAATATTATTAGTAAAAGTGAACTTCTCAACACCAGCTACTCAACACCAGCTACTGAGGGAGTCGATACACTCCATAAAAAGCTTGTGGTTGATTGTAGGGCATGCCCATTACCCAAATCCTTGCTCTCTTGCACAAAATGAACAGAGAAAGAACTCCCCCAAATCCAATCCCCATTCCCATTGCCAATGCTAATAATGACATTTTTTCATCCACACAACTTAACCAACCCATTTTAACATTACTCTCCCCACCAACGCCTTTCATTGGTCTCCTTGTCCGCTTTTGGCATGTTTGCAAAGGATATCCACATATGCATTTATTTCTTTGAAATGAAGTCTCTCTAAATGTGTCGAACTGTGTTCCTATTGGGATTGGCCCACAGAGTTTGTTAAATGAAATGTCTAGAGTTGCCAACATTGTCAATTTAGAAAGATCCTAGGGAATTTGCCCTGACAAATTATTTTTAGCCAGGTCCAATTGCTCCAAAGTAGATATCTCACTAATAGATGTAGGGATTTTTACTTCCAATTGGTTTTTTGATAAATTCAGCAATCGCATGTTGTTTAAACTTCCTATGCTTGCAGTGATTGGTCCTGTAAGATTATTGTTTGAAGCACCAAATATTGTGTTTTTCTCCAACACATATGTTAGACTATATTCAATACCTTTCATGTAAATCCTCAAAACCTCATACAACATCTCAACAGGTAGAGGTGAAGATCCATTAATTGTAAATCTCTTAAGTGATTGAAGATGAGATGGTATGTTCCCACTGAATTTATTGTTAGATAAATCCAACACTTGCAATCTAGTGAGATTTGTAATCCATTGAGGGAAACAACCATGAAAATTATTATAACAACACTTAAAACTCTCATGTCCTGGAAAAATGCAATGAACTTTGGGAGCTCCCCTGTCAGCCTATTTTCTCTTAAATCCAAAAGCTGAAGTTTTGTAGAACTGGACAATGATACCGGTAAAATCCCAAAGAAGTTATTTGAATGGGCAGAGAAAACCCTCATAGAAATTGGAAAGTTTATGTCTAGACTTCCACTAAGCCTATTTTCAGACACCCTTAGCCAAGCTAAGTGGGTGCAATTGCTGATACTCTTAGGAATTGACCCCTCCAACCTGTTGTATGATACATCTAATAGCACAATTGATGACAAACCACCAATACTTTCAGGGATACTCCCAAAAACATTATTACTGAATATAAGTAGTACAAGGATAACTCTAAGCTTGCCAATGCTATGTGGAATGCCTCCAGTAAAGTTGTTTGAATTCAAATCCATGTATATAAGGGATTGAAGATTTCCTATCTCTTTTGGAATTGTACCATTGAGATTGTTGTATTCAAGAGAAAGGTATTGAAGCTTGCTCAAATTGGAAATGGTTGTGGGGATGTTTCCAGTGAATCTATTTTTACCAAGAACTAAGCAGGTCAATTGAGTCAAATTGGCAATGGCTTCAGGTATACTCCCTGTAAGTGTATTGGATGCAAGAGACAAGAAGGAGAGTTGAGGAAGGCTGAATATGCTCATCGGCAATGAACCTTGAATTCTGTTAGCTTGTAAATCCAACTGTGCCAAATTGCTGCAGTTTCCTAACTCGGGGGAATAAAACCTGAAATTTTACCTAATTCAATACTCAGAGCATAAATAGAGAATTCAGTAAGCTCTTTCAAATTGCCTAAGTGAGGAGGGATACTGCCTGATAATTGATTGTGCCCCAAATGCAAAAACTTAAGTGAAGAGCAGTTTCCCAAAGATGAAGGAATGTTTCTCTCCAACCTGTTAGAAAACAGAGACAAGTACTCCAATTTCTGCAACAGCCCCAATTCAACTGGGATTTTTCCACCCAAGGCATTGCCAGAAAAGTCGATGTATGATAATTCAGTGCAATTGCTGAGATCTGGAGGGATGAGACCGTCTAGTGAATTGAATCTAAAATCAAGATATGCTAAACTTCTCATCATACCTAAAAATGAAGGAATAACACTCTTAGAATCCATTTGTAACTGAGAGCAGCACCTGTTGTAACTGAAAATTACAGCTTTAGTGGCAAGGTATTGTAGTGATATAAATCGGTCGTCATTTATAAATGAAATAATTTTTTAATCAGACTTTATTAAAATTTAACAATATAATTTCAATAATTTTTATATAAATAAATTTAACATCATGGAAAATTCAAATTTTTAAAATTTTCTATCAAATATTAATTAAAATTAATAAAAAAAAATCATTAAAAAATTATTTCATTTGCCGGTGTTTCCGCGCATATTTCCATCGCTCACAGGGATTTTTCGGTCGCCTTGACGGACTGTCGCGTGATACGCAATTTGCTCGTCAAAATTCTATCTCGTCGGCGGATGGTCGCAAATCTTAATGAATCGCCGGAAGTGGCAAAGGTACAACGAATCTTATTTAATTACTTTTATTAAAATTTTACAGTTGAAAATAAAAATAATTATAATCTTATATCTGAATTAGTCTTAGAAATTCATTACATTTTTTTTTTTAAATAAATTTAAAATATTTTTATTAAAATGTGGTCATAATTTCATAGCAATTAGAGTTAGGAATTTTCAAATTCATTAGATCCAGGAAACCATAAATTTGAAGTTAAATAATATTATTATTTATTTGGTATATCAATATTATTTTTGATTATTCAATTAATTATTTTTCTCAAGGTAATAAATTATTATATGTAATGAAGAGAATTAGAAGTGTAAGAGTCTATTTTTCTTATTCAAAATATTTTTATATTCTCTTGTCATCTATATGCAAATGACATGGCCAATAAAAGAACCCTGTTAACACTTACAGAAATAGTTATAGGGCACTTTTTGCCCCCATCTCATAACATTCATTCATGAATTTTTTTATTTCAAACATATTGGAAAGTAATTGCTTTGTGTCAGGCTAACCTTCTTTGCAAAAATCAACTTGTTGGAAGAAAATATAGAGCAATACCCACAATAATTTGATCCTCTTTTATAAAATTTGAATTGTATAGAGCATAAGGCTTTGAAATTTTTTGGAGTGTTCCAGAATTTTAGTTTAATGGTAAGTTATAGTTGACCAAAAATTCTCTTGCTCTGTGGAAATTACTTTCTTTACTTGCAAATTTTTATGATACAAATTATCATTTCAATTTTTTTAAGAGAAGTTTAAACATTTTATGTTTGTTTTCCTTTCTTGATCATGTTTTCTAACTAATTTTACTACAAATCCCCATTAAAAATTGTTGGAATTATGAACCTTAGTTGTTAAATTTCTATAGAATATATACCTTGTGATTTAAAAATTGTTGGAATTATAAACATGAGTTATTAAATTTATATAGAATAAATGCCCTGACATTTTCATATGGTTTTAAATCTAATTATACATTCCAAAATATATTACAAGCCATGAAAACTAACCATTCTATTCTGGAAGCTCGGATTTAACTTCTAGTATTTTAATAATCCTTATACAAAAATAACTTTGCCACCTATGACAAATTAATTTCTATATAAAATCAATAAACTCAAATGTGGTATATAAAACTTTACACTTTTCAATTATAATAAACTAATAACTATATAAATTAAAATTATTATAAATCATTTAATTCTTTATTTTATTGAAGCATAATTTCAAAATTCTAATATTCTTCTAGGCTTCCCTATAGCTAAAGTATTCCATATATATTAGAAAACTTTAGACTTTTCAACTTTTATCATATCTAAAAACTTTATGCTTTTCAACTTTTTATCATATTCTAACGCCCCTATAGTTAAAGTATTCCATATATATTAGAAAAGTGTATGCTTTTCAACTTTGATCATATTAAAGCTCCTCTATAGTTAAAGTATTCCATATAAATTAGAAAACTTTATGCTTTTCAACTTTTATCATAATAATAAGCGATGATTATGCAAATTAAAATTATTATAATTTATTTAATTAAAAAACAAAATAAAATATTTTTTAACTTTATTATTTTATTTTTTCTTCATTTCTTTATAATAAATCATTATTGCTTTAATTACTTTAATTATTAGAAAAAACATAACAAAAATCTAAAATACAATCATTAATAACTCTATTAAACAAATCCAACCTATCTTCTTTCCAAATTAATAAATTAACAAAATATAATATAACAAAAATCTAAAATATAATCATAAATAACTCTATTAAACTATTCCAACATATCTTCATTCCAAATTAATAAATTAGCATATAATTCAATCTCGTATACCTTTGCATAATTCTATTGCTACTAAAGTAGAACTAATAAATTAGCATGTGTGTAAACCAAGAAACAAAAGGCTTTGTAATATATTCCTTATTGAAATTGGTGCATCTAGTATGCATGGTATGGACACATTTTGATGGTAATCAACTTTCCTTGAACTATCAACTTTCCTTTCTTTTAGAATATGGAGAAAGGACTTACCTTGTGTCCAACGCAAATTCTCCTATTTTCCTTGCTTGTGAACTTTAGCTCTAACTACAAATGCTATAAATGGAACTTGCAAATAATTATAACAAGCAAAAGAACTACAAGATATACATAGCATAGACTAATATCTCTTATCAATGTGTCAAGAAGGCATTGAAATACATATGCATCAAGTGGACACAAGTATAGGAAAATGAAACAGATCTCCCTCCAATTCGAGTCTTTGATTAGATCTTGTAAATGTCAAGTCGAGTCTTTCACTTGATCTTGTAAATGAACCTTTATTCCATCTACCTATTAGTAACCAGTAGTCCACTTAGGTGAATGGAATGAAGCTTGGGGGGCATGTACTTATAATTGTGTTATTATGCTAAGGTATGAAAACCAATTTCAAGCATAGTTTCTCATGTTTCAAGCTTGTGTAAAAATGAAACCATTCTCATCCTATCCCTTGTGATTCCATTTTTATCAACTTGTTTTTGCCAGATGAACCTTGATTTTCTCATTCCACCATCACCATCTGCTTGGCTTATCATATGCTTTCACTTGGTTTTTTACCCCTTTCCTGGAGAACCGCTGTAGTGAGTGGTCTTATTAGCCAACCTCTTTACCTCTATGTGTTTTGAGCAATTCCATCATGACCGGAACCAGTTGCTACCCTTTATACCACTTTCCTCCAAGAGGAGTCATCTTTGAGCTCTTTTCATACTCCCAAAACATGAAAAGATTGTCGAGCACTTGTCTTTTTGACCTCGTTAATGTAAATGAAAAGATGTCTGCCCAGTATAAGTTTAACCTTTTTCCAGACTAGGATGGATTATTTATGAAAAATGAATACTTTAGTCGAACAAGACTAAAAGGTTCGCCTGGGTATTGTTTTATGCCTTTTTGAGCCCAAGAGACTAAATTTATGAAAATGAACCTCTTGGAGTTTTCTTTTTTGCCTCTTTTTCAAACTCTCTAAACATGAAAAACAAGTCAAGCTGCACCTTATCTGGACTCATAAAACTGCTAAACAACATTGGACTTGTTAAGCATGATGAGCCTGAACCAATCCTTCTCAGGGTTCATTAAAAATACTCAAAAGGATTCATCCAAATGATGAACATATAGATCAAGCATATGTAATCCTCCTCAAGCTTATCAAAAATAAAGAGGTATTGGCTAGAAATGTTTGGGAAATTGGGAAAACAGGGCATTTTACCTACTAATGGCAGTGTCAAAAATAAAGAGGTACTGGCTAGAAATGGTTGGAAAATTGGGAAAACAAGGCATTTTACCTACTAAAGGTAGTGCTTTGCCCTTGAACATGACACTCTTTCACCTCATCTTTGTGACTGCTTTGGGTTGGGGAATCCACTTGCCTCACTATTGATCACATCCTCATTATGGGTCTTTAAGTCATTGTTGCCAACTACATTCAGTGTCGTCGATGTGTTCAAGAGAAATTCCACCCTCAGTTAACATCTTCTACAATACCTTAAGCCTTACTCCATGTTTGTCTCTCATGAACCAGCTTTTCATATTACATTTTGTCTCAAATCTTGATATTTGTTTCGTGTCGTTGGTGGAGGGTACATCAAGGCCCTCCTGCGACGGGTCACTTCATGTTGACATCAACTCATTATGCAGGAAGTTGATTTAGAAACTCCCTTCAGTGCCTTGGAGATTTTGTGCTTAAATGACAAGTTTCCTCGCTTTCATTGACAGGTTTTCATCATTGGCCTTCGACTGAGATATTTTGTGTGGTGTTCAACTTCAAATCATTTATGCACACCGCATAGATTGTACTATAGTACCTTGAGGGCCATTATCATTATCGATGGTTCCTCTCGCGTCCATTAACGACTTACATCATTGGACAATAATCAAATGGTGTTTACCCTGTTCGACTCCAACTCATTTATTCGCATGGTTAGACTCATACTATTGAGTGATGACGTAGAAGACCCTGGATCTAGTTTCATCCATCTAGACTGTGATTTCAGAATTCATACAAGATCACAAAGTATGATGGTTATGATCGTTCATAAATTCATCCAAGCATGGGTCCACCATCCATCATCAGTGGACAAGACTTTTTGATCATTGTACATATAATATGGGCTTATATATTAAGTATGGGTATGCCTGCCTCAACAATGATATCATGATGATTATTTATTGTAACAAATGATGATCTCAACCAAACTTTTCCTTATTCGGATTTATCACAAGGTAAAGCACATTAGTCCTCAGCCACTGCTTTCGAATTTGTACTTTATGGGGTAATCTGCTACAAGTCATTTTGTCATATCTGCTCAATTGGCCTGAAAACCAAATCAATAAATAGCCTTGACACCTTTCAATTATCCCTTTGCAAATCCTTAAACATTATCTATCCAAAAAGTCTAAGAATTATGGTTTAACAGCTTAAAACCCTCATTTTTGAACCCATCACACCTTGTCTTCTTTGCAACCTGCATTGTTGCATGTTGTATAACTAAGAAACTACACAGACCAGTGCAATTTTCTGTTGTTGTAGGTGCAATGGTTCTAGAATTTTAAGAAAAATAAAAAAATGATTACGAATCTTCTCTTTCTTAAAGCTTCGTCACACACTCCAATCATGTTCTTTGTCAACTCTATATCTATATAGAGAGAGCAACATCTGTTGTAACTGAAAATTATAGCGGTTCCAAAAACAGAAATGGTCTTAGTGGCGACGTATGGTGGTTACACTTGATCATCCTAATGTGGTAAATAAATTGGGCGTGGTTTAATTTATAAATGAAATAGTTTTTTTCATCAAAATTCATTAAACTGTAGCAATACAATTTCAATATTTTTTATTATTTAAAATATATTTTTGAATATATAAATAGATTTAGCACAATGAAAAACTTTTACTGCATTCGAATTATGCAAATTAAATAATTTAAACTCAATCTTTAAAAAATTTCTATTAAATTTTAATTAAAATTAACCAGAAAAAATATCTTTAAAAAACCATTTCATCTTTGAATTAAACTGCACCAAATTTTTTTTTAAATGTCTAGAAATTCAAATCACTATAGCAATTCAACTGAAGTCTTTACCGGTGTTTCTGCGCATATTTCCATCGCTCATAGGAAATTTTCGATCACCTTCAACGGATTGTCGCGTGATGGGAAATTTGCTTGTCAAAGTTCTATCTCGTCATCGTACTAACAGGGACATAGAGTTGGTGGATGGTCGCAAATCTCAATGAATCGTCGTATTCACCGGCACATTAACGCCGAAAGTGGCAAAGGTACAACAAATCTTATTTAATTACTTTTATTAAATTTTATAGTTGAAAATTAAAAAAAAAATCTAATGTTATATCCGAATTAGATTTTGAAATTCATTACATTTATTTTTTATTTTAAAAAATAAACTTAAAATATTTTTATTACAATGTTGTCATAATTTTAAAAATAAGGATAATTTCATAGCAATTAGATTTAGGAATTTTTAAAATCATTAGATCTAGAAAACCATAAATTTGAAGTTAAATAATATCAATTAGATTGTTGAATTTAAGCTTTTGTGATCCATATCAAGTTTAATGAGAAGAACATGTGGAGAAGACTAAGCACCATGTATGCATTGAGGAGGCCTGTGTTATTGCCAAGGTGGCATAGTTCCATCACCAGAAAATTAGGGAAGCCATAGAAATCAAAAGAAGGTCGAGCAACCTCAATAGAGATGATGGCTGGAAAATTAGTAGTTGTTGGATCCCTGCCCTCTCCTCCTAGTCGCTTCCCCGCTTTCCCCGCACCCTCCCCCCGTTCCCGGCCTAGGTTTCCTTGTTCTTCTCGCTCCTCTCCTTGTTTGCTCATTGTCTTTTTTTTTCCTTCTCGTCTCTCTATTTTTAGTTTCTTTCACTCCCTCTAGATGAATAATCCTTTTCATTAACCTTATTTTATGAACAGATAATTTATGAACATTCCTTCTTTTTAGGAATTAACCAACCCCATTTCTTCCTTAAGGATTTTAAGGATTTTGTCTCTTCTCAATTCTTTTAGATTCCTTAATCTTAATTATTGGTCCTTTATTTATCTTATTAGGTTTGATGAGCCTCTAGGATATATATATATATATATATGGTTTTTATTTTAGATAGATATATTAAGAGGTTAGGGTCTTGTGAGTTAATTCTTACAATTTTTGTTAAGAATATTACAAGAAACTAACTTGCATTTTAACTAATTAATTAATTATTTATATATTTATATTTAATTTGGAAAGTATATATCCACATACTATTCTAGATTTTAAAGTTTTTTGGTATACAGATATTTCATAATATACATATATATTCTCTCTCTCTCTCTCTCTATATATATATTATATCATTGATTGGTATTTTTATTTTAGATAGGTCTATTTATATATTTATATTTAATTCAGAAGGTATATATTTACATATTATTCCATATTATATCAATGATTTAATGTTTTTGATTTATAGATATTTCATAATATACATCTTTATTTAATTAGTATTCCATATTAGTAATTTTTAGATTATTAATGATTAATGTTTGATTTAGTGATTACAATTTTTGGTATTAATATAACAAAAACTAACTTCCATAATAATTTACTAACCATTTTTTTATATGATTATATATGGTATTTAATTATATAACATTAGCCCTTTGGATTCATATTAATTAAATACATGCTTGATAATAGATATATAATTATTTAACTAAATATTTATTATATAACTTCAATATAATATTAAATATTAAAATATATACATTTACATAAATTCAATATTAGCTTATATGTATTTTAATAGTTTCTATTAAAAGGTTATGATATTTACTATAACGTAACTAACTCACAATTATCTATTTATTTATATAATATTAGCCCTTTTAATTCATATTTGATAATTAATTATATAACTTTAATATAATATTAAATATTTAATTATATAGTTTTTGATATAAATTTAATACTAGCCCTTTTGTTTCATATTAATTAAATACATTACTTCATTTATATATGGTAATAGTTATGCAACTAACTTAAATTAATTTACCAATTATTTAATTAAAATATTAGTCCTTTCAATTCCTAGTAATTTAATATATATAACTAACTTACTAACTAACTAATTTATTTTTCCTATCCCTATTCCTTGGTCTAGTTCGGTTAGCCATTTCCCAGTGAAATATAGCCGTTAGAAAGTCTAGTTGCAGAGTCCAATATAGTCGTTGCCTGGTTTAATATAGTCGTTGGATGATCTACTCTTCTATTTAACTTGCAGCCAGACTCTGATTCTTCAACTTGTCCTGACGATGAACCACACTCGTTGGTTCGAAACGCATCGACAAAAATATTATAATGTGATTTCCGCAGAAAAATCTTCTCATTAAATATCAATTAGATTCAAGAATTTTCAAAATCATTAGATCTGGAAAAACCATAAATTTGACATAAATTTGAAGTTAAATAATGTTATTATTTATTTGGTATATGAACATTATTTTTACATGCAGGTTTTTTTAACAAATTTTTTAATAATAATAAATGTTATGTTTATCTTTTTAATAACTACATTAAAAATATTTTTATTTCAATATTTTATTATGTAATAATTTATATGAATTAAATTAATTATGTATTTTTATTTTAAAATTAAAATGGTTATTTTAAAATTTAATTTTAAATTTGTATTAGATAAGAGTGTAGTTTAGATAGGGATGGTTGAATTGGATTATGTTTGGGGGTTAGGTTTATTGTCGATAATATAGCAGAAACATATGTTTTTTTTATAGGAACTTTTTTTAGCAAAGAGTAGGCATATAATGTCATTATTGGTGTTGGGAAACTTTCATTTGATCATTCAATATATTGTTGTTAATTATTTTCCTCAAGGCAATAAACTACTACATGTGATGAAGAAAATTAGAACTATAAGGTCTATTTCTTATATTCAAAATATTTTTATATTCTCCTGTCATCCAGATGTGAATGACATGGCCAATAAAAGAACCTTGTTAACACTTGGAGAAATAGTTATAGGGCACCTTTTTCCCCATCCCATAACATTCATTCATGAATTTTTTTATTTCAAACATATTCGATATTAATTGTTTTGTGTCAGGCCAACCACCCTTGCAAAAATCAACTTGTTGGAAGCAAATATGGAGCAATACCCACAATCAGAGAAATACCCACAATCATTTGATCCCCTCTTATAAAATTTGAATTGTATAGAGCATAAGGCTTTGAAATTTTTGGGAGTGTTCCAGAATTTTAGTTTAATGGTAAGTTAATTGACCAAGAAATCTCTTGTTCAGTGGAAATTACTTTCTTCACTTGCAAATTTTTATAATACAAATTATCATTTCAAATTTTTTTAAGAGAAGATTAAACATTTTATGTTTTTTTTCCTTTCTTGATCATGTTTTCTAACTAGTTTTACTATAAATCCCCATTAAAAATTGTTGGAATTATGAACATTAGTTGTTAAATTTCTATAGGATAAATGCCTTGTGATTTAAAAATCGTTGGAATTATAAACATGAGTTATTAAATTTATATAGAATAAATACCCTGAAATTTTTATATGGTTTTAAATCTAATTGACATTCCAAAATATATTACAAGCAATGAAAACTAACCATATTTAACTTCTAGTATTTTAATGATCTTTTTTTTCTTAAATAACTTTGTCACCTATTACAAATTTATTTCTACATAAAATCAATAAACTCAAATGTGATATATATATATATATATATATATATATATATATATATATATATATATATATATATATATATAACTTCAATTCTTACTTATACCATGTCAATTATTTTTACTTGTAATCAATTTTTATTAAAACTTGATTTTATATCCCAAAAAATCATACTCAAAATTTTATATATATAAACTTTGCACTTTTAAATTATATTATAATAAACTAATAACTATATAAATTAAAATTATTATAAATAATTTAATTCTTTATTCTACTGAAGCATAATTTCAAAATTCTAACATTCTTCTAGGCTTCCCTAGTTAAAGTATTCCATATATATTAGAAAACTTTATACTTTTCAACTTTTATCATATATGAAAACTTTATGCTTTTCAACTTTCATCATAATAATAAGCGATAATTATGCAAATTAAAATTATTATAATTTACTCAATTAAAAAATAAAATATATATTTTTTTAACTTTATTATTTTATTTTTTTCTTCATTTCTTTATAATAAATCATTATTTTTTTAATTACTTTAATTATAAAAATAAAGCATAACAAAAATCTAAAATACAATCATTGATAACTCTATTAAACAAATCCAACCTATCTTCTTTCCAAATTAATAAATTAACAAAATATAATATAACACAAATCTAAAATATAATCATAAATAACTCTATTAAACTATTCCAACATATCTTCATTCCAAATTAATAAATTAGCATATAATTTAATCTCGCATACCTTTGCATAATTTTATTGCTACAAAAGTAGAACTAATAAATTAGTATGTGTGTAAACCAAGAAACAAAAGGCTTTGTAATAGATTCCTTATTGAAATTGGCGCATCTATTATGGATGGTACGGACACATTTTGATGGTAATCAACTTTCCTTGAACCATCAACTTTCCTTTCTTTTAGAATATGGAGAAAGGACTTACCTTGTGTCCAACGCAAATCCTCCTCTTTTCCCTACTTGTGAACTTTAGCTCTAACTCCAAACGATATAAATGGAACCTGCAAATAATTATAACAAGCACAAGAACTACAACATGTACATAGCATAGGATAATATCTCTTATCAATGGGTCAAGAAGGCATTGAAATACATATGCATCAAATGGACACAAGTATAGGAAAATGAAACAGATCTCCCTCCAATTCGAGTCTCTGATTAGATCTTGTAAATGTCAAGTCGAGTCTTTCACTTGATCTTGTAAATGAACCTTTATTCCATCCGCCTATTAGTAACTAGTAGTCCATTTAGGTGAATGGAATGAAGCTTGGGGGGCATGTACTTATAATTGTGTTATTATGTTGAGACATGAAAACCAATTTCAAGCATAGTTTCTCATGTTTCAAACTTGTGTAAAAATGAAACCATTATCAACTATCCATTGTGATTTCCATTTTTATCAACATGTTTTTGCCAGATGAACCTTGATTTTCTCATTCCATCATCACTATCTACTTGGCTTATCATATGCTTTCACTTGGTTTTTTACCCCTTGCCTAGGGAACTGCTGCAGTGAGTGGTCTTATTAGCCAACCTCTTGACCTCTATGTGTTTTGAGCAGTTCCATCATGATCAGAACTATTTGATACCCTTTATACCACTTTCCTCCAGGAGGAGTCCTCTTTGAGCGCTTTTCATACTCCCAAAACATGAAAAGATTGTCGAGCACTTGTCTTTTTAACCTCATTAAAGTAAATGAAAAGATGTACACCTAGTATAAGTTTAACCCTTTTCTGGACTGAGATGGATTATTTATGAAAAAGGAATACTTTAGTCAAACATGACTAAAAGATTCGCCTGGGTATTGTTTTATGCCTTTTCGGGCCCAAGAGACTAAATTTATGAAAATGAACCTCTTGGAGTTTTCTTTTTTGACTCTTTTCCAAACTCTCTAAACATGAAAAAGAAGTCAAGTTGTGTCTTCTCTGGACTCATAAAATTGCTAAACAACATTGGACTTGTTAAGCATGATGAGACTGAACCAATCCTTCTTAGGGTTTGCTAGAAATACTCAGAAGGATTCATTTAAATGATGAGCTTATAGATCGAGCACATGTTATCCTCCTCAAGCTTGTCAAAAATAAAGAGGTACTGGCTAGAAATGGTTGGGAAATTGGGAAAACGGGGCATTTTACCTATTAATGTTGGTGATTCGCTCTTGAACATGACACTCTTTCACCTCATCTTTGTGATTGCTTTGGGTTGGGGAATCCACTTGCCACACTATTGATCACACCTTCATTATGGGTCTTTGAGTCATTGTTGCCAACTACATTCAGTGTCGTCGATATGTTCAAGAGAAATTCCACCCTCAGTTGACATCTTCTACAATACCTTAAGCCTTACTCCATGTTTGTCTCTCCTGAACCAACTTTTCATATTACATTTTGTCTCAAATCTTGATATTTGTTTCATGTCATTGGTGGGGGGTACATCAAAGCCCTCCTGCGATGGGTCACTTCATGTTGACATCAACTCATTATCCAGGAAGTTGATTTAGAAAGTCCCTTCAATGGCTTGGAGCTTTAATACCTCAATGACAAGTTTCCTCACTTTTGGTGACAAGTTTTCATCATTGGCCTTCGACTGAGATACTTTTTGTGGTGTTCAACTTCAACTCATTTATGCACACCACATAGATTGTACTATAGCACCTTGAGGGCCATTATCTTTATCGATGGTTCCTCTCACGTCTGTTAACAACTTACATCATTAGCCAGTAATCAGATGGTGTCTACCATGTTCGACTCCAACTCATTTATTCGCATGGTTAGACTTGTACTATCGAGTAATGAGGTAGAAGACCCTGGATCTAGTTTCATCCATCTAGACTATGATTTTAGGATCCATACAAGATCACAAAGTATGATGGCTATGATCGTTCATAAATTCATCCAAGCATGGGTCCATCATTCATCATCAGTGGACAAGACTTTTTTATCATTGTACATATAATATTGGCTTATAGATTAAGTATGGGTATGCCTACCTCAACAATTGTATCATGACGATTATTTATTGTAACAGATGATGATCTCAACCAACCTTTTCTTGATTCAGACTTATCACAAGGTAAAGCACTTTAGTCCTCAGCCATTGCTTTCAAATTTGTACTTTAGGGGGTAATCTGCTACAGGTCATTTTGTCATATTTGCTCAAATGGCTTGGAAACCAAATCAATAAATATCCTTAACACCTTGCAATCATCCCTTTGCAAATCCTTAAGCATTATCTCTCCAAAAAGTCCAAGAATTATGGTTTAACAACTTAAAAACCTCATTTTTGAACCCATCGCACCTTGTCTTCTATGCTACTTGCATTGTTGCATGTTGTATAACTAAGAAATTGCACAGACCAGTGAAATTTTCCTTTGCTGCAGGTGCAATGGTTCTAGAATTTTGAGAAAAATAAAAAAATAATTACGAATCTTCTCTTTCTAAAAGCTTCTAAGGTGGTTTTAACCATTTACTATTGATTAGGATCTCAAATTTGTACTATAGAGGTCTTATCTCTTATCCCTAGAGCTTATCCTCCCTCATATGTGGATCTAAGTGTAACAACCCTGGTGAAAATTTCATGTTATAAAAGTTAATAAAGGAAAAATAAGACCACGGGTAAGGGACACGTATTCCAAGTTGAATGTTGGGAAAATATATCGTAATGGGCATCACTGGATGCGTGTTTTGGCTAAGGAAAATTGGCAAAGGCAAAGGCAAAGACATTAAAAGGAAAAAATAAATTTTGGCACATTTATTTATGAAAATAATAGAAATTAGGAGAAAAGGAAGGTGAAAGGTCACAGGTTGCATGTGAGGAGGAAATTGAAGGAAAATAATGGAAAATGAAGAAATTAGAGGCATCATTAATAAAAAGGTGTATGGGGATCAATTGGCAAGCTCTTAGTTAGTGTTAAGCTCTTAGCTCAATATTAGACAGTGTTAGGCTTGGTCAGTTCAAGTTTGGAGCTCTCTCATTATTCTCTCTCTCTCACTCTTGGTCACTTAGAGTTTTCTTGGAGCACTCTAGCTTTGGATCAAGGAAAAGCAAGGAAAAGAAAGGAAAGTAAAGCAAGGATCAAGGAAGGAAACACAGGATCAAGAAGCTTCAACAGGAATACTTGTAGGTAACCTTTTGCATGTGTGATTTCCTAACTGGTTTGGACATGCATGGATTTGCATGTTGGTGTATGGTTCTCTTGTTGCCAGTGGCATAGTTTTGTCGGGTTATGACAGTGGTTTTCAGCCTAGCCTTGTCTTTTTCCGGATGCCATGGAATTGGGATGTTTATTTCGGTTTTGAGATTTTTTTTCCTAGTGGATTACGGAATCCAGGGCGAAGGTGGTCTCGAGGTTCATTCCCAAAGGCCTAGGAATCCCTTGACTGGTTTTGGTAGGATACATAGTAAAGCCTAAGGGAGAATTCTCGGTTTAGGGCCTAGTGATCCGGGTTTGGATTACAGTAAAGCCTAAGATTGTTGTTTTGAGGCTTCTGTGATTTGTACTGTGTGTAGAATCTTCCTCCGGAATTATCGCATCCATTATTTTTAGAATCGACGTTTCGAGCCATCCACCGTGGCTCATCATCAAGATAGATCTATAAATGTGAAGGACAGATCTCACGAGAGTTGGATAAATAGAGGAGTGAGCTATGTGGAGAGTGAAATTTTGTGAGCCGACCATGCTATTATTTATAATGATAATTTTAATTAATTTAAATTTTTATTATTATTATTTTTTTTGATAATCTTAATAATTTTAATTAATTTTGTTGTAGAACTTTAATTAATTCTAATTAATTTTATTTTTATTTTAGAATTCTAATAAGGATGTTTAGATTTCTTTTTAAGATTTCTTTCTATTGTAGATCTCATAAGTCAAAATAAAAGGAGGGGTATGAGAATTTGATCTATCCCCAGTTAAAATGGCATCGGTAGAATCCATCTTATCAGATGTTGGCCTACCCAATCCTTTGGCAGCCTTGGATAATACACTAGTTGGAAGAGGAGAAGAAGATACTGCATTTAATTCCTTAAGCAACAACTTTTGTTGTTGTTTGAGCTTGCTAAGTTCATGCAGAGAAATGTTTGCTCGAGTCTTCTTCATATCTTCAATTATGTTATAATCCATGGAATCTGAAACTACTAGAGTTTTTTATGATGATGGAGGATTGGATGAAGATGGTTTTGTTTGGGGAGATGAAATTGGAGTTTTCTTCGTGGGAATTTTCTCTTTAGTAATAGGATTTGAGTTTTTCCTCTTTTGATTTGACTGATTAGGCTCTATGATACTTTTACTTCTGGTGTTTACTGGTAGGGCTTCCTGTTCACTTTCGTTATCAGAGTTGGGTAGAATAAAGTCCCACATTCCATGACATTCAATTGTTTCTTCTTCCTCTGTTTCTTCAGCTGATAAAGTTGTATCTTCTTCTTCATCATCATCATCTAAATCAGATTCTGCATTTGATATAATGTTTGGAGGCTGAGGATTTACTGGCTGATTTCTTTTAAAATTCCTAAATGGTTTTTTTGATGAAGATTCAACTACCTGCTTTTTAATCTCTACCATTTCATTGGACATAGTTTTAAGAACCTTTTGTAGGCCTTCCATGTCATATGGATCTTTGGTTACTTTCTTCTTTGATTCATCTCTAAAGGTTACTTTCTTGGATTTTCTTTCCTCTAATGCGTTTTTCTTTTCTATGGCCAAGATACGTTTTTCAACAGCTATTGCTTCTTTCATATTTTTTGCTAATGTTGGTTTGGCAGCTCTATCAACGAAGATGGCTGTGTTTGAAGGTAGAGCAGAAATGTACCATTCATTTTGGACCTCCTCGCTAGGCTTGGATGCCGTAGGTATTTTATTCAATAACTTATTGAAATGTCAGTTGAAGTCCTTAATGGGTTCTTTTGGTTCGGCTTACAAATTGGAGAGGTCATTTATCAAAGTTGTTATAGACCTATCATCTCCAAATTTAGTTAAAAATTTCTCTTGAAAAGCATCCCAGCTATTAACAGAGCCTGATGGTAACAAAAAGTACCATGATCCTGCTATTCCTTGTAGAGTATATGGGAATAATCTGACAACTGTGTCTCCTTCTGCTACTCCATTCAAATTAATGGACAACATGAAATTATTTATATGTTCTTCAGCTAACAGGCCATTATCAGGGTTAAATTTAGGTAACCATTTTTCTGGATGTGCTAGCAATTGGGTCAAAGGTCAAGCCATTCTAACAGCCCCTTGGTTGGTCTATGGCCTTGGCTGAGCTTGATTCTGTGCCATTGTTGGGATATTAATAGAAGAGAGTGAGGTAGTGGTTGAAGGTGATTGGGTAGAGGATGGTGTAGCTCCTATACCTGTGTGAATCATAGTGTGGAGTTGGGAAGCGGGTGTGTGACCTTGCAATGATATGGATGGAATGGACGATGATGATGAAAGAACCTCGCTGTTAGATTCTAATGGTGTCTTCTTCACCCTTTTACAACTTGGTAGAGGGAATTAAACTGGTGGGATTCCAAGTTTTTCACTTTGTGCTCTAGTTAGCGGTTGTGATGAGATATATTGAGAAGTGACACTACCTTGGGATAACTCAGATTCTTCTTGAGATATTGAAATCCCCTGCAATCCGTGGATCAAAGATTGTAGTTCAGGGGGTTCAGAAGAAGAACTGTCTAGCTTGTTTAGGATTTCAGTAGTGGGTTATGGATTTTTCTTTTCAACTTTTCGCTTGGGAATAGGAGATTTGGAATGCGAATGAGAAGTTGGAGGTGATGGTGAGGGAATTTTACTCTTAGAATGGCCTGTAGATTTAGATTTACTTGCCATTCATAGTCAGGCCCTCCTTCTAGTGCCAAAAATGTTGATGCCTCAAGAATCGTTGCACCAACATTGGGGATAACCACTCGGTCCGGCCCTTAATGCAGTTCCTTTTCCATTTGGTATGGTGGCTCCGACTGGATAGTATGGGACCAGTTTCCCAATAGAATGTGTTTTGATGAATTGGTGTTTAATATATATAACAAAATGATAGATGGTTTGGACAATAAACTTATGAAAGTATACAAATAGATCTATATATAACCCAGGTAATCCAATATCAATGCGATTTATAATGATTTCTGGTAATCAAATGCTAATGAAGATCAATCACTTGGCTACAGAAAGTTAAGCATGAATGATGATCACTTTAAACAAAGTGATATAGAACATATCACATATCATAATAACATCAATTGTTAGCATATGTGTTTAAAATATCAATTCCAACTTATTCAAAAGTGATATAATGCAGAATTGTATGAACATTCACATATAACAACAATATCGAATCAAAAGATTGTTTAATTGCATAACATGAAACAAAAGACATTGATAAAAGTACCATATGTATTTGAGTCCTCTTACGGAAGTAACAGTCTGGTTCACTCTTCCTATTCTGAAAACTTCAAAAAGATATAGAAATGCAAGTCCTCTTGAAATCCCTTTACAAAAAGTTTGAACCTTGATCCCTGTTTTCTACAAAAGTAAATTAAGAAGTGTAGAAATGCTATCTTCTTCAATCTAATTTAATAAAAATGTTAGGACCCTTTCTAAAATGACATGAAAGGGTCTTTATAGCAAAAATAAAAACAAATTGTTCGTAAAAAGTGCTTAGCATGGTTGGAACAACCTTTCCCAAAATATGGGATTTCATGTTAAAAAATAGAATTGTGATAACTTTTGAAAAGATGCATTGCATCTATTATTCCTCCTGCGGCTTTAACTGACAAATCTCGAGCATAGTTTGGATCTTTGGCGGATGACTCATCCTAGCATGCAACTGACTTGTGTATATTGCATCCAAGAGTTCTGGCATCATGCGATCGGCTGCATCAGCAAGACATTTGATTGTCATTTGTTGGCTATGTGGTTTGACTAAATAGAACCAATGTGTATCCCAATTGAGGCTTTTTAATTTTTTGAGTTGCTCCTCTCTGGTATTCAAATCTTGCTTCCATTGTTTTTCCAACACTTTTGCTTTTGGAAGGTTTTCTGGGGAACACTCAAAAATTAAATTGGCGCTGTGTAAGTTATCATTTATCAGCTCAATGATACTATTCATCACTGCCCTGGCCCTTGAAGTTGCTCTTTCTGCTTTGATCAGCTGTGTCTCCCATTCTGAAAATAATATCTCCTTATGAGATTCTTCAATTACCGGCAATTTAGCAACCCTTCCCTTTTCTGTGTTTTGCCAAGAGATGTAACCTGTGATTTTGTCATCTGCATCCTCGAATTCCAACCTGGAATTGATCGCTTGATCTATCAGTGCGTTGGTTTTGATACATAGTGGATAAATGAGAGATATCTTTTGGCAAAGTTGGGTTAGCTGTTGAGATAAGAAATTATTTATTTCTAAGGCTTCCTTTATAAACTCTTAAACTTTGGGATTGTCTTTGAATTGCTCCATTGAGAGTTGTAATTGCTTTATTTGCTGATCCTTAGATTTGATCTCTTCTTGATGTGCTAGTTTTAGTTGTTCAAACTCCTAAGATAGCTGTTGTTGTTTTTCAATAGCCTACTGATCAATCCTTTGTTTTTCCACCCTTAATTGTTCTTCAAGTTGTTTAATCTTTTGATCTTTTTCCTTGATCAATTGATTAACTTTAGTTGCTTTATCTATCGTGGCAGATGTATACGCTGCTACAAACTGCATAGTTTGGTCAAGTCCTCAGAGGGATTGACTTCTGAGTCTTTCCAAATGACATTCATAAATTCATCTTGAGGAACTGTTGCTGATGCTTGGTCTATCTTTCTCTTTTTCCTTTGCCTTTTGACTACAGCTCTATGTTTAGGGCTATAAAACACATCCACAGGTGGAAGTTCCTCTATGCTCAATGTAATCTCTGATGAAGGATACTCAGGGATTATCTCGACTTCTTTTAGAGATGAGTCCTTGTTGGATGGTTTTTCAATCATAGGATCATGAATCATGGGTTGTTGTCTTAAGGGGGATCCCGGTGCGATAAATTTTGGGTATCACTTTGACATTTGATATGTTGATCAAACTATTCCCATTCTTTGATTAATATCGGATCAATGTGGACATCTGTGCCTAACTGTTCACTTGCCTTGTTGCTTGTCTTGGCTGCACCAGAAGTTTTCTCTATATCTTGCTCCGTGCTTTGCTCTGTCTACTGGATGATTGGTGCAATATTCAATAAATCCAGTGGTACTGTCCGAAGCCTTTGCATCCTCTATTGGAAGAATTGGTCCATTTTTTATGGTTCCAGCTTGATTTTTTCTAGGTGGCTCACTTGTGTGAATGTCTCTGCTGATGTAAATAAGTCATCAAATTCATCATCCTCATGGACAAATTGTTTAACCTTTACCTGAGTAGTGAAATTATAAGCAACTTTATTTGGGTCATACTGTCTTTTGGGAATAATAGCTAGGTTCAAATCCTTTGTTTTCTCGGCTTCAATTTTGGCA
This sequence comes from Pinus tabuliformis, assembly GCA_031772625.1. Classification (NCBI taxonomy): domain Eukaryota; kingdom Viridiplantae; phylum Streptophyta; class Pinopsida; order Pinales; family Pinaceae; genus Pinus; species Pinus tabuliformis. The sequence continues at coordinate 936,474,119 of CM062810.1, read as the reverse complement.
TGTTTATAGTCATGTAACGAATAGATGCCGCAACTAACAGGAAAGGCAGTCCATAACTGTTTCTTGGCTTCTTTGAGATTTTTTGTAAGCCCTTTTTCAACTGTCTGATAGGATATTTCCCTAGCCAATAGTTTTTCTAGGACATAAAGAGGAAGGACATGTGGGTCGGTAATGCTACCAAAAACCCTAATGTATGTGAACATTTCTTCCCCAAATCAACTGCCAATTGAAGTTAGATCAATACTAGCCTCCTCAGACAGCCGAGGAGCTTGTCTATTAAAAATGGTCTGATTGATGGGTAGGATGAAACCATGACAAATTTTGTAGAAATTATTCTTATATCGGGTCTTCCACATGCATTTATGGTAAACATGGATAGGGGTTGGGTCTTGGATAGTCCATTTCCATCTCATGATGGGAAAATTGGAATTGAAACAAATGGTATCGACTATATAGGCACTCATATAAAATGGGGGAACAACTCAGGTGGAAACATACCTGTTTTTCCTATAATCAAGTATTTGGATGGCCATTTTATCTGATAGGATATTAGCCCAATCCATCACAAAAGAGTTCAATGTTGCTTCTATTAATGGAACCATTTCAATGGAAAACTTAGCAATATTGGAGCTTCCAAATAGTCTACACATCATTGCGGCAGCATAACAATATGGAGACGCTAGGGAGTCCAAAGAATACATATCGGATGATTCGTGCTTGTGTTTGTTAGGGAAGTGTCTCCATTGTCTGATGGGGTCCGACTCTATTTGATTTTCCTTCGAGAAAGCTTCAAGGAATGATTTATTGTAGTACTTCTGGGGCTCTGGCAAATGATACATTTTCTTCAAGTCTTCAGGCTTGAAGGATCCAAACATTCTTCCGTCAATTGTGAAGAGCATCCTATTCGTTATATTGATGCTTTCAATTACCCATTTTACCATATCATTATATGGCAAAACCTTTGGGTGGGCTGCTATTCGATGAAGAAAAGAGTCGGCTAAATCACCAAGTGTGTTTTCTGACTCTGTAGGTCCATCAGCTATTGCATGTCCTTCCGTTACCTTTGGCTTTTCCTTTTCTAACATATCATATATGCCTTCCCATGAAATTTTCCCACAATCTTGACATGTAGTATCTGAGATCAACACAGTTTTTTCCGGTCCTTTCGCCACTACAGGGGGGACTTTTGTCTTTTGAGCTTTCTTTGACATTTTAGCTAGTTGCATACTTCCAGATTCAAGCTGTGAAAATGAAACAGAGAACAACGATAGGCTAAAACTTTTCAGAGCAGATAAATCTTGTAAAGATAGTGTTGAGATTAGTACAGACGAAAATCGGAGCAGGAGCATTTGATGCGAAATATTTCGTATTGTAAATTAATATTAACATGAAGGATGAAATCTTGAAGGACCGTAGTCATAACTGTTTTTAATGTTTTTTCGTAACCAATGACGTGAAACTTTAATGCTCAATGAATAGATCGCATTGCAGGTTTCCAAGGTTCTATTAGAATGTGTGCCATAAACTTTCCGGTTTTGTGATGAGCGATTTCAATATATTATTTTAATATTTAAAGAGCAATCGCATATCACAAGTCGGGAGTTATAAGTGCCATGTTCTAAGAGTCTTTTGAATTTCCGCAATTGCGATAAGTGATGACTTGGCATATAGAGTTGGGAAATTCCTCATTTAACTTGCCCGGATCATGTTTTCCCTTTATTATTATTGAACCACTTTATTATTATTAACATCACATCGCATGTCCCCGAGGTGAGCTTCACTTGTTTCTGCTAGGATTGCGATATGCAATAGACGTATATCGCATCGCAAGTTTTCGAGGCTGGCTTCATTTGGTTTTCGAGGTATGCGGAATGCGAGAATCATATCGCATCACAAAGTTTCAACGGATCGTTAAAACATATTTTTTGGAATCGGCGATATGCGATATGTGAAAGTTTTATCGCATCGCATGTTTGTTAATGAATTGTTTTAAGAAGCTCTACGATTGAGACTTTTGCATTGCAACACGATCATTCGGATTGAATGTTCCTTAGCCTTAAGTGAATGCAATTTGCAATGTGTGTTTTTTAGAAAAAAAATTTAGAGCACCTTTTATTTTAAAAGCAAGAAACATAGAAATTTATTTCTATGTGAAGTTTTTATTGCTTCTCAAAAACTAAAGGGGGCCTATTTCCTATTTAGCATCTTAGAATAAGATTAAGAAAAATTTGAAATTGGGGGGGTTTTTGTATAGTACAATAGGTCCTTACACCATTACCAAGGCTATGGGTGAAAATGCATTTGAGCTCAGCATTCCTCCATTCCTTGGCCTGCACCAAGTGTTCAATGTGGACCACCTTCGGCCATACTTCCCACCATTGTTGGACACCTCAAACATTGCAGAACAACTCACATCTACAAAGTTAAATCCAGATTGCATGGAGCAAGCCACAACTGATCAGATCATGGACACACAGATCAAGAAAACATGACAATAAAGGATCCAACTATATCGAGTTGTCAAAGCAAGCCAACTCCTTCGCTAGGGCAAGTGGCTCACCAGGGACCAAGTTCAATAGAAGTTTCCTCATCTCATGGAGGAACTCAACGCAATGGGGACCATTGCTTCCTAAGCAGGGAGGAATGATCTAGGTGGATATTGGTGGCCACCCACCTATTCCACTTGGACCCCCACCATTGTTTCTTTCAGTTTTTCAGTTTCCTTCTTTGTAGCACAATTTACTATTTTTGGCAGTTTTTTCGGGTCCTGAACTTTCGAAGCCATTTTGAGGCCCTAAACGACGTTTTTGGGAAAAATGGGAGAAACATGGTTCATAGATGGATGTTTCTCACTCAAAATTTGTAGTCCTCGGATAGATATTTCTAACGAGGTATTGTGGGTGTCAAACGGAGATCGTGTGCCAAAGTTACGACCCTGGGAAGTTAATGTACCAATTTACCCAAATGGGGCCCATAGTTTGGCGCTTCATATCCTAGGGTTAGATTCTTGGATGTTTAGGGTTTTCCATTGTTTCTCAACAATAAATAGGTCTTCGAGCCTCATTATAACACAATTTAGAGGCATGTAGCCACCACATCTCTTCTCAGAGATAAGCTACCATCGCCCGAGCTAGTCTTATTTCCATTCTGTTTGTAAGCATATTTCAGTATTTGATATTAATGAAATGAACTGTTATTTCTACTCCATCTTTGTATTTATGGTTATATCTGTAATTTTTTGTGTTCCTATTTAAATCTGGATTAGTGGTATCAGAGCGGTCTTCTCTTTATCTGTTTTTCTTTGCATGTGCCTAACGAGGTTGGGATATAAGGATTTAGGGCTTGAACTGGTCGAACCTTTGCAAGACTAGCCTTGTCAATCCCAACGGCCTCCCATGGCACATGAAAAGAAAGACGAGGGGGCAGGAGATCCTATCAAAATCTTGCTCAAAGAAGCCCTCAAGCAACAAAGGAATGCGATGATGGACAACTTTGCCCAGATTCTTCAGCAGCTACCCAAGGGTGATGCATCTACTTCTGGCAGCTACTCTGGTAGTGCCACACCCTTTAAGGTACAAGTTAACTTTGACATTCCCATATTTGAGGGTCAGATAGATGCAGATGTTGTAGATAAATGGTTAAATCTGTCAGAAGGATATTTTTCCATTCATGATCTTTCCATCCAGGAAAAGATCACTTTTTCACTTCTCAAAGCAGCCCTCCACATCAAGGACCGGTGGAAAACCTACTGTGAGCAAAAGCATGAAAGTACAAACTCATTGTTTTTAGTCGCACCCACTTGGAACTCATTTCGGGATGCCATTAAGGATTAGTACTACCTTGTCGAGCTCTATGAGGATAAATACATAAAGTGGACAATGCTGCGACAGGGAAGGGACCAAGATGTGCCAGATTTTACCAATGTTTTTCATACCCTTTACACAAAGTTGGGTACCAAGGATTCTGAGAATCATTTGGTTCTCAAGTATTGCGGCTGCCTGCACAGGTACATCCAGGACGAGATGGAATCCCTAGACATCTCCTTGCTCGTCACGACATACTGATATGCCGTCAAGATCGAGAATTTTTTTAAACAAAAGAAGCGAGACTTTGGATCTTCGAATCTGAAGCAAGGGAAAGGTGCCCCCAAACTGTAGAACAAAGGACAAAGCCAAGGTGGGGCAGCCCAGGACAAACTGCCAAAGCCGTAAGAAAAGAACAATGCCGCGAAGATGAAGAAGGACACGAGAAAGTGGTGTGAGTTCCATAAGAGCTCCACTCACAACACAAGTGAGTGTCGAGCCAAGCAGTCACTGGTGGCCGAGCTAAAGGCTTTGGAATCAGATGCATGTTACAACTCTGAGTTAGAGACTGACAAGGGGAATGAAAAAGGGAAGCATATTATCGATGTGGATCCCAACACTACCGTTGCCATGACGAAGATACAAAACGAGGAACCCGAAGATCCAGAAGGAGGTTCCCTGCTATAGTTCATTATCGACAGTGGGAGCCAAAAGAACCTCATTTCGGTAGAGGTTGTGAAGCAGCTGGGATTACCGACCACAACACATCCACAACCGTACACCATCGGGTGGCTTCACCAAAGACTGGGTCTTCACGTGAGCCAGTAGTGCCGCCTTCCATGCAACATCAAGCCCTTCACAGATAAGGTATTATGTGACGTTGCTCCCCTTGATGTTTGTGATGTATTATTAGGCCAACCATACTTATGGAAGCGATATGCTGTGTATGAGTCAAGGCCTCATGCTGTTATTGTTACTTTCGGAAATAATTTGTACAGGATACCAGAGGTAGCACCACCTATCGCCATCTCTTTGGTTACTAGAAAACATGTAGTAAGCTCATTTCCAAAACTAGGAAATTTGTTTTCTTGATGATATGCCCTCAGGGAAAGAAGAAGATGGTGGCTATGACCTTTAGACAGGGTCCCTCCGCATGGCAACAACAGATGGACAAGGTCATGGAGGAGTACGAGGACATCTTCACCTCCCCCACAGGGGTGCCACTGCACTGTCAGGTCAAGCACTCCATCGATCTAACCCCAGGTGCGTCGCTGCCTAATGGACCAATCTATCGGTGCTTCATTCTGGAGAATGACAAAATCAAGAGGTAGATTTAGGAGCTACTGCAGAAAGGTCACATCCATCCGAGTTCATTGCCCTGTGGGAGCCCAATCGTGTTGGTACAGAAGAAGGATGCAACTTGGAGAATCTGTATTGACTATCGAGTGTTGAACAAGATCATTGTTTGTAATAGGTACCCGATACCACAGATTGATGACCTTTTGGACCCACTAAAGGGGGAAAAATATTTCAGCAAGATCGACTTGAAGTCTGGCTATCACCAAGTACCAATCGAACCCTCCGATGTGTGGAAGACTGCCTTCAAAGTCAAGGAGGGCCTTTTTGAATGGTTGGTTATGCCTTTTGGGTTGACAAATGCTCCTGCGACCTTCATGAGGTTGATGGATGACATCTTGCGGCCCTTCACCAACTCATTTTTAGTGGTATACTTGGATGACATCCTGATCTTTAGCCAGAGTTGAGAAGAGCACCTCCACCACATCTGACATGTTCTCCAAACACTGCGGCAACACAAGTTGTGTGCCAATTTGGAGAAATGTACTTTTGGCATGACCCAGGTTCAGTATCTATGATACATTATTAATGAAAGAGGGGTTCATGTGGATCCAACCAAGATCCAAGTCATTCGAGATTGGCCAACCCCAACCACTCTGACAGAGCTCCGTATCTTTCTAGGTCTTGCTAATTTCTACCGCAGGTTCGTGTTGGAATTCTCTCATATCACTTGGCCCTTGAGTCAAGTCACCGGGGGAGGAGCGAAAGCAAAATTATTTTGGTCTGAATCTCAACAGAAGGCATTCACAGAGTTGAAACATCACCTCTTCTTTGCACCAGTGCTCACTTTACTAGACTTGCAACAACCATTTGAGATCGAGACAAATGCCTCTGACTATGTTATTGGGGTAGTCCTTACTCAACAGGGGCATCCAGTGGCATGCCACAATGAGATGCTTTCAGACACAGTTCGGAAGTATCCCACTTATGACAAAGAGATGTATTCCATTGTGCAGGCCTACCGATAATGGAAGCATTACATTTTGGGGAAGAAAACAGTCATCCACATAGAGAACCGACCCCTGCAGTTCATACAGATGCAAGGGAAGTTGCAGAATGATCGCCATAAAAATTGGTCGACATACCTGAAACAGTTCGAGTTGAATATCAAGTATAAGAAGGGTAGCACTAATAATGCTGCAGACTACCTCAGCCTACAACCGATCATGGCATTAACCACTGTGCTCAACACTTGTGGGCACGAGACTTCTGATTGGCAAAAGTGACCCAGAATTCAGCCCCACGTACCAGATGCTCTTGGAGGGTTAGCAAGTTCTAGATTTTCACCTCCATGATGCCCTGCTATGTTGTTGGCTTGAGGGGGCCTGAACCGAGTTCGGAGTTAACTAGCCAAACAAATCCCTACACTACTGGCCCTTTCGGAATTAGCCCGCGGTGCACGGATTGAAGTCTCACCTGAAGCAGTATGGGGAGATGCTAGAATGAATTTTCTTCACCCTTGAGATGTTTGATGTGTCGATTTAGTCCAACTGTGCCTACCTTTGCGCAGGTCACTTTTGCATACTGTTCTAACCTGCGAGACCTTCGCAATCTGTTAATATCGTCTTTCGCGCAGCCCTAACCAGGGTTGAGATGCTTCCGCGCTACTAAGGTAACGATCTGCGTTATTTCCTCAAGTTATGTTGTGTATCTTACTTATCTTCTTACAATTGTTAGTTAACTTCGCGTAAACATATACTTTATCTCATATTCCCTTAATCTACACAGTTATGTATGTTCGCACATCATATAATCAACAGAAATGTAGTACCAATATATTCAATGTAGAAAATAGGAAATAATTACACATAATTGAGATGAAAACTTCTCTTTATTATTGCTCCACTGGTTAAAGACTCAACTCGCCCTGCGCACTCAGCTGCAGGGGTCCGCGCACTCAACTGCGGACTACTAGGCCTTTGTGCACTCAGCTGTAGAGCCTTCTCCTACTCTATGACCCAAAGACTCGAATTTACACTTAGACCTTCTGCTATGCTTCTATTCCATGATCATTACTTGATTAGATGTCTCAAATACTTAGAGCCTTGCTCTATTTATATAATCCCATGGTCTGTAGACCATGGGTAGATCTCTAAAGCTGAAATTACATTACAAAATTGAGGGCAGACAACCCTATGATTCATTTACAACTTCGTGCTCCGCGCCCACAAAATACGGAGTCTTTACATCAGATTTACAATTTTTAGCCAAAATTTGGGCTTTAAGCCCCAAAACTTTCCTTGGGGGATCCCATGCCCAACAGGCCCCCAACACAAACATCGTGACTCACCCTCGTCACTTTTTCAGTGCAGAGATCTTCACGTGGAGACCTCCCAACTCTGCTTGGACTGTTGCAAGATCGGCAACACACTGAGCCGCTGCTTGCTGCACTTCTTGGATGCGATGTTCAGAGACCGCAGTAGCTGAACTGCTACCCGAAATTTGTTCCTATGTACCTTGCATCTGCGCGATCTTTGCTTCGATGGAGGCTATAATGATGAAGGCCTCATCGATCCATGGTTGTACGTGCACCTTCAAGATAGCTTCCTTGTGTCGAGTAGCATCCACCTGCTCCTTTAGTGTTTTCGCCTGCTGCATCTGCGTGAGCATCTGTGTAAGGGCCACCGTCTGCGTAGTCCCTTTTATTTCGTCATACTGCTGTTGTAGCTCATGCACCTCTATTTCTAGGCACTGTATATTCAGGTCCTCCTGCAAAGTGGTGAGGACCTCGAACGACTCTTCAAATAGCTTGGTACAGTCCAGAATTGCATTATTGATCTCCATTATTCCTATTGTAATGGCACCGGCGCGCTGTCCCTTCACCTCTGGCAGAGTTGAAGGCTGCGTCTTCAATTGCAGCTCATCTATCTGAAGGTTCAGCTCCAACTGAACCTTAGCCATCTCTTCCTTTGCCTTGCGCACCCCTACTGCTAGTTTCTGGATGTGCACCTTCGCTGGTTCCTCTGCTTGGATGGCCAGCTTCGGGACCATCTGGCAGGCTTCGTCGACCACCTGCACTAGCTATTTGTTCTATGTCACGACCTCGTCATGCCACAGGCTCAATTTTTCAATATTAATTCGCTGCTCACTCATCACTTGGAGTGCGCTACCCTCCCTGGCCCGCATTTCTGTAGTCACTCTGTCCTGTAGAACATAGAGCATCTCCCGAGGGAGCGCAGCCATGTTTATTCCAACTCCCTTCAGCGCAGTGACCATAGGCCTATCAGCCTCATTTTCTGTAACCAATTCTCCCTCTGGCAGCACTATAGTGTTGGTCATTCGGGTGCGCAAGATTTCCTCAGCCGCGGCTGTGCCTACTATGAGGCTAGTCGATAGAGTACCAGCCTGAGGAGTGCATGCCTGCAACTCATGTATCGGTGCCCGGAGGCCCCACAACACCATCTGGTTTTCCTCCGAGGTGACGTCCTGCATCGTTTCCCCTATGTCATGGAGATCCCCCTCAGTGAGGGTGATCGGGTCGAAAGAAGTCTTGGAGGCTTTCGAATTCTTCCACAGCCCCACCTGCTCTCTCGGGCACTGTTGCTTTAGCTGTGTGGACACTATCTGTGGATTTGTGCCACCTTCCTCTGTTTTTGTCTCCTTTTCAGGCGAAGGCGACTTTCCTCCCTCACGCTCCTTCTCTACTGCCTCTTGTTATTCTTCTGCTGCCTTCGCAACATCCCACGCTTCCCGCACCTTCACTGTTGCTGCTTCGTTCTGTCGCTTCTCTGCCAACTGCGCCATCTGTAGTTTTGCCTCCTCCTTCTTCCTCTACGCGGCGGACTTCTCTGCTTCCACCACAGAGCTAGCTCGAGCATGCCACTCTGGTTGCCACGACTCAAGCACGGTGAATATGACATCATCCATCACCAGGTAAGGTAGCTCATTCCATTTCTTCGCAGGGTCCTTGCGCGCCCTGATATACACATGATGAAAGTACGCCTTGAACTACGTGAAGCTCTGTAGACTGTTATAGATAGTGGACGATAAATGTGGCTTGCATTTAATCCCCATTCTGATGTTCATCTCCATGAACACCCAGAATATTGTTCTCTCTAATCCTCTGTGCATCTTTAGTTTCCCACAGAAAAGTGTACTTTGCTGCCTCTAGAAGATCATGCACAATGGTTGGGAACTGGTTGTCCTCGGGAAATTCCCAAGCCACCAGCACTATGGACAACAGCAGCCATGCATAGTGGAAAGTCTTCCCTTGCTCCTCTGCCTCGCAGCAGCTTTCCAGGAACTCTATGCACAAGTAATCCACCCAATTAAACTGGACCCCCTTTGCGCATTGCGCAGCAAGTGCAACCACTGGCACAGGCACCTTATCCGCACGACACTTCCACATAACCTTCCCAGCCATTATCTGCATCACGACTTTGACCGCAACGTTGTTCATGCCGGAGATCGCGTATCCTCTCTTCTTCTTCTCCAGCTTGAATTTCTTCTTCATGGCCTCCGCAATGGCCAAATAATCACTTTTACCTTTCGAGATATTCACTGGGTCCTTCCCCTTGCAAGGGAGTCGAGTAATTTTGTGAATTAGATGATCCGTGATGGGGATATTCTCCTCCAACCACAAACACCCATGATGCACCAGGCAGAGCAGCTGCCTGGTGACAAAAATAGTCACTGGGGAACGATGGTAATGTGGCACCAAGAGTAGGTTTAAAAATCATGCTGTCTCTACTCCTCGCAACCACGTGCAGTTCCAACTCTATGAATCCCGTCGATGTGTTTTTCTTCTGGCACATTAGCTGTGCGGTTGCCAAATGTGGGAATTTCTTGTGGTCCGCGAGATCCCATTCTTCAAATTTTAGAACCAAAACTCGTCCCAAGTGCACTCTATCAAAAATGATGTCATCGGGGAGCAGTAGAGTCTGCAGAGAGCTCTTGCTCTCATCTAGGTCATTTGGCACCCTTGCTTTCCCCTTCCACGAAGGAACATATGCGAGCAGCCTGGTCAGAGGGTCCGCACCCTGGGTTTCCTCCTCCATTTCTTCGTCCTCCTCCTCTACCAGGATTTCTTCAAAGTCTTCTTCCTCCTCATCAGCTTCCAAATTGATCGCCTTCCCCTTTTCTTCCATGGTGAGCCTTGTCCTTAACAGATTCCTAGGGGACACGCACATCGGTACCATAGGCTGCTTATCTTTCTTGGGTCTCGATGTGCATGGCGATTTAGGGATTTCTGTGACTATCCCGGTGCTTTCTGGGGCTTCTCCTACTGTTATGGCCTACGTGGCCTCCTCAGCGGTCATCTCTCCAATATCCATGGCTTCCTCTGGCGTGGCCATATTGCTGTTCCACAATTCTCTCAATGGCTCAGGTAAGTGCTCAAACAATGCCTTCGATTTCAAAAGATCGAACAAATCAGGGTTCATGAATCTCTGGGTGCGCAATAGCTCAATTCTCAAATGGCCAAGTGTTGTTTGCTAGGCATCCCTTTGCAATTTATAACACCTTTTGAATTCGAATTCGACTGTTCCCCCCAAGTCTGATCCATTAATGCTCCCTTGGCGGAAGATTTTCCCAAATCTAGCCCATAAAGTTCGCCTTAAATGCCTGCCACATACTCCATTTGGTCTCAAACCAAGGATCACATAGTGAATAGTGACTGTAACGGTCACTTTCCAGCCAACCTGCGCGGTAGTGCAGCTACCCTCACGTTGTCGCGGACCTTATGCACCTCGCTATTGCGCACAGTTCTGACATCGCACAACTCCCGGGCATAGTAGTTTATAGTCCCGTGCCTCCTTTCAACTGCCTGGAGTGCTAAGACTGTGCTTCCCTCGGCTAGTCAGATGGCCGGCCACCTATGTATGGCTTCAAATGACTACCATTTACTTTTCCTAGGAAGAGTTCGCCATTTAATTTCACCAACTGCACCACGCCACCATCTGTGATTTCCTTAACAACATACAGTCCCATCCAATGCTCTTGGAGCTTCCCCAGGAATTTATCAAACTTATGATCGTATAACAACACCAAATCATTCGCCTTGAAGGTGTGAAACATAATATTTCAATCGTGCCAAGCCTTTTCGCGTTGCTTATGTACCTGTTGGTGGAATCCAGCAAAAAATCATTCTTATTCGAACTGTGCGAGCCTCTCCTCCAGGGCTTTGCGGTCCGTCATACCTGTGAGCGCTGCTATGCGTAGACTAGGCACGATATATTCCATCGGCATTATGGCTTCCACTCCATAGACAAGCCTAAAAGGCGCTTATCCCGTCAGTTTCTTACATGTCATCCTATAAGCCCATAATATTGCAGGTACGCGCAGGTCCCAATCAATTCATTGCGCATTGCATACTTTCGTTAGCACGGTCTCCAATACTTTGTTAAATGCTTCTATAGTCTTGTTAACCTGTGGGTGATATGGTGTGTTTTTCTGATGATACACATAAAACTCTTCCGTTAGTGCACTGATCATTTCATTCAAGAAATGTGTACCGCGATCGCTCATCAAGATCTTCGGACAACTGAATTGCATCAGTACGTGTTCAAACAAAACCTTCGCGGTCATGCTATCCTTTACCGGTTGTGCTTTTGCCCAATGAGTCAGGTACTCTATCGCGGTGATAATATATCTCGCGCCTGTCTTTCCTTGAGGTTTTATAGGTCCTACAAAGTCGATCGCCCACTTTTTGAAGGGTTGCAACTTCATTCGCGGATTCAAAGGCATCTCGTCCCTTCGTAATGGCTTACCCATTCTTTGGCATACATCGCATGCCTTGCAATGTGCTTTTGAATCCTGATGAAGGGTTGGCCACCACAACCCTGTACGAAGAATCTTATATGCGGCTGCTCTCCCTGCATAATGACCTCCCATGGGGCCCCCATGAGTGCCCATGAGGATGCTACTTCGTTCAAACTCAGGTACATACCTTCGCAGTATCTCATCATTCCCCATCTTATATAGATGCCCTGCAATGACAGAAAAATATGTCGTGCGCACCACTAGTTCCTTCTTTTGCTGGACAGAGTAACCTTCCAGCACAGTTCCAAATGTTAGAAAGTGAATTATATATTCAAAATGTCCATCCGCTACGTGCACAACGAAAATCTGCGCGTCAGGTAGTCCTTCCTCCAAACTAGTAGGTTTCTCCCCTATCTCAATGTGTGACAGGTGATCAGGTCTCGCGTTAAGTCGTCTAGGCTTCACAACAACTTTAAAATCATATTCTTGGAACAATAAAAGCCACTTGCATATGTGCCCCCCCAACACAGGATTATTAACCAAGTATTTCAGCATAGAATGATCTGTATACATCTTGAAGTGTCCCCCTAGCAAGTAGTGTCGATATTTCTGGAGCGCATACACCATAGCCATTCCCTCACGTTCAGTGGTGGAATAGTTCTTCTCTGCTTCAAGAATGCAATAGGGTGATCCAAGCCCTCTCCACCATCCTGTGTGAGTACTGCCCCCAACGCTATACACGACGCATCAACATGAACATGAAATTCTTTCTTCCAGTTCGGGAAGACAAGAATCGGCACAGTAACCATCTTCTCCTTCAATATATCCAGGCTTTTCTTATAGTCATCATCCTAGCAAAACGTGACATCCTTCTTCAACATCTTTTCCATCGACGCAGTGATCTAGGCGTAACTTTTGATAAACTTTCTATAGTACCCCGTATGTCCCAAGGTAGCACGCAGCTGTTTCACACTGCGCGGTGCTTCCAAATTCAAAATCACTGCAATTTTCGCGGGGTCTACCATCAGCCCTTGTTTACAAACCACATGCCCCAATAGGTTCCCAAAAGGAATGAGGAACATACATTTCTTGAGGTTGAGCACGATTTGGTATCTTCAACATGTATCCAACATCAAGCGCAGGTTCGCTACATGGCACCTAACCGGCCCAAGTACAATCCATTCATCAAAATAGACCTCCAAGAATTTATGAATATATTCCCTAAACGTCGCGACAACTACGCGTGAAAAATGGCTGGTGCGTTCTTCAGTCCAAACGGCATGACAGTGTATTGAAAGCAACCCCACTCAGTCGTGAAGGTTGTCTTGCTCCTATTCTCCGGCGCGATTCTGATCTGGTGGTACCCTGAGAACCCGTCAGTTAAACAATATGCTTCTTGACCGCTTATGTTGTCCAACACCTCATCTATGAACGGAGTTTGGAATGGATCATGTACACATGCATCGTTCAACTTTCTAAGATCCACACATATTCTTATTTCATCCTTCTACTTCTTCTCTTGTACCACCATCGGACTTACCCAATCGGATTCCTCCACAGGCTCAATGATGCATGCCGTGAGCATCTTGTCTAATTCTACATGGACCTTCTCCTTGTATTTTTTATTTAAGCGATACAGTCTCTGCTTGACTGGCTTTGCGTCAGGGTTTAACATGGTCTTCATTACCCCTAAGTATCTGATTATTCCCTTTAAGTTCGTAAACTTGGTCAGGAATAAGTCCTGATATTCGTGGAGTAGTTCAGCAGCCTTGTCCACCGTTGTGTCGTCTCAGTAGTCTCCAATATTCATGAATTTAGGTTCCACCTTTGTACCAATATTCACTGACTTAGTCTTTACTGGTGCGGTGATGTTAGGATTCCTGATTTGGGGTCCATGAACCTCGCACTAGCCTTCTGTCTCAGGAATATTGATTTTCCGCGGATCTTCATCCTCTTCCTCAGCAGTTACATTATAACACTCAAGTGTACAACTTAACTGAGCAGCCCATTCAGGCTGAATCAACTCTGCCAGCACCTGTGGCATCCTAAATATGCCTGCTTTTACTTCCTGTAGTGCTTCATCAATACTATCCCACCCATCCTCAAAATTGAAGGTCATCACGAACCCTTCGCGCATAACATCCCATTCACCTGTCTCGTGGCGGAGCTCTGTTTCTTTATACTAGTTCATTGGTATAACATCCAAGGTGTGGCAAAATGGGTGCACCCACTCAGGTTGTGGCTTTTCCCCATAGGCCTGCATCCATTTAGCCAGATGCGTGCATGGATCATCCTACCCATTGTATTTATCTGTCAATTGCACTCTAGGCTTCCCAAACCATGTGCGCATCATTCTTCTACATTCATGCCAGTCGTCAAAGCTTCCTTTGTGCGTACCCCACCACCTCACAGGTGTAGCACGCAGTACCCAGTTCAAGGCCTGGAAGCGTTGCTTCCAGCACTTCCCTTTCAAATTTGTCTAAGAAGGCGTCTACCTCACTTAACCCATCATAAGTAGGCAGATATCTCACTTATGTCGATACACAGCGCAGTGACCTTGTCATCATATTACAATTAAGCGTGGTTACCTCGTGCAACCGGTTCTACCATCACTCTATCTCCTCATCAGAATCTGATGTACAGGAGCTTTCGCACTCCCATGAAATCTGCCCATCCGCGGTGGGATTTACCCAGTTTTGCTCTTGCACGGTTATCTTGTAGATGCAGTCCAAGTCATCATTGATTTCGTAGTCACATATCGGCTCGGTATAGTGCGATCCTTCAGCAGGGTCCAAAGTTATAACTACGCGTAGAGACTTTTTCTCAAAAATCACCTTGCACTTCTTCAGATTAATCACCCCGTTCATGTCAGTGGCCCAATCAATTCCTAAGAGCGCGGGGTAGGGATTGTTGTCATCAACAATCTTTATTACTTCAAAGTCTGCTGGTACGCTTTCTCCCTCAATATCCACGGTGATTCCCTACAATCGCCCTATGGGTGTTATTTTTTGCTGGTTCACCATTTGCAACTAAATAGGAGACCATTGCAGCATAGGTCTGCCCATTCTCTCCCATGTCTGCTTAGGCAGAACGTTCGCATTTGATCCTAAATCCAAAATTACTTGGTCCATCTCATATTTTGCAATCTGGGCGGTTAGCCTCATTTCTCTTCTCGTTCTTGTATTATGCTTTCCAATCTTCCGGACTATGCGCAGTTCTCCTCGTGTGGTCCCAACGCATCTGTTAATGAGTTCTTATAATCTTATCACAACCTTACTATTGCACAGTAAATTCATGCACTTCATGCATGTTTCCAAGAACATTGTGAGCATAGATGGGTCCATCTCCAACTCTGGTCTATCTTTGCTTCCTGAAGTTGAGGCATCAGTGAAGCTCTTCTTAGCTTCCATGAAAGTTTCCCGAGCACGCTCCAAGTCAAACTCCATTTCTTTTGCTGGAGCTTTGCGAACCTAGATACTATCTTCTAGCTGTTTGCCTTTGTCATCTCCCATCATGATTCCACTCTGGAGCACAATGTTCACATTTGGATCTTCCTCACATGGCTCAGACCTCATCATTTGCAGATTCTGAGTAGGGGGAGGCGGTAGCGCTCCTTTGTCGTGAATCCTAGCTATCAGCGTAGGACAATCTTCTATCTCATGATCAAACAAGGTACAATACAAACACGATGACGCGTTGGGTTTGTATAATCACGGGAATAATGTCCTGGCCCTCCGTAATTGTAGCATATCAACTGACCGTGACCTCTTCCAAGTCCTCCTCCGCCTTAGCCTCATCTGTGCCCCTGAAATCCGGTTCGTGCCACTCCTGCATTCTAGTCTAGGGGCCGCGATTCGACCTGAACTCTATAGGTGGGAGTTCTATCCATCATCAACTCATAGCTTCTACAAGTGCGCTCATTGTGTCCCAGCAACCTACAAAAGTTACAGAACAATTGTTGCATATTCTGCATGTACTTCTGTAACAAATGGTAGTTGTCCGTAGAATGCTTTCCACCTATTTGAAAAATTGCGCACCACAAAGAAGATGCTGCACTAGGTCCTATTTGTGCTTCCGGCCTTAACGACATTGGTCCTCCTCCCGCGAGGTAATTTTTGAACACTGGGCAGTGGTCCTTATCATGACCCCGACCCTTGCATTTTACGCACCACACCTCTTCACGCACTTCTGGTCGAGTTGTCCTGTCCTGTTTCAAACTCTACATCTCAAGGCATAAGTTTTTAAACTACGCGTGGATCTGCTGAAATCCTAAGTTGGGATCCTGCATTGGGGTTTCATGTAGCCTCATTGTGATCACTAAAGCCTCTGCCTAAGTTGTTAGCTTCTACTGTGATAGCGCACTCCTCAAATGTGGCGTTAGCGATGCTACAAACCATTCGCGGTGCTGTCCATCTGTCAAATTCATGTTAGCTTCGCGAGTCATACAATTTAGCCTCTGATCCAGCTCCCAAGGAGTCTCGTCTAGTAGCATCGCGATCTCTTTGAATCCAATGATCGACTATGCTTCAAACTTCGGCCTGCTAAATTCCTTATTTAGCGCAATTTGGATATCCGCAATTCCCGCATTTAGAATATCATTTGAGTGCTTAATGTACCAAGTCAGCGTGCGATTCTGCAGAGTACTAACAAGCATCTCTTTCTTTATATTGTCATTTGTAATTTACCGCGCTTCCCATATAGCTCTTACCATGAACCATAATTGGTCTGGATCTTCATTTCCCAATCCTTTGAACACAGGAAACTTTATTGTGCTTGCCATACTGAATCGCGGTGGTGGCAGAGGTGGTACGGGCGAAGATGGAGGTGATGGCAGCGAAGCTGGTGGTGGTGTTGGTGGGGGTGGTATTCGTGGAATTCTTTACCTTATCAAATGGATTGCACTTCACGGAAAGACCTTCGCGAGTTCTTCCTTGCCCCCTTGTGGAGGTGGAATCAAAGGGTTATTCTCTGGTCCCTTACTCCCTTCATATCTGTAAGTTTTTCCACTTTGCATAGCCCCGAATATCAATGTAACTGCATAATCCGCTTTTCGCACAATAGCATTTTAATCCAAGTATTGAGATACTTTACGTACTTACCTCACGGTCCTTTGAGAAAGCGTCACTCTGGCTCGCTATAGCTGACTGAAGTGTCTACCGTGAACTCAGTAATGAATCCTCCTATAATCCAATAGAGCCAGTGATCAACAACGCGTGCGATCTTATCCGCTAATGCTTCCAAGCTGCACACCAACTCCAAGGTCCACACAATAGGATCGTCGAGCTTCCACCTTCCTTAGTTGTCTGCTAGCTTCGTGATCCACTCGTACAACTCAGTAGGGAAAGATGCGAATAATATTTCGTGGATCTCTGTGTACAGGTAGCAGTCTAACCACTCTTCTTTTGTCAGTCGCGGATTCCTATTCTCTTGCGCCGCGAACTCGTGAATTATCCTATCCAACCAGCCTTCAATTTCCTTTTTATTTGGATTCCAATGATACGACATCAGACATCTCTATGCAGATTCCGGTCTTGACAACGAGACCATTTGTTTGCTTGAGGGGGCCTGACCCAGGTTCAGAGTTAACTAGCCAAACAAATCCCTACACTACTTGCCCTTTCAGCAAAAGCCCGCAGTGCGCGGACTAAAGTCTCACCCGAAGCAGTATGGGGGGATGCTAGAACCAAGTTTCCGCACCCTTGGGATGTCTGATGTGTCGATTTAGTCCAACTATGCCTACCTTTGCGCATGTCACTTTTGCGCACTACTCTAACCTGCGAGACCCTCGTGGTCTATTAAGATCATCTTTTGCACAGCCCTAACCAGCGCTGAGATGCTTTCACGCTACTAAGGCAGCGATATGCGCTATTTCCCCAAGTTACGCCCGTATCTTACTTATTTTCTTACAAATGTTAGTTAACTTCGCGTAAACAAATACTTTTTCTCATATTCCCTTAATCTACACAGTTATGTATGTTCCCGCATCATATAATCAACAGAAATGCAATTTATACCCAATATATTCAATGCAGAAAACATGAAATAATTACACATAATTGATACAAAAACTTCTCTTTATTAATGCTCCACTGGTTACAGACTCGACTCGACCTGCACACTCAGCTGCAGGGGTCCACACACTCTGCTGCAGACTACTAGGCCTCTCCGCACTCAGCTGCAGAGCCTTCTCCTACTCTACGACCCAAATACTCGACTTTACACTTAGACCTTATGTTATGCTTCTATTCCATGATAATTACTTGATTAGATGTCTCAACTACTTAGAGACTCGCTCTATTTATACAATCCCATGGTCCGCATACCATGGGTAGATCTCTAAAGCCAACATTAGATTACAAAATTGAGGGTGGACAACCCCATGATTCATTTACAACTTTGCGCCCTGCGCCGACAAATTGTGGAGTCTTTACATCAAATTTACAATTTTTAGCCAAAATTTGGGCTTTAAGCCCCAAAACTTTCCTTGGGGGATCCCATGCCCAACATATGCCACCTGGGACACCTTTGTGTTCCTTCAAGCAAGTGAGAAAAGATGATTTGGTAAGTGCACTACAGTAGGGCCGTTGGGCATTTCAGGGTCGAGAAAATAGTGGCAGTACTGCAGAAGTATTTCTATTGGCCAAAGCTTCAACAGGATGTCGGGAAGTACATCAAATCTTGCACTGCCTGCGCCATTTCCAAACTAACCATCAAGAAGCAAGGCCTCTATACTCCGCTGCCTACCCCTAGTCAACCTTGGGAATCCATTTCCATGGATTACATGTCAGGCCTTCCTTATACTAAGCATGGAAACGACTGTGTTTTTGTGGTTGTTGATAGATTCTCGAAGATATCCATTATGGCAGCCTGCAAAAAGAATATCACATCAGAAGCCACCGCTAAACTCTTCTTTGAATGAGTGTGGGTAAAATTTGGGATACCATAGTCTATCATCTCAAATCCGGATAGCAGGTTCCTCAGTACATTTTGGTCCAGTCTTTGGTCGATGCTGGACACCCAGCTCACTAAGTCCACAGCTTTCCATCCCCAAACTGATGGCCAGACAGAGGTCATTAACAGGATGATCGTACACATTATGTGTATGTACAACTCAAAGCATCCACGCACATGGGATGAGAGCCTTCCCTATGTCCAGCACAGCTATAACTAGGCTCTCCACAGCTCGATTGGCCACAACCCTTTTCAGTTGGGCTTGGGATTCCAGCCACTATGTCCCATTGATGTGGCCATACCATTTGCAGCTACTCAGGAAGATTCGGCTCATGTCCAGTCGAAAGCTGATAAGGCAAAAAAATTCATTGAGCGCATCCAATATATCCACCAGCAGGTCCATGACATTCTGGAGAAATCAAATGCCAAGTACAAGTAGCGACATGATCAGCATCGGGTGCCACACAAGTTTCAGGTGGGCGACAAATTGTGGTTTCATTTGCAGAAGGAACACCTTACCAGAGCCTATCGGAAACTCATACCACTCCGATATGGTCCTCACACCATTACCAAGGTTGTGGGTGACAATGCATTTGAGCTCAGCATTCCCCCATTCCTTGTCCTGCACCCAGTGTTCAATGTGGACTGCTTGTGACCATACTTCCCACCATTCCTGGACACATCAGAGAATCTAGAATAGCTCACACCTACAGAGTCAAATCCAGATTACATGGAGCAAGCCACAATTGATCGAATCATGGACACGCAGATCAAGAACACTCAATAACAAAGGATCCAACTATATCGAGTTGTCAAAGGAGGCCAAATCCTTCAACAGGGCAAGTGGCTCACTAGGGACCAAGTTGAGTAGAAGTTTCCTCATCTCATGGAGGAACTCAATGCAATGGGAACCATTGCTTCCTAAGGGGGGAGGAATGATCCAGGTGGATATTGGTGGCCACCCGCTTATTCCACTTCGACCCCCACCATTGTTTCTTTCAGTTTTTCAGTTTCCCTCTTTGTAGTACAATTTACTATTTTCGGTAGTTTTTTTGGGTCCTAAACTTCCGAAGTCGTTTTGAGGCCCTAAACGACGTTTTTGGGGAAACCTGGGAGCAACATGGATCATAGATTGATGTTGCTCACCCAAAATTTGTAGTCCTCTGATAGATCTTTCAAACGAGATATTGTGTGTGTCAAACGAAGATCGTGTGCCAAAGTTACGACCCCGGGGAGTTGATGTACCAATTTACCCAAATGGGGCCCATAGTTCAGCACTTCATCTCCTAGGGTTAGGTTTTTGGATGTTTAGGGTTTTCCATTATTTCTCAACAATAAATAGGCCTTCTAGCCTCATTGTAACACAGCTTAGAGGCATGTAGCCGCCACATCTATTCTCGTAGATAAGCTACCATCACCCAAGCTAGTATTATTTCCATTTTGTTTGTAAGCATATTTCAGTATTTGATATTAATGAAATGAAGTGTTATTTCTACTGCATCTTTTTATTTATGGTTATATCTGTAATTTGTTGCATTCTTGTTTAAATATGGATCATTGGTATCAGAGCGGTCTGCTCCTTCTCTGTCTTTCTTTGCATGTCCCCAACAAGGTCAGGATATAAGGAGTTAGGGCTTGAATTGGTCGAACCTTTGCAAGACCAGGCTCACAAATCCCGACGACCTCCCATGGTGAATGAAAAGAAAGATGAGAGGGGAGGAGATCATATCAAAATATTACTTGAAGAAGCGCTCGAGTGACAAAGGAACGCGATGATGGACAAATTTGCCTAGATCCTTCAGTGGCTACCCAAGGGTGACACATCTACTTTTGGCAGCTACTCTGGAAGCACCACACCCTTTAAGGTACAAGTTAACTTTGGCATTCCCATATTTGAGGGTCAGATAGATGCAGATGCTATAGATAAATGCTTAACTATGTTAGAAGGATATTTCTTCGTTCATGATTTTTCCAGCCGGGAAAGGATCACTTTTGCACTTCTCAAAGAAGCCCTCCACGTCAAGCACTGGTGGGAAACCTACTGTGAGTAGAAGCATGAAAGTACAAACTCATTGTTTTTAGCCGCACCCACTTGGAACTCATTTCAGGATGCCATCAAGGATCAGTACTACCATGTTGGGCTCTATGAGGATAAATACATAAAGTGGACAACGCTGCGACAAGGAAGGGAGCAAGATGTGTCAGAGTTTACCAATGTTTTTCATACCCTTCAAACAAAGTTGGGTATCAAGGATTCTGAGAATCATTTGGTTCTCAAGTATTGCGGCTGCCTGCACAGGTACATCTAGGACGAGATGGAATTTCTGGACATCTCCTCGCTCGGCACGGCATACCGATATGCCGTCAAGATCAAGAAAAAGTTTAAACAAAAGAAGCGAGACTTTGGATCTACGAATCCAAAGCAAGGGAAACGTGCCCCCAAACCGCAAAATAAAGGACAAAGACAAGGCGAGGCGGCCCAAGATAACCCGCCAAATCCACAAGCAAAGAATAATGCGACGAAGCTGAAGAAGGACATAGGAAAGTGGTGCGAGTTCCATAAGAGCTCCACTCACAACACAAGTGAGTGGCGGGCCAAGCAGACACGGGTGGCCAAGCTAAAGGCTTCCAAATCAGATGCATGTTTCGTCTCTGAGTCAGAACTCGACAAGGGGAATGATAAAGGGAAGCAGATTATCGATGCAGAGCCCAATGCCAACGTTGCCACCATGAAGATCCAGAAGGAGGAACCTAAATATCCAGAGGTGGAGGAGCACCTCTTCTACTCCCAGATGTCGGTAAAGGGTTCCCTGCTACAGTTCATTGTCGATAGCGGGAGCCAAAAGAATGTCATTTCGGTAGAGGTCGTGAAGCATCTAGGCTTACCAACCACATCACATCCACAACCATACACCATAGGGTGGCTTCACCATGGACGGGATCTTCGCGTGAGCCAGCAGTGCCGCCTTCCATAAAACATCAAGCCCTTCATGGATGAGGTATTATGTGATGTTGTTCCCCTTGATGTTTGTGATGTATTATTAGGCCAACCATACTTATGGAAGCAACATGTTTTGTATGAGTCAAGGCCTCGTACTGTTATTGTTACTTTGTGAAATAAGTTGTACAGGACACTGGAGGTAGCACCGCCTACCGCCATCTCTTTGGTTACTGCAAAACAATGCAATAAGCTCATTTCTAAAACTGGGAATTTTTTTATCCTAATGATATGCCCTCAGGGAAAGAAGAAGACGGTGGCCACGACCTCCAAACAGGGCCCCTCTAGATGGAAACAATAGATGGACAAGGTCGTGCAGGAGTACGAGGAAATATTCACCTCCCCCACAGGGGTGCCACTGCACTATCAGGTCAAGCACTCCATCGATATGACCCCAGGTGCGTCGCTGCCCAATGGACCAATCTATCGGCGTTCCATTCTGGAGAACAACAAAATCAAGAGGTAGATTCAGGAGCTATTACAGAAAGGTCACATCCATCCAAGTTCATTGCCCTGTGGGAGCCCAATCGTGTTGGCACAAAAGAAGGATGCGACTTGGAGACTTTGTATTGACTATCAGGCGCTGAACAAGGTCACTGTCCAAAATAGATACCCGATCCCATGGATTGATGACCTTCTGGACCAACTAAAGGGGGGAAAATGTTTCAGTAGGATCGACTTGAAGTTTTGCTATCATTGCATACCAATCAAACCCTCTGATGTGTGGAACACTGCCTTCAAAGCCAAGGAGGGCCTTTTCGAATGGTTGGTTATGCCTTTTGTGTTGACGAATGCTCCTGCAACCTTCATGATGCTGATAGATGAAACATTGCGGCCCTTCACCAACTCATTTGTAGTGGTATACTTGGATGACATCCTGATCATCAGCCAGATTTGGGAAGAGCACCTCCACCACATCTGACAAGTTCTCCAAACACTGCGGCAACACAAGTTGTGTGCCAATTTGGAGAAATGCACTTTTGGCATGACCTAGGTTAAGTATCTAGGATACATTATTGATGAACGAGGGGTGCATGTGGATCCAACAAAGATCCAAGTCATTTGATATTGGCCAACCCCAACCACTCTGACAGATCTTCGTATCTTTCTAGGTCTTGCCAATTTCTATCGCAGGTTGATGTTGGGATTCTCTCATATCACTTGGCCCTTGAGTCAAGTCACCAAGGGAGGAGTGAAAGCAAAATTCTTTTGGTATAAATCTCAACAGAAGGCATTCGCAGAGTTGAAACATCACCTCTACTCTGCACCAGTTCTCACTTTACCAGACTTGTAACAACCATTTGAGATCAAGACAGATGCTTCTGACTATGCTATTGGGGCAATCCTTACTCAACAGGGGCATCCAGTGGCATATCACAGTGAGACACTTTCAAACACAATCCGAAAGTATCCCACTTATCACAAATAGATGTATTCCATTGTGCAGGCCTATTGACAATGGAAGCATTACATTTTGGGGAAGGAAATGTTCATCCACACAGACCATCGAGCCCTGCAGTTCATACAGATGCAAGGGAAGTTGCACAATGATCTCCATCAAAATTGATCCACATACCTACAACAGTTCCATTTGAATATCAAGTATAAGAATAGTAGCACCAATAATGTTGCAGACTGCCTCAGCCGATCACCGATTATGGCTTTAACCACAATGCTCAACTCTTGTGGGCAAGAGACTTCTGATTGGCCACCTCTGTATAAAAGCGACCCAGAATTCGGCCACACATATCAGATGCTCTTGGAGGGTCAGCAAGTTCTAGATTTTCACCTCCAGGATGCCCTGTTATGCCACCTGGGACACCTTTGTGTTCCTTCAAGCAAGCCAACCAAGATGATTTGGGAAGTGCACTACAGTCAAGCTGTTGGGAATTGGTCGCGAAACCAGTGGTAGTACTAAAGAAGTATTTCTATTGGCCGAATCTTCGACAGGATGTTGGGAAGTACATCAGATCCTGCACTGCCTGCGCCATTTCCAAACCAACCATCAAGAAGCAAGGCCTATGTACTCCACTGCCTACCCCAAGTCAACCTTGGGAATCTATTTCCATGGATTACATGTTAGGCCTTCCTTCTACTAAGCATGGCAACAACTGTGTTTTTGTGGTCGTCGACAGATTCTTGAAGATGGCCATTATGGCAGCCTGCAAGAAGAATATCATAGTAGAAGCCACTGCTAAACTCTTCTTTGAACGAGTGTGGGTACACTTTGGGATCCCACATTCTATCATCTCAGATCGGGACAATAGGTTCCTCAGTACATTTTGATCCAATCTCTAGTCGATGTTGGACACCAAGCTCACTAAGTCCACAACTTTCCATCCCCAAACTGATGGCCAGATAGAGGTCGCCAACATGATGATCGTACACATTATGCGTATGTACAACTCAAATCATCCACACACATGGGATGAGAGCCTTCCCTATGTCCAGCACAGCTATAACCAAGCTCTCCACAGCTCGACTGGCCACAGCCCTTTTCAGGTGGGCTTGGGATTCCAGCCACTATGTCCCATTGATGTGGCCATACCATTTGCAGCTACTTAGGCAGATTCGGATCATGTCAAGTCGGAAGCCGATAAGGCAAACAACTTCATTGAGAACATCCAACATATCTGCCTGTAGGTCCATGACATTTTGGAGAAATCAAATGGAAAGTACAAGCAGCGACATAATCAACATCGGGTGCCACACAAGTTTTAGGTGGGCGACAAAGTCTGGTTTCATTTGCAGAATGAACGCCTTCCCAGAGCCTATTGGAAAATCAGACCACTATGATATGGTCCTTACACCATTACCAAGGATGTGGGCGACAATGCATTTGAGCTTAGCATTCCCCCATTCCTTGGCCTGCACCCAGTGTTCAATGTGGACCAACTTTGACCATACTTCCCACCATTGTTGGACACATCAGACATTGCAGAACATCTCACACCTACAAAGTTAAATCCAGATTCCATGGAGCAAGCCACAACTAATCGAATCATGGACACGCAGATGAAGAAAAACCGACAACAAAGGATCAGTAGGTTTTAACCCCGTATAGAAATTACCTGCATACAAATTCTAAAACACAGAAAATAAACAATGCGAGAGCATAACACATAAAACACATATACACAGAGATTTTCCCCTAGATCCCAAAACCGGAACTACCATATTGATTTTTCATTATATTCCTTTCAATGTTACAATACACGTCTATACATGCTGAAGCATCCAATACCATGGACCGAAAACCATTGCGTCCAAAACCATGGATCAAAAACCATTGCATTCAAAACCATGTGTGAAAATCATGCGCAAAACCATAGGTAGGTCCGCCCAACCTAACATTGGGTCTAGAAAATAAAATTTTCTGGGGCGCTACCCTGGACCCCATAGAGGGGGCTTACCTACACCCCTCAAACCCCCTGTGACCCCCCGGCTACATAATCGGCGCAACGAAGGGGGGACTCTACCCCCCCTCTAACCCCCCGGTTAACTATGTGGGCTAGTCGTGGAAAGAATATAACACAACCCAATAGGATCCAACTATATCGAGTTGTCAAAGCAGGCCAACTCCTTCACTAGGGTAAGTGGCTCACCAGGGACCAAGTTCAGCAGAAGTTTCCTCATCTTATGGAGGAACTCAACACAATGGGGAACATTGCTTCCTAAGGGGGGAGGAATGATCCAGGTGGATATTTTTGGCCACCCACCTATTCCACTTGGACCCCCACCATTGTTTCTTTCAGTTTTTTTTGAGTCCTGAACTTCTGGAGTCATTTGGAGGCTAACGACATTTTTTGGAAAACTGGGAGAAACATGGGGAATAGAGTGATGTTTCTCACTCAAAATTTGTAGTCCTCGGATAGATATTTCTAACGAGGTATTGTACACGTCAAATGGAGATCGTGTGCCAAAGTTACGACCCTGGGAAGTTGATGTACCAATTTACCCAAACGGGGCCCATAGTTTGGTACTTCATCTCCTAGGGTTACGTTTTTGGTTTTTTATGGTTTTCCATTATTTCTCAACAATAAATAGGCCTTCGAGCCTCATTGTAACACAATTTAGAGGCATGTAGCTGTCCCATATCTTCTCAGAGATAAGCTACCATCGCCTGAGCTAGGCTTATTTCCATTCTGTTTGTAAGCATATTTCAGTATTTGATATTAATGAAATGAAGTGTTATTTCTACTGCATCTTTGTATTTATGGTTATATTTGTAATTTTTTGCGTTCCTATTTAAATCTGGATCAGTGGTATCATAGCAGTCTTCTCTTTCTTTGGTTTTCTTTGCATGTCCCTAACAAGGTCAGGATATAAGGAGTTAGGGCTTGAACTGGTCGAAACTTTGCAAGACCAGCCTCGTAAATCCCGACAGCCTACCATGGCAGATGAAAAGAAAGACGAGGGTGCAGGAGAGCCTATCAAAATCTTGCTCGAAGAAGCCCTCAAGCGACAAAGGAACACAATGATGGACAACTTTTCCCAGATCCTTCAGCGGCTACCCAAGGGCGATGCATCTACTTCTGGAAGCGCCACACCCTTTAAGGTACAAGTTAACTTTGATATTATGATATTTGAGGGTCAGATAGATGAGAATGTTGTAGACAAATGGTTAAATATGCTAGAAGGATATTCTTCCATTCATGATATTTCCAGCAAGGAAAAGATCACTTTTTCACTTCTCAAAGCAGCCCCCCATGTCAAGGACTGGTGAGAAACCCACTGTGAGCAGAAGGATGAAAGTAAAAAATCATTGTTTTCGGCCGCACCGACTTGGAACTCATTCCAGGATGTTATCAAGCAGTAGTACTACCCTGTCAGGAGCTATGAGGATAAATACATAAAGTGGACAACGCTACGACAGGGGAGGGACCAAGATGTGCCAGAGTTTACCAATGTTTTTCATACCCTTCGCACGAAGTTGGGTATCAAGGATTCTGAGAATCGTTTGGTTCTCAAGTACCATGACTGCCTAAATAGGTACATCCAAGATGAGCTGGAATTCCTGGACATCTCCTCGCTTAGCACGGCATACTAATATGCTATCAAGATCGAGAAAAAGTTTAATCAGAAGAAGCGAGACTTTGGATCTTCGAATCCGAAGCAAGGGAAAGGTGCCCCCAAACCACAGAGTAAAGGACAAAGCCAAGGTGGGGCAGCCAAGGACAACCTGCCAAAGCCACAAGCAAAGAACAATGCCACGAAGCTGAAGGACACAAGAAAGCGGTGTGAGTTCCATAAGAGATCCACTCACAACACAAGTGAGTGTTAGGCCAAGCCGTCACTGGTGGCCGAGCTAAAGGCTTCAGAATCAGATGCATGTTCCGACTCTGAGTCAGAGCCCGACAAGGGGAATGATAAAGGGAAGTAGATTATCGATGCGGAGCCCATCGCCATCGTTGCCACCATGAAGATCCAGAAGGAGGAACCCGAAGATCCAGAGGAGGAGGAGCACCTCTTCCACTCCCAGATGTGGGTAAAGGGTTCCCTGCTATAGTTCATTGTCGACAACGGCAACTAAAAGAACCTCATTGCAGTAGAGGTCGTGAAGCAGCTGGGCTTACCAACCACAGCACATCCACAACCATACACCAACAAGTGGCTTCACCAAGGATGGGATCTTCGCGTGAGCCAACAATGCCACCTTTCGTACAACAACAAACCCTTCACGGATGAGGTATTATGTGACGTTGTTCCCCTTGTTGTTTGTGATGTATTATTAGGCCAACCATACTTATGGAAGTGACATGTTGCGTATGAGTCAAGGCCTCGTGTTTTTATTGCTACTTTGGGAAATAAGTTGTACAGGATACCAAAGGTAGCACCGCCTACCGCGATCTCTTTGGTTACTGCAAAACAATGCAGTAAGCTCATTTCCAAAACCGGGAAATTTGTTTTCCTGATGATACGCCCTCAGGGAAAGAAGAAGACGGTGGCCACGACCTCTAGACAGGGCCTCTCCGCACGACAAAAATAGATGGAAAAGGTAACGGAGGAGTACGAGGACATCTTCACCTCCCCCACAGGGGTACCACTTCACTGTCAGGTCAACCACTCCATCGATCTGACCCAAGGTGCGCCGCTGCCCAATGGAACAATCTATCATCGCTCCATTCTAGATAATGACGAAATCAAGAGGTAGGTTCAGGAGCTGTTGCAGAAAGGTCACATCCATCTGAGTTAATCGCCCTGTGGGAGCCCGATTGTTTTGGTACAGAAGAAGTACGGGACCTGGAGACTCTGTATTGACTATCAGGCATTGAACAAGATCACAGTCTGGAACAGGTACCCAATCCCACAGATTGATGACCTGCTGGACCAAATGAAATGGGCAAAATATTTCAGTAAGATTGACGTGAATTTTGGCTATCACTAGGTACCAATCGAACCCTCTGATGTGTGGTAGACTGCCTTCAAAGCCAAGGAGGGCCTTTTCGAATGGTTGGTTTGCCTTTTGGGTTACCGAATGCTCCTGCAACCTTCATGAGGTTGATGGATGACATCTTGCGGCCCTTCACCAAATCATTTGTAGTGGTATACTTGGTTGACATCCTGATCTTCAGCCAGAGTTGGGAAGAGCACCTCCACCACATCCGACAGGTTCTCCAAACATTGCGGCAACACAAGCTGTGTGCCAATTTGGATAAATACACTTTTTGCATGACCCAGGTTCAGTATCTGGGATACATTATTGATGAACGAGGGGTGCATGTGCATCCAGTCAAGATCCAAGTCATTTGGGATTGGCCAGCCCCAACCACTCTGACAGAGCTTCGTATCTTTCTGGGTCTTGCCAATTTCTACCGCAGGTTCGTGTTGGGATTCTCTCATATCACTTGGCCCTTGAGTCAAGTCACCAAGGGAGGAGCGAAAGAAAAATTATTTTGGTCTGAATCTCAAAAGAAGGAATTCACAGAGTTGAAACATCGCCTCTGCTCTGCACCACTGTTCACTTTACCAGACTTGCAACAACCATTTGAGATCGTGAAACATGCCTCTAACTATGTTATTAGGGCAATCCTTACTCAACAGGGGCATCTAGTGGCATATCACATTGAGACACTTTCAGACACAATCTGGAAGTATCCCACTTATGACGAAGAGATGTATTCCATTTTGCAGGCCTGCTGACAATGGAAGCATTACATTTTGGGCAAGGAAACGTTCATCCACACAGACCACTGACCCCTACAGTTCATACAGATGCAAGGGAAGTTACAAAATGATTGCCATTAAAATTGGTCCACATACCTATATCAGTTCGATTTGAATATCAAGTATAAGAAGGGTAGCACCAATAATGTTGCAAACTACCTCAGCCGACCACCAATCATAGCTTTAACCACCATGTTCAACTCTTGTGGGAACAAGACTTCTAATTGGCCACTTATGTACAAAAGTGACCCAGAATTCGGCCTCACATACCAGATTCTCTTGGAGGGTCAGCAAGTTCCAGATTTTCACCTCCAGGACGCCTTGCTATGCCACTTGGGACACCTTTGTGTTCCTTCGAGCGAGCGAGCCAAGATGATTTGTGAAGTGCACATCATGATGCTGGGCAATGGTCGAGAAAATAGTGGCAGTACTGCAGAAGTATTTCTATTGGCCAAATCTTCGACAGGATGTCGGGAAGTACATCATATCCTACACTGCCTGCGCCATTTCCAAACTGACCATCAAAAAACAAGGCCTCTATACTCCGCTGCCTACCCCTAGACGACCTTGGGAATCCATTTCCATGGATTACATGTCAGGCCTTGTTTCTAATAAACATGGCAATGACTGTGTTTTTGTGGTGATTGACAAATTCCCGAATATGGCCATTATGGCAGCCTGTAAGAAGAATATCACAGCAGAAGCCATTGCTAAACTCTTCTTTGAACGAGTGTGGGTTCACTTTGGGATCCCACAGTCTATCATCACAGATCAGGACAGCAGGTTCCTCAGTACATTTTGGTCCAGTCTCTGGCTGATGCTGGATACCAAGCTTACTAAGTCCACAGCTTTGCATCCCCAAACTGATGGCCAGACAGAGGTCGTCAATAGGATGATCGTACACATTCTGCGCATGTACAACTCAAAGCATCCATGCACATTGGATGAGAGCCTTCCCTAAGTCCAACACAACTATAACCGAGCTCTCCACAACTTGACTGGCCACAACCCTTTTCAGGTTGGCTTGGGATTCCAGTCACTATGTCCCATTGATGTGGCCATACCATTTGCAGCTACTCAGGCAGATTCGGCTCATGTCCAGTCGAAAGCCGATAAGGCAAACAACTTCATTGAGCACATCCAACATATCCACCAACAGGGCCATGACATTCTAGAGAAATTAAATTCCAAGTAAAAGCACTGACATAATCAACATTGGGTGCCACACAAGTTTCTGGTGGGTGACAAAGTCTGGTTGCATTTACAGAAGGAATGCCTTACCGGAGCCTATTGGAAAATAAGACCACTCCAATATGGTCCTTACACCATTACCAAGGTTGTGTGTGACAATGCATTTGAGCTCAGCATTCCCCCATTCCTTGGCCTGCACCCAGTGTTCAATGTGGACCGCCTTCGACCATACTTCCCACCATTGCTCGACACATCAGAAATTGCAGAAAAACTCACACATACATAGTTAAATCCATATTGAATGGAGCAAGCCACAACTGATCGAATCATGGACACGCAGATCAAGAACACCTGATAGCAAAGGATCCAACTATATCGAGTTGTTAAAGCAGGCCAACTCCTTCACCAGGGCAAGTGGCTCACTAGGGACCAAGTTCAATAGAAGTTTCCTCATCTCATGGAGGAACTCAACGCAATGGGGAGCATTTCTTCCTAAGGGGGGAGGAATGACCTAGGTGGATATTGGTGGCCACCCACCTATTCCACTTGGACCCCCACCATTGTTTCTTTCAGTTTTTTAGTTTCCTTCTTTGTAGTACAATTTACTATTTGTGGCAGTTTTTTTGGGTCCTGAACTTTTAGAGCTGTTTTGAAGCCCTAAACGACATTTTTGGGAAAAATGGGAGCAATATTAAAATTAAATTGATGTTTCTCACTCAAATGTCGCATTCCTCGGATAGATATTTCTAACAAGGTATTGTGCGCGTCAAACAGAGATCGTGTGCCAAAGTTATGACCCCAGGAAGTTGATGTACCAATTTACCCAAATGGGGCCCATAGTTTGGCGCTTCATTTCCAAGGGTTAGGTTTTTGGATGTTTTGTTTCTCAACAATAAATAGGCCTTTGAGCCTCATTGTAACACATTTTGGAGGCATGTAGCCGCCATAGCTCTTCTCAGAGATTAGCTATCATCGCCTAAGCTAGTCTTATTTCCATTCTATTTGTAAGCATATTTCAGTATTTGATATTAATGAAATGAAGTGTTATTTCTACTACATCTTTGTATTTATGGTTATATCTGTAATTTGTTGCGTTCCTGTTTAAATCTAGATCAGTGGTATTAGAGCGGTCTACTCTTTCTCTGTTTTTCTTTGCATGTCCCTAACAAGGTCGGGATATAAGGAGTTAGGGCTTGAACTGGTCGAACCTTTGCAAGACCAGGCTCGCAAATCCGGATGGCCTCCCATAGAAAATGAAAAGAAAGACAAGGGGAAAAGAGATCCTATCAAAATCTTGCTCGAAGAAGCACTCAAGTGACAAAGGAACGCGATGATGGACAACTTTTCCCATATCCTTTAGCGACTACCCAAGGTTGATGCATCTAATTCAGGCAGCTACTCTGGAAGTGCCACACCCTTTAA
The DNA here is from genome assembly GCA_031772625.1 of Pinus tabuliformis. NCBI lineage: Eukaryota > Viridiplantae > Streptophyta > Pinopsida > Pinales > Pinaceae > Pinus > Pinus tabuliformis. The sequence goes on along the minus strand of CM062810.1, from coordinate 936,442,532 downwards.
GGTACAAGTTAACTTTGACATTCGCATAGTTGAGGGTTAGATAGATGCAGATGATGTAGTTAAATGGTTACTTCTGCTAGAAGGATATTTTTCCGTTCATGATTTTTCCAGCCGGGAAAAGATCACTTTTGCACTTCTCAAAGTAGCACCCCACGTCAAGGACTGGTGGGAAACCTACTGTGAGTAGAAGGATGAAAGTACGAACTCACTGTTTTCAACCGTGCCCACTTGGAACTCGTTTCGGGATGCCATCAAGGAGCAGTACTACCCTGTTGGGAGATATGAGGATAAATACATAAAGTGGACAATGTTGCGACTAAGATGTGCTAGAGTTTACCAATGTTTTTCATACCCTTCACACGAAGTTCGGTATCAAGGATTCTGAGAATCATTTGGTTCTCAAGTACCGCGACTGCCTGCACAGGTACATCCAGGACGCGATGGAATTCCTGGACATCTCCTCACTTCGCACAGCATACCAATATGCCATCAAGATTGAGAAAAAAGTTTAAACAGAAGAATCGAGACTTTGGATCTGCGAATCTGAAGCAAGGGAAAGGTGCCCCCAAACTACAGAACAAAGGACAAAGCCAAGGTGAGGTGGCCTAGGACAACCTACCAAAGCCGCAAGCAAAGAAAAATGCTGCGAAGCCGAAGAAGGACACGGGAAAGTGGTGTGAGTTCCATAAGAGCTCCACTCACAACACAAGTGAGTGTCAGGCCAAGCAGTCACTGGTGGCTGAGCTAAAGGCTTCGGAATCAGATGCATGTTCCGACTTTGAGTCAGAACCTGACAAGGGGAATGACAAAGGGAAGCATATTATCAATGCGAAGCCCAACGCCACCGTTGCCACCATGAAGATCCAAAAGGAGGAACCCGAAGATCCAGAGGAGGAGGAGCGCCTCTTCCACTCCCAGATGTGGGTAAAGGGATCCCCTCTACAGTTCATTGTCAACAACGGGAGCCAAAATAACCTCATTTCGGTAGAGGTCATGAAGCAGCTGGGCTTCCTGACCATAACACATCCACAACCGTACACCATCGGGTGGCTTAACCAAGGACGGTATCTTCGCTTGAGCTAGCAGTGCCACCTTCCATACAACATCAAGCCCTTCACGGATGAGGTATTATGTGACATTGCTCCCCTTGATGTTTGTGATGTATTATTAGGCCAACCATACTTATGGAAGTGACACGTTGTGTATGAGTCAAGGCCTCGTGTTGTTATCGTTACTTTAGGAAATAAGTTGTACAGGATATCGTAGGTAGCACCGTCTATCGCCATCTCTTTGTTTACTACAAAACAATGCAGTTAGCTCATTTCCAAAACCGGGAAATTTATTTTCCTAATGATACGCCCTCAGGGAAAGAAGAAGACGGTGGCCACGACCTCCAAACAGGGCCCCTTCACATGGAAACAACATATGGACAAGGTCGTGGAGGAGTATGAGGACATCTTCACCTCCCCCACAGGGGTGCCACTGCACTATTAGGTCATGCAATCCATCAATCTAACCCAAGGCGCGTCGCTGCCCAATGGACCAATCTATCAGCGCTCTGTTATGGATAACGACGAAATCAAGAGGCAGATTCAGGAGCTGTTGTAGAAAGGTCACATCCATGCTAGTTCATTGTCTTGTGGGAGCCTGATCATGTTGGTACAGAAGAAGGATGGGACTTGGAGACTCTATATTGACTATCGGGCACTAAACAAGATCATTGTCTGGAATAGGTACTCGATCCCATGGATTGATGACCTTCTGGACCAACTGAAAGGGGCAAAATATTTCAGCAAGATCGACTAGAAGTCTGGCTATCACCAGGTACCAATCGAACCTTCCGATGTGTGGAAGACTACCTTCAAAGCCAAGGAGGGCCTTTTCGAATGGTTGGTCATGCCTTTTGGGTTGATGAATTCTCTTGCAACCTTCATGAGGCTGATAGATGAAATCTTATGGCCCTTCACCAACTCATTTGTAGTGGTATACTTGGATGACATCCTGATCTTCAACCAGAGTTGGGAAGAGCACCTCCACCACATCCGACAGGTTCTCCAAACACTACGGTAACACAAGTTGTGTGCCAATTTGGAGAAATGCAGTTTTGGCATGACCCAAGTTTAGTATCTGGGATACAATATTGATGAACGGGGGGTGCATGTGGATCCAGGCAAGATCCAAGTCATTTAGGATTGGCTAGCCCCAACCACTCTGACAGAGCTCCGTATCTTTCTAGGTCTTGCCAATTTCTACCACAGGTTCGTGTTGGGATTCTCTCATATCACTTGGCCCTTGAGTCAAGTCACCAAGGGAGGAGCGAAAAAAAATTTATTTTGGTTTGAATCTCAACAGAAGGAATTCGTAGAGTTGAAACATCGCCTCTGCTCTACACCAGTGCTCACTTTACCATACTTGCAACAACCATTTGAGATCGAGACAGATGCCTCTGACTATGCTATTGGGGCAGTCCTTACTCAATAGGGGCATCCAGTGGCATATCATAGTGAGACACTTTCAGACACAGTCCGGAAGTATCCCACTTATGACAAAGAGATGTATTCCATTGTGCAGGCTTGCCGATAATGGATGCCTTACATTTTGGGGAAGAAAACATTCATCCACACAGATCACCAACCCCTGCAGTTCATACAGAAGCAAGGGAAGTTGCAGAATGATCGGCATCAAAATTGGTCCACATACCTGCAGCAATTCCATTTGAATATTAAGCATAAGAAGGGTAGCACCAATAATTTTGCAAACTGCCTTAGCCGACCACCGATTATGGATTTAACCACCGTGTTCAACTCTTGTGGGCACAAGACTTCTTATTGGCCACTTCTCTACATAAGCGACCCAAAATTCGGCCACACATACCAGATGCACTTGGAGGGCTAGCAAGTTCCATATTTTCACCTCTAGGATGCCCAACTATGCTAGCTAGGACACCTATGTGTTCCTTCAAGCGAGCAAGCCAAGATGATTTGGGAAGCGCACTACAGTTAGGCTGCTAGGAATTGGTCGAGAAAATAGTGGAAGTAATGTAGAAGTATTTCTATTGGCTGAATCTTCGAGAGGATGTCGGGAAGTACATCAGATCCTGCACTGCCTAGGCCATTTCCAAACTGACCATCAAGAAACAAGGTCTCTATACTCCACTGCATACCCCTAATCGACCTTGGGAATTGATTTCCATGGATTACATGTCGGGCCTTCCTTCTACTAAGCATGGAAATGACTGTGTTTTTGTGGTCGTCAATAGATTCTCGAAGATGGTCATTATGGTAGCCTACAAGAAGAATATCATAGCAGAAGCCACTGCTAAACTCTTCTTTGAACGAGTGTGGGTACACTTTGGGATCCCACAGTCTATCATCTCAGATTGGGACAGCAGGTTCCTCAATACATTTTGGTCCAGTCTTTGGTCGATGCTGGACACCAAGCTCACTAAGTCCACAGCTTTCCATCCCCAAACTGATGGCCAGACAAAGGTCGTCAACAGGATGATTGTACACATTCTACACATGTACAACTCAAAGCATCCACACACATGGGATGGGAGCCTTCCCTATGTCCAACACAACTATAACCGGGCTCTCCACAACTCGACTGGCCATAACCCTTTTCAGGTGGGCTTCAGATTCCAGCCACTATCTCCCATTAATGTGGCCATACCATTTGCAGCTACTCAGGCAAATTCGGCTCATGTTCAGTCGGAAGCTGATAAGGCAAACAACTTCATTGAGAACATCCAACATATCCACTAGTAGGTCCATGACATTCTGGAGAAATCAAATGCCAAGTACAAGCAGTGACATGATCAACATCAGGTGCCACACAAGTTTCAGGTGGGCGACAAAGTCTGGTTGCATTTGCAGAAGGAACGCCTTACCAGAGCCTATCGGAAACTCATACCACTCTGATATGGTCCTTACACCATTACCAAGGTTGTGGGAGACATTGCATTTGAGCTCATCATTCCCCCATTCCTTGGCCTGCACCCATTGTTCAATGTGGATTGCCTTTGACCATACTTCCCACCATTGCTAGACACATCAGACATTGTAGAACAGCCCACACCTACAGAGTTAAATCCAGATTGCATGGAGCAATCCACAACTAATTGGATCATGGACACGTAGATCAAGAACACTCGATAGCAAAGGACCCAACTATATCAAGTTGTCAAAGTAGGCTAATTCCTTCACTAGGGCAAGTGGCTCACCAGGGACCAAGTTCAGCAAAAGTTTCCTCATCTCATGGAGGAACTCAATGCAATGTGGACCATTGCTTCCTAAGGGGGGAGAAATGATCTAGGTGGATATTCGTTGCCACCTGCCTATTCCACTTGGACCCCCACCATTGTTTCTTTCAGTTTTTCAGTTTCCTTCTTTGTAGCAAAATTTAGTATTTTTGGTAGTTTTTTCGGGTCTTGAACTTACGAAGTCGTTGTGAGGCTCTAAACGACGTTTTTGGGAAAATTGGTAGCAACATGGGTAATAGATTGACTTTTATCACTCAAAATTTGTAGTCCTCAGATAGATCTTTCTAACAAGGTATTGTGTGCATCAAACAAAGATCGTGTGCCAAAGTTACGACCTTAGGAAGTTGATGTACCAATTTACCCAAACGAGGCCCATAGTTTGGCGCTTCATCTCCTAGGGTTAGTTTTTTGGATGTTTAGGGTTTTCCATTATTTCTCAACAATAAATAGGCCTTCAAGCCTCATTTTCACACAGTTCAGAGGCATGTAGCTGCCACATCTCTTCTAAGAGATAAGCTACCATCGCCTGAGCTAGTATTATTTCCATTTTGTTTGTAAGCATATTTTAGTATTTGATATTAATTAAATGAAGTGTTATTTCTACTGCATCTTTGTATTTATGGTTATATCTGTGATTTTTTTCATTCCTATTTAAATCCGGATCATGCATCCACAACTGTATTACGCATTCTAGGAATAAATATAATACTAAAAACCTTGGAAATGTGAAATTAAATGTCATACCTCTTATTGATAGCTCTTAAGACGAGGTGACACACAGTGTATGTTATCACATACCTATCGCACAACAATTTCTAAGTCACCTACTGCTTTTAGGATCGCAATGTTGAGGTCAATGGTTCTTTGCAAGCCCACTATGAGTGCCTCGTATTTTGTAGTGTTGTCCGTGTACTAAAATTCCATGTGGCTAAGGATAAAATGTTTTCTCTATAGTGGGTCTATTAAAACGAAACCATCTCCATAGCCCTCCTACATTTTGGAACCATCAAAATACAAATTCCACATGTCATATGTACAAGGAATGCGAACTACGCTAGTACTATTAGTACTATTACTACTAACTATACAAATATAATTTTCAACAGTTGGACTAGCAAGGAGCTCCAATTGTGTATCTGGTGGGACTAGGGATGGCTACATAAGATAACACCCGAGTTGATTTTCTAGGAAGAAATTGCCAAAGATAATTTTTCGAAAGCCACTGGTTCATTATGTCCATTCAATGGAGTAACAATCTGCTTCATGTATCTCTCTGAGTTCAATTAGATTTGATTATTTCTCCCCTTTTTTGGAATCCATAAATGTGACTAGTCCATAGGAAAGTACCCTTGTAGCTTGTTGGACCAATCTCTGCTCAACAATACTCCATATTCTTCCGGAATGTCCACAATCACTGTCTTTATACATTGGTGGGCTCGCTCATCGGATGATAAACGGATAATCACATCTCTAAGTTCACCAACTACGTGGACAAGAGTACTGTCTAGTTGAATGATTTGTGCATCTGTTTTATCCCATTTTTCATTGATTTTTGTGGGGACAGATAATGGCATTACGTTTACTGATTCACTGGAATCAACCAAGAAATTATGTACATTGAAATTGAAGATTTAAAAAGTTAATAGAAATGGAGGGCAGAGTGTATTTGCATCCATTTCCAAAGCATTAAGTATGGATTCGAGGGAACCAAAGGACATACCAGATCCCTTGTCTGAAGAAGCCTCATTACCTACGGTGGACTTTCCATGTGCACGTAAGAGGATGTCTCACTGACTCCTGATCTTTGTTAGTTTGAACATTGAGATATTTGTGCGAGCCTTCTTCATGTCTTCAATTATGTTGTAATCCAAAGTGGGACAAATTACCGAAGTGTCAAGGGATGTGACTTGGTTTGTAACTTTCAAATTGGTGGTCTTACTCTTATTGCTTACGAAATCACTCTTCATTGTAGTTGCGTTTCTAGACATGATTTGAGTGTTCTGTGCTGAGCTAATAGTGGATTGATCTTTCTTAGAAAATTTTATTTGAGTTTTTTCTTCGTTAACTCTGGCTCAGTGGCCAGCCCTTAGCTTCTCAAATCGTACCAGTTGGTCTACTTCTGGGCCGGACCATCACTCAGAGGTTGTTTGTTGGTCATTCTATTTTGGGCTGTGAGTATGCAATTAAACATGTTTACTACATGCCCCACACTTGGAGTCTCTTCGATTGCAACAATTTCTTTCTTTTCTTCTGCAGGCTCGGTCTACTCATCAGCAAGTACCGCATCAACAAGATGTGTAGAAAGGATGTTCATGGTAAGATTCCATTGTGGGCATGTTTTCTCGGAATGATATTCTTGATAATACAAATAGTGTTGGTTCATGCTCATGCTTTCAATCTTCAGTACAACATTCAAGCTTTGCGCAAACTTGGTCGGTTGGTTACTTCTATTGCTGGAATTTTCAGTCCTTCTGAATATGTTGAACTTGGGAGGCTTGCTTCTCATAGTGGTCTCATTGATCTTTGTTTAAGCTCTTCCATCTTGTTTGATAGAGTCTTGACAGTACGGGTCTAGCTCTTAAGATCAAAAGTTTCTTTCTCTTTGGCCTTGATTATGAAGGCCTGAGAACTTTTACCCATGCCTTTGGAGTCTTTCATCAGTTCATCATCTATAATGACTCCAATGGCACGTAAGTCCTTTTCAAACATGATTTCCTATTCATAATGTTTTGTTAAAGTTTGTTTCACTGTTCTCTTTACAAATTGTGGAATGCTGGTTGGAAAGGCAGAAGTGTAATAATCGATGGTGATGGAGTCATGAGGTTTAGTGTTTGCTGGGAACTTATTCAAAATATGGTTAAACCTCTGATTGAAATATTTCACTTTTTCCTTGTGCTCCATCTTGATATCTCCCAACTCTTTCAACAACATGGCAAGGGTCTTCTCATAAGCAAATTTCTCAAGGAAACTTTTCTACATGAAACATCATCATAGCATGCCTCAAGTGTTTGCAAACGTAGGTAGAAGTTGTCTAAATGATCATCCGCCTTTACTATTTTGTCAGGGTCGTCTTCGTTAGGAGCTTTTCCAGATGCCTTGGCATCTTGTGTAACACATCCGGTAATGCAAGTGGGCTCTAAGACATTTAATCCAACTCTTAGTCTGCCTTTTTCTTCGTCATTGTCTTCCCCTTCTTATTCAGAATATGTTTGGTCTTATTATTTTTCTTCTTCTCCGCCTAACCTACGGAAATTATCGTATGAGACCGCTACATTATCACCGTCACCACCGTTGAAGGTTGGAGGTTATTCTGGTTTTTCCATGTTTTCTTCAAAGTCTACGAACTCTTCAAGGGTGGCAAGAACCAACTCTTCAACTGTTGAGAACATTGTCCTAGTGGGGGTGGTTTGGTCTTCTTCAGAAAATATGGAAGAGTTTCTATTCCGGGTATCAGTCCAATAGCTCTTGCAAACTTTCGAATAATGGGGCTGATGGCCCGGATCTAATCATAAGATACTTCATAAGGTTGTGCAGTTCTAGGCTCAGAAGAATTACCAACTTCAGGAATATGTGCGGGGAGTTATTGGTGCTAGCACTCCGTAAATTTCTCCAGGCTAAGGAGAGAAATCCCAGAGGTAACCACAAACCTCTTTCAAGGCTAAGGTCCAGCCCCTCTAGCCTTAGAGAGGGCTCTCTCGCTAGGTTTCTTCTATCAATCAACTAAATGACTAACAGGGTTTAGATTTTAGGCTAGTTATGATGATCGGAGGATGTTTGATTTTGATTTTTTTAAGGTGGGTGTAGAGGGAAAGACTACTTAGATCATAGCACTATTATGGGTTTGAATGAATCAGGGATATGGTGCAATTCACATAGTGGCAAGCTAGGCAGACCTATGGGTGAACAATCAATTTCATTGTAGTAATAATATGAATGGGAGGAACGAGAAAAATGACAACCTGAACATCCATACAAGGATGAATTCAAATTTCCATGGAAGAAAACAACACATATATAGTGATCAGCTGAATTTGTCAGAGAAAAATATTAAGTTCTGAGAAATATTTCAAACATGAACACGAAGAAAATTACAGTATGAAATTAAAGACTATAAGCAGATATGAAAATAATATATATCAAGTAACAAGAGGAACTAGATACCAATAAGTCAGACGCATGTATCATTGTATAAATATGCACCTACCTTCTTCAATTAATTCAGCAAAGATACAAAACTTATAGAAAATTAGTCTAGCCTCTAACACTTGCAACCTAACTGAACCATTTTTCGTGTCTTTCCCTCCTTAAATACAATAAGGAATTTGAAATTACCACTAGGTGGTGAATTCGTTGAATGGAAACTAAAATAATAGATACAATGTACCATTTATCCACTAAGTGGATTGAATCAGTTAAAAATTATCCACATACCATTTTTGCAAACCAAAAACTAAATAAAGCATAAAAGCCACAACTTCGTCTTTTTAGAAAAACATAAAATATTTCATTCTATCATATCTAAATAATATCTCTCTAATCCTATCTAGATAATAGTATTATCCCATAAGATCTTATCCTAACATTGAAATCTTGGATTGATGATGAAAATGGAAAAGGAAGTTTAGACTGTGTTGCGCGGAAACTCCATGTTGGCATGCTTTCTTGTGTGCTGGAGGAAAAATTGGTTGATGAATGGGCATTGAGTAGGCATATGAGATGGAAATGAACCGTTCCACACACTCTTTGACAACAGGAATCTTGAAAACACCCCATTTCACCTGTGTGTAGCAGTTGCGCAGCACTGGGCAACGTTTGTGCAATGAAATTTCAAAACTCTGTTTGGCACTTTCTTCTTGTCTCCAAATAAAAAAATATGGTTTCAGTTACTCCCTTGAATTTATATTAAACACAAGCAACCTCAAGAATGAAAAAACAGGTATACAACCTCCACATTTTCAAACCGAAATCCAAAAATTTCATCATTCTGTCAACAAAAACTGCGAACAAGGGCCACCAAGTGATGTGTGTAACTCCCAAACGGTAGAAACTGTGTAAAATATGAGATAGTTTTTTGTAGATGAAATTGTTTTGAATAAAAAACTCTCTTAATTTATTTAAATTCTTCCCCATATCCTCATAAAATGCTCTGTAAAATCATGGCTAAAACAGGAAAATAAACAGTCCAAAAAATAGGCCTTTAAGATGCATTCAAAACTCCCGATTTATGACACCTGTGCAGAAAATGGATGAGTTTATTGTGCTTTGGTTTGTGATTAAGAAAAAACTCATTTAGTATTTTGGAATTCGGCTCCATGTGGTTAGAAACAACATTTCAAACTGATGACTAGAACAGGGAAATTTGCGTAGCACTATGCAGCGAAAAGTTTGAGTAACACTCCATGCTCTGTATGATTACACACCTCCTATGGAAAAATGGATCAAATGGGTGAGCTTGAAATGGTTGTGTAATGGTATATAAATATTTGAGTAGGCTCTCTACTCTTGCAAACCTTGTAAATGGTTGATGCCCACTTGCGCAATGACCATGACTCCCATTAACTTGACACTCCTTCATGCTTTTGGTGAACCCTTTATAACAAAATTTTGACAATGTCGGACAGTGGCCTTTGAAACTATGATAGAAACAGTGGTCATAGGCTCACCTTATTCAAAAATTGAAAATTAAATGACATGGTAAATACATTTGACAATGAAACTAATGACCCTAACAACTAGGAATGCTATTGCCTTGACAAGAGGAAGTAAGATTGGGGTTGGTGGGGTTATTAGCCATAAAATTTTGGTTGTCCTCCTTCTATCACGATAAATGTTGATGGTGCTAGACCCGCCAACATTAAGGGGATATCCCCGATATGAAGTCCCAATTACACCCCACACCATTTTGCGTAGGAGTCCCATCCAGTATAAAGGCATGATTTCCAAGTTCTTAGTGATTTTCCTTGGCCCTAACTGCCAGCAAGAGAGAGGGATGCAATAGTGCCTTTGAAAAGCAAGAAGGTGTGCCAAGTGAGTTTTCAGTTGTAAATGTGTCAAAGTTTTTCTACTGTAGAGAGGGGAGGAAAGTGAGCCTATATGAGAGAGGTAGTGGTACCACCACTACAACAAAAAAAGTCATTGGTGAGGGTCATGCATGTGATGGGCCTTTTGTTGAAATATGGCAACATGAATATTCCAATTTAATTTTTCCTTGAATTAAATTGTGAATTAAAATCGAATTTAGCCTTAATAGCTACTTGGAATTAATTAATTAATTAATTTTAAATTAATTAGTTGGAGAAATTTAAGTTAGAAGTCTTTCTGAAGTCATGCAAGAGTTATCCCTTAAATTAAGGAGATAAGATTGAGTTATATTTGAGTTGTAATTAGTTAACTCAGTTTACTGAGTTAAGTCCAGTGAAATTAGTTCCAAACTATTTGAGGAACTAATAGTGAGTTAACAGTCAGTTGATGCATTAATGCACTCAACTAGTGCTACTCCAGTTAACTGAAGATTCCCTCATCAGAAACTCATGCATGTCTATTCTGAGAAAGACCCAGTTGAGATTAAAGTTCAAGGACAATGTACTATCAATTGCATTTGTTTTCTCATGGAGAAAACTCATGCATGCAGTTAAGGGTTCATCCTTGAGGATTGCGTAGTTTTGAAGGCTTGGTTTTCCACTTGGTAATAGGCAAATCATCCACAAGGAACAACGCAAGGAAATAGGAGCTTGGAGGACAGAGAGGAAGGTTGGAGAGAAGCCAAGATTTCCTGTGAGCATCTGTGAGGATTGTACTGAGAGTTGGCTAGCTGTGATAGCTACGGCTTTGTATAATTCCTATGTATTTTCACCATGTATGATAATACAATAGTGTGGGGTTTTTAGCTGAGGCTTTCCCCAAAAGTATTTTCATGTGTATTGTGCCATTGATTCTTGTTCTTCTTGTTATATCGTTCAACTTGATCTTTAAGCTTCTGCAAATTGATAGTAGAAGTAGGTTATAGTATTCTGATTTGATTTATATTGCATTATCAGGTTAACCTATCACAAATTTTCTACATGGTATCAGAGCTGTGAACAATATACTCAGAAGAGAATTCAAAGTTTGAAGTTCGGAGTTACAGGTGAAAATCAAATTCATATCATACTTCAAGGTTGGCCAATGGCGTTCTATGGCTTGAGACTCGAGTATTCCTTGGAAGGTAGCTCGAATTACATAGCATGGAAAGATAGAATGGAGGCTATATTAGATGACAATGGCTTGAAGGAATTCATTGATCAAGAAATCCCAAAGCCAGCTTCAACTAATGCACAAGAGTTGGCTGAGTGGAAGAAGTGTGCGGCGAAGGTGAGACGGATCATCCTTGAGGGAGTTCGAGACCATATTGTCTCGAGTCTCCATGGGAAGGATACTCCATTTTCAATGTGGAAGACATTAAAGGACCTCTACCAGAACAGTAGCGACCATAGGAAATTGGTGCTCAAGGATAAGCTTCAAAGAATCAAAATGGAGAAGGGCAATACTATTTCCACATATCTGAACAAGCTCACCATCTATAGAGATAAGCTTGGAAATGTGGGAATAACTACTGCCGATGATGATATGGTGAGCCTCGCTCTCCTTGGCCTTCCAAAGAGTTGGAATAGCTACCAGGACTCTGTGAATGGAAGGGAGAAACTGCCGGATTGGGAATGACTGTGGTCGGATCTTATGCAGGAGGAGATCAGGAGGAGCACACGAGATGATTCTTCATCCAAGAACGATGATGAAGAAAATTTGGCCTTAGCAAGTAAGGCAAGGAAAGGGAAGGGGAAGGCTTCCTATTTCAAATCGAATTCTTCTCATGGAGGGAAGAAGGGTGACATGTCTAAAGTAGGATGCTTTAATTGTCATAAGATGAGACATTATGCGATTAATTTCCCATCGAAGAAGTCCAAGAAGGGATCCTTAGAAGGATCGAAAGGTGAGGCATTAGCCTCTCAATTCGAAATGGACTTTACCCTCATCGCATGCATGGTGTCATCGATGATGGGTTGTGTCTAGTATCTTGACAGTGGAGCCTCATTCCACATGATCGCTGATAAAAATTTATTTAGTGCCTTGGAGGAGAAATACCTCAAGATGCGCATCGAGATGGGTGACGACGAAAGGTATAGTGTTTCAGGAGTGGGCACGGTTGCTTTTCAGAGGGAGCATGGAGCTCCTCTCACCTTGATAGATGTAATGTATGTGCCTGGACTGAAGAAGAACTTGGTATCGGTCGCGATGTTGGAGGAAAAGGGCTACAATGTTGTCTTCAATAAAGGAAAGGTGTTCCTAAGACACATAGCCATGGGTCAGACCAAGAGGATAGGGACTCGGGTGAAGAATCTCTATAAAATAGAGGTAGATGATTGTGCAACATTGAGTACGAAAGTAGAATTGGTGCAAAGCCAAGACATTGGCAAGTTGTGGCACAGGCGGTTGGGCCATTTGCATCATGGGGCTTTGAAGATAATGCAGCAGATATCTACATGACTTCCGAAAGGTAAACTTGAGCAAGTTGACACATGCAAAGGTTCTACCTTGGGAAAGTACACCGAGTCTTCCTTTCATGATCGAGACATTCGAGCAGATGCTATCTTATAGCGAGTTCATACTGATTTGTGTGGACCATTCTTGATAGCATCCACAGCGAAGCAAAGGTATTATGTGATTTTCATTGATGACTATTCTCGTAAATGTTGGATTTATTTCATGCAAAAGAAGGACCAAACTTTCACAAAGTTTTGTGAGTTCAAAGCTTTGGTCGAGAAAGAGTCAGGGAAGAAGATCAAGGCCTTGAGAAGCGACAACGGTGGAGTATATGTCTCTCAAGAGTTTAAGGACTTTTGTGCAGCGGAAGGAATTAAACGAGAGTTGACAGCACCTCATAACCCACAGCAGAATGAGTTGGCCGAGAGGAAGAACATAACTATTGTAGGGGAAGCACGGGCAATGATGCATGACCAAGGCCTACCACTCCACTTGTGGGCTGAGGCATGCAACACAATGGTTTATTTGCAAAATAGAAGCTCACATTGCATACTTCTGATGAAGACACCAGAGGAAGCTTTCTCTGGTAAGAGACCAGATGTGGGTCACTTCACGATCTTTGGCTCATCGGTATATTGCCATGTGACAAAGGATGCACGGAAGAAGCTTGAGCTGATAGCTGAGTTGGGGATATTTGTGGGGTACACTGATACACCTCACAACTATCAGGTGTACTTGCCTACTAGTCGGAGGATAGTGGTTCGCAGAGATCTCAAGTTTGATGAGCAGAAGGCCATGCGAGTTTCCCTTGAGAGGGAGCTCTAACTACAGGCTATGGAGGAACTGTTGGTTCCTAAGGAGGAGGAGCCTCAGACTGATGTGGAGCAGCTGCATGCAAAGGTTCTAGGAGTGGAGACATCCATTCAAGCAGAGTCTTCTAGAGATGGACGGAAGCACATAAGAGAAGTTGATAGATTGTTGGAGGATGCAAGAGAGAATGTGGGAGCACCATCTTCTCAGCGCAGACAGAGGAGGTCACCTGAGAGGTACATTGGATACATGGCCCTTGCTAGGGAATGTGTTGAGGCCGAGCCATCTTCCTTTGCGGAAGCAGTGCAGCATCCGATTTGGGTTGATGCTATGGTGGAGGAGTATGACTCCATAGTTTGTAACTGTGTTTGGGACATGGTTCTGAGACCAGAGAACAAGTCAGTTGTGAGTTCCTATTGGCTTTACAAGGTAAAGCAAGCTGCTGATGGTAGTGTGGAGAAGCATAAGGCAATATTTGTTTCCTGTGGCTTTTCACAGGTCGAGAGGATCATGTTGCTACAGTATATTTTGACAGAGGAGCAAGATGCTGAGATTTTGACAAAGGCATTGTCAAAGTGTAAATTCGAGTTCCATAAAGACAGGATCAGGGTGGCAGATAATCCCTTTCTTGTTGAAAGGGAGTGTTGAAATATGGCAACAAGAATATTCCAATTTAATCTATCCTTGAATTAAATTGTGAATTAAAATCGAATTTAGTCTTAACAGTTACTTGGAAATAATTAATTAATTAATTTTAAATTAATTAGTTGGAGAAATTCAAGTTATAAGTCTTTCTGAAGTCATGCAAGAGTTATCCCTTAAATTAAGGAGATAAGATTGAGTTATATTTGAGTCGTAATTAGTTAACTCAGTTTACTGAGTTAAGTCCAGTTAAATTAGTTCCAAACTGTTTGAGGAACTAATAGATAGTTAACAGTCAGTTGATGCATTAATGCACTCAACTAGTGCTACTCCAGTTAACTGAAGATTCCCTCATCAGAAACTCATGCATGTCTATTCTGAGAAAGGCCCAATTGAGATTAAAGTTCAAGGACAGTGTACTATCAGTTGCATGTGTTTTCTCATGGAGAAAACTCATGCATGCAGTCAAGGATTCATCCTTGAGGATTGCGCAGTTTTGAAGGCTTTGTTTTCCACTTGGTAATAGGTAAATCATCCACAAGGAACAACGCAAGGAAATAGGAGCTTGGAGGGCAAAGAGGAATGTTGGACAGAAGCCAAGATTTCCTGTGAGCATCTGTGAGGATTGTACTGAGAGCTGGCTAGCTGTAAGAGCTAAGCTTTGTATAATTCCTATGTATTTCCACCATGTATGATAATACAATAGTGTGGGGTTTTTAGTTGAGGCTTTCCCAAAAAGTTTTTTCATGTGTATTGTGCCATTGATTCTTCTTCTTCTGGTTATATTGTTCAACTTGATCTTTAAGCTTCCACAAATTGATAGTAGAAGTAGGTTATAGTATTCTTCTTTGATTTATATTGCATTATCGGGTTAACCTATCACAAATTTTCTACACCTTTAAGGTCCATCACCAATGTCACATATGGTGACGGTCCTTAAAAAATCGTTGTTATAAGTGCATATAGTGATGGTCCTTTAAGGCTTCTCACCAAAGCCATCTTCAGTGACACTTTTGGTGAGGGTTTTTAAAGGCCTGTCACTAATTGTCTCTTCGGTGATACTTCTACTGACGATCTTTTATTGTTCCTCACCAATGCTCTTTTTGGTTAATTTTTGTGACAGTAAAAATCTGTTTGTCATCATTGATCCTTCCAATGAATTTTTGATGATGCTATGTGCATGTTACTATATTTTTTGTCAAAAGATAATGATTGAGGACCATTGTTGTGGAGTATTTTTCATTATGTTTCCAATGCCATAGTGGTTAGAGTTAGTCAATTTGTTAAGAAGTAATTTGTGTGTATCATTTCCCTCAGGTAATGAGAATATAGTTTTCTTATGAGTCAATACATGATTCATCATTATTAGGCTTCTTATCTAACAAATTCCCTTTAGATAAAGTTCCACTAGTGTGTGTAGGAACTATATTATTTAATACATAATCAAGCTCCGTCAATTCTTCTAATGAGAGAGACCTAACACTCCTCAACCCTCTTGGCACACATTAACATGCTTTGGCACACACTAACATTCCGTGGCACCTCACATGTCTTGGAACATATTTATACCTAGAACATCTTTCCATGACTAGGACACCCAAGCACATGTTGGCAAGATCTAGCATAGAATATAAGCACTCTCCTAGCATGTTTTGGCATGCCCTGTAGTCCCTACCATTCCCTGGAGCACTTTGGCATGCATTAACATACATTATCACTTGGCATACATTGGAACTTGGCATGTATTGGAACCTATTATTAGTGTGCCTAGCATGCCCCTTTTGAAAGATATAAAGTCATGACTTGTTAACTCTCTTATGTGTTCATTTCCTTGCATTTTATCTTGGTTCTTCCTTTTGTTTCCTTGAAACTCCTTGACACATATTGGCATACCCTAACACCCTACACATCCTAGCATGCCTTAGAATCTAGCATGTCTTGGCATGCCTTGTCAGTATTTGGCACATGTTAACACACACTGGAACTCCCTAGCACACTCTGGCACTTCTTGAGATGCCCTGATATTCCATAGAATGCCTTACCAATGCTTAACATAACTTGTCACTCCCTCCTTGGCATGCTAGCTAGCACTCATTAACACTCCATGGCACACCCTCATATTCATTCACTTCCATGCATTTTGACCTAGTGCTCCCTTGTGTTTCCCTAGTACTCCCTAACACTCCTCAACATGCATTAGCACTCTCTGGCACACCTTAACACTCTTCGACATGCCCTGCCACTTCATAACATGTGTATCACTCCCTAACACACATTGGCACTTGGCACGTGTTGGCGCTTGGCAAGTCTTAGCATGTCTAACATTCATTGAGATGCCTTGGTATGCTTTGGCATGGTTTAATATTAAATTTATTTGAGATCAATTATTGGAAAGTATATGAGAAGTAACAGAGGAATATTTGGCACTTAGAATGCAATAACACTTGGCACTTGTCACCTATTGGCACCTAGTCTTGGTGTGCCTAGAATGCCCCTATTAGAAAAGGTAAATTGATGACTTATTAACCCTCTTATGTGCTCATTTCGTTGTAGTTTAACTTGTTTCTCATTTTTGTTTCCTTGACAGTCCCTCACACGTAATGTCACACCCTTCCACATCTTGACATGCCTTAGAACTTGACACATTAGCATATTTGACATGCCTTCAAACTATCCAACACATGCTAGCATTCCCTAGTATTCCTTGTCACCCATGCCCTCACAACTAGCTGTACATTTTTTCACGACTTGGGGAACCCAATCAAATCCTTAGCTACTACAATTCATGTGAGATTGGTCCACTTCAGCCGCAACAACTTGACCAATTGCACCTACTACAAGTAGAGTGTGCCTTGTTCATCTAAGAACTGCCTATAACTCATCTTTGGCCACTCATGTCCAACCTCAACTTGTCCCACTTAAGAAATTACCAAGACAAGGATCACATCTAGCCATGTCCATAAAACAACTAAGCAACATAGCTTACACAGGAAATATTTCACATGTATGTCTAGTTCATATAAACAGTAGAGAATTAACTGAGAGTTTGCAAGAACCACAAGATGCATAAGACACACAAGATATAAGTCAACACAAGTTGAGTTCCCCAAAGCTTATACACAACAATGTACAATATGCAATTGTCTAAAATAGTTTAAAACATGAGCATTCGACCAAAGTGTGCCACATGTCATATAAAAATAATAGATAAAGGCAAAACAGTGTTGTGCCCAACACAAAGTCTCCCTTTGTCTAAAATTGCTTTGTCGAGCCCCTTATCGCAACTGTAGGCTTTCCTCCTACAATCCTATTATGAACTTCTTCTAACACAGTTCATCCTTGGCACACTTTGATTCACTGACACTCCATGGCACACACTCTTATTTGTTCATTTCCATGCATTTTGACTTAGTTCTCCCTCTTGATGCCTCAACACTCCCTAACACTTCTCATCATGCATTGACATTGTCTCACATGTGTTAGCATACTTTTTCATTCCTTGGCATGCCCTGACCCTCCCTAGCTATCATGCCCTGACAACTACCCTTACTTAATTTGGAACTTGGGAACCCAACCAAGTCCTCACTTGACTACAAGAACTTGAGCAAGTTACAGTTACTACAACTAGACTATGTTGTTGAATTGTGTAGCTTGGGAGGTACTCCACAAACCTAGTGAGATGGGTTTGTGAGTTTGGTCACAAAAGACTTTGTGGGAAAGAACCCAAGAGAAGGGTTTTTGACCCAACATGGTGTTTAAAATATTAAAGAAAATTAAAAAGGAAAATTAATATTTCTAAGGTATAAGTGGATAAAACCTTTAAGTTCTAGAGGGTTCCTATGAGGCCTAGCTAGGAAAATATATTTAAGAAGGCCTTAGTATGAAGGCCTTAGTATGAAGACAAGAACATCAAGTGGGAAGGAACTCATTTGATCAGGGAGGCGAGGAGAGATGTAGTCCTAAAGTAGGTTGAGTTAGAGGGTTGAATAAGGGTTAATAAAGGGAGGTCATGATCATCCACCAAGAGCAAGATCATCATGTGAGGGTTCACAAGAATGCCGCATACCTTAATGGGTCCAAGCTAGGAAGTAGTATGGCATACTACTGGTTCTCTTTTGGAATATCGAGCTCAAGAGAGGCGGCTCATGAGAATTTGGGCATGTGATTTCAATAGTGTTTATGTGTGAAGGTTGCATCAAATTATGAAATAGTTGAGAGGGTTGAGACCTTGTCTTGTGGTCGTTAGTAGGCTGCAAGTTCTGTGACAAGTACCAACACAAATGGAGGAGGTACTGCACTAGAATTTAGGGCCAGAACAGAAGTAGCAACAGGTGTAATATTGACTAAGGTAATCGTAGTTTGAGGGTTGTAGAGATATAAAATTATGTTCAAGATTTAGTCAAAGAAATGCCTAGAATCTATGGATCCATATGAGCTAGGTATAGTCTCTTATGGAGGAAAGATTTGTTCTTTTTGCTATGGGTGGATAAGGTTTTTTCTAAAGCAATTAGAAAAAAATTAATTCCCTAGTTAGGGTGGCTTCCTAGTGTGTTCAGTCCATAAGGTATGCCCTTAAGTCTGTGACAAATTTGCGTAGAAGAAGAGGGGTCGTGACCCTTAGAGTGAGGTTTATCTCTGCAATATAGACCACATATATGGAAGATGGTTTGTAGAAGAATGTGTAGAGATAGAAAACCAAAGGAAGGTGGAACTTGAGTAGAAGATTGAGCAGAAGACATGTGCCATCTGAGGAATGGATTGACATGAAGAGGAGTTGATTTTGGTGGTCTGTCCATAGAGTTTTGAACAGAGATCTGAAGTAGCCTATAAACAGTTAGTCAATCGAATGTTAGTGGATGATTTGTGACCCTAGTTGAGTCATATACATATTCTTAGAAAGATGATAAGAGGAGTAGTTTAGATTTATTCATAGATAAGCCAAAAAAGAAACTTATACACAAGAATGGTGATTTTGAGAGGACTCAAATCACTATTAGGTGGTAGATTTGAAGAGCCCTAGATGAGGGCAGTGTTTTGAGCCCTAGATCAGTAAAATAATTGACTTTCATTGGGTAAGTTGATGGCAGTCTACATAGAGTTGAAGGGTTGTTAGGTGACTGTCAAAGAAAAGCCTTAAGTCCTGTACTTGTGAAGGACAACAAGACTGGTAGAAGGGTAGGTGTATTGGGCCTAAGGATGTGTATACTTTGAAGGACTAAAGTAGTAGTCAAGTGGACCAGAAAACTAGACCTAGTTCACTGTATAGTAGAGGATTGAGTCAGTGAGAAGAAGGGCAACCTCCATAGCCCTAGACTTGTCATCTTGGAGCAGTAGTATGGAAAACGTGGGTAGACCAAAGAGTTGTTAACAAACGGAGTTGTGAATAGATGATCGAAGAACCTAAGTGTTGCAGAGCTTTAAGGGAAAAGGAGGTATCGAGAGGGAAAAGTTTGTTGAGCCAAGTTCAATAACCTAAAGGATTTGATTTCATTGGTAGAGGCAGATTGAGGAGTTGCAGAATGGGAAGCAAGAGGACTTGGCAGATGTGTTCAGGGCATGTGGACTAAAAGGGTTGTTTGTGGCCACCATCAACAACTAGGTCAAGTGTTGTCTTGTTCAAGGTAGATTGGTTGTCAAAGGAATAACACCAAGTCCTAGTTGTATTCCTTGTATCAGTGTGATTGTAAAGGGCCATGATCCCTGGTACAATATCTCTAGCCTATTCTATTATATTTTGTAATATAAAAAAGAAGGGTTTGAAAATTTTAAAAATTTTCATGTGCACTAGTTGATTCCCTGTGTGTGTAGATTTTGTTCTGCAAAGTAGATGTGTTGTGTCACTTGAGTGTCTTCGGATAAAATATTCTAAGACAAAACCCATATTCTCATGGAAATTCAACATATGCCTTGTTCACTTAAGAACTACCTGTAACTGATCATAGGCTACTCATGTCCAATATCAACTCATCCCACTTAACAAGTTACCAAGACAAGGCTCATCACATCCAACTGTTTTCGTAAAACAACTAAGAAACACAGTTTAAATCTTGACATGCGATAACACCTGTGGTGTCTTAGAATTCCTTGGCACTACGTGCTATGTGTTAACATCCCCTACATTGCTTGGCATGCTTTGACACTCCCTAGCACATTGTAGCACTTCTTGACATGCCTTGGTAGTTTAGCATACCTTGGCACTGCCTAGCATATAACCGTGTCACTCCCTCCTTAACACACCTAGAACTCATTGAACTCCTTGTCACACACTGTTATTTGTTCATTTGCATGCATTTTGACCTAGTGCTTCCTTATGTTTCCCTGACACTCCCTAACACTCCCTAGCACGCATTGACACACCCTAGCAGCTAACACATCTTGGTCTGATGCCCTAGTACTCTAGCATTCCTTGGCACTACCTAGCATACCTTATCACTCTCTCCTTACCACACCTAGAGCTTGCTAACACTCCCTAGCACCCCCTAACACTCCTTGGTATTCACTGACACTCTCTAGCACACCTTAACACTCTTAAGCATTCCCTACCACTCCATAGCATGTGTAACACTCCCTAATACACATTAGAACTTGGCATGTGTTAGCCCCCTATAATACTAGTGATTCCCCCATTAATATTGTCATTGTATCCCTTATTGTTATTATTGTGCCCCTATTGTCCCCATATTGTTATTAGTATGCCCCATAGAAACCCACTATTGTTATTTTTGTGCCCTTATGTTATTACTGTTATGTTGGCTTGATTATATTGTGACCCCTTAGACTCCTATACATAGAAGGGAGGTTTAGTCATTTGTATCATCCAAGAATTGTTCATTTGTGTAATGTAAAGGAGGTTTCCCCCTCGAAGAGGCTGAATTCTAAGGCATTGATCTATCTTTTCAATCTTTTTGTGAGCTGGTTTCCTAACATTTGGTATCAAAGCTTTGGATTCTAGGGTTTCGCTACTCCAAACAGGCCATCGTGGCATTTTCACTATAAATTTTTTCTGTGATGTTTCAGAAGCTACAAAAGAAACCCGTTTGAGCCAACATCGTTCTAAACTTCAGATCAAAATTTCAGAGCTTGTCTCGCTATATTCGCGGAGATATCATCTGAGGAAATTAGGGTTTTTGCAGACTTCGAATTACATTCCAAACTGGTGACCTGGGGAAAATCGTCATAACTTTTGTTTTGAGCATCAGATTGAAATTTCACAAGATTTTTCAAAAATAGGACGGCCTGTAGTTTTCTTTGTATAAGTTTCAGGTACTAAGGTCGAAACAGTGACACGTGGCACATCGTACAAGTTTGATCTACTGAACTAGTCTATAATCAGGTCATCGTGAGAGATTTGGCCTAACTCTTCCTTGGAGAATCCAATCTTAATCATACTTGCAAGGTTAGAAATATGACTCAAAGGGCTACCATAGGATGAGATTTCATATATTCGAGATCCATAGTTACATATATATAAAAGATTCAATATCGAGCTCTTACAAAGTGAAAAAAGGGTGTGTAGTTTTTTTTTAAATTTTGCATAATATTGGTTTGAAAACTTAGTTTGAAGTAATTCAAAGGGAATAGTGAAGAATTATTAGCATTAATTAATTCCCCGAAGAAAGAAAATGGAAAAACCTAGTAAGCAACGTGAAATCTTTAGCATGACTCGTGAAGAAGAGGAAGAAATGCAACATGATATATCAAAATTACAAGACCAAGTACAACAAATTTCACTCTCACTAAAGGTAAATGAAGCCAAGATGAATGGCGTGGAAGCTAATATGAATGGAATGCAAGTTAATATGGATGGTGTGGAAGCTAAGATGAATGGCATGGACGCTAAGATGAATGGCATGGACGATAAGATGGAAGAATTGAAGATAAATTTGAATAATTTGCTACAAGAAATGGTCACTAATGGTGAAAGGGTAGTAAAGGAAACTCATGATGAGAAAAAAATAAATGTTAATCATCATTTCATAGATTCTAATGTTGGATTGAAGACCCACCATGTTCCAAAAATCAATATGAGGAAGCTTGATGGCAGGGATCGCGGAACATGGATACTATAGATGGAGCAATTTTTCAATCTCCATAATGTGCAAAACACACAAAAGGTATGTATTGCAACTTTATATTTGGAACCAAATCAGTTTGTATGGTATCAATGGCTTTGCTCTCGTAAACAAATTGTCACTTGGGAAATTTTTACGGAAGAAATGATAGCACATTATGAGGATACAAAAAGCAACACCTTTTTTAGCCAATTGATAAATCTCAAACAAAAGGGTTCAATGGTGGAGCACATTGAGGACTTCCAAAAATTGAACATAAGGGTAAAAGATATTCCATAGGAGCATAGGATTGATGTGTTCATAGGGACTTTAAAGGATAATATCCAACATGAGGTTTGCCTTTGGGAACCTGATTCGTTGGAGAAGGCATTCAGGTTAGCAAGAAAAATGGAAAGAAAAATTATGGCAACCAGGAAGCCTACCACTCACAACTATAAAGATGGAAGTGTTGTTGCCCCTAGCCTTCCACAACGTACAAGGTTGACACCACAAAAATTGGAAGAAAAAAAAGCAAAATGGCTTTGTTACAGTTGTGATAGCAAATACACTAAAGGTCATAAGTGTGCAGAGAAGAAATTATTATACATAGACTGTGAAGAGGAGGAAGAAAAGGAACAAGAAATGTCAAAGAAGAGGATATACTCCAAGAACAAACCCTAGATAAATAAGAAATTAATCCGACCATATCTTGTAATTCATTGGCTGGAATTACCATTCCTCAAACTATCAAGATAAAAGGACATATCAAACATAAAAAGGTAATAGTGTTGATTGATTTAGGAAGTACCCATAATTTTATTCATTGTAAGATAGCAAAGGAATTGAATTGCTTCCTATATCCAACACCAGAGTGTCAAGTGATGGTTGCAAGTGGAGGAACCATAAATTTCTCAGGAAAGTGCCATAATATCAAGCTATCCATGGGAGAATATATATTGAATAACCCAATGCTTTCCATTCCAATGGGTGGTGCTAATGTTGTATTAGGAGTCCAATGTCTACAATCCTTCGGTACAATAACTTTTAATTTTCAAGAACTTTTCATGAAATTTTGTGCGGAAGGAAAGGAAGTTGAATTAAGGGGTATTGCAGGGAAACCGGGAAATATAATCATCTCTAATGGTATGACAAAGCTTCTAAAGAAGGAACAATGAGGTGTAATTGCATAATTGTGTTCGCTAGAGGTTCCCACATCGAAATCATCTATTTCTCCAGATCTCCAAAAAGTCTTGGATAATCATTCCAAGGTATTTGAGACTCCCAAAGGTCTCCCACATATTTGTGATCATGATCATGCTATTCATTTGATTCTAGGAAGTGTTCCTCCAAACAGCAGGCCATACATATATCCCTATGCCCAAAAGAGTGAAATTGAACATATGATTGCAGAAATGCTAGAGGCTGGTATAATTCAACCTATTCAAATTTCTTTCTCTGCTCCAGTAGTATAGGTGCACAAAAAGGAAGGATCATGGTTAATGTGTCCAGATTATAGGGAGCTCAACAAGCTCACTATTAAAGATAAATTTCCCATTCCTGTCATTGATGAATTATTGGGTGAATTGCATGGATCAATTTACTTCACCAAGTTGGATCTTCATTTAAGATATCATCAAATCATAATGAAGTCTAAAGACATTCCGAAAACAACATTTAGAACTAATCCAAAATGGATTTTGGATAAATTTCTAAGTCTAAGTGTTCCTCACAGAGGAAAATGGAAGTCCAAGGATGTTCCTGGAAATAGCCCCATTGCAGAGATCTTTTCCTTCTGAATCTATTG
This sequence comes from Pinus tabuliformis, assembly GCA_031772625.1. Taxonomy (NCBI): domain Eukaryota; kingdom Viridiplantae; phylum Streptophyta; class Pinopsida; order Pinales; family Pinaceae; genus Pinus; species Pinus tabuliformis. The sequence continues at coordinate 936,418,447 of CM062810.1, read as the reverse complement.
CAACTTGAATGGGCTAAAATGAACTTTGGAGGAAGAAGTTATCAGAGAAAGAAGTTGCCTTTTATTCTTTGGAAAAAGAGGCAAAATCTTCAAAAATGGCAAAAAAAACCCTTATAAAGGGAAATTGCATCGGAGATGGGTCGAGAGGAGGACTTAACGCGGAGGCGGAAGGAACCTATGACTGCGATCTCCGACTTATCGCATCGGAGGTAAGCCTTTGCCCGATGACGGGACCTCGGGCCAATGCGACATGCGACTGCGATGATTGGCGGATCAACGTCGGCGATGCCACGAGGTAAGGGAAGGACCCCCGGGGTTGTGCGACATGCGATTGCGATATATCGCATCGCATCATCACATCCCAGTGATATAAAGGGGCGATAACATGTGACTTGCGATCGCCGGACCCGACGGATTTTATAAGCGCAGTTTATAAATTTTGAGTTTCGATAAAAGGGTATTTTTCGGGTTTTCTGTTTATTAGCGGATTTCGATAGAAAAGCCGAAATACGAAGGAAAATGCCCCGAAGCGATAAATCCGGACCTGAAAGGAATTTTAGAAGCGGCCCTATATTATTTGAGTTCCGTAAGCAGGATTTCGGGTGGGCATTAGGCAGTGAGTGGTATTGGGCTGGCTCCGCCCAATCCCATACAATGGCTGATGCGTGGCTGGTGGAGGAGAGAGAGAAATCACCTTTTCAGGCAGGTAACCTCCGTCCTTCTAAGCCACCCGAAAATGAATATCAACCATTGGATCAGAGATCACACAGATCAACGGTGGGGCTTGTGATAGCGACCGAAGGTGGACCTGATATGATTATAGGGAAGATGCAATAATATTTGAAGTCTGGTAGAAAGCATTTTGACGAGTTTTTCAGTGTTTTCTCGTGTATTCGGGTTTTTGCCCAATCCACCTACGCGATGCGATATGCTGCCTAATGGCGGACTCGATAGGGTTTTGAGGGACAATTTGATGGAATTTCACGTCCGGAATTCATGCTCGACAGTGTATTTTCCAGTAACTCTCTATGTATTGGATTTTTCTCCATTTTTGGCTTTTCGCCTGGAAAACGGCCCCGATCCCTTGTAACAACTCCTGATCATCATGCCACGCTGCAAGCGAGCGTTTTTGGCAAAAAATAATGTGTTTGAAGCCACAGAGCCAGATGGCAGTCGAACAGACAACGCGCAGAGAAGCCCCAGGGCCGCAGAGGGATGATTATATACAGAGAAATGGCTGGGGAAGCCAGAAAGCCAGAAGAATTCCTCAAAGGAGCCGGAGAGCCCAATTGATAGGCAGCGGCCAGAGAAAGCTGAAGGCAGACAGTGCAGAGAGCTGAGAGAGTTTTTTGGAGTCACTTGGAGGTTGAGTGAACCAGAGAGCTACAAAAGGGTCACTGGAAGGTTGCCAAGGACCACTTGGAGGTCAAGCGAATCACAGAGGCATGTAGAGGCCGAGAGAGAGAGCTCAGAGAAGCCAGAGCCAGAGCCAGAGCCAAAGACACAAGCCAGAGCCAAGAGCCAGAACCAGAGCCAGAGCTAGAGCTAGAGCCGAGAGCCAAAGCCAGAGCCAAGGCTAGAAAGCCTGAGAGCTTCAAAGCTAGGGATAAGATGGTGTCTAATCCCATTGTGTTCTGTGTAAACTAGTGGTGTTGAGCCAGGAGCTTGTAAAATGACTTATACCATAATGCCAGAGAGCCTAGTCGAGTTGACTAGAGCTCAAGGAGACGTAGCCCAAGAGTTTTGGGTGAACTCCGAATTAAACTTGCTATCTTATGTGTGATGCTCATTTGCTGCATTGTTTCACTGTTATATGTTTTATACCAGTTTAAGCAAATCAATTTACAACACATAAACAGTTTTAAAATAAACACCAGCATACACCTTATTTTCAAGCACATTATTAATTCCGCATTTGGTTAATCACTAGATCTTGGGAACATTTAAGCTTTGGAAGTGGGAGAGGTTCTTGTAAGCTAGACAAGAAGCTTTTAGGCCCCATTTTCAGATCAGGTGGTATCAGAGCTTGAGATTGATTAACCCCACCTTCAAGAAGGTGATATCAAAGCTGGTTATACCAGAACAAGTGGTATCAACTCAGAATGCTTGATTGACAAAGCAAAGATTGCTTGTCTGAAAGGTCTTTGGGAAGTCAAGAATTGATTGTCTGATTGATGTATGCTTGTTTGTAGACTGACTATTTTCTGAGTTTACAGAGGTGAAGGGAAAGCTATTGGTAGCTCAGTCCAGGAAGGACAAGAAGGAAGAAGCGTTGAAGGCATTCTTCTATCCCAAAGGACCTCAAGGCAATCCTTGAAGCACAATAGGTTTGTTGAAAAAGGTTGCTTGAATAAAGATCTTTGTTATTCTTGTTTGAAGTTCTTTTGTTCATTGGCATAATGACAACTTCTACAAGTGAGTCCTAAAATTCTCCTTTCTTCACAAGATTCTTTGATGAAGACATGAAGCAAGACTTTTTCATCATGATGGATATGGTGAGAGAAATGTATGAGGATGGAAGGAAGAGCAGCATACTTAGAGAGCAGTTGAATTCCGTGGAGGAAGAGAAGTAGTTGTTTTCTGACAAATTGCAGGAAATGGAGAGGCAACTTCATATTACAAATATGAACCTGAAAAGGATGCATGAGTTGGAGTCACAACTCTTTGTTGCCAAAGAAGCCTTAGTCAAGTATCAGCTTGAAGAAGAGGTAAACCATTCTAGTTTGTCTTCAAATTCTTCTAAGAATGCTTATATTGGTTCTTTTGAAAAGCATACCAGAGGCATAGGTTCCAAGCTAATGTCCAAGATGGGCTATGAAGGAAAAGGCTTGGGTAAGCATGCACAAGGTATTGTTGAGCCAATAATGGTTGAGGAAAGGCCTAAGTATTTGGGCCTTGGCTATGGACAGTCTTATGGAGAGAGTTCCAAAGCTGCCATGAAGGCCATTGAAATAGTTCCAAGAAGGAGTTTCATTGCAGGTCCTCTACCTCTGAAGTGTGAAGATTGTGTTAAGGAGGAATGCAATAGCTTGAAACATCATTTGCAGGATGCAGGTGTTCAAAGCACACACTTGAACCAGAGAGTTGTGGAAACTCTGGAAGCCTTGAAGAGATTGATGGTGTTCCAAAGGGAGCCACTTCTTCATTTGCTTCACCTCCTCATGAAGGCAATAAAGGTGAAAGAGAAAGGTATAAATCTGGTTCTAATCATCTTCCTTTTGATTTTGTAAATCATGATAAATTTCCACATAGATATGGGAAAAGAATTGCATGTTCCTTTTGTGGTTTGGATAACCATGATGTTTCTAGATGTTGGAAGAGAATGGCCACATACAGGAAACTTTTGAAGGAAAAGAAGCAAGAAGCCAAAGGTGCATTGGACAAGGAAAATCATGTTGTCAAGAAGATGCACATGTGTTGCACTTACTGCCATAAGCAAGGGCATCCTGCTGAAAAGTGTTGGACTTTGAATCCAGAAATGGAAAGAAATTTTTCATGAATGATGTGTTTCAGGATGATTCACATGTTGATGCTGATGTGCAGATAAAGGAAAGACCTTTGAAATGGGTTGGTAAGAAATGGTTAGAGTTCTTATCCAATTAAGATTGCATGTCTATTTATGCATCTATTTGCATTTCTTTGTTAATGGAATGCAAGTTGCAGGATTTTACCAAGAAGGTGAATGGAGAAGTTGAGTAGGAGACTCACTTTGTTGCTACAACATTATATTTCATTTTAGCTTCGAAAGTACAGTGTGCTTAAGCGAAAGTTGAAAGATGAAATGCATACATGAGCTTGATGTGCATGAACACAGGGATGCTAATGATTTCCTTGTATTTGAACATGTATGTGTAATTAAATTGCAGTGTTTATTGCTTTGACATGCATGTGATGCAATGTTGACTTGGGAGAAGTTAACTTGGTCTCCAAGATGGAGATAATAATGAAGTGTTTCATCTTTTGAAAAAGAGTCCTAATTGTCTTTTTCTACATGCTTGACTTGAAGGGTCATTTGTTTTTAAAGGCATGTTCTGTGGGCTTGTTATCTAGTCCATCATTTGTATGCAGATGTAAGACATGGAGGTGTTCACAAGATGTGAAATCCATTTCTTTTGTTGAAGCAGGAGTTTAGGCCATCCATTTGTTGTCTGTATTTCTGTTGTTGTTAACAGTTGTTGTTGACAACTTTTCAAACAGGTACAAATGAAAGTTTTGTGGAGCAGGTGTACTTCACATTTGTTTGAGCCACCTTGGATCAATGATCAAGGAAGAGAAGTTCAAACTACCTTCTATGACCATCTCAGCAGGAGTTCTGCAGGAAGGCAAGGAGGAAGACAGTTCTTCCTAGGAGGACCAACACATCCAAGAAGGAAAGTGGTCAGAGACTTTGGTTCAGAGACACTATGCAAAGGCAAGTGTATGAAGGCTGAAAGAAGAGGGTGTTGTTACTCTCATTTACTGTTCAGATTAGTATATCAGTATTTTGGATACCAAAAGTTCTTTAGTGGGAAGGCGTGATCCAAAATGGATTTTCGATAGACTTCTAAGTCTAAGTGTTCCTCATAGAGGAAAATGGAAGTCCAAGGATGTTCCTGGAAATAGCCCCATTGCAGAGATATTTTCCTTCTGAATCTACTGCAACTTGAATGGGCTAAAATGGACTTCGGAGGCAGAAGTTATCGCACAAAGAAGTTTCCCTTTGTTTTTTGGAAAAAGAGGCAAAATCTTCAAAAATGGTAAAAAAACCCTTATAAAGGGAAATGGCATTGGAGGTGGGTCGAGAGGAGGACTTAACGCAGAGGCGGAAGGAACCTCCAACTGCGACCTCCAACTTATTACATCGGAGGTAAGCCTTCGCTCGATGACGGGACCCCAGGCGAATGTGACATGCAACTATAATGATCAGCGGATCGGCGTCGGTGATGCCACGAGGTAAGGGAAGGACACCCAGGGCTGTGCAACATGCGATTGCGATATATCACATCGCAGGGATATAAAGGGGTGATAATATGCGACTTGCGATCGCCGAACCCGATGGATTTTATAAGCGCAGTTCATAAATTTTGAGTTCCGATAAAAGGGTATTTGTAGGGTTTTTTTTGTATTAGAGGATTTTGATTGAAAAGCCGAAATACAAAGGAAAATTCCCCGAACCAATAAAGTCGGACCCGCAAGAAATTTTAGAAGTGGCCCTATATTATTTGAGTTCCATAAGCGGGATTTCGAACGGGCCTTAGGCAGTAAGTGGTATTGGTTTGGCTCCGCCCGATCCCATACAATGGCCGACGCGTGGCTGGCGGAGGAGAGAGAGAAACTGCCTTTTCGGGCAGGTAACCTCTATCCTCCTAAGCCACCCGCAAATGAATATCAACCGTTGGATCAGAGATCACACAGTTCAACGGTGGGGCTTGCGATAGCGACCGAAGGTGGATCCGATATGATTATAGGGCGGATGCGATAATATTTGAAGTTCGACAAAAAGCATTTTGATGGGTTTTTCAGTGTTTTCCCGTGTATTCAGGGTTTTTCCCAATCCACCTATGCGATGCGATATGCCGCCTAATGGCGGACCCGATAGGGTTTTTAGGGACGATTTGATGGAATTTCACGTCCGGAATTCATGCCCGATAGTGTAGTTTCTAGTAACTCTCTGTGTATTGGATTTTTCTCCATTTTCAGCTTGTCTCCTGGAAAACAGCCCCGATCCTTTGTAACAACTCCTGATCATCATGCCACACTGCAAGTGGGTGTTTTTGGCAAACAATGATGCATTTGAAGCCACAAAGCCACAGAGCCAGATGGCAGTCAAACAGACAACACGCAGAGAAGTTGCAGGGTCGCAGAGTGATGATTATACGTAGAGAAATGGCTAGGGAAGCAGGAAAGCCAGAAGAATGCCTCAAAGGAGCCGAAGAGCCCAATTGACAAGAAACAACCAGAGAAAGCTGAAGGCAGGCAGCGCAGAGAGCTGAGAGAGTTTTTTGGAGTCATTTGGAGGTTGAGTGAACCAGAGAGCTGCAAAAGGGTCGCTGGAAGGTTGTCAAGGACCGCTTGGAGGTTAAGCGAATCATAGAGGCACACAGAGGCCGAGAGAGAGAGCTCAGAGAAGCTAGAGCCGAGATCCAAGAGCTAGAGCCAGAGCCAGAGCCACGAGCCAGAGGCAAGAGCCAGAGCCAGAGCCAGAGCCGAGAGCCAGAGTGAGAGCCAGGGCCAGAAAGCCTGAGAGCTTCAGGGCCAAGGATAAGATGGTGTCTAAACCCATTGTGTTCTGTGTAAACCAGTGGAGTTAAGCCAAGAGCTTGTAAAAGGACTTATACCATAATCCCAGAGAGCCTAGTCGAGTTGACTAGAGCTCAAGGAGACGTAGCCCAAGAGTTTTGGGTGAACTCCAAATTAAACTTGTTGTCTTATGTGTGATGCTTATTTGCTACATTGTTTCACTATTATATGTTTTATATCAGTTTAAGCAAATCAATTTACAACACATAAACAGTTTTAAAATAAACACTAGCATACACCTTATGTTCAAGCACATTATTAATTCCACATTTGGTTAATCCCTAGATCTTGGGAACATTTAAGCTTTGGAAGTGGGAGAGGTTCTTGTAAGCTAGACAAGAAGCTTTTAGGCCCCATTTTCAGATCAAGAACTCATGAGGGTCATTATGAATTTTTGGTCATGCCTTTTGGCCTTACCAATCCACCTTCTACATTTCAAGGTTTGATGAATTCCATTTTCAAACCCTTCCTTAGAAAATTTGTGTTAGTATTTTTTGATGATATACTAATCTACAGTAAGTCTTGGAAGGATCATGTTGAACATGTTGATAGGGTGCTCAAACTATTGGAGGAGAAACAATTATATGCAAAAATCTCCAAATGTTTCTTTGGAGTACAAGAGGTGGAATATCTGGGTCATATTGTATCTCATGAAGGTGTTAAGGTAGACCCTAGCAAAATTAAATCCATTAAGGAATGGAAAATCCCTACATCCATAAAGCATCTGCGAGGATTTCTCGGGTTGACAGGGTATTATCGCAAGTTTGTTAAGAATTATGGGAGAATAGCAGCACCTCTAACAACATTATTGAAGAAAGATGCATTTTCATGGACTCCAGAAGCAACAAAGGCATTTGAACATCTTAAAGAGGCAATGTGCCAAGCACCGGTCTTAGCTACGTCGGACTTCACGAAAACCTTTATTGTGGAATGTGATGCTTCAGGAAATGGAATTGGTGCTATTTTAATGCAAGATGAAAGACCCATTGCTTTCAAAAGTCATCCAATCAAGGGAAAGTATTTACACAAAGCTATTTATGAGAAGGAAATGTTGGCAATACTACATGCACTTAAGAAATGGCAACCCTACCTAACGGGAAGACACTTCAGGGTAAAAATAGATCATGATAGTCTTAAATACTTTTTAGAACAAAGATTATCCTCTGAAGAGCAACAAAAATGGGTCACAAAAATATTGGGTTATGACTTTGAAATCATCTACAAAAAAGGGAAGAAAAATGTTGTGGCAAATGCACTCTCAAGAAAGGATGAGGATGTGGAAGCATTGTTGTTATTATCCAACCAGATTGGATAAACGAAGCAAGGGAGGAATGGAAGAATGACGAAGAAGTGTGGGCACTCATTCAAAAGTTACAACAAGATCCCAGTATATCTGATACATTTAGCTGGAAAAATGATTTGTTATGGTACAAAGATCATTTATAGCTATGTAATAATTCCCAACTCAAACAAAATATTTTTATAGAATTACACACTTCTCCCTTAGGAAGGCACTCAGGATTTTTAAAAACTTACCATAGGGTTAAGAAGGAATTTTTTTGGGATGGCCTTAAATCGGATATTCAAAAGTTTGTGGCAAAATGTTTGGTTTTCCAACAAAATAAAGTTGAAACAATTAAGACCCTAGGTCTATTACAACCTTTATCCATTCCAAGCCAACATTGGGAGGAGGTTTCAATGGATTTTATCACAGGTTTACCCAAGTCCGAAGGAAAGAGTGTCATCATGGTGGTAGTTGGAAGACTTACCAAGTATGCACACTTTTGTGCATTATCACATCCATTTAAAGCCAGTACAGTTTCCACTGCATTTATGGAAACAATTCAAAATCTACATGGAAACCCAAAGATTATTGTAAGCAACAGAGATCCCATTTTCACTGGAAATTTTTGGACATAATTATTTTCTTGTCTAGGTACTTCGTTAGCTCATAGCTCATCTTATCATCCTCAATCTCATGGGCAAACTGAGATAGTAAACAAATGTTTGGAAGGATATCTTCATTGCTTTGTATCTGATAAACAAACACAATGGGTCAAATGGTTGCCTCTGGCTGAATGGTGGCATAACACTTCCTTCCATACTGCTGCAAAAATGACCCCATTTATGGAACTTTATGGATATCATTCACCATCCATCACATCATATTTAAGAGAAAATTCTAAGGTTCAAGCAGTGGAACATCACATCAAGCATCAACAACAAGTTCTCCAACTCTTAAAGGATAACCTCACGTTGGCGCAGAATATAATGAAACAACAGGCAGATCAACATTGTAGGGAAAGAAGTTTTGATGTAGGTGACTGGGTATTCCTACGACTACAACCATATAAACAAATGTCCCTCAAGCAAGCTAAGAAGGATAATAAATTATCACCAAAGTATTATGGTCCATACAAGGTGTTACAAAAGATTGGTACTATGGCATACAAATTGGAGCTTCCAGCAGTTTCCCGAGTGCACCCAGTTTTCCATGTTTCATGTTTAAAGAAGGCTATAGGTGACAAGCTCCCAGTTTAAACAATATTGCCAGAACTTGACAAGGAATGAAAAATCATATTGGAACTAGAAGCAGTCACAGAAACAAGAACTCAACAGCTACGAGATCGATCAATTTCGAAGTATCTCATCAAATGGAAGAACTTATCCATTGAAGATTCCACATGGGAGGATGAGAATTTTATGCAGAAGCATCCATAACTACTCAAGTGTTGAGGACAACACTTTTCGGAAGGAGAGGGGCATGTTAGGCCCATATAATACTAATTATTCCCCCATTAATATTGTCATTGTATCCCTTATTGTTATTATTGTGCCCCTATTGTCCCCATATTGCTATTAGTATGCCCCATAGAAACCCACTATTGTTATTTTTGTGCCCTTATGTTATTACTGTTATGTCGGCCTGATTATATTGTGACCCCTTAGACTCCTATATATAGAAGGGAGGTTTAGTCATTTGTATCATCCAAGAATTGTTCATTTGTGTAATGTAAAGGAGGTTGCCCCCTCGAAGAGGCTGAATTCTAAGGCGTTGATCTATCTTTTCTATCTTTTTGTGAGTTGGTTTCCCAACAGCATGTGTTGCAACTTGGCAAGTCTTAGCATGCTTGACATGTGTTGATATGCCTTAGAATGCTTTGGCATGGTTTAAGATTAAATTTATTTGAGATCAATTATTGGAAAGTAAGAGAGAAGTAATAGAGGAAGATTTGTCACTTAGAATGCATTAACACTTGGCACTTGGCATGTATTGGCACCTACATTACTACAAAAAAGCCCTTTAGGGGAATTTTGGCTTGCAACGGTATTGTGAAAACCATCTACAAAAGTGTTTTTAGGGATATACAGGAATTTTTGGAAAAGCCCCCCAAAAGTCATGAAAATTTGAACATTTTCGGGGGTTTTCTAACAACTTCCTTTAAAAATGTATGGGCTAAGGGGTCTAGAGGGAAGGAAACGAAATAAATTGATAAGGGAACCCCCAATAGTGGTGATAATGGGATTAGAGGCCCCATTATCACAACCCATAAGCCCTTAACCCATGACCACTAAATTCCCTATCCCTTTAACCCCCAAGTCATACTCCCTTAACCCATACACTAGCATAACTTGTAACACATCTCCTTACCTAACTAAAGGTACTTACTATGCTAACCCAAGACTCAAGGTGCAATTATGAGAATGGGGTTAAAGTCTACCTATCTTTTTCTTTTATTTTTTCCTAGGAAGACTTCTAGTGGAGAATCTTCCCTTGAATTGTCCTGAAATATTGTAAGGTACTAGATGAATTTTCTAGAGTTTGTAGTAGACAACCTTATAACCAACCTAGATATAATTACATCCTCTCAAGGTAGTCTTTAGTTGACTTCATATGCCCAAAAAAATATAGTAGGCACTAGTTCTCCCTAAAACCTAAAATTTAGTTCTTATTTTATGTTTTAGGGTTAGGTTAAGGTTTACGACAACTTACATAAGTTCTCAGCCATAAATAAGCTAGATTTCTCAGTGACTATGCATTTATTTGACCTAAAATTACTCTTGTCACCATACTTTGTCTTGCTAATTTCATTTACAAACATGTTAGGGCTAGACATCCTAATACTTAGGATGGTATATGCATCTTAATGTTCAAATATAGCTAGCTTGATAAAGCCTAGTTTAACTCATTGTTTAAACCTATTTTTGCCTGATGATTACTTGTTTTAAGGGTTGAATATAACATGTTCTACTACGATGACTTATCACCTTTTATGTGAGTTTGCAACAACCAATATCTTTTTCTTCTTTTGTAGTGTTTGGGGATCCTCTTGTACTAAGTGAAGACTTACCAAGACTTCCAAATTACCCTAGATTCTCATCCATCCAAACCTAGAAATGACGTTCAATAATAACCTTGATCTTACCTTGATTATCATATTTTATTGGTGGTAATTTTGGTAGCTACATAGGTGCCCTTAGACTTGATTATCTCGCTTTAGGGACCATAGAGGCTACTAAGGAAGACTACCTTGTGTAGGATCCATCCTTCACTAAAATGAGGAAACTTGTTGCCTCGATGATAATGGTAACACTTCCCTGTTCCACTAGCCTTATCACCTTTTGAAGGATTTTCACTAAGCTACTAGACTTTCTGATAACAGTCTTATTGACCTATTTTGGTCATTTTTGGACATTGACAAAATTGTTTTGTTTATTTCCACATGTGTAGTAGAAGACACTAGTTTGGGATTAAATTCAAAGGAAAAGGTTAGGGATGGTAGTTGGTGTGTGATGAGGAAATAATAAAAGTGAAGAAGCACATAACTTGATGTTGTGTAATTTCCAACTTAAATATAAGGTATTCAAACTCCATTTCAAAATTGTTGGGATCGACCTCTTTCATTGTTAGTTGTTGGTTTATTTTCCATGTATTAATATTACAAGTTTGTTGGACATAAATGTATTTTGCACTCAAGAAACTATTGGAAATATTCTAGGTCCACCACCTATTTGTGAATGTCGCTACATTCAATAACGACTTCAATGCATAGTCAAAGGGTCATTATCAAAAATTCATTTTTCATCTCCATTTTTCCAAAATATAATGGTTCACAGGGTGTGTTCACCTGCTACTGAAAGGATATAAGTACTAAAATCCCCAATATTCAACAATCAAGGGAGGCTATAATTAAAAAAAAATCCACAATTATTAACTAGTCAAGAAAAGTGATAAGGAAGTAGAAATCAACAATTAATAATGCATCAGTATTGGAATTAACCTTCTTTCAACTTAACCTAGAATATGGGAGAATGTATCCCAATTGCTAGAGACTCTTCCATCCTCATAAGTAACTCCTTCCACCTTGGGAAACAAATAATATTTTTTTTTCAAAATGAATCACACTAAATATTTAACAAGAAATCCCTAATAACATATCAAGTGCACATGAAAAGGTAGGATTGACACATATAATGTGTTAAGCAAAGTCTTTCGGTAGAAATCACATAAGAGAAATTTTTGGTCGACGTGTTTCGAACCAACAAGTGTGGTTCATCATCAAGACTAGATGAAGAGGTAGACCATGACAAAATCTCAAATAGAGAGCAATGTAGAGACATAATTTCAGGTAACAGCTATATTTGAACAATAATATTTAAATTATGATATTAATTTATTAATATATTAAAAACAAATATTATTAAGTAAATGCTATATTAGATGGCTAGTTTTTTGGAAAAAATATTTAAATAATGATATTAATTTATTAAAAGTATTAATAGGTGACGACTATATTAAATGGTTAATTTTTAATAAAATTATATATATTCAAAATATTATTATTTTATTAATAATAAGTGATAATTATGTAAATTAAAATTATTATAAATTTTTAATTTATTTTAAAAAAAACGGGTATTAGATTTGTTTATTTGAAAAAGTTAGATTTTGGGCCAAAACTCTTACAATATTTCTCATGACACAGTATTTCAAAATTCCACAAAATAAGGATTTTTTTTCTTGTGGCTACCATTTCTTCCTATTCTAAAACATGCCAATTAAGGATTCAACATAAGACCTCAACCCCAACAACCATGTTTTGTTCTCCTGTGAGCTGGTTAATGTGGCCCTTATTGGCTGCGTTGAACATTATTTGGAGTCCACCCTGGTTAGCTAAGGTTGTGTTTTCCATTTTTCTAATAGCTCGCAGTTTCCAATTCTTTTTGTTCCCATTCCCTTTATATTTCAAACTGTTTTTTTTCCTCCACTTAGCCCTATGCTCAGACATGCACTTAAATTGTTCATAGAAGAATTTTAATTTTTTGATTGTGTCTTCTAGTGTTCTCAGTTCATCGAACTTAATTCGATCGCTAAAATTTCATGACAATCCATTGACATATCTTTGGAATTTTGATTTTTCCTCCTTGAGGTAAGGCATGTATCTTAGTGGCTCCAAGAATTTGGTCATGTATTCTTCATCCAACATTTTCCTCATCTTGAGTTCATAGTTCTCTTTGGTTTACTGTCAAAATACCTTTTAGACGAGTATTTTTCCCCTAAATACCCCTCAAACTCCCTCCAAGACAACTCATGTTCTATTATATCCTTCATAATCTTCAAATCCTCCCACTAGATGTCAGCCTCTCCCTTCAAGATGAAGGTAGCCTCAGTTTCCATCATGTTCTTTGAGTAATTGTACTTTAAATAACTTTTTCATCCCAAGCAGTGATGCTTCAACATCTTATACCTTCTTTACTTCACCATCAAATATAGGAGGCTTGGCCTTCTTGAATTCCTCTAGCATTTGCTCCTTTTTCCTCCTCCTCCTATGATGATAATGTCTCCTGGTAGTAGCACCAGAGTGTTTTGCATGGGTGCTTGTCCTTCTCTCCAGAGTAGTCAGTGGAGTACCTCCCCTTACTGTTTCTTCACTTAATAACATGTTCCTTTCCTTGGATCTATTTCCATATGCTCCATTATTCCTTTCTTCTTTCTTTCTTTGTCCATATGAGCTCTCCCTGAGCTTGTCACTAGCTCCCAACTCATGCTTCTTTTGTCTCTATAAGTCTGAGATACTTTACAATATAACTACACTCGCCTTATCTTGCATCTCTTATTCCTTGATAAGCTTCTCATTATCAACTTTGCATCTCATTATTTCGTCCCTTAAACTTCTCAAGGTATCCATCTGGTCATGAGAGTCTACCTCTCCTCTCTTCTCAACTGATGCTTCCCCATGTCGCTACTGAGATTTGTCTATGCTATATTGCACCATCTTGTTATTCATTCCCTTGTTCTTTTTTTGTTCATTGTTTCTCTCTTAAATGTGTTGTCATACACAGACACATCTGTTAAACAAATTAAACATAATTGCATCATATAGTTTATCACCTTGGCTTGTCATTATGATTTTGTTGGTGCAAGGCTAGATGAAACATCACACATCAAGTTAGCATGTCCATAATAGAAATAATTCATATCAAGTTCAACGTAAACATACTATATGCGTATATTACAACAAAATTTCATAAGCGCATGGCTATTAATATCTGGCACAGTAATTCATAAGGTAGTTTCCATGTCAAAATAACACATGTCACGATGTCACGGGGGGTCCCTCATCACATTTTCGTCAATTGTTTCCGTGCCTACTAATCAACGGTGCACATTTGTCTAATCTAGATCATTGGAATGAGGGGGGGTACTCCCTTAACGTACAGAAAAGGGGGGGTCCCTCATCAGAGTCTTCCCCCCTCTCAAAACCATGTCATTGACAATAATTTTAACATTTTCTTCCAAAGAGATCTTAGTCTCTTGATTATTAACCTCAGTGTTGATATATATACATAATTACAATGTTTTGTATAATTAATTTTTGTCATCGATCTCGTTGCTTAGTCATTCAGGCTTGCGCCTCCATGCCTCTGATGTGTGCTACAAGCATATTATGATAATGCTCTCATCTCAAACCAACTCAGTTGTCCTCCATATACCTCTATGGATATACAACCTACAATATGTAACAATTTACTCTCCCATATAAGCTTACAATATACATATGATATTCCCAACTCTTTTAGACATAAGATTTGAAGTTTTGCGGCCCCCCTATACAGGGTCCCCCCCCCGTCCCCCCACAACACACACACACACATATCTATATTGACAGGCTCAATTCTTGTTGAATTTGATAGAGGGTCACAAGCCATTCTCGGCACAACCCTTTTACATAATATGAACTATCCATCATAGGTCTTGCTAGTAACAGCTAAGAATAACCCTTTTTCTTACCACAACCATGAACAAGCATATAGCATGATATATGCGCATTTTAATTGTAGTATAGACATGTATAGATTGTAGGCATATAATTACACAATGAACATGGATGAGCTCATTCATCATACATGTTATATAACAACAACACAATCATTACAGTGAAATCACATTCCCAACTTCATAAGTACACCACTTATTTTACATTGCAGATGAACCTAGCATTTAGACTATATTTAAACCCAAAAATAAGCACACAAAGCAGTCATTCTTCATTAGCCATATAGGAATTAAACCATTACTCTAAACTTATGCAGGAAATAACATTCCTCATAAGTAGTTTAAACATTTTAATAACACAACGAACATTTATTTAGTACTTGCATAAGAAATAAATGTGCATGGATTCAACTAAGCACTTATATCATATTAGGAAATATGGAAACTGAGATTGGGACTTTGTCTCTCCACCCAACCTTAGATTAGCATGCACTGAAACCTTTCTTGCATCCAATCAGCCTTGATCCAAATATAAAGCTTGAGGAGGAGTGATTTTAGGGAATTTCCTAATGTTGACAATTGAAATATGGAATCCATAGATCATTCCATCTCCACCCACCAATTAATTAAGGGAATCCAAAGATTATGCCATCTCCACCCTCCAATCCATTAAGGGAATTCAGAGGTTACTCCACCTCCACCCTTATGTTTGTTACAGGGATTCCAGAGGTTGTTCCACCTTCACCCTATTTTGTACAGGTAATCAAGAGGTTGCTCCACTTCCACCCTAAAGTAATGCCACATTAGCTCCACCCTAAACAGGGATTCCCAATCTCATTGAGAATAACCAGGCACAATTTTAGTGGCTCCACCCTAAACCGGGAGTCCAGAGCCGACCAAATTAATTATTAAGCTCATAACTGAGCAAGGAAAGCATCATGGGCACTCTATAACTGGGAATCCAAAGGAGCAATGTCTCCACCCAAACCAATAATTCAGAGAGCCTTTGCCCCTTCACATGAGAGATGACCAATCTACTCTCCCAATGCTCATAACCAAAAATATAATTCTCAGTGTTATTCCTACAGTAATCTTCTCTTCTACTCTATCCAGGTAATGGTATAAGGTACTACACGAAATTCCCGAATCTTGTTGCTTCTACTCCAGAATTTCTTCTCGTATTGCTCCAAGGAAAATGTTTCTCCTTTCCTTACATTTCCTCCCTAATGGTTCTCTAATACCACTTGGTGTTTTCTATGGTGCAATGTGCTCCTTAAGTTCCTGAGAACGTTGTCCCCTATCTTCCAGTGTCTCCCTATGTTCTTCTTCTTCCTCTAGTGCTATGTCTCCTAATTTTTTCCCAATCCTTATTCTCGGTGCCTGTCTATTCTCTTTCACTTGTTTTTTTTGTGAATATCTCCTCCTTGCCCAACCACGTCATGGCATCATTCTGGAGAGATTTTGTGTTTCCCTTCCCATTATGATCGTCTAATTGTGTTCATGGTGGTGTGTTGTCATGGCCTTCTCCACTAACGGCGAGGCTCCTGGCTAGTAATTATGTTGGTCCCCGCAACTCGGCCTATTTTTTCATCTTTTAGTTATTTGATTTGTAATCACTATCATCATTATACCAACTGGGTTATGCTGCCACATATGATTCATCTCTTCTAAATTCCCAATCACCTCCTGCCCCAAAGCTCTAAATCTATGTCCCATGTCCCAATCCTTTTTAATTATACAAAATGGTTACACTGCTTGTAATAGGGGGAAGAACTAGCCAGGGGCTGTCACAAACCCTACCCCCTTGGAGGAACATCTCAGTGTTCTATATTTGAACACAAAAGAAAACATTCTTTAAACGGAGCATAAAATCACTATGAGCTTTATATATACAACTCATGTACAATTGTTTACAAAAATATTTACATTGCTTTAACCAGTAAACAAAAATGTATATATTGTCCGCATATATCAACCATTTAGTGGTGATTGTTAGCTTGAAACTCTTGAAACTAAAAACAAACGTAGAGATTTTTTATTAATCAATTTTATATGTAAATACAAGTAATAATGCTTGGTAGAGAATTTACACATATATTATAAGATTCTTGACACAAATTTATTTTTATAATATACGTAATTTATTTTTTAATCTAAAGATGTAATAATTAGTGAGGTATTTAATTCAATATATCATTTTATTAGATTAAAATAAGTTTAGAGAAAATACCCAAAAATATATAATAATATAAATAATTTTTTAAACTAATAAAAATATATATCATAAAAATAATTAGAATTATTTTAATTAATTACAAGATAATATAATATATCGAAGTTTAGATCATTAGTGTTATGAAATTCATCACAAAAAATAATTTCAACCAAACTTTAAATATCATCATGATTATAACTCATAAAATGTAAATCAAATTTTTAATATATATATATATATTTATTTTTTTCTGATATTTAAAAAATATATATACAATTAAATTTAACAAATAAATTTTGAAAAATTAAACCTCAAATCATATGTCTTCAAAATATATTTTTCTTAACTTTATTAACCATAAAAAATCTTTTACATAAACAAAATTGGAGTCCAACGAGACTTTATCTCTACAATTAAATAAATCAATATACAATGTTAAATGGATTTTACAAGACTTTTACTTCAAAATGATTAGTTCTGTATATGTTCATTGGCAATAAGTTTTAAACAATTTCAAAATCGAAAACAATTTCAAACACTTTTACGTGAGAAGGAAAGGTGGAATTACAGCCGGAAGGGTTGTCATACAATTTTTCAAGAAAAAAATTAGAATGAAACGTTAGATTAAAGGTCTCTATAAAATGTATTTATAAAAATTTAATAGGATAAAGTGAATATATTATTTTTAGCATTTTAATTAATTTTATTTTATAGTATTGAATATAATTAAATGTTTTTATGATATGATAAGTAGATATATTTAATGCCGTAAAACTGCTTCTGTTTGGCTAAGAGCTCGTCTTCCTCGGACGTAAGGAAACAAGTTAACGGCCCAAGACCCAGAGGCATCTGGCAGGAGTGAAAGCCTGCTCCCTTACGGACCACCAGCGGGTTATTACAGGTGGCGTGGTTTTCCTTGATAACAGTGATGAGTCAAACCGACATTCGCGGATAGCAGCCAGAGATGGCTGTCCTCACTGTTGGTTTGACACCTGAGTTTGATAGGTTTTGCCACCTTCGGAAGATAGGTAGATATATTTAAAATAATATCTGAGTAGGATTAATAATAAAGAAAATATGTTTTTTTTTTAAATCATAAACTTAAATTTAGAGAGGAGTAAAGTATGTACATAATTATTATAGGGATTTTTTGTGTAATAAATAAGGGTATATCATATACTAATTTGTTGTTTCACTGGACTTTTTTTTTTTTTTTTCCTTTTTTTTTACATTAATGGAATTGACAATTGGAGCGGTTTCGAAAACTTTCTTAATATAGAATCAATTCCATTTGTCACCACTATAAACATTAGATACACCACCTTACTCCTAAAATGAATATAAGTTAATTACAAATATCAAACCAAAAACCTTATAATATTTTACATAACATATTTCACTATTTTTCTAAATAACCTACACCCTTAAAGATAATTAAAATAATAAAATAAAATAAAAATAAAAAAATCATAACATAATATTTTTAAAATCCACTGTCATCCTCTTCCTCATAAGTAATAATAATCAATAAAATAGTATAAAATTATCCGAAATTTATACTTTTAATATTTTTTGTGAGTAATTGGTTTTTATTTTTTAAATGATGTATATACACTTTATATAAATTTATAACATTATTATATGTATATAATAAATATATAATATAATTTATTATTTATTTCAATTAAAAAATAGATGATTAAAATGAGTTTTAAAATATATTTTATTATTTATATACAATAAAATTATTAAAAATATATAATTTTTAACATGTTGACTTGTTCAATAAATTAATTTTCTATATATCTAAATAAAAATAGTTGAAAAGATTTATATTTTTGAAAAAATATAATCATATTAAGTGTGTTAATTTCGAATATTAAAAATTACGAGATGGATGGTAGAGATTTAACTTCAATAGAATATTCTTAGTAATAGTCAGATATCAAAGGTGCAGATTTATCTCAAAAGTAGTTATGCTTTTCTCGTCCTTTTAATTAAATTGATTAATTAAAAAAATATGGTATATGTTTTTTTAATCTTTGGTCATGTGAAATATATTATAAAATAAGTGTTTTGATGTTAATAATGATGGATGTTTATAATGATGGATGTTTATCAAATTTTACTAGCAATTTAATTTATATGTGTACACCAATTTATAACGTGTTAATTTAACCAATAAATTAATTTTTTTTATATCCAAACATAATTAATGAAAAGGACCTTAAAAACAAGAATATTTTATTGTAAATATCGAAAAAGTGTTATACATTTATCTCCTAAAACAACATATAAAATATGAATTTTAAAACTATATAACTTTCTCAATAATATAGCTTGGTTGTAATATTTTTTTTTTTTTTATCTATATAAAATTTTTGGATTCATTGCATTGAGAAAATTTAATAAAATTATCATATAAAATTATAAAATAAATAATAGAAATCCTTTATTGTTTACATATCCTATTTTTAATATCATCAGTAAAAGTGATCTTCTCAACATTAACTATTCTCAACATCAACTACTTCAACTACTGAGGAGGTCGATACACTCCATAAAAAGCTTGTGGTTGACTGTAGGGCATGCCCATTACCCAAATCCTTGCTCTCTTGCACAAAATGAACAGAGAAAAAACTCCCCCAAATCCAATCCCCATTCCCATTGCCAATGCTAATAATGACATTTTTTCATCCACACGACTTAACCAACCCATTTTAACATTACTCTCCCCACCAACGCTTTTCATTGGTCTCCTTGTCTGCTTTTGGCATGTTTGCAAAGGATATCCACATAAGCATTTATTTCTTTGAAATGAAGTCTCACTAAATGTGTCGAACTGTGTTCCTATTGGGATTGGCCCACAGATTTTGTTAAATGAAATTTCTAGAGATGCCAACATTGTCAATTTAGAAAGCTCCTGGGGAATTTGCCCTGATAAATTATTTTTAGCCAGGTCCAATTGCTCCAAAGTAGATATCTCACTAATAGATGCAGGGATTTGTCCTTCCAATTAGTTTCTTGATAAATTCAGCAATCGCATGTTGTTTAAACTTCCTATGCTTGCAGGAATTTGTCCTGTAAGGTTATTGTTTGAAGCATCAAATATTGTGTTTTTCTCCAACACATATGTTAGACTATATTCAATACCTTTCATGTAAATCTTCAAAATCTCATACAACAACTCATAAGGTAGTGGTGAAGATCCATTAATTGTAATCCCTTAAGTGATTGAAGATGAGATGGTATGTTCCCACTGAATTTATTGTTGGATAAATCCAACACTTGCAACCTAGTGAGATTTGTAATCCATTGAGGGAAACAACCATGAAAATTATTATAATCAACACTTAAAACTCTCATGTCCTGAAAAAATGCAAAGAACTTTGGGAGCTCCCCTGTCAACCTATTTTCTCTTAAATCCAAAAGCTGAAGCTTGGTAGAACTGGACAATGATACCGGCAAAGTCCCAGAGATGTTATTTGAATGGGCAGATAAAACCCTCATAGAAATTGGAAAGTCTATGTCTAGACTTCCACTTAGCCTATTTTCAAACAACCTTAGCCAAGCTAAGTCGGTGCAATTGCTGATACTCTTGGGAATTGACCCCTCCAACCTATTGTATGATACATCTAATATCACAATTGATGACAAACCACTAATACTTTCAGGGATACTCCCAGAAATATTGTTATTGAATACAAGCAGTGCAAGAATAACTCTAAGCTTGCCAATGCTATGTGGAATGCCTCCAGTAAAGTGGTTTGAATTCAAATTCATGTATATAAGGGATTGAAGATTTCCTATATCTTTTGGAATTGTACCATTGAGATTGTTGCGTTCAAGAGAAAGGAATTCAAGCTTGCTGAAATTGGAAATGGTTCTAGGGATGTTTCCAGTGAATCTATTTCTACCAAGAACTAGGTAGGTCAATTGAGTCAAATTGGCAATGGCTTCAGGTATACTCCCTGTAAGTATATTGGATTCAAGAGACAAGAAGGAGAGTTGAGAAAGACTGAATATACTCATCGGCAATGAACCTTGAATTCTGTTAGCTTGTAGATCCAACCGTGCCAAATTGCTGCAGTTTCCTAACTCAAGGGGGATAAAACCTGAAATTTTACCTAATGCAATACTCAGAGCATAAATAGAGAACTCAGAAAGCTCTTTCAAATTACCTAACTGAGGAGGGATACTGCCTGACAATTGATTGTGCCCCAAATACAAAAACTTAAGTGAAGAGCAGTTTCCCAAAGACGAAGGAATGTTGTTCTCCAACCTGTTAGAAAACAGAGACAAGTACTCTAATTTCTGCAACAGCCCCAATTCAACTGGGATTTTTCCACCCAAGGCATTGCCAGAAAAGTCGATGTATGATAATTCAGTGTAATTGCTGAGATCTGGAGGGATGAGACCGTATAGTGAATTGAATATAAAATCAAGATATGCTAAACTTCTCATCATACCTAAAAATGAAGGAATTGGGCCCGCCAAGTTGTTGCTCCCAATGGAGAACTCCCGTAGAGATGTGCAGTTGCTCAGAGAATCTGGAATACTTCCATTCAGAACATTCCGGAACAAGATGAGATGTTCCAACTCAAATAGACGACCAAACTCTGTTGGAATGCTCCCCGCCAAGCTGTTCTGTGCAAGCCCAAGCCATCAAAGCCGTGTGCAATTAGAGAGAGATTTTGGGATAGAACCAGAGAGTAGATTGTTGCTGAGATCAAGTGTTCCCAGCGCCTTGAGGCACCCAAATTCTGGTGGAATCCCTCCTTTCAAAGAATTGTCAGAAATACCAAAAGTGCGCAACAAAGAGAGAGTGGGTAGAGATAGTGAAAGGGTTCCTTCCAATTGTAAGCCAGAAAGAATTATGGCCACCACTCTTTTGGTCCCCTTTCTGCACCGAATACCATACCATGAGGAGCACAGATTCTCTGAATTTTCACGAGTCCAGTTGGACAACGATCCTGTTGGATCGGATTTAATGGCGTCTCTAGACAACAGAAGAGCCTCCCAATCCCTCTCACTGGAATTTGTCTTCACTGCAACAAGAGAGGTTGCCATGATTAGAAGCATCATCCCAATAACCTTCTTAGAATCCATTTTTCCCTTTCGTCACACACTCCAATTTTGTGTTCTTCGTCACCTCTATATCTATATATATACACACAGAGCGGTAGTAGATGTTCTACGGAAAATGTAAAGCAATATCAAAGAAATCACCGTAGATGTTCGCTTTACTCGAATTCAATTCAACGTGGTGTTTCTGCGCACATTTCCTAACAATTTCAAAGCTCAAAGGAATATTTCGATCGACGCGTGATGGCAATTTCGTCGCCAAAATTCTATCTCCCCGCCCTACTGACAGCAGTTCCTATTTCAGACCCTATAGAAACATAAATGAGCACTAAGTACCTGTGACAGGACATTCGTGCATCTGAAGGCATGCTACATATGCATGAAAGCCATACATCTCCATGCATATTCTGGCAACTCGATCACCCTACCTCCGGCAAGCTCCAGTATTCAATGTATCTGCGACCACTGTCAGACCTGTCCCGTCTCCTCCCGCAACCTCCGTTGGCTTCCTCGTCTACCACCGTTTTCCAAATTCCGTTTTATTTTGAATTTAGTAAAGGCGCTAAAGGAATTCAAATTTGAATTTTGAATTTGTAATTTCGTTCCGTCTGTATTTTATTTGGTTAGAAGGCGGCTTTTTGGTTCGTGGTTCATGTTTGTTTGGCTCGTGGTTCATTCTGTTACTCCATTCTGCTGCCATTTATGCACCGACTCACACTTGTTGTGATCCACATCGTCTGATGCTAGGGTTTCAATAGTGTGGTCCAGGTTTCTCTAGGACGGTTAAGCGCAATCGTCCTTCCCTCCAGCCCCATGAACGCATTGTTCCTCTACCTCCCATCGAGTTCTACTCTGCAACGTCTTGCTAGGTTTCCTCTTCAGTGAGCTTTGTCTAAATGGTAAGATCACTTACTGCTTTTCTTGGTTCACAGTTGTTTAGTGTCATTATGGTTTTGCTGAAGTATTTCATTGTAATCATTCTATAGCCACAATGGCCATTCTCGGCAATGGTAACTCAACAACGGTGCAAGTTATTCCTTCCACAAAGGTAAATATTAATTTATTTTTTTATTTGTTATCTTGTAGCTCGGCAAGGTGTTCAATATTTTTCTTGCTTTCAATGGTCTTGAGGGTGTCAGGGTTCAACTTTCCCTACATAGTTCCTCTCTCAGTCTTTACAGGTATTACTCTTTTAACATTTCCCAAGTTAAGTATTTCAGGTGGATGCTCTGAGATTATTTGTAATATGTCTCTTTATTTGTTTGTAGGTATGGAAGGATTCTTGATTTTCCTTCTTATTTTCCAGTGGTCAGCTCAATCCGTCCTCTATTAATTCCAAAATATTCCTTGTTCTAGGTTAGGAGCCTGACTTGCATGGTTTACTGGCTCTCTGCATGTAGTCTTAGGTTGATAGGCCATCAAATATATCTCCCAATTACTTAAATGGATTATGTATATTTTTGGTTGAATTTTAACAACCATACAAAAATCCCTCTTGGGGTTTCTTTTACTTTTACTCCCCTTGAATGTTTCTATCATGGTCTAAGTAATTTTTTAGGGTATTTAAATGTGGTATTGTTACAGAAGTCAACATATATTTTACTCATGTGGATTCTTAGTATTCAAGTTTTGATTAAAAAAATGTATTTGCAGTAGAGGTTCTCTTTCCTGTTAGTTAAGAAACTATTTGTTTTCTTAAGGAATTATATGGATTGGGATTATCAAGTTCATATCAAGAATACTATTTATGATTCATGCATTTTGTACTCTTTCCATTTTATATTGTTGGTAAATGGATAAGTTGTTTTCCTTCTTAAATAGTTACCATCTTGTTCTGAGTTTGATGGGTTTCCCCTAGACTCGTTTGAGGGTAATATTGTTCGCAGTCTTCTATCTTGGCCTTACTTGGGATTCTTTACCCATCCATGATTCTTCTCTGTGGTAACAACAATTTTTTTTGGTAACTGCATAGGACATTGTTCTCTGTCACTTAGGGTTATATGTTTATATATTGGCTACAAACATTCTCTGTTCCGTATTGTGTGTTTTGCTAGCACATATTTTAGGAATTCGTTGCTTTTTTTACCCGCAATGCGGGGTGTTGGATCTCTGAGTTTCTTTTGAAATATTCACCTGCATGTTTGTTCTTATTATTGTTATTGTTTTAATCTTCTACTTATATAGATGCTACAGAAAAAAACCACATACATTTCCTCAGTTTGGTTCCACATGACTCTGGTGTAGTTACTTATTAACGTGGAGAGGGACTATTTTCCAAGGAATCCATTGGCTCACCATCGGAAAACTAACCATCGAAACCCTCTATAATTATTTTCAACATATTTTGGAAGTCATGTATCCTGGTACATGCAAGAATTAGTTATTACAATTATTATTTTAATTTTCAGAGATTTGTCTCCCTCGTATTGCATTACTTGAGTCTAAGTTCTTCTTAATACCGACTCTTTCTTTTAATATCCAGAAACTCAACCAACATAGAGAGTTAATTTTACCGAAGAGAGGAAGTATATCTCACAAAAGAAGTCTACTTGCCAAATTTTATATGCAAATACAGAAAGGGTTTATGGCATATTCTTTACCCTTGTGAACATTTATTCTCAACAGTCAACTTGGTTTCTTTTTGTTTACCTAATAGTCATAAGAAACAATATACCAATCTGTTTAGACTTTTTTTCTTTTACAAGGAATAACACATAGATTATCATTTGTAGATACAACTTGAGTGGGCCTAATGGTTAAGAGCATGTGTTTCCTCCTAAGAGGTCACGGTTCAAAACCAGAGGGGGGTAGAGTATGTATGCCTTCGTAGACTTAAGTAGTCAAATCGCTACGCGAAGGTGGGTCCCTTGTCCCACAAACAAGGGGGTCTCATACACCAATTTGGTGTGGCCTGGCTGTGACCTTAAAAATGGATATTATTATTATTATATAAAGATCATGACAAAATTCAAATCAAAGTAGTTTTGGTTAGCCTCTAATAGAATAGAACCAAGGTGGGACTTTAGTATCCTCCCAATCATTTGTTTCCGTTAGCCTGTAAGAGAAGAGAACCAAGGTGGGACTATAGTATCCTCCCCACCAACGATACTAGCAATTATGTCTAAGTCTGCCCCTAAATCTCTTTAGTTTCCAAGGTAATAAAAAACAACAAACTTATTATGACCTCAAGAACCTAGGTCCAATCCAGAAATTCTTATAAGGTTTCCACTAGCTACAATCAACTCAAGAAGACCTCCGTTGCAATACAACTGCAGCTTGAACAAGGTCTTGTCACAAGCACTTCTTTTTCCTCTTTCCTCAAGCCACTTGTGGCCTCATCCAACTGAGAGATTTCTTTTAATCCCAGGAAAAAGATAACTGTGTAACTACCTAGAAACTAAAGATTTTCCTTTTAAAATCTTTTCCCCTATAAAATAACAACACAATGAAATAATGATAAATATACTTTTGTTTTCAAGTTCGTTTACCAACCTATAACGAGTTACCATGTCTTTGCATAATAAAAGAAAGTAAATAACTATTATTTACATAATCAGTAGTGTCACACCATCCATTTGACAAATTTACGCGAGCATTCTTCACCATTGTGTTACACCAATAAAAAGATCACATTAAAATTTTCTTTTATCATCTGTTTCAAAGTACATTCTTAGCTCATCCAATTAACAATGCCGGAGGAAATGAAAAGTTTGTTTCCGCAAAGGAGAAAAAGAATGTCGTGGACAAAGATTTTATGCTTAAGAGAGAACTATTTTTGAAGTTAATACACCAGTAAATGACAAGAACCCATTAAGAGTAGAGTTAAATATTGAAATCTCACCTTTTAAAGGAGATGTAAATGACAAGAACCCATTAAGAGTAGAGTTAAATATTGAAATCTCACCCTTTAATGGAGATATTAATACAAAAGAATTTAGAAACAAAATTATAGTCATATTTTTTTAATAAAGAAAAGCTTGTATTATTAATTTAAAATGTGTGAAATTACAATTTGAAAATATAAATATCAAATTTAAAAATGGTAAAATATTGAATTTTAAAATATAATATAAAATTAAGTAAAAGTACATATGTAATATTATTAATTTAAAAATTCATAATTAGTTATTCATTTATAGATTTTAGAATTATGTGGTTTATTTTGTAAATAATATATATGAAGTTTTGAATTTAAAATATCATTGGAAAATCTAAACTCTTTGTATACGATAATTATTCATTGTTAATTTATTTCATAAATCCATATTTGTCTATAAAAAAAATTACTGATTGAAAATCAATACTATTTAATTATTTTTAAACCAATATTATAACAAATTAAATTAACTACAAAAATATAATGCTCTATCTTAAGGAGGGAAAAACAAAAATTAACACATTTACCCATCTACGAATAATAGAAGTTATACTCTTTTACCCAAAAGGATTTTCGTTATTTTACTCATGTAAAAAGAAGATAATGATTACATTAAATTTCCATGTTACGCATTATTTAAACCACTTCCTTCAAAAGTTTTTTACAATAAATTTCCATGTACCACATTATTTAAACCATTAAATATTATTTACACTTTCCTTGAGTATTAATAAGTATTGTAGCTATAATTGAAATTATAAGTTTATTTTATTTATATTTTGGGAATATTTTTCAATTATATCTATGTTAAGTATTGTTTGATAAAATTAATAATAATTAAAATTATATTTTTATATTAGATATTTTAATTTATTTATTTTGAAAACTTTAACATATTTTTACTATTTATTTTATTTATAATTATTGTATAACTATTTTAGGATGGATTGTATAATCCACAATAAGTGGATGTTGTATTATCACTATCCTACTAGAGACTCAAGAGAGTAGACATGGAAATGCATCTTTCCAAATGAAACATTTACTACTCCTCCCATGGTTTTATATGGCTTTTAATTGTTTTATGATGGTGGAGGATGCTCATTTCGATATTGGTTTAATGTGACATTTCACTTAGGGATTTATCATATCTTGGTTGGGATTGCTATGTTTTTCTTGGTCACTAAATGTCCCAGTTTGGCCTAGCCTTCGCATATGTATTAGTCATTTCAGAAGGTGGCAAACACTCATGCTACATGGTGCTATCATCCTACATAGGAGAAGAACTTATTTTCACATGGAAAGAGATTTACAATGAGTTTTATGGTTCCTCATGAAAAGGTTCAGTTCTATATAGTCAGTGCCACATCAAGTAGTTCCTTAGACTTCCTTTATATATCTTCTAGTTCTAATAATTTTGAATTTTTGTTTCCCTAGCTCTTTGGGTAAACCAATTAACCCTTTTTCTTTTTCACATCAATTGTCTAGAAAGATTATGTGGTTGGGATCGGGGAATTCTATTGGGAATCACGATTGTCGTTAAACCAAAACTTGCAGGTGTTAGTCAACGATCGCATCGCCAGAGATAAGGATCCACGAGAGGCTGTTAGTCCATGTCACGGAACACTTAAGGAGCGTTGGTTTATCCAATGTCCAACAAATTCCTCTCTGCCCTATGTCACAAACTCATATTTCCCACCACCCTAGTTGCATCTTATGAATTTTTCTACTTCTAACTCCTCACACAATCTCACATATTCTAGTATTCCCTATCCCAATCCTCACAAATGTGCCTAGTTTGTAAATGCTCCTTCCCCAACCACTCCATGCATTTACTTTATCGATCACTCAGCTCAAACATGGAAAAGTAGTTTCTTCATAAATATGCCCTATCAACAAGTTTGAAGTCGCAAAGGAGTGGCATAGTTCTAAGAGAAAGGTGGCTCTCAAACCCAATAATGGGTTGAGTTGTATAATTATGGTGATAGAATTGCAAATGCTTAAGAAATTTTAATCTAAATCAAGATACATAATTCTACTCTACTAATCTGTGGAATTTAATTCACAATTTAGAACAACATTCACAAACATGCAATAAGAAAAAACACACATGCACGGTATTTTTTTCTAGGGGAACCGAACTGGAAAAAACTCCTCAAGACTCTTTGCATTAATCAGAGGAATAGAGATGTATTACAATTCCTTGCCCTCTCTAAGCACAACCTGCAAGTGAATAACCTCTCTCTCTACTCAATGAGAAGCTCTAACCCAGACTTAGTCAATTTATTCCTCTTCTTGAGCCCTTATTTCCTTGCGCAAATCTTGAGGGATTAGCACCTATTTTTAGGAGTTTTCCTCCAATTGATTGTGAAATTCCCAAGGATTGATCATTTGGCTACATGCAACACTTGTACACTCAAACTAGTTTATAACTGCTTATTACATTGCCTTGGAATCTCCACCACAACTGGGGAACTTGAATTCCTAGCATACACTAGCTATTTTGAGATGATTGATTAGTTAACTAGATGATCATTGAGTTAGACTACTATCCCACTACACAACTAACCTTCCACTATTTCCATTAACTATTAGAACTAGTTTAAATGAATACAATGGGATATAACTGAACTGGATTACTAAAATTTAGCAATCACGCATGCTTAACTGAACTCCAAGACCTCCTACTCGAATTTACTAAGCTAACTAAGTGACAAGAGCCATGTCACACAAGTTAACTACCTCCACGTTGTTTGTCGATGTGGAAATTCAAATTTTCTCAATTTGACAAAGGCAAATTCAAATTGATACTTTCTTGCTACACTTCTCAACACTTTCTCTTAGAAAGAAAGGGATTATCAGCCAGCCCCATCTTGCACCTATGGAATTCAAACTTCCCTCTTGACAAAGCCTTTGTCAAGATGTTAGCATCTTATTCCTCTATCACAATGTATTGTAGCAACATTTTCTGCCTCTACACGCAATCCTGTATATGATGATATTGGATATCTATATGCTTGTCTCGATCGTGAAATACCAAGTTCTCAGAGAACTGAATGAAACTTTGATTATCACAATAGATCACAGTTGGATCCAACATATGAAAAAACAATCTTGCAAGTATCTTTCTCATCTAGATCGCCTCACATATTGCTTGAATGACAACCATGTATTCAGCTTCTGTCGAGCGGAGCACCACAAATCTTTGCTTCCTGTTGTACTAGGAAATTATTGTTGACCCAACATTGAAAATTCCACCTGATGTACTCTTTTAGTTGGATGGATTCTCTGCCCAATCTGCATTTGTGAATCCACACAACTTCACTCCCTTTGTCCGTCTGTACCATAATCCATATTGGGTAGTGCCTCTGAGGTACCGTAAAACATGCTTCGCTGCCTTCCAATAAAATTTGGCTGGCCTAACCATAGCTTAGCTCAAATGGTTGACTGCATAGCACATATCTGGTCTTGTTTTCACAAGATACATCAGTGAGCCCAATAGTTATCAGTAAATGGTAGCATCAACCCCTTCACCTAAAGTGGTTTCCTCCTTCCTCCAATTGGTCATTAGATGTGTCTCCATGGGTTTATAAATATCCATGTCAAATCTCTCCAGTATATCGTTGGCATACTTGCCTTGAGACACAAAAATTCCCTATCGCCTTTCCATACTTTCAACCCGAGGAAGTAGTGCATGAGACCCATGTCCTTCATTTCAAATTCCTTTGCAAGATCCACCTTGTAAGAGATGATAAGTTGCTCATCACCTCTTAATATTAAATCATCAACATATAAACAATAATAAGAAATTTACCTTCTAGAAAAATAGAGTTTCACATCCTCTTCACTTTTGGTGGAGCCCAAACCAATGAGATAACTGTCGATCCTAGTGTACCTAGCTAAGGGTTCCTGTTTGAGACCATACAATGCTTTCCTGAGTCTACACACACGAGTCTCCCATTCATATGTCTCAAAACCTTCTAGTTTCTTGATGTACACCTCCTCCTCAATAACACCATTGAGAAATGTTGTTTTTACATCCATTCACTGGATCTTCCACCCCATCTATGCAGCCAGTGTAAGAATTGATCTGATGGATGAATACTTTGTTACAAGAGAAAAGGTTTACTCATAGTCAATTCCCTCAACTTGATAGAATCCTTTGGTTACAAATCTGGCCTTATACTTCTCCATGGTTCTATATGATGAATGCTTAACCTTGAAGATCCATCTCGAACCCACAACTGATTTAACTGCTGATCTTGGGACCACTTTCCAAACACAGTTCTTCAAGATGGATTTGTATTCTTTCACCATTACATCAACCCAAACATGTTTCTCTACTGCTTCCTCCAAGGTGGATGGCTTAGTCTCTACAAGCTCAGTCATTAGAGCCATGTAGCCAGTGTATCTCTTAGGTGACCTCATTTTCCTGCGCAAATTTGGAGCTCTCACATTCTCCCTCACATCATGCACTAATTTATCGACTTCCTTGGTTCTTTTTCTTCCTTCTGTTGGGTGTGGGATCCCCCAAGGGAAGTTTTGGGGCTTAGAGCCCAGATTTTGGTCAATTTTGTAATTCCAATGTAAAGTCTCTACATTTTGTGGGCGCGGAGCGCGTAGTTTGTTAAAGAGTCATAGGGTTGTGCGCCCTTATTTTGATAATGTAATGTCAGCTATAGAAGATCTACCCATGGTTCGCAAACCATGGGATTGTATAAATAGAGCGAAGCTCTAAGTAGTTAAGGCATCAATCATAGAATTTCTAAGGAAGAATGATTTATGCGAGATAGATCTGTGAAGTGTAAAGTCTAGTTTTGGGTAGTATCATAGGAAGAGGCTCCGCAGCTGAGTGCACAGAGGCCTAGTAGTCCGCAGTTGAGTGCACGAACCCTTGCAACTGAGTGCGCAGGGCGAGTCGAGTCTGTAAACAGTGGAAGTATTAATAAAGAGAAATTTCTATCAATTCCACGTCTTTATTTCATGTTTTATGCTTCTGTTATATTGGGTATGAATTTCATTTTTAATGCTTATATGATGCGCGAATGTGTATAACTGTATTAGCTAAGTGAATGCAAGATAGAATATATGTTTATGTGAAGATAATCAAGACTTGTTAATAAGATAAGTAAGATACTTGGCGTAGTTTAGGAGATATTGCAGTTCGCTACCTTAGTAGCGTGAAGGACTTCATCCCCTGGTTAGGTTTGCGCGAAAGTCGATTATAATAAATCATGAAGGTACTGAAGGGTAGAACGGTGCACAAAGTGACCTGAGAGATGGCAAGTTTAGTTGGACTAAACGTGGACTAAACTGACATCACATCCATCTCAAGGGTGTGGAAACTTGGTTCTAGCATCCCCCCATACTGCTTTGGGTGAGACTTCAGTCCACGCTCCATGGGCTGATGCCGAAAGGGCTAGTAGTGTAGGTATTTGCTTGGCTAAATAAATCTGAACCTGGGTCAGGCCCCCATAAGCTAAAAAATGGTTCTGTTGTTGGGACCAGAATCTGCATGAGAGATGTGTGATCTCGTATCATTGGAATCCAACTAAGAAAGAAATTGAAGGCTAGTTGGATAGAAGAATTCATGAGTTCGCGGTGCAGGAGAACAAAAACCCGTGACTATCAAAAGAAGAGTGGCCAGACAACTACCTATATACAGATATCCACAAAATATTTTTTACGTCCTTCCCTACTGAGCTATATGAGTGGACCGCTAAGCTAGAAGATAGCCAAAGAAGGTGGAAACTTGACGGTCATATTGTGTGGACCCCAGAGCTAGTGCGGAGATTGGAAGCATCGGAGGATAAGATCGTACACATCGTCGATCATTGGCTCGATGGTATTATAGGAGGATTCGTTACTAAGTTCGCGGTTGACACCTCAGTCAGCTATAGCGAGGCAGAGCGATGCTTTCTCAAAGGACCGCGAGGTAAGTACGTAAAGTCTTTGAATACTTGGATTAAAATATTGTTCTGTGAAAAGCGGGTTATGCAGTTACCTTGATGTTCGGGGCTATGCAAAGCAGAAAGGTTTATAGGAACGAAGGAAATAAGGGTCCAGAAAATATCCCCTTGATTTCACCTCTGCAAGGAGACGAGGAAGAGCTTGCGAAGGTCTCTCCGCGAAGTGCTATTCATCTGATAAGACAAAGAATTCCGCAAATACCACCTCCACCCACACCACCACCAGCTTCACCTCCATCTTCACCCTCACCAACTCAACCACCACCGCAATTCAATATGGCAATCACAGTGAATTTTCCTATGTTCAAAGGTTTGGGAAATGAAGATCCGGACCAATTTTGGTTCGTTGCAAGGGATATATGGGAAGCGCAAGGTGTTACATATGACCATATAAAGAAGGCGACACTGGTTAACACCCTTCAAGATCGTGCGCTGACCTAGTATATTAAGTACTCCAATGATAAACCGAATGCGAGAGTCACGGATATCCAAGCAGCGCTAAATAGAAAATTTAGTAGGCCTAAGTCTGAAGCGCAGTCGATCATTGGATTTAACGAGATTACGATGCTACCAGGCGAGACTCCTTGGGAACTAGATCAGAGGCTGAAATGTACGATTCGTGAAGCATATATGAATCTGACAGATGGACAGCATCGCGAGTGGTTTGTAGCTTCGCATATGCGCAAATTCAATATACAGAAATTGCGCATATATGGAAACTGTGCATATATGGAAGACATGCGGATATACGGAAATTGCGCATATACGGAAGATATGCGCATGTCTTCCGTATATTCCTAACTTTCCTGTATGTGCATATCTTCCGTATATGCACGTTGTTCATGTATCTGCATCGCAGATGCGCAAATTCCATATACAGAAATTGCGCATATACGGAAACTGTGCATATATGGAAGATATGCACATATCTTCCGTATATGCACAGTTTCCATATATGCGCAATTTCTGTATATGGAATTTGCGCATCTGCGATGCAGATACATGAACGACGTGCATATACGGAAGATATGCACATACAGGAAAGTTAGGGATATACGGAAGATATGCGCATATCTTCCATATATACCCAGTTTTCGTATATGCCCACATCTTCCGTATATGCACAATTTCTGTATATGGAATTTGTACATATCTTCGTTTATGTATCTGCATCGTATATGCGCAAATTCAATATACAGAAATTACACATATACGGAAACTGTGCATATACGGAACATATGCGCATATACGGAAGATATGCGGATGTCTTCCGTATATCCCTAACTTTCCTGTATGTGCATATCTTCCGTATATGCACGTCATTCATGTATCTGCATCGCAGATGCGCAAATTCCATATACAGAAATTGCGCATATACGAAAACTGTGCATATACGGAAGATATGCGCATATCTTCCGTATATGCACAGTTTCCGTATATGCGCAATTTCTGTATATGGAATTTGCGCATCTGTGATGCAGATACATGAACAATGTGCATATACGGAAGATATGCACATACAGGAAAGTTAGGGATATATGGAAGACATGCGCATATCTTCCGTATATGCCCAGTTTCTGTATATGCGCACATCTTCCGTATATGCACAGTTTCCGTATATGCGCAATTTCTGTATATGGAATTTGTACATATCTTCGTTTATGTATCTGCATCGTATATGCGCAAATTCAATATACAGAAATTGCGCATATACAGAAACTGTGCATATACGGAAGATATGCGCATATACGGAAATTGCGCATATACGGAAGATATGCGCATGTCTTTCGTATATCCCTAACTTTCATGTATGTGCATATCTTCTGTATATGCACGTCGTTCATGTATCTGCATCGTAGATGCGCAAATTCCATATACAGAAATTGCGCATATACGGAAACTGTGCATATACGGAAGATATGCGCATATACGGAAATTGGGCATATACGGAAGATATGCGCATATCTTCCGTATATCCCTAACTTTCCTGTATGTGCATATCTTCTGTATATGCACGTCGTTTATGTATCTGCATCGTATATATACAAATTCCATATACAGAAATTGCGCATATACGGAAACTGTGCAGATATGGAATATGTGCGCATATACGGAAACTGGGCATATACGGAAGATATGCGCATGTCTTCTGTATATCCCTAACTTTCTTGTATGTGCATATCTTCCGTATATGCACGTTGTTTATGTATTTGCATCGCAGATGCACAAATTCCAAATACAGAAATTGCGCATATACGGAAACTGTGCATATACAAAAGATGTGCGCATATACGGAAATTGGGCATATATGGAAGATATGCGCATGTCTTCCGTATATCCCTAACTTTTCTGTACGTGCATATCTTCCGTATATGCATGTCGTTCATGTATCTGCATCATAGATGTGCAAATTCCATATACAGAAATTGTGTATATACGGAAACTGTGCATATACGGAAGATATGCGCATATGTTCCGTATATCCCTAACTTTCCTGTATGTGCATATCTTCCGTATATGCACGTCGTTTATGTATCTGCATCGTATATGCGCAAATTCAATATACAGAAATTGCGCATATACGGAAACTGTGCATATACGGAAGATATGCACATATACGGAAATTGCGCATATACAGAAGATATACGCATGTCTTCCATATATCCCTAACTTTCTTGTATGTGCATATCTTCCGTATATGCACGTCGTTCATGTATCTGCATCATAGATGCGCAAATTCCATATACAGAAATTGTGCATATACGGAAACTGTGCATATACGGAAGATATGCGCATATATAGAAATTAGGCATATACGGAAGATATGCGCATATCTTTCGTATATCCCTAACTTTCCTGTATGTGCATATCTTCCGTATATGCACGTCGTTTATGTATCTACATCGTATATGTACAAATTCCATATATAGAAATTGCGCATCTACGGAAACTGTGCAGATACAGAAGATGTGCGCATATATGGAAGATATGCGCATGTCTTCCGTATATCCCTAACTTTCCTGTATCTGCATATCTTCCGTATATGCATGTCGTTCATGTATCTGCATCGTAAGTTCATTTGTAAGATCAACTTCATTTGTAAGTTCATCTCAGATTATGTGCAAATTTTCAAACATATCCAATATATGATCAAGGAGGATGTAGCCTACAGCTGAGGGAAGAAGGAAAAGGATGCATTCACCCGTATCAAGTAGGCGATAGTAGATGCACCTACACTGTATAACCCAGATTTCAACAAAGATTTATTGCTTTATACATTCACTTCTAAGAATTCACTCGCTGCAGTGCTCACACAGAAGGATGAGTTGAACAACGAATATCCCATCTCCTTCATGAGCGCGAGCATGCAGGAACCCGAGCTCAACTATACTGTCGTGGATAAAAAAGCATATACTATATACAAGGTGGTGAAACATTTCAGACCCTACCTGCTGAAAAATCATTGCATAGTCTTTGTGCCACACCCAGCAGTCAGAGCACTACTCGTTCAAGAAGAGTTGGGGACAGGACTGCAAGAGTATGATCTTGATATCAAGCTAGTTGACACTATCAAGTGTCACCTTCTCTGCAGACTTGCAGCAAAAGCAGTGCACGTGCAAGAGCAAGAAGAAGAGCTCGCTGATTGGGAGTAAGAAATCGATATGTACAATATAGAGCGAGCACCACCCACTTTGCACGAAAACTCTTGGTACGAAGAAGTGTGCCAGTACCTTGAGAACGGCACCATGCCCTCTCACGTTTTCATGTGTCAGAAGAGGGAACTTCACTTCAAAGCCTTATCTTACCAGTTGGTTCACGGAGTTCTTTACAAAAGAACAAAAATGGCATTTTTCTTAGTTGCTTGGAGGCACAAGATTCAGAGAGAGTGTTACGTGACACGCATGACGGACCAGTCGAAGGTCACTTCACGGGTAACACAACTGTGCATAAAATCATGAGAGTTGTTTTTTATTGGCCCACATTGTTTAAATATGCACGCGCTTATGACTGCAAGTGCCCGGTCTGTCAGCGATGCATCAACAGAAATCGAAGGTTAGCAACCTCGCTGTAACCTGTTGCAATGGACGGACCTTTCCAACAGTGGGGCTTAGAGATCATTCGGGAAATATTCCCACATTCATCAAAGAAGCACCGCTACATTCTGATTGCTACAGATTACTTCACATGATGGACGAAAGTAGTTCCACTCAAACAAGTGAACGACCAGGAAGTCATAAGCTTCCTTCAGTAGAACATCATCTCAAGGTTTTGTGTTCTGGTATCACTTGTTTTTGACAATGAAACTTACTTCTCTTCATTGAAACTATATGATTTTGCATTGCAATATGGTATTGCGCTTAAATATTCAACTAAATACTACCTGCAGGGAAATGGTCTTGCCAAATCGACAAATAAGAATCTTATTCACATCATAAAAATGACCATTTACTTTGAGCAGCGAAATTGGAATTCTGCCCTCGTGAATGCACTTTGGGCTGATCGAGTTACACCCAGCCCTTTTTGAACAGGTCTCCATACTTCCTTGTATACGGAAAAGAAGCCATCCTTCCACCCAATATCTACTTTCCTGCTCTCCAGCTATCCCAAGAATCTCGAGGAAAACAATGTCTATTGATTCAGCGTAGTATGGACACATTATACAAGTTATAGGAAGAACAAATGAAAGAAAAAGAAAAATTTCACTCCACTAGAACCATATCAAGATATGGTTCGATTGTAAGTTTGCAGGGAACAATAGCTTCACTATGGGTGACTTAGTCTTGAAGTGGGATAAACCCCACGGAGACAAAGGCAAACACACGAAGTTCTAGTCTTTGTGGATTGGTCTGTACATAGTTCACAAAAAACTTGGCCAACACATATATCGCTTGCAATCACTTGACATGAGGATTGACAACCTTCTTGTTTATAGCTAAGATTTAAAATTTTATTTTCAGTGATATGGGGCCACACCCGTCTATTTACATATAATGCTTATTGTTTCTCTATTGCTTTGCTTTGTTGTTTTTGTTGTGTTGTTTTAATTTGCTATTTTTCTTTGTTTTGCTTTGCTTTGTTTTGGTTGTCTTGCCATTTTTGTTTTGTAAATAAGTGTTGTCCTATACTATGTTATGGCTTTTGAATAAGTATATGGCTAAGTTTAAAGATTCTTGTGACACTGCATCACTTGGCTAGTCCTATCTCCATATTCTATGTGCTTGGTTGTAACTTTTGGCCGATGAAGCCTAGACGGAAAATACGATCTATCTATAAGGGAAGCTCTGGTCAAACCATGAACCTGTGTCCAAACTAGAAAGCCCCATGCCTATACTCAGTCTTCTGCTTTGTGTGTTCAAGCTTAATCCAATTAGTAGGAATGGAGAAGAGGAAAAATATAAATGAGAAAAACTAAATCAGAGGTCTTACATGCTTCTTTGAAGGAACAACCTCTCCTTCTCTCAATAAATCGGGATCCCTATTTTGCCCCAAAAATAAATAAGTGCCTATGCACAGTCCTCTTTCAAAAAAATACAAAGGCAAAAGAAGAGAAAGGCTTCCTGTAGAGAGGTGAAACATGCAAATCCACCGGGGTACTGACCAAGATAGATGGCAATGGATCAATGATTTTGTTCCTACGTGACTCCATCGAGGTACTGTCTAGGCTTGCTGGCAGTGGAGCAACACCAAAGATGAAAAGGCTTATACTCTGCAAATATTAAGCTCGTGAACCAAATTACCCCTCCTGATTTTGAAACAATGTGATCTACCTGAAAATTTTGTTGTGTTTCACTGAGTTGGTACAAGGTGAACCATGTATGTCCATGGGGTTAGTGGGGAAGCCAAAGTAAACTTCACAATGAATCAATACTTCCTAAAAGGCCAAGGCCCTATGTTGCAAATGAACCAAAACAGAGAAGCTATTATTCAACCAATGTATCGCCAAGTGTTGTAGTGGTTGCAACACCCTCCAAAATTTTGGCCTGCATCCAAATTTCAGAGCCTTCCTTGGTTTTCCCCCTTGATGGTTGCAAACACTCAGACTCATCCCATGAGCTCCTATTGAGTCTTCACACCCTTTTTTCTTGATCGACCACCGGTCGTCTTTGGGCATGTTGATCGCTATGTCATGCTTGCGAGTTTGTTCTAGAAATTTTGAAGGTTTGTGTTTGTGTGTATGAGTTGTTTTCACTCTATCGACATCGGTCACACTCACACAAATAGTTATAAACATTGCCATGCAAGTGTCATCACGGTCGTTCAAAGACATATTTCAACTATCACACTTTTCGCTCTAAACCTTTGAGTTAGTCTCACTGAGCACATGTTGTCTTGTTGGTTTGAGGTTTCTTGTCATTGAGTCGTGCTAAGTGTGTGATCACATTGTCATGTATGCACAAGTACACTTGCTTTCACACTTAGTCCATTTCCCAAAAATCTCTCGACCGGACAACCCTCCGTCAACTAGACCCAATCTCAATGATGTTGCACTACTGTCCAAAACTACACAGAGATTGAGGTTGTCCTTTGACCAGCCTACACTATGCAATTTTGGAGATGAGCTAGCTGATTGACTCCCAAAATTACACAAAAGTTGTCCCAGAACCCGATCTCATCTGGGGTTCCCACAAGATCTGCCATCAAGCCTTCCACTGGTCTACCAAATAAATGACTTTAGCTGTGACCTAGATCTTTACTGATCTCCAAAGTTACGTAGAACTTGTCTAGCTTGACTGCCTTGCACTGCCTGCAGAAACTGCACAAATATGTGGGACAAGCATCTATTGCCTATCACGGCACTATCCCAAGAAATTGTGTAGAACTACCAGGCAGGTTTCCCTGTTGGCTTTCTCTGCAATCATCTCAGGAAACACGAAGAGTTTTCTATCACCTGCTCTTCTTCCCCGCTCTGCAATCAGCCCAGAAACTGCATAGATCTGACAAGAAGGTTTCCCTACTAGCCTGTTCTGCTCTCACTCAGAAAATTGCACAGATCTGGTTGTTACCTGCCCTTTTGTCCTGCTCCTCAATCAACTTAAAAATTGCGCAGTTATGTCCGGGCCCAGACTATCTCCCAGGATTGCACAATTTTGACCAGCAACTCCTGCAACCCAATCTTATCCTCCTCTGGAAAACTACACAGATGTTTCTGCAAGTGCCTCCTACTGCCTACACTGTCTTCCCCGAAGAAATTGCACAGATCCCAACTGGATGACCTTCCTAGTGTTCTCATTGAAAATTGCACAAATTGGCTCAACAGTTCCCTAATAGCCTGCTTGGCCTTCCTCCCAGAAACTGCGCAATTCTGCCTTCCTGCTAGGTTTTTCCCCGCAGTTGGCATTGATGTCCCGGATTGTGCAAATCTGCTTCCCAGTGACATCTACACAATTTTTCCCAACAGTGCTCTAGAGCCTCGCATCCCAGCCTGAGTTGTGCTCTGCGCAGTTTTAGTGCCTTGTCCCTCTTTCGGTCACTTGCACTGAAACGGAAAACAATGCATCATGTTAGACTAGGATATTTTTGGAATTGATGTCATCTCATCATGACTGATTGCAAGAATAGGTACATCGATAAAACATGGTGTGACGATGAATGGGATGGAAAAGCAACGCATGATAGAAGACTTGGTTGCAGTCAAACGAACGCACGAAGCACATCGAGCAAGCGAGTGAAAGGGAAACATACACATGCACCATCAAGAAAATACCAAGACCATCGAAGACCCCATGCACTTTTCCATACGGAGGTGAAGACATCTTACATCGAGAGCATATCATCAATCAACAACACAATAGCTCGACACAGGCACCAAAATCAGCGAATACATGTGAGTAGTGTCATACCGAGTTGTGTCATGAGTTGTCTCAGCCACATCACTACTATGGGCCATACTTGTTGTAATCAATGTAATGTAAAGTGGAAGTCCAAGAGACCCACATAGGAGGTTGAAGAGTTATGTAAAGTCAAAAATTCATAAGAAGTCAAACAGTCATGAGTGAAGTCAAAGAGTCACAAGGGTTAGTTATTCCCCCTTGGCTATATATACCCCCTCATTGTATGAGCAAAGGAATTTTCACCTTGGCTCCTCCCGCATAGACTTGAGAGTTTGTAGTCTATTCTTTGAGGAGAGAGAAGTGGCTCCAACATTCTACTACTAGGACTAGTGATGTATGGTGTACATATGTGTCTTGGATATTTTTCTTAATTCAGAAGCATGTCTCAGGCCAACACGTTTTCACGCATGTTTTGTATCTGTTTGTAAGACTATTATTTAAACATTTGTAATGCATGTTTTGCTTAAACTGTACTAAGATAGTTGAACTACTTCGATTATTTTAGTACTCATATTGTTGAAGATGTGTTGTATTGTTTATCACTGCTATACCATCCGTGTGGGCTACTCCGTTGGACATTAGATAGACCATCTTTGTGTTTTCTTGGTTTTAACGACTGTCACCCCCATGTGGACTATTCTGCTAGACGGTGTACGTGTTTTCCCTTGAACTCTGGTTTTCACATCTGCTGCATCCATTGTGGACTATTCCGTTGGATGTTGGACAGATCCTTGTTGTGTTCGTGTGTGTTTCTACTTGGGTTGGGACTATTCCCTCTCATCAAGAGGCTCACTTTACCTCCCCCTTTTGATAGTAAGAGAACCTAGACACAAAGTTACATTAAGCACTCACCAGGCACACTCACCTCGCTTTCTTGAAGTTACAAGCATAACACTCTCATGTGCTGAACAATAAGAGCTAAGGAAAATCTCTAAGATAATGGCAACCGAGCCATCATACTGGATGGGACTCCTACACCAAATGGTGTGAGGTCTAGTTGGGACTTCATACCGGGGAGATGCCCTGAATGTTGGCGGGTCCAACACCATCAACAAGTACATAGAGTCATTGGTTGGTGATAGGTATGCTTATAAAGGAGGCATATATCAGTCTTATGTACTTATCACAACCATGTATTTTCTCCATAAAGCTTTGTATTTGAATGACACTTCATTGTATATTGTTGCTCAAAGCTAGTTGGAGTCCTAGTCCTTGAGAAGTAGTCACTTGCACTTAGCAAGGAGTATTATTTGAGAGAAGCGAAAGTGTTACTACAAAAGCAACGAGAGTGTGTTTGCATCTCCATTACATGCTTAAGGGGAGCATGTTTAGCATGAGAGGATGCATGGTGTTGGAAACAGTCATGTTTGGCAACTGAGATCATTGATTCACATGCTTTTCATTCTTATCAGAATATCGATTTGTATTAACATGGAGTTGAGTATTTTAGGGCGGTTACTTCTCTTAGCCCCCCACATTGTTGGAATTGTTTTCCAGTGTTAATATTTCCCTTTTCCATTGATTTCAAAGGGGGAGAGATTATGGAGAGAGTATGAAGATCAACTTCAAAGTTTAGAGATCAACTTTAGAAGTCAGATTTGGTTAAAGAGATCAGGTTGAGGTCGACATTAATGCCAAAGGGTGAAAATGTTGGCACTGATGTCAACAGGCACTTAGCACTATTTTTCTTTTGTTGATGACAATTTAGATTGTATATCACTCTTTGTGATTGGCAGAATAGTTGGAGGAGGATGCAGAGGTATCTAGTAAGGTGGAGTCTCATGATGATGTCTTGATACTTGCAAAGAAATATTGAATAGATTTGGAGGCTTCGCCATGATTATCAGAGGCTTGATATGGGTTTTCAGAGGCTTTATAGGTTCAAGAGATGCTTCGATAAGTGCTTGATATGCTGGATAGGTTCTGGAAGAGATTAGTTGCAAATGTGGTTGAAGAAAGGATGTTTAGATGAGGTAACGCAGGTAAGAGCCTCATAGGTGCATTATAATGCAGGTTCTAAGGGATAAAGTGTGTTATAATGCAAGTTATATGTTTCAGGGGTGTGTTATAGGCATAACACAGATAATGACCTATTAAGTGCATTATGATGCAAGTATCAGCCTATAAATTGCATTATGATCAGTTAAGTGAATTTTTTGAATTGTGTGTGCAATCAAGTTACTTCCAGAGGCATTTCCTTTACTTTTTGCACTTGGTAATTCATCAAAAAGTTCAACGAGACATTTAGAAGATAGTTAAAGTTGAAAAGATTCCTCATTCATTTTAAATTAAGGAGGATCAAGTGATAGAGGAGAAATTTTCAAAATACCAGATCAATTCTATTGTATGAATAGATATGTTGAGTGCTCCATTACTCAAAATGTAATTATTGTTTTAATGAATCCAACAAATTATTTATAAGAGAATGCTTTGAGTCATTTAGGTTGGTTAGTTGTACTATTCGTTGAGAAAGTGTGTGAGAGGAGAAGAGTGTGAAAAATGTGAGAAAATTATGTTGATGATTTGAAGCATTTTGTAGTAGTTACAGAATGTAGCAGAAGTGTATTTCAGCTAGCATCTTGAGTAAAGAGTGAGGAGATCGAGAAAAAAGAGTATTGAATATTCATTTAGACTATTTTGTTGTTTCTAATGTATTTATCAGATTACCATATGCAGTTCCTTTGTTGATCAGACTTATCATTTTATAAAGAAGATTTAGTTGTTATTGAGTTGTGCATTTCTCATTGGATTCCAGTTTGAAAATGAATGAAACCTTGCCTCCAAGAGTTTGAGGAGGTGGTGGGCTTTTGTCAGTAGTGGTTGAACAAGATAGGGGCGATGGTTGCTTGTTGGTACTGGCCAACAAAACAATATATTGGGAGTAGAATATCCATCTAGTGGTGGCTAGGCGAGGCTTATTGGGAGTGGCATCTTCTAGTAGGTGGTGGCCCACAAAGTCATATGAGTAGAAAATTCCTAGTTAGCAGTGACCTATTACACAATATTTTGTCACACTTCTCGTCCCGTATCCTGAAGCGTCAAAATGGTGAAATTTTTCAGTGTATTCACCATGAAACATATACATAAAAATCCCTGAAGAAAAGAAGAAAAATTGCCCTTAAAGAGTTTTTGAGAAAACTTGTCAAAAACCTAGTTTTCAGGATCAACGTGTTTTGCACCACTGGTGAACCGTGCTGATAACTTGTTTCACTATGCTGACCTAGCACTACCAGTGCGAATTTTATAAGGAAAACCCATGTTGAACCTCTTCAGGCATTTTTTCCTAAAGTGGAGGAGAATCTTCTCTTACTAGAAGTCTCGAGAACGACGAGCTGGTTACAGGTGAATAAGGATTAGAGCGAGATCTCCCATTCTTGGTCCTTGATCCTACTTTCATGGATCTTTCCCTTGAGTTGTGGAAATTCTCCCTCCTTTTATGGATCCTTAACTCCCTCTCCTTACCTATAAATTAGATCCATACTATCCATAACTGGTTGGATATTGCTTGGTTTCCCTCCTATGCTGAAACTATGCCTAAATGATGTTGATTTTGCTAAGAAGAAAGGAGTGCTTGAAGATCTTTTCTAGGACTTACAAACTCATCCAAAGGAGGCTTCCAACATCAAGGCTTAAGTGGTTTTATGCTTCCCTTACTTTCTATTAATAATACATTATTTTTTTCTTTCCATAAGTGTATAAATCATTACTCATTTAGTGTGATACTCTTTGATCTGTCACATAGTTTATGTTAGAATTAATTATGCTATGTACACCTTTGTTGTCTTTGTCTGATCTTCCTTGCAGGTAGTCATCCACAAAGGTGTAGAGAGGATTGAAATTGGAAGCGAGAATATTGAAAACGACATCAACGGGTGTTAGCATGAGAGTGAGGTAGGTCATCTATCTTCCTTTGTATTTTCTGATATAAACTAGGAAATTTTGCACATATTTGTCTAGTTTGTTGCTAGATCCTCCCATAGGACTAGAGGGATTGTTTCTATCAGCAGAAAGGATTGACTGCACAACATGACCAACAATATTATTCATATTTCTAGTGGATCCTAGATTTTGGTGGCCAACTGAAAGATGTAAAAGAATTTGTCTATATAATAATAAGAGAATAAGAAGCAGCACATCAGTAGCGAATGGTTTTTCTCCCCCTAAGGGTTTCCACCATAAATTATTGGTGTCTCATGTGTTGAATGTTTTTATGGTTTTCT
This sequence comes from Pinus tabuliformis, assembly GCA_031772625.1. Taxonomy (NCBI): domain Eukaryota; kingdom Viridiplantae; phylum Streptophyta; class Pinopsida; order Pinales; family Pinaceae; genus Pinus; species Pinus tabuliformis. Next base: position 936,374,692 of record CM062810.1, on the reverse strand, counting down.
TTTTATATTTGATGCTCTCATATCTCATTATGTGTTTCATATTGTGAATGGTTAAAAGGTAAATCAATTGGTGAAAATTTTATAAGTGCCATCAATGTTAATTCACTCCCCCCAAGTAGTGATCTACATTTCCAACAGGGGTGCCACGTGGTAGCGCAATATAATGACATGTGGTAATACAAATGTTGACGTGGTAGACATGTGATCCAATCAGAAAATGACACATGGCATGATTGAATGATATGATCGAGTGGCATGGCACCTATGTGACAAGCTAACTCAGTAGGGTGATGTGACTCCAACAGTGGCAGGGGACCGAGTTGGCATGTGGTCTAGTCATTATGTGAAACATGGCCCAATAATTTCCTACCATGTGGTAGCCCAAGTCCAAGCAAAATGATCCACATAATGGTCATATGGAGGATCAAACCCTCAACCTCACCAGCAAATGAAGGGACATATTATTGTGAAAATTTTGATTCTTACCTTCCATGTTGGCGATCTTCTATTTAGAGTTTGTTGTTCATTTGTTTTGGAAAATTGAAAACTATTGGGATTCAAACTTATGACCTATACAAAGTAGATCAAGTGTTTTAACCAATGTGTCGAATGTTAAGCCTATTTTAACGAATGTGTCAAACAATAAGCCTTATAAAGGGGGGTGACATAATATTGTTTTGATATGGTAATATTTTCCCAAACACATAAAATCATAACTGAATGGTGGATTGAACCTACAAACTCCATTATATTAATAAATCCTTTTACCACTATGCCACAAGGGTTGAGCTTTAGGAGTCTGTGCATAGGTTTAGGTTTTGCTGTAGGTTTATATTTTTATAATAGGTTTAAAACTAGTGGCCAAATAATAGGAAACCCTGGAATGGACCTGAGACTTGGGTACACCATTACAATGCTTTACCAATGTGCCATAGTTCATTATTGTGTGAAATGGTCGAACCCAACCTCATTGTAATCTTATTTATGTAGTGTATTTACAAATAAAATGGTTTTAAAGCCACTTTTGAATAACCCGAGGATGGTGATTTGTCCATCATATTTTTTTCAAGATATCGATGTGTCGGGGATCTATTGGTGGACAAAGTGTGCAATCCAATGTAGTTTCATTCTAATACACATGGGGTATAGAATGGGAAACTAAGGTAGTTGTGGAAACTTTCACACAGATTGAGAGTAAGAGGAGCTTGAGTTTAGTGCCACAATATTCCCAGTGTTGGTGATAACATTGTTGTAATTTTGAGTTCCATAATGATGTAACAAAGCATATGAGATGCTTCACATTATAATAATGGAATGGTTTCTCAGTTGAGAGGGCCCAAAGACATAGCTAAAATTAGGTGAACTCCGCTATCAATTTGTCTTTTTCGCTCTCTTCCTACTACTCATTTCTTCAAGTATTTCTTACAATTTCTCATTGAGCTTCAGAACTTAAATAAAATTTAATTGCACATAAAGATTTTCTTTTTGGCTTGACTCACGAGGATTTGAACCTTGAATCAAATGGTTTACATAATATTTTATAAAATTGTGATTTCCAGTTGATTTTCCCTCCCGTGGGTTGACTGGAACATAAAGATTAATTTCAATCATTTGTAGATCTTCGAATCAAATTTAATATCATAGCTGTTGTGACAAGATTTGCAAGTGCATGTTAACTATGGGAAAAGATTTGAAGCAAGAAAGACCTAAGGAGCTTGAAGATATTAACTAGTATATTTAGGTGGAAAATTTTGAATTGTGAAGATTGTTGCAAATATCCGAATATGAGAAGCAAGAGTTACACGATCAATCTCTACTTCATGGTGAATTCATCACTAGGATTATCTAAGAAATGCATTGCAATTGGAAGTGGCAGAAAAATCTTTGGAAAAGTTTTAGAATGGTGTAGAATTGAAGGGGAAGGAGAGTTTACCTTTCTAAAGAAACCATCTTCCATATATGATTCAGAAACTATGAATGTAAGTAACTTTTCATGCTCTTCTTTTTCTTCCATCAAGGATATGTTTCGTTTGGTGCACTTGACAAACATACTCAAGATGTTGGGTTGAGATTACTAACCAAGGTGGGTTATGAAGGAAAGGGACTTGGAATTAATGTCCAAGGTATACTTAAGCCCATAGAAGTTGAGGGAATACCATGATATGTAGGACTGGAGTATGGTGAAGGGGAATGCTCTAGAGTAGTGGAAGGAAGGAATTATTCAAAGGGAGAACTTAAACCATTACAATAAAAAGCTATGCAAAGTGATGACACACCATTTACTAATAACTATCAAGCATGCGATACATATAAAAATAAGAGTGAAGATAGATTCTCCTTGGAAAAATTGCACAACGAACAATCCTCACAGATATAATAGGCTTGATTATTCCAATGTATTTTTAGATTACAAGAAAATTGGCAATGTAATACAAAGTTCATGGTACACTTTTCCATGCACGTTTTTTGGATTACATAACCATTGTGTCACCAAATGTTGGAAGAGGAAATCCTTATATAGGAAGATCATGTACTTTCGACTTAGTTACCGGAGAATCCACAGTAAGAACCATTTTCTGCCAACGTTTCAAATCCCAACCGGGATCCATCATCAGGACAACTTGAATGCTTGATAGAAGAAGAGCTTATTTGAGGGATTAAATAGTAATGAGGAGAGAAAAAAGAGAGATGAATGTCGGCTATCAATTTTTGAAAAATAATTTTTGATGAGATGTCGGCTGTGTCTGATTAATTTAATTAAATAATTTTAATTTTAATTAATTAATTAATTTTTTTTATTTTTTTTTAATATTAATTGGTTACTTTTAATTAAAATGATAGTTATTATTAATATTAATTCTTTTATTAATTATTATTAATATATTAATTAATAAAAATATAATTAGTATTATAATAATTAATAATAATTAGTATTCAATGATATTATATTGATCATAGTTAATGTTAAAAAATATTAATCATAGAAAATTGAATTATTATTCAATATTTGTAATAAATGATTGATCATTAATATTTATTAATATTTATTATTAATATTAATTGTAATTATTATTATTATTATCATTAATTATTATTATTAATATAATAATTAGTAATAATAATTGGAATTATAATAATTAATAATAATAATTAGTATTAATGATATTATATTGATCAAAATAAATGTTAAAGATATTAATTTTAGAATATTGAATTAATATTTAATATTAATTATAATATATGTTGGTACAATTTTTATCAATAAATTTTTAAGAATAGGTTATTATTTAGCTAAGTAAAGAAATTATTGTTAATGTAAATATTATTGTTATTAGAAATTATTATTTATTAATATAATAATTAATAATAATAATTAGTATTAATAATATTAATAATGATCATAATTAGAATTGATCAAATTAATCCTAGAATATTGAATTAATATATAATATTGATAATATTAATCCTAGAATATTGAATATAATATTTAATATTTAATACTTATTTATTATTTAATAATTATTATATATAACAGATGAGTTAGAATTTTATTTTATTTTTATTTTTTTATTTTTTAAATAGAATTATTATCATTGTTTAGATAATCTTCGGCAAAATCACATAACCAATCTTTTGTCGACGCGTTTCGAACCAACCAGTGTGGTTCATCGTCAGAACAACTTGTCCTGACGATGAACCACACTGGTTGGTTCGAAACGCGTCGACAAAAGATTGGTTATGTGATTTTGCCGAAGATTATCTAAACAATGTTATGGATCACAGAAGTCTAAATTCCTTAAGAATTATTATCAATATAATTTTGAAATTTTGGAAGAAGAATAATTAGAGAAATGGGATAATATTAAAATTAAAATTACTTAAGTGTATAATTTTTTTAATAATTATTATTATATTAAAATAGATATTTTAATATTAAGAATCAAAGTAATTAATATGGGTAATTAATAAATTAATTAATTAATTAATGATAAAGGTCTTTATCAAAATTAATAATGTAAATGATTAATTGTGTATTAATTATTATTATTATTATTATACTACTACTATTAATAAAGCAAGTTAATTTCTCTCCTTAGGGGAAGCCAGCTTCCACTAATCTCCATACCATTGTCTCTGTTGAGATTATGCGGGTGTTTGATAATTTCAAGAGCTTCTCTGATCTTTCGCCTATGGTGTTGCTCTTCCCTAGTGATAATGGAGGCGCTTTCCAAGCAGACATGGTGCTTAGTTTTTGAGGAGTGTTCTGCCAGGGCGGAAGTACGAGACCTTTCATTCCTAATATCAGCTCCATGTTCCTTGAGTCTGGTCTACAGGGAGCGACCTGTTTCACCAATGTAGCTTTTCCCACATGAGCAATCAATTTTATAGACCCCTTTAAGTTGATGTTTATCGATATTATCCTTGACAGATCTCATACCTTGCCTAATAGTTCCAGGTGCTGAGAATTGCATGCTTATGTTTTTCCTTCTTAGGATTTTCGCAATCTTATCTGTAACCCCATGAATGTAAGTTAGAAAAACCCTACCACCCTCAGGTTGATCTCGGGTCTTAGGTTCATGAGATAACATCCTTTTCTCGGCTTTCTGAATTGCTCTTTTAATCTCATTTTCTTTGAAGCCTATACCCTTAAAGGTTGAGACTAAATGCTTCTTTTCTTCATTCAGATGATCAGCGTCAGAAATTCGAAGGGCCCTGATAGCAAGAGTGTTTAGAACACCAAATTTCTGGGCTGGATGATGGTGGGAATCAGCGTGGAGGTAGTTTTCTGTATGGGTTGACTTCCTGAAGACTTTGTGCCCTATGGAGCCATCCTCTTTTCTCATGATGAGGATGTCTAAAAAAGGGATGCTCATGTTTTCTTCAAGCTCCATAGTGAATTTTATTTCTGAAGAGATGGAATTTAGGTGAATAAAAAACTTGTCAAGCTCTGCTTTACCATGTGTCCATTTTATATTAGTATCATCGACGAATCGCTTCCACCATGCTGGTTTCAAAGGGTAAGATTCCAGGGCCTTCTTTTCAAAATATTCCATGTATAAGTTGGCCACGATTGGCGAAAGGGGGGATCCCATTGCCACTCCAGATGTCTGCTCATAATATGTTCCCTGGAAGGTGAAAACTGTTGATCGCAAGCAGATTTCAGCCAACCTTGCAGTCCCTAGATCAGTAACATCTTTTATAGCCTGAATGGCTTCTTCAAGAGGAATCTTGGTGAATAAGGACACTACGTCAAAGCTAACAAGGATGTCATCACGATCTATCTTCTCGTTCTTAATGAGATTCACGAAGTCATGGGAGTCTTTGATGAAATAATCAGTGTTTCCGACAAGGGGCTTGAGGATTTTTGCGACATACTTAGCGAGCTCATAGGTTGGGGATCCAACGGTATTGACAATTGGTCTAAGAGGGACTCCTTCTTTATGGATCTTGGGTAACCCATAAATCCTAGGGATGCATTCACTAGAGGGAATTAATTTCTTTTTTAATTTATCATCAAGGTTGGATTCCAAAATTGCCTTTTTCACCTCTTTCATAATCTTGGGGATGGGGTTATTGCTCAGTTTCTTATAACTACCACATTTGAGGTGATCGTTCATTTTGTATATATAATCTTCTTTATCCAAGATCACGGCTGCTCCTCCCTTATCTACCTTGAGAACCACAATTTTATCATTGTTACGCAGGGATTTGAAGGCCCTTTGTTCTGCTTTACTAAGTCGAAAGTAATTAACCACAGAGGTCATAATTAACAGCAATCAAGGGTTAGAGAACACTGATATAATCAGTATTAACAACAATCAAGGTTTAAAGAAAGATGGAACATCTTCGGTCAACACCTCCGAATCAAAATTAAAAAGGAAAGTTGTAAATCTGTCTTCACAAGATTTAGAACCCGAGGTCATTAATGTCCTCAGAAAAGGTCTGGGATTTGTTGTTGCTCCGAAAAACCTTCCTATTGAGAAAATGATATGTAGCATAGAGGATGGGATTAACAACCTTCCTTTGGAAGATAAGGAAGCATTAAGACAAGAGTGCTCCCTTATTATGAGAAAGGCCAAAGCTCCCAAAAGTAATTTGAGTAAAGCAGAACAAAGGGCCTTCAAATCCCTGCGTAACAATGATAAAATTGTGGTTCTCAAGGCAGATAAGGGAGGAGCAGCCGTGATCTTGGATAAAGAAGATTATATATACAAAATGAACGATCACCTCAAATGTGGTAGTTATAAGAAACTGAGCAATAACCCCATCCCCAAGATTATGAAAGAGGTGAAAAAGGCAATTTTGGAATCCAACCTTGATGATAAATTAAAAAAGAAATTAATTCCCTCTAGTGAATGCATCCCTAGGATTTATGGGTTACCCAAGATCCATAAAGAAGGAGTCCCTCTTAGACCAATAGTCAATACCATTGGATCCCCAACCTATGAGCTCGCTAAGTATGTTGCAAAAATCCTCAAGCCCCTTGTCGGAAACACTGATTCTTTCATCAAAGACTCCCATGACTTCGTGAATCTCATTAAGAACGAGAAGATAGATCGTGATGACATCCTTGTTAGCTTTGACGTAGTGTCCTTATTCACCAAGATTCCTCTTGAAGAAGCCATTCAGGTTATAAAAGATGTTACTGATCGAGGGACTGCAAGGTTGGCTGAAATCTACTTGCGATCAACAGTTTTCACCTTCCAGGGAACATATTATGAGCAAACATCTGGAGTGGCAATGGGATCCCCCCTTTCACCAATCGTGGCCAACTTATACATGGAATATTTTGAAAAGAAGGCCCTGGAATCTTACCCTTTGAAACCAGCATGGTGGAAGCGATTCGTCGATGATACTAATATAAAATGGACACATGGTAAAGCAGAGCTTGACAAGTTTTTTATTCACCTAAATTCCATCTCTTCAGAAATAAAATTCACTATGGAGCTTGAAGAAAACATGAGCATCCCTTTTTTAGACATCCTCATCATGAGAAAAGAGGATGGCTCCATAGGGCACAAAGTCTTCAGGAAGTCAACCCATACAGAAAACTACCTCCACGCTGATTCCCACCATCATCCAGCCCAGAAATTTGGTGTTCTAAACACCCTTGCTATCAGGGCCCTTCGAATTTCTGACGCTGATCATCTGAATGAAGAAAAGAAGCATTTAGTCTCAACCTTTAAGGGTATAGGCTTCAAAGAAAATGAGATTAAAAGAGCAATTCAGAAAGCCGAGAAAAGGATGTTATCTCATGAACCTAAGACCCGAGATCAACCTGAGGGTGGTAGGGTTTTTCTACCTTACATTCATGGGGTTACAGATAAGATTGCAAAAATCCTAAGAAGGAAAAACATAAGCACGCAATTCTCAGCACCTGGAACTATTAGGCAAGGTATGAGATCTATCAAGGATAATATTGATAAACATCAACTTAAAGGGGTCTATAAAATTGATTGCTCATGTGGGAAAAGCTACATTGGTGAAACAGGTCGCTCCCTGCAGACCAGACTCAAGGAACATGGAGCTGATATTAGGAATGAAAGGTCTCGTACTTCCGCCTTGGCAGAACACTCCTCAAAAACTAAGCACCATGTCTGCTTGGAAAGCGCCTCTATTATCGCTAGGGAAGAGCAACACCATAGGCGAAAGATCAGAGAAGCTCTTGAAATTATCAAACACCCACATAATCTCAACAGAGACAATGGTATGGAGATTAGTGGAAGCTGGCTTCCCCTAACCAGAGAAATTAACTCGCTTTATTAATAGTAGTATATAATAATAATAATAATAATAATAATTAATACACAATTAATCATTTACATTATTAATTTTGATAAAGACCTTTATCATTAATTAATTAATTTATTTATTAATTACCCATATTAATTACTTTGATTCTTAATATTAAAATATCTATTTTAATATAATAATAATTATTAAAAAAATTTATACACTTAAGTAATTTTAATTTTAATATTATCCCATTTCTCTAATTATTCTTCTTCCAAAATTTCAAAATTATATTGATAATAATTCTATTTAAAAAATAAAAAAAAATAAAAAATAAAAAAAAATTCTAACTCATGTGTTATATATAATTATTATTAAATAATAAATAAATATTAAATATTATATTCAATATTCTAGGATTAATATTATCAATATTATATATTAATTCAATATTCTAGGATTAATTTGATCAATTCTAATTATGATCATTATTAATATTATTAATACTAATTATTATTATTGATTATTATAATTCCAATAATTATTACTAATTATTATATTAATAATAATAATTAATGATAATAATAATAATAATTACAATTAATATTAATAATAAATATTAATGATCAATCATTTATTACAAATATTGAATAATAATTCAATTTTCTATGATTAATACTTTTTAACATTAACTATGATCAATATAATATCATTAAATACTAATTATTATTAATTATTATAATACTAATTATATTTTTATTAATTAATATATTAATAATAATTAATAAAAGAATTAATATTAATAATAACTATCATTTTAATTAAAAGTAACCAATTAATATTAAAAAAAATAAAATTAATTAATTAATTAAAATTAAAATTATTTAATTCAATTAATCAGAGACAACCGACATCTCATCAAAAATTATTTTTCAAAAATTGATAGCCGACATTCATCTCTCTTTTTTCTCTCCTCATTACTATTTAATCCCTCAAATAAGCTCTTCTTCTATCAAGCATTCAAGTTGTCCTGATGATGGATCCCGATTGGGATTTGAAATGTTGGCAGAAAATGGTTCTTACTATGGATTCTCCGGTAACTAAGTCGAAAGTAATTAACCACAAAGGTCTTAAATCCAAGATCATGTACATCAGGAAGGAGACCAAACATAAAGACAAAATGCCAAACCATAGTATGGAGAATGATAAGAATGACTTGGTGTTGAAGAACTATTGCACTCATTTCAATATGAGTGAGCACTGGATTGAGAAATGCTAGAAACTCTATTCACAAATTTGTCCAAAGTAGGGAAAGAAAGTTATGCAGGCACCCACAAAGAAGGAGGTAGCCAATGAAAGAGTGGAGCATGCAATAACAATCCAACAAGTAGTCCATGAAATATCTCAACTAAGAAAGGAGAATCCATTAGCCTGGTTGGAGAAGAAATGGGTAACCTATTTGTAGAGTTAATCAAATTTTGTAAACCTCACATGTTGTGTATGAGATCCATCAGGGGAGCAGGGGGGGGAATTGTACAAGTGATGACCTATTATGACATCACTCATATGCAACATAGAGTTTTTATGTTTTTTAGAGTGTAAAAATAAGAGAGATAAGTCAATCCTTGTATGTAGGCTTTTGGTGGAATAAAAGTCCTTTTCTAGGGAGGTTTGATCCAGGAGGATCTCTAAAAACATGTAAAATTGATGTTCTCAAATTCGGATGAACATTAGAGGAAATTTCAGCCTAAAAGTGGCCTCCTAAGGAAAAATAATAAAATAATAGTTAAAATAATAAAATAAGAGTTATGAATTTTGGAGGGAAAAGAAGAAAACTATTTTTTTAATTGTATTTTTTTATTATCTCCTTATATTTTCACTCAAATTTTAAGTGTAGACACTCATTGGATGCGGAATTAAATTTTGCATCCAACGAGTACCCATTATGCATACTTTTGATAAGACTCACATTGATAAAAATTGCATATACATTAAAAAAAAAAAAATTAACACATTTTTCTAATGTATCTTCAATTTTTATCAATGTGGATCTTCTCAAAAGTATGCATAATGGGTACTCGTTGGATACAAAATTTAATTCTGCATTCAAAAAGTGTCTACTCTTGAAATTTCAGTAAACTTATAAGGAGATAACCCAAAAATACAATTAAAATTAATGTTTTTTTTCTTTTCCCTCCAAAATATTTACATGTACCTCTTTTTAAATTTAAAGGATTTTGATTAGTTTACATATTATGACATGGAAATTACGTGAAAATTTTATGGGCACTTTAAGGCTTAAATGTCCTCTAATGATTACACGCATGTCGAAGAGCTCATTGAGAGATTTCCAACGATTATTGAATAAAGTCAAATGGATGTCGTATGAGAAAGTTGTGACATTATGAAGTTTATGCCAAATAGACAAAAAATCAACACGAGTGCCACATGGAAACACCACAAAAGGACATGTGGTAGTATGATTAAATGACACACTAATATGGATGTTGATGTTGCATAAATGTAGCCCAATCAGGAAATGGTATGTCGCATGAGTAAATGACATGGCATTGATGTGGTAGGCTTATGTAGCAGGGTGACGTGGCTGCAACAGTGACAGGTGACTAGGTTGACTTGCGGTTCAATCATCCACTGACATGTGACCCAATCACTAGTTTCCACGTGGAAGCCCAAGTCGAGCCAAAATGGTCCATGGAACAGTTAGATGGAGGATCAAACCCTCAGCCTCACTGAAGCGAATGGCAAGACATACCATTGCGCCAAATTTGGTTCTTGCTATCCACATTGGCAATCCTCTATTTAAAGTTTGTTTTTCATTTGTTCTGCAAAATCCAAAATGGTCATGATTTGAACCTGTGACCTATTTGCAACAAATCAAGTGTTTTAACCAACTTGTCGAATGGTAAGCCTTGTAAAGTGGTGTGACATAATATGATTTTGATATGGTAATATTTTCCCAAGTTGAAAATATCATAACCGAATGGTGGATTGAACATGCAACCTCCACTTTATTAATAAATCCTTTTACCACAATGCCACAGGGGCTAAGCTTTGGAATTATGTGCACAAGTTTAAATTGTTATGATAGAGGTTAAAAACTAGTGTCTGAACAATGGGAAGGTTGAATGAACCCAAGGATTAGGGTATAACATGGCAATGCATTACCAATGTGCCAGAGTTCACCATTGTGTGAAATCAATCAAACCCAACCTCATTTTAAACATGTTTATGCCATGTATCTACAAATATAGTGGTTTTAAATCCACTTTTGAATAGCATAAGGATGGAAATTTGTCCATCATAATTTATGCAAGACATGATGTGTTAGGGATCTATTGGTGGACAAAGTGTGCAATGGAAAGGTACTTTCTTTCTAAGACATAAGAGGTGTATAACGAGAGACTAAGGTAGTTTAAGACACTTTCAGACAAATAAAAATAGGAGGAGCCTGAGTTCAGTGCCACAACCTTCCTAGAGTCCGTGATAACATTGTTGTAGATTTGAGTTCCATAATGATGTGACAAAGCATAAGAGATGCTTCATGTTATAATAATGAAATTGTTTCTCGGTTGAGTGGGCCCAGAGATGTAGCCCAATTCAGGTGAATTATGTTATCAATTTGTTTTTTTCACTCTCTTCTTACTGCCATTTCTTCAAGTCTTTCTTACAATTGCTCATTACGTTTCACAACATAAACTAAGTTGACTCGCACATAAAGCTTCAATGTAATCATAAATAGATTTTAAAATCAATGGGATTGCTACGAGGTTTGCTATCATTCCTTATATAAACACGGTGTGTAGGCTATTAGTCATGTTGATCTCAAAACCAAGACCATTGTCGACGGAAATAGGCATCTCATTGGATCATTCACATTAGAGGATCTCAAAAATATATACAAGGTATCTAAAGCTTATGTAAAATTTGATAAAAATATTCTTAATGAATTCATAGTTAAATAAGCTATTACATATGAGGTTGAAATGCCATAACTGATTCAGGAATGGCACTGAGATGATGATTTTTTTCACATGAGGAATGATAATTTATATGCCATTTGCAACAGCTTTTCCAGTATAGGACAATGTAAATATATGTACTTTGATATTTAGGCTAGTGAGGTGGATGTATATAACTATTAGGATGGTGTGCTAGAGTTATTTTGCAGGCCTTCTTGCCCATGTGTTTATGTTTAAATATTTTGAGGCCACTATGCCCAGGTTTAAATGCCAATTTGTATAAGTGGTCGGCTTTTGTACATATATTATATTAACAAAATAAGTTAATTGTGAATACCACTCCACGGTAATGGGTAAGAGGGGCGTCTCAACTTCATGGTGACAAGAAATAGGATATTTTTTGTCAGGTGTTGATGATGTGACAGGGTTTGGTTAAAAGGACACATGGGGCCCACATGTTCTCATGGTGTGCCACATGGAAGAGAGTGGCCATGCAGTTATATGTGTGTTTACCCGAGAATGGAAAAAGGGATATTATGAATTCATTTTTTTCATGATTATGGTTTAATCAGTGAGTCATGAGCGTGGAATTTTCAATCGACTACAATTCTCGTGAATTCAATTTGAGAAATCAGCTTGTGAGCCCCATGTGTTAAGGAACTAGCTCACAAAAAGATAGAAAAGAGAGATCAACGCCTTAGGAATAAGCCTCTTTGAGGGGGAAACCTCTTTTACACTACACAAATGAACAATTCTTGGATGATACAAATGAAAAGACCTCCTTTCTATATAGGAGTCTAAGGGGTCATAATATAATTAGAGCCGACATAACAATAACAATGTAAGGGCACAATAATAACAATAGTGGGCTTCTATGGGGCACAATAGTAACAATATGGGCACTACATGGGTACATCAATATAATAAGGGGGTTGTACTAATAACAATAAGGGGTTACACTAGTATTATAGGGGCCTAACATGCCCCTCTCCTTCAAAAAGTGTTGTCCTCAATGCTTGAGTAGTTCTTGATGCTTCTGTATAAAATTCTTGTCCTCCCATGTGGAATCTTTAGCGGGTAAGTTCTTCCACTTGATGAGATACTCTGAAATTTATCAATTTCATAGTTGTCGGGTTCTTGTTTCTGTGACTGCTCCAGGTTCCAATATGATTTTTCCTTCCTCTTCAATTTCTGGCAATATTGTTTGAATTGGGATCTTCTACAACTTTTGAAAGAGTGGCCACACTTCTTCGTCCTTCTTCCATTCATCCCTTGCTTCGTTTATCCAATCTGGTTGGATAATAGAAATAGCACAAAACAATGCTTCCACATCCTCATCCTTTCTTGAGAGTGCATCTGCAACAAAATTTTGCTTCCCTTTTCTATAGATGATGTCAAACTCATAACCCAATATATTTGTGACCCATTTTTTCTAATCTTCTATAGATAATATTTGTTCTAAAAAGTATTTAAGACTATCACGATCCATTTTTACCTTGAAGTGCCTTCCCATTCGGTAAGGTCGCCATTTCTTAAGTGCATGTAGTATTTCCAACATTTCCTTCTCATAAATAGCTTGCTTGAGATGTAGCAATAAAAATACCCAATCACCTACATCAAAACATTTTTCACTACAAGGTTGATCTACCTGTTGTTTCATTCGATTTTGCACCAAAGTGGCGTTATCCTTTAAAAGTTGGAGAACTTGTTCTTGATGTTCGGTGTGATCTTTCACTGCTTGAACCATTTTCTTCCTGATATGTCCTTCTATCTTGAGAGTTTGAGAAGTGGTAATTTCTTCCAATGCTTTACAAGATATGGTCGGATTCATTTCTTGATGCTCGATGTGATCTTTCACTTCTTAAACATTTTTCTTCTTGATATGTCCTTCTATCTTGATAATTTGAGGAGTGGTAATTCCGGCCAATGCATTACAAGATATGGTTGGATTCATTTCTTCTTTCTCGATGTGATCTTTCACTTCTTGAACCTTTTTCTTCTTGATATGTCCTTCTATCTTGAGAGTTTGAGGAGTGGTAATTCTTGCCAATGCTTTACAAGATATGGTCAGATTCATTTCTTCTTTCTCTGGGGTTGGTTCCTGGTGTATATACTCTTCTTTTGATGTTTCTTGATCCTTTTCTTCCTCCTCTTCATAATCTATGTAAAATAATTTCTTCTCAGCACACTTATGACCTTTAGTGCATTTGCTATCACAATTGTAACAAAGCCCTTTTTCTCTTTTCTCTTCCAATTGTTGTGGTGTAACCCTTGTAGGTTGTGGAAGGCTAGGAGAAACAACATTTCCATTATTATAGTTGTGAGGGGTAGACTTCCTTGTTGCCATAATTTTACTTTCCACTATGTAACAAAGCTCTTTTACTCTTTCCAATTGTTGTGGTGTTGCTCTAAAGAAGGTGTTGCTCTTTGTATCCTCATAATGTGCTATCATTTCCTCCGTGAAAATTGACCACATAACAAGTTGTTTATGAAAACAAAGCCCTTTATACCATAAAAATTGATCCGTTTCTAAATATGAAGATGCAATACATACCTTTTGTAACAGTGGTACACCATGTAGATCAAAATATTGCTCCATCTGAAGTATCCAATTTACTGGATCCTTGTCATTAAACTTCCTCATATCGCCTTTTCTTGATTTTAGGAGCTCAATCTTGAAACGACTATAACTCTATAATTTTGGTCCTTCCAATGCCACCAATGTGATCGAATTTAGATTCTCCAAGAAAGAGTTATGCACAATCTCCCATGATGACCTGATTATATACCTTTTCAGAAGTCGAAATTGTAGGAAGTGCCACGTGTCACTGTTTTGACCTTAGGCTCTGAAAAATATATACAAGAAACTATAGTCCATCCTATTTCTGCACCTTATGAAATTTCAATCCGATGCTCAGAGAGAAAGTTATGACGGTTTTCCCCAGGTCACCTGTTTGGAATGTAATTCAGGAGTTTGCAAAAAGACCAACTTCCTCAGATCATATCTCCGCAAATATAGCACAAAAAGTTCTGAAATTAGGACTTGAGGTTCAGCGTGATTTCATCTCAAATGGGTTTTTTTCTTCGCTTTCGAAACGTCACAAAAAAAAAAAAGTTATAGCGAAAATTCCATGATGACCTATTTGGAGCAGCGAAACCCTAGAATCCAAAGCTCTGATACCAAATGTTATGGAACCAGCTCACAAAAAGATAGAAAAGAGAGATCAACGCCTTAGGAATAAGCCTCTTCGAGGGGTTAACATCCTTTACATTACACAAATGAACAATTCTTGGATGATACAAATGAAAAGACTTCCTTTCTATATATAGGAGTCTAAGGGGTCATAATATAATCAGAGCCGACATAACAATAATAATGTAAGGGCACAATAATAACAATAGTGGGCTTCCATGGGGCACAATAGTAACAATATGGGCACTACATGGGTACATCAATATAATAAGGGGGTTGTACTAATAACAATAAGGGGTTACACTAGCATTATAGGGGCCTAACACCGTGCTTGGGTTTTGGACCAACTAGAAGTTGTTTTGGTTTATAGATGGAAAGGTGCCCGAAGAGTGGCATGTGCTACTGCAAGACCGAATCCAAGGTCATCTTGGTTAGATGTAATGTGCTTGAAGAAGAGCATATTGTCAAGGAATTGGAAAAAGCGCGAAGAAGGGGTGTGCCACTCGAGCGTATTAGGAGAGTGGGAGCCTATGGTTAGAGTAGTTCCTATTGAATGTGTACATTGTCATTTTTTATGTGTTTATTATTTGGTTTTCACCATTTCCCGTGGAGTTGTAGCTCCAGATCGGGGGTGACCCATTGTTGATATTTATGAACCACGAGGTCTTTGGATAAGTGGAACGTGGAGAGCCCATAGCTAGTTGTTTTTTAGTTATATATAAGTGTTCATATGTTATGTGCATTGATTTATGTTTATGAGCCGTGTTTTCTTATAAACTCTAGTCTAGGTTCTATGTTTATGATTATTGCGTTCTGTAAAATATAATTAATGTATATAGTTTCTAATATAATATGTGGTTAAATCTCAACTTAATATATAGTACCTGATTATGCTCGGAATGGGATCCAGAAGGTTAAATTCTTGAAATTAGTTATATACATTCTAAAGATGTTGTTAGGGTTTGGTCCATTTAGGGCTTGACCCTAATCTAATTCTGTTTTTTATATGCATACTGGTTATGTTTCCCAAAGTCTACGCAATTAGTGTTGGACCTCATTTTATTTAAGTTACTATGGTCAAATATGTATATTTGTGTATTTTGCATATGTTTTCACTATGCCCATATTTTACTAGTTTTTGTTGATTGGGTTTTTGGTATAAACAATTGCATATGACGCTGAGTTGTTATGCGTGAAACCTAATTATTTTGTAAATGTTAATTTTTAAAGCACTACTGTTGGGACTCAGAAATGTCATATTTTCATCCACCTTTTTCTTCACTATTCCTTACATTTCATCATCCCATTAACCTTTTATCATATCATTTTCGTAAATACATTTGGGTTTCACCTTCTTATTTTCCATTTTATTCATTTTTGTATTACAAGTGAATTTATGATTAAATATTAGAAAATATACATATTTTTATATATATCTCAAGAATATGTGAGTTTTGTGATGTGTAAGAAATATGTGAAGAATTAATTCCAAGAGACTTCTCAAATATCTCCTCCACCATATTAAGGAGATAATTATGCAAGCCTATTCCTAAGGAGAAAATCATGGAGGATTTGGTTGGCATATCTTATCCATATCTCCTCCACCATATTAAGGAGATAATTATTCAAGCCTATTCCTAAGGAGAAGATCATGGAGGATTTGGTTGGCATATCTTATCCAAGATATGTGAGAGATTTGTGGAGGATTCAAAGGGATCATATTTTGTAATAATGGGAAAGTAGTTGAAAATGCTTGAGAGATTTGTGGAGGATTCAAAGGGATCATATCTTGTAATAATGGGAAATTAGTTGAGAGTGCTTGATAGAATATTGGATATGTAATTATGAGATGGTTATCTTCCTCATGTATATAAGAGAGTGCTCTCTCTTCATTTTGATAAGAATGAATAATGGAGAATGGGATTCTTAGCTTTGATTCATATTCTTTTATTGTTATGCTTTTGTAATATAATTTGAGATAGTTTTATTGTTGTGAGCTCACATATGTTGTTTTCCATTCAATTATTCACATGTTGTATTGCTTTTCCTTTATGCAATTTCCTGCTTTCATAGTTAATGTTTCAATGCCTTCTTAGATTAATTTGATTCCAGTAATTTAGATTAAATTAGTTCCACTTTAGTCCTGCATATATAGTGCATGTGCCTTGTAAGCCTATGAACCTCGGATTAACAAATTAAATAGTTGGGCAAGTACTACAACAGAATTAAACGATCATATTTTCACCCAACATTTTGGCACCGTTGCCGGGGACGCACGATGGATTGAAGTTTAGTTTGATTTTTCATGCAAGTGTGTTTAGACATGTTCCTAACTCCGAGGTGTTAAGGCGGTAAGACGTGGGGAATAGCCTACGCATCGCATTCGAGATACCGTAACGAGCTCGACCTCTTATGGATCAGGGCATGTAGGGTGTGTTTACATTTATGCAAGTGTGAATTTCAATTTCTGCAAGTGTGTTTGATTTTCGCAACTGTGAAGAGTGTTTGATGAATTCATGGTTCATGGTTGTAGTTGAAGAATTCGATTACTCAATTAATGAGCAGTCCTTGTAAGAGGGTTTAATTGAGTATTGAATTCAAGATTATTTCTGTGGTCCTTTTGTTTTTAATTCAATTTTTAGTGTGCTGATTTGGAAGAGTTTTTGTGAACTAAAACCTTGTAAAAGGATTAAAAACTCAGACAATTATTAGCACTTTGTTTTTAGAATCTCTTTCAACATGGTTTTATAATGAGTGTCAGCTTGGAACTACTCACTCAGATCCTTGCAGAAGTCGGAATCTCCTCTTCCCTGGAAAAGGAGATCTTGACAAGAATTGAAGGTTCAACTACTCCCCAAGAAACAAACGAAGATTCATCATCTGAAGAATCCTGCGTATCCGATGGAAAACAATCATTCAAACAGGAGATCGAGGAAGAAGAACAGCAAATTGGAGAAGAAGAACAAGAGTTACAACATGATCTAAGTGAGAGAAACTGTGCTTCTCAAAGCTTTATCGAACAATGGTTCCAGGTAAGTACTAGATTAGATTCATCTTTTTATTTTTTAGTTGATTTACAGTTACAGCAACTAGACTCATTCACTCTCGAATATTTTCATCCATCATTTAAAAAATTGCTACTGAATCTATTGCTGTTACTGCTACGTGAGTGGCTTCATTGGAAGTTTAACTACACGTAACTAATTTGTAAATTCTAATTAGTATAGAGTAGCTAGGCTTTCATTTTCAGCGTTTGCTTTCATTTTCAGTTTTTCTTCTACCTAGAATAAGTATGCTCTCCTCCGCGCTTAGTGCGATCGCGAGGATCAGAAAATAGGGATGATTTAGACTAATTTCAAGAATAAATAAATGTTTTGCAATATGCTTGATCAAAAACATCTTTCAATATGCAAATCATTATGTCCATTTGTTAAAAAAAAAAAAAATTAAGAGAAAGTTTAGTTTCTTTCTAAATTTTAGTTTTTCACTGATTAAAAGGAAAAAATATATTTAAAAAAAAACTAACCATTTTTGTTTTTGTAAAGATAGGGTTAATTTCATTTTTTTTAGACTTTTAATAAAATAATAATAATAATTATTAAAAAAAAAAATTAAAAAATAAAAAAAATAAAACAACCAACCAGCGCACTCACAAAAACAGAAAAATAAAACATAAAAAATATTAAACGCATCGCCGAGAGGAGAAAAAGAAAAAATCGCACTGTAGATTGCAGGCCCGAGACTGCAGATTCACGAACGCCATTTCTCAACATTTCTCAATGAATTTTAGTGGCAACGCTTCACCAGGCCTTGCTACGACAGAGCAGAGACGTGCGTATCTTACTGGCACAGAAGAAACCATTGCTTCTGCTGCATAATAAACTTGGAATTCAATCACTGCACCTACACATTTAAAACAATTTTTGTCATAGCGTTCTCATACATCTGCCTTGGGACTGAGACTTGGGGATTGCAGGTTATTTGTGCAAATCGGAAAAATGTAAACGAATTGTCAATACAAAAATGGAAAAGATGCCCTCTGCCATCGCAACTCCCTCATGCAACCCAGTAGAAATGAAACATAAGAACTCTTCCTATTAGAAAATAACCATAGGCATCAGAGAATAAACCATACAAATCCTCAGACAAGTAGACAATAGCTTCAGAAAAAGGATTTGAAATGACAAAACATGTTAAAACTAAATTGTCATGACAAAAAGCTCAAACAAAGCTAGGAATTGAACGTCAGTGCTCATGCAGAAAAATTCACCTCCTGTTCTGGTCCCTGAAGCCTTTCTCAGCCTCAGCCTTCAAAGTTTTTGAAGCTTGTTCAAGTTGTTCAAATAATTTCTCTATTTGCTGAAGAGCTCTCTGAGAAATTTCTTCCAAAGCTTTCACTGATTTCACAGCAAATCTTTGAAATGAATGACTGTTGGCCAGGCGATCCACAACAAGTTCGTTCACTATGTAGGTGAGAACACTGTGCATGAAATTTCTGCCCGCCATTTTGTCCCCTCAACCAACCTAAAACAAACCAACAAAGTTCTATATAGTGCTTTGCGTTGGGCACACAAACTTAGAACTTTACTAGGTCCATTGAGAGAAATTGCTAGGTTCAGATATCAATAGGAAAAGAGCTTAACGGGCAATGTGCGCTAGACAAAAGCTATGATTTTGTCAAGGGAAACTTCATGAAGATGCCTTTCTCCAACGATACTTTTGATGCAGTTTATGCAATTGAGGCTACTGTTGTGGCCACCAACAACCCCCCTTTTTTATCTAGTATTAGCAATAACACTAGGTAAGAGGGGACCCTTAGTAAAAAATTCAAAAAATCAATTAAGACTCATGTATTTTACTCCTTAAGAAACATCGCATCGCGCAAAGAATGATAGGACATTTCCTTATAAGTAAAAAAGATAAACTGCGAGATTGCGACGCGAACTCCATCGCATCGCATGCATTAACAAATGCTCACATTGGAAAACCTTAAGAAATCGCCGATATGCGATATCGCATATCGCATATCGCAAAATTGCAGGAAAAACACATAACAATTGTAACGATACTGCGATCTTCGATTTTGCGATACTGCGATACTGTGATCCGCGATCCTGCGATTGCGCGATAAAGCAACCTTGCGATATTATGACACGATGAAATTGCGATAATGCGATACAGCGAAATGCGATGCTGCGATGCAGATCGCAGAAACATTCCATCGCAAATTTCCTGGCTCAATATTCAAGAAAAGTTTTCCATAAACCAAGAACTGGGTACGCGCTTTAATGATAATTAATGAATTATATGCCAGTTGTTAGGAAATATGGTTTTGTGTTGTTCAAAGAGTTAGTTCATGTCAGGTGGCATGTTTTTGTACATCCGTAGAGTTTAAAGCTTTCCTGTCGGTTTTTATTGTCATTACTCTTTCCTCATTTGTGAACTGCAGGAACGAAAAACAGAAGTTACACAAAGCAATGTGCAGGAAGCTATGGGGAAAAAGGGTAAAACTACAAAGTTCAAAGACAGAGAAAAGACGCCCGCATACAAAAGAGCCGCAGATTCACAGAACGCTGTTGAGCCATCCATTACAGATCTTTCATTTACATCCATGGTTGAATGAGTATTGAACGACGCTGATATCAACAGGCAGTTTTACGCTCAAGGTCAAGAGCTCACGAAAGCAATATTTTTACAAATTCTGAAGCTTTAATACCCGGTGAAGAAAAAGGCGCTAAAGGAGAAAACACATCAGAGAAGCCCGGATCAAAGAATGGAGGCAGTTTCCGATGCGCGATTCGCGCATCGTTGAGAGAATTGTTCGAGAAGCAAAGCCTCTAACTGCACAGTCGTCTGTGAGCCCGAAAAATGTAAGAAAGCAATGGTAAAGAACAAACTGGAAATAGAAAGCTAAAAGAAAGGCAGAAGCGATTCAAAGGTTAACCAAGATTGAACTTGGATTATTACTGGGCCTACGCAGTAAAACTAAATGGTCAGAAGATGACTCTCGAATCTATCATCGATTTTGCTGAAAATATGGTGGCAACTCTTACCATTTATGTTTTCTTAGCTCAACCAAAAGCGGAAGACAGTCAGCCGACTCTGCCCAGGCAAATACTGAATGCTTGCAGCATTAAGGAGCAAATGCAGAAATAGTTAGATATTAGATTTGATTTTTAGAAATAGTTTTGCTTAGAAAAAGGGCGGTCATTTAAACTGTATCCTGAATCTGTGTAATTAAGTTATTTAGTTAGTAGTATTTAAACCCTTCTCATGCATTTAGAGAAGGGTCCAGAAATTTATCAAAAACTTGTCCTCAGAACATGCAATTTTGCACCCTCCGAGGAGGTTTTGGTGAATGAATGGATCAAGATTTGTTAATGTTTGCATTTGATATCTGCTACTGATGTCGCACTTCTGTACTCTTAGTGGATGTTAGAGCCAGGAGAGATAAATCATTGTCGCTTGAAGCTTATGAGTAGGACTAGTCATAAATGGTACTTTTATCTCTTGACCATTTCTGCTTATATGTTAAAGTGATATGCAGTTTTTAGTTGTTTATGTATTATTGCATGAATGCATGAGTTATCATTTGGCACTTTTGTACGGTGATAGCTATTTATTTATGCTTAATGTATGAATAGCTCATTATGCGATATGTTTTCACAACTGTTTCGTCTAACTTTTTATGCGAAATGGTTCATCTTTATTGATTTCCATTCTTATAATCCCTGAATGATCTTTATTACCAGTTGTTATTTGAAATCTCTTTAGATCGCATAATAGAAGAATTACATCCCGGGTTAGTATAGACTTAGATGTTACTGCTCATTAGATTACAATAGCATAGAATTAGATTAAAGTTTGAATTAGAATATTTTAAATAGGAATTGTTAGATCAGCAACATCAAATTCTACACACACACACTCATAGATTGGGAAACTGGTCCCATTATCCCCTTCGGACCCGCTATACCAAATGGATAAGGAGCTGCCAACCAAGGTTCGGACCGGGCGGGTATCCCCCTTGTTGTCGACCCGATTTTCGGGGCTTCAACAGCTACCTGTCATGCACCAGATGCAGTTGGCTGCTACAAAGAGATAAAAAGAGTACTGAAACCTGGCCAACTGTTTGCGGCATATGAATGGTGCATGACTGACTCTTTTGACCCAAAGAATGAAGAACACCAGAAGATTAAGGCAAAAATTGAACTTGCAGATGTCTCACAGCCTTTGGTCGTTTTTAATTAGGGTTAGTTTCTTTTATTATTTTTATTATTAGTTTTGTTTTTAATAAATAAATAAATAAAATCGACATAAATAATAAATTAAAAACTTTTGTTTTTTAATTTGTTATTTATTAATAATAAAAATAAAATAAAATAAAATAAAATTGCCCTCATTCATTCATAATACTTGTTCCCTAAGAAATACAAAAGCCTTTTCAAATGTTTTAAATCAATTTTCCTGCAAACCAATAAAAACATTTTGAAAAAGTATTGCACAATCAATGAGTACATTGCATGGGGACATGCAATATTTCTAGATTGGGGGGAAATAAAAGTATGTTGGAATTTATCATTTATTTTTGTGAGCAAGAGTTAGGATGCATATACTAACAAGTGAAATGAGATTGGTGTTATGTGCAGATCAACGAGAAGCTTATGCAGAAAGATCAATATTACGATGTGACACCCTTTTCATCCACAATTAGTGTAACTTCGAAAAATAATTAAAAAAAATGGACATTTCATAAATTCTTGAAAATGAGCTAATTTGTTTTTGAGTCACTTCATACAGGAATGATCGATGGAGATGGCACACAAAGGTGACAATTTTTATGCAGGAATGGTGCTAAGTTTTTCAGAGTGAAGACAATCTAATGCAAAAGTGATTTTTCGAAATCACAATGAAACATGCATCATTGGATGCTTGAAGGAAATAATTCTTCACTGCACATATCATGACATTTTCCACTACACAAAAATCCTTTCGCGTCATGACTACTCACGCCTAGACCATCCTTATGTTACATCAATCTTCCATTACCTTATCTTTCACGACTTCATGCACGCCTATTTTTATGAATCGCATACATTCCTTTATCCTTTTCAGTTTATTGCCTTCTAGTTTGCCTTCTGAATAAAACTTATTCCCTTTCCATGATTACATTGCCTTGTTTTCTCACCATGCTGATCCACACTGCTTGCCCGTGAGTTCTTTCCATTTATAGTCCTACCAAATCTTTTTGTACAAACTCGCATTGACTGATGTGGGATTCCTTAAGGCCCACCTTTCAACAAGTCTTGCCCCATCGACATCAGCACCTTATCTGGGAAATAAACTAGAGTTCCTTTTGAGTACCTAGAGGCTTGCATGCCTTAATGGCAAGTTCTCTCGCTGACGATCATGGGAATACATCAATGTCCCTTGATCTTCAGATCTTGCAAGTGGCTCGACTTCAGCACATCCATTCGCACTTCGCAAGATGTACTCAGGTACCTTGGCACTCATTGACATCAATGGTGAGTTGCCTCGCATTGGTTAACGGCATGCATCAATGGCCGGTAATCCAATGATTTCTTTTCATGCTCGACATCAACACATTCTTTCGCATGATTAGAATTGTACCAAGAAGTTTAGTAGCAGGTGAAGACTATACACTTTTTCACGACTCCCTCAGCAGTTACAGCAGCATGAATTCTGATCTATGAGAGTACCACAGTTCCACTTTCAGCGTTTATCTTTTCCATGATTCAGCATCAGCAGTTCAGATTCCTTCATTTCCCAGGATCCAGTTACAACAACATCAGTCACATTTTCCTAATCCAGCAGCAGCAGTAGCTACATTCCTATTGCATAGTTCATCATTCTTGGGTAAGTAGAGGTATGTTGTTTTCTAATCTTTAATCATGCAATTCCTTATATGCTAACTTGAATATTTTGGAAAATTCCCTCACCATGCTACATTTCCTTTCATGAGCCATGTCAAGTTGCATGAGGACATGCAACCAATTTAGTTGGGTGGGGGGGCTATATTCACTACATATTCACTACCATGATTCCATTTCTTCACCTCTATCACTCCATTTTTTTTCTCATTTACCATTCACCAACATTTATTTTCCAATGATACTTTGTTGCACTTTGCTTCATACGCAATATTGGCATGCTTCATTAATATTACAAAAGGGCTTTCTTATGCACATTATGATTTCCAGTGAGTGTTTACATTATTATTGAAGAAAAGAGAACAGAAAATGAAATGAATGTTGTTAACACAAGAACCAACATTCTTTGTATTCATGGTTGTCACGCAAGAACCAACCATAAGAAAATGTAAGTTGTTACTCATGTCTTTCACATATCCTGGAAACATTCATTATTAAAAGACATCATCATGTAAAGCCAAAGTTCAAGATGCCAAATGTTCTTAAAGAGACCCGTGCATGAGGACATGCAACAAGTTCAGTTGGGGAGGATGTTGGGACTCAGAAATGTCATATTTTCATCCACCTTTTTCTTCACTATTCCTTACATTTCATCATCCCATTAACCTTTTATCATATCACTTTCATAAATACATTTGGGTTTCACCTTCTTATTTTCCATTTTATTCATTTTTGTATTAAAAGTGAATTTATGATTAAATATTAGAAAATATACATATTTTTATATATATCTCAAGAATATGTGAGTTTTGTGATGTGTAGGAAATATGTGAAGAATTAATTCCAAGAGACTTCTCAAGTATCTCCTCCACCATATTAAGGAGATAATTATGCAAGCCTATTCCTAAGGAGAAAATCATGGAGGATTTGGTTGGCATATCTTATCCATATCTCCCCCACCATATTAAGGAGATAATTATTCAAGCCTATTCCTAAGGAGAAGATCATGGAGGATTTGGTTGGCATATCTTATCCAAGATATGTGAGAGATTTGTGGAGGATTCAAAGGGATCATATTTTGTAATAATGGGAAAGTAGTTGAAAATGCTTGAGAGATTTGTGGAGGATTCAAAGGGATCATATCTTGTAATAATGGGAAATTAGTTGAGAGTGCTTGAGAGAATATTGGATATGTAATTATGAGATGGTTATCTTCCTCATGTATATAAGAGAGTGCTCTCTCTTCATTTTGATAAGAATGAATAATGGAGAATGGGATTCTTAGCTTTGATTCATATTCTTTTATTGTTATGCTTTTGTAATATAATTTGAGATAGTTTTATTGTTGTGAGCTCACATATGTTGTTTGTCATTCAATTCTTCACATGTTGTATTGCTTTTCCTTTATGCAATTTCCTGCTTTCATAGTTAATGTTTCAATGCCTTCTTAGATTAATTTGATTCTAGTAATTTAGATTAAATTAGTTCCACTTCAGTCCTGCATATATAGTGCATGTGCCTCGTAAGCCTACGAACCTCGGATTGACAAATTAAATAGTTGGGCAAGTACTATAACAGAATTAAACGAACATATTTTCACCCAACAACTACACTAATTACTCTCTAAATATACATTTATTTAATGGATTCATAGCTAGGGCTAGTGCCCATGTGACATATTTACACTGAGGTTTGCACATAATTATAGGGGCATAGGGGCATAGGCAGTGGGCCATGGTTTAATAACTAGAACCCACAATTATGTGCTTCCAATAGAACAGTTGGTGAATTTTTATTTTTGGGTACATAGTGTTGCTCGACTCAAGAAAATTACAACACTAGGCCTGCATGGGAGAGAGATAAAGCATAGGGGAAAGATTCTGAGAATGTTTTCCAACTGCTCGACAAAATATCTAAAAGGTAACTAGGAGTTCCAAGTTAATTACACTTTTTAATTCACCGAACAGGAACTGCACTTCAACCTAGTCTACTTTGAATTAGCAAAAATTTGGTTTTATAGAATATTTCCAATATCTGAAGCAAGAAGGATTGTCTCATCGATCTTGACTCTATAACCGTATTAAATGGAAAATTTAGTGTATAAATGTACACTTGAGTTTTTTAAATTCGTGCATTTTATAGGATCTTGTTTTTCCAAGTTCTTTGTAATTGGAAACATATGAAGCAGAAGGTACAATATTCAGACATGGCCATCATAGTTTTCTATTGATGGGAAGTCAAATTGCAACATACACATCAGGGGGACTGAAATTTAAATAGTTA
Source organism: Pinus tabuliformis (assembly GCA_031772625.1). Classification (NCBI taxonomy): domain Eukaryota; kingdom Viridiplantae; phylum Streptophyta; class Pinopsida; order Pinales; family Pinaceae; genus Pinus; species Pinus tabuliformis. Next base: position 936,348,611 of record CM062810.1, on the reverse strand, counting down.
TTTCCACCGAAGATTTCAGTATTGGTACGGAATGCATGAATAACATTATTTTGGTTGTCATTATGACCAAAAATGTGCTGAACTTCTCATTTTTCTACCTATGGGGCCATGCTCTCTATATTCTAGAATCTCATTAGCTTTGTATGCAAGGAACGAAAAATGAAGTGTATACTAGGAGATGGCTTGAGGTTTTGTGTTTATGTTTTATAAAATACGAATGAATTCTCTGAAAATGCTCTTTTTCCATTGCGTCCAATTCTATAGGCTTAAGTCTGACTAAGTAATTTCTTTAAGCTAATGTATCAAACTTTGATAGGTATAGCGAAATTCCTTTACGGAAAACTATATATAAAAAAATTGTCCTCTCTAAATGCTAAAAGGAAATCTAAATGTGAAAATGGCACCACAACACTGGCAAGAAAATGCTATTGATGGTCCATTTGATGTCATTTTCACTTTGTAGGAGAGAGTATTTGACATGGTCATTGAATACCTTTAAAATAGGGAACTTATTTTAATAAGAAGTGTACTAGTGGTTAATTTGGATGTCAAGGAAAATCATGAAGAGGTGGTTGTTCGTGTGCACTTGGAACTTGATTTATGTCATAAGCTTGAGGGAAGTAATGCTTGGTTGGATGGAGCCCGCGGGGCTTTGGATTGACGGTGAATGGGTGCACTGTTAAGGTACTCCTTGCGATAGGTCACTGCTTACCTACAAAAAAAAATAAAAATGCTTGGTTGGATGGAATATATGACATAGTTATGCTATTCGAGAGAAAGAATAGGCTTACCATTAATTAGGCCAATAAACTCCCTTTATTGGAATTGGGCACTGTAATCATTTTCTTAATCAGAGATTTTAATCGGATGATTGAAAATGAAAGATGTCATCATATTCTCATTGTCGCTACTTTATTAATAGATGAAATGGATAGAAGTAACTTCCTTACATATCTAAATCAAATAATTAAACCCCATTTAAATTATTTTTTTACCAAATTATTATTACAAATTTACTCTTCTACTGATATTGATCAAGTATGAAGATTAATGAAAATTAAATTCACTTCTTTAAAAAGTGACTTGATAAAACTTGCATACCCTATTTGAAAGATGGGCGCATTAAATTATGAAATGTATCTTGCAACCACATTTCCATTCCCTCGTAACAAAAAAATTGCACGTTTGTAATTACAGTGTAACAATTTAACCTTTTAAGTTTTAGATTTAATTTATAATATAAGGTTTTAGGTCTGCCTTTGCCAAATGTCTGGGAAACCATCGGTGTAATGACCATCTTTAATTGTTCCTTCTACTCCATGTTGCCATAAATAATGTCATGTTTAGGTTTTATTATTTTTGTTTAGGTTTAATATAAAATGTGTTATCTAGGTTTACTGTGTTGGTATATTATTTTATGGTTTAGTATAATATATGTGTTTAACGTTTATGATTATTGGGTTTTAATATAATAAAATAAATTTTATTGTTATTAGATTTTATTATTAGGTTTTATTGTTATTATTAGGTTTAGGTTTAAGACAAAGAGGTCTTATACACTAATTTGGTGTCGTGGTCTTAAAATTAGATAATAATAATAATAATTATTAGATTTAAGTTTAGATTTAAGTTTATAATTAAGTTTAGATAATAATATAATAATAATAATAATATTAAGTTTTATAATTAGTTTTATAATAATATTAGGTTTTATAATACTAATATTAGGTTTTTCTACTTAAATAATTTTGTGATAGTTTTAGTTTTAATATCAAAATAATGTTTTATAATATTATTATTTATATTAACAATATTTAACATTAAATATTATTAATATTAATAGGCTTGATACTAATTTTATATTTCATTTATAAATTTTCTTTATTATAAGTTTTATAATAAATTTAATATTCATGTTAATATAACATTATTATTAATAATATTTCAACATTAAATCTCAATGTTAATATTAACACATATTAACATTAATAATTATTATATAACACTAATAATTAATATTAATAAAATTTTCCTTAGAAAAATATTGATAATATTAATAATATTAGCAATAATATTATTAGTAATTATAATAATGTTATATATATAATCTATTAAATTAAGAATATTACATTAATATAATATAGATATATTATTAATGATATATATTAATTTTAATGCTTTTTTTTATGTGGTTCACGAACTCTGGAGATTACTGACTACTACGTCCACGGAAACGGTCCCAACTAGATCCTCTCAAAGGGATTAGTCCCATCGGCGCATTCCAGAGCCTAACCCTAGGTGTCACGCCCCTACCCTGGTGGTAATCTTTCAACTGTACGAAGGGGGGTGCGGCACCACCACCCGTTTTCTTTTTAACAATACTCACAAGTGTGGACTACGCCTAACATTCCATACTTAGTTTATTTTTCACTTTCTAAGTATATCTTTCATAAGCACAACGGAAAACATCCATTCATAAAACTTTCATCATCATTATTATTTCAACACAAGTGCACAGCAGATAAATAACAGCAAGGGCAACTCCCTGAAGTATGAGTCTGCCCACAATAATAATGACGATATCAATTTACATAAAATTAACAGCCGGAGAGGAACCCCACGTTCGAACTCTCAAAATCAGCTAACTTTACAACTCGGCCTGCACCACCGTGCAGCCATGCCCAAACAGTCGTTCGGTGAGCTTGCCCTTCACTGGGTCGGGTCGCACTGCCCACCGGACAGAGGTTCCCACTGGCCACCCTCCACCGTTCACCGTTCAACACGACACTTGCTGTCGTTTCGTCCACCCGCGCACGTGCCCGTCGTTCACTGCCCACCAAATTTCCTCATGCAGTCGTGCCCGGCGTGTCGCCCACCTGGCGCACACCTGCGGCCTACCCACACTTCGTCGTTCACCATGCCGATGTCCCCGCTCACTCGGACCTTCGTTTCCTCCAACTCATGGGGTGCTCCTACCCGCCGTTCACTCAAACCACCCCATGTACATGAGTTACGGGCATACCGCCCACCCGGGGGTCGCCTCGCCTAGCTCGTCGTGGCGCCTGAACTCACCAGTCCGCACTTCCATGTCACCCGCCTGCTCGTTTTGCGGTTTTGCCATCCACTCGACCTGCGGTTCTACCCTCCCGTCGACCTGCGAACCAACTTGCCAACTCGCCTGCGGTTATGTCCACTCGCCCGTTCATTCCAGGGTCCAACACTTCTGCGCTCTTATGCCTCAGCTCCATGCTTCGGCCTTGACCATCATCTGCACTTCGCCCTTCCTCCTTATTCGACCAAGTCTGTAACTCGCACTCTTAAGACTTGAATATTTTTCAATCATCCTTCTCCACCAATCCACCCGCTAATATATATGGCAGGTCACCCATGGTAGGGGCTTTTCCCATCATCAAGCCGACCTCCTATTTTTCCATTTTGCCACTTCTTTTAGCATCAGCCTAGGTGTGGGGCACTCATGTGTGGGACCGCCCACCCATATAAACTCGCCACCGCCAACACTTAGTCATTTTTCCATCATGACTTCGTGCGATGCTCTTGGCTTGTTCGGTTAGCCCGACTCGCCATTCAGGCATGCTCTCCAATTTGTTGGTTAAGTGCGACCGACTCATCTCGCCCACTGTGCACCCATGCCGACTCGTGCCAACTTGTCGGTTAAACACGCTCGCCCGGCGCGCCCGACTCACCGACTCGCGATGATGACTCGTAGTGTGGTTCTTATGCAACAAGTACTTGACCAATTAAACTAGCCCTCATGGCTATTAAGTGTATTACTATTAATAACATTATTAGTAATTCATTTCACTAGTTTCAATCCCACTTCTTCACCCCTGTGAGCATCACCCGATGCAATGAGTGTTAAGTGAACTATTCAAAAATCATGAGAAATTAGTCAGTTACGACTACCTCTCATGGAAATGGTCATACGTTAATGACTTACTTAACGCAGTTGAATCCCAAAATGACATCTAATATAATGCATTGCGTAAACCCCCTAATACTTAAATTCAAAAAGAGTGAAGGGATCTCTACTTGAATGGTTCATGAGGCACAATACTTGCTAAGGTTTTGCAAATGGGGTAGCAAGATAAGTGGGCTTGATTGTGGGGAAAACTCCACAGTTAAGCGCGCTTGAGCCAGAGGCAATCTGGGATGGGTGACCTCCCAGGAAGTCCTGGTTACTGGGCGAAAGCCCCGGAAGTGATGATTGACGCTATGTGATTCATTTCACTAGTTTCAATCCCACTTCTTCACCCCTGTGAGCATCACCCGATGCAATGAGTGCTAAGTGAACTATTCAAAAATCATGAGAAATTAGTCAGTTACGACTACCTCTCATGGAAATAGTCATACGTTAATGACTTACTTAATGCAGTTGAATCCCAAAATGACATCTAATATAATGCACTGCGTAAACCCCCTAATACTTAAATAAATAAATATATATATATATATATATATATATATATATATATATATATATATATAGATATAGATAGATATATATTTAATATGTTGTTTTATGGAAAACATAATATAACATGTAATATAATATATTAATGTTATTATTAACATCTATATTAATATTATTAACCATAATAATATTATTACTAATATTCATATCATTAATAAAAATATTAACATTAATGTAAATAATATTAAATACATAATAAGGTCAACCATGATCAAGATGGTTGAATGGTTGGACATGGCTAGAATGGTTGACCATATAGATCATGATTTTTTTACCTAATGGTTAACCAAAGTCAAACAATGTCAACCTTAGTCAACTAAAGTCATCATCACACAGTGACAATGACAATTTAAAAATGTTTATTAATAACAATATTAATATTGATATTAAGAAAGTTGAATAATAATAATAAGATTGTGACGTCAAAATTGTAAATGAATCTATGCATTGTCGCAGCATCCCAATCATTGTCACAATCTTATATTAAATTGAAATTTATCCAATATCGCATTTTGACATTGATTTAATATAATATTACAACTTGTAATATTAGGGTTTATAATATAAACATAAATGTTAGGGCTTATTATATTAGGCATTTTAATATTTGGTTTATAATATTGGGGCATATTTAATATGTATGGTTTATAATAGTGAGTTTAATATTCACTTTGAAATATTGGGTTTAGCATTAAGGCTTATAATATTGAGTTTAATATTAAAGTTTATAATATTGAGTTTATAATATTAGGGTTTTTAATATTGGATTTAATATTGGGGTTTATAATATTGAGTTTAATACTAAGATTTATAATATTGAGTTTATAATATCAAGGTTTTTAATATTGCATTTAATATTGGGTTTATAATGAAGTTTATAATATCAAACTTATAATATTATAGATTTTAATATTAAGGTTTAATATTTGATTTTTCATTGTAAAGGTTTTAATATTTGTGATTTAAATATTGGAGTTTGCATTATTGGGTTTAATATATGTATTTAGTGCTTATTATTATTAGGTTTTAATATAGTAAAATAAGTTTTATTTTTGTTAGATTTTATTATTATGGTTAAGTTTAAGTTGAGGTTTATTATTAGTAGATTTAGGTTTAAGTTTAAGTTTACAATTAAAATTAGGTTTTTAAAATTTTATTATTATTATAAACCTAATCATTATATTAGGTTTTAATTAAGAAAATAATATAATAACAATATAAGCATTTATTACAAGGTTTATAATAATATTGGGTTTTATTACTAGTTTTTATAATTTTAATATCAAGCTTTTCTACTTAAGTTAATTTTGTAATAATTTTAATTTTATATCAGTCTTAATTTTATATTAAAATAATGTTCATAATATTATTATTTATATTAGAAATAATATAATAATATTTAAAATTAAATATTATAATATTAATAATAGGCCTAATAATAATTTTATATTTCATTTGTAATTTTGTTTTATTATAAGTAAGTTTTATAATAATTTTAATGTTTATGTTAATATAATTTTAATTTTTATGTTAATAATGTTAATGTTAATTTTAATTTTAATATTTATGTTAATATAAATATTATTATTAATATTTTAAAATTTAATCTCAATATTAATATTAACACGTATATTATATTCGTAACTATTATATAACATTGTCTATAGGGTTTGGAATAGATGGTAATCAAATGTTTTGTTAAGGAACTTCTTGATGTGAAGTTATCGATTCAATCCCCCGATTGTTGTGATATACTGGACATGATGAAAATTTAGTCTTGCCAAACTTTAAAAAATAAAATAACTATTATATAACATTAAAATTTAATATTAGTAATATTTCCTTAGAAAATTGTTGATAAGATTAATATTAATAACTTTACCAATAATATTATTATTAATTATAATAATTTTGCATAAATACTTTATTACATTAACACTATTACATTAGTATAAAATAAATATATTATTAATGTAGTAATAATATATATTAATACTTTATATTAATATTATTAATAACATTTAACATGTTGTGCTATTACAAACCTAATATAACATGTAATATAATATAATAATGTTATTATTAATAATAATATTATTTATATTCATATCATTAATAATAATTTTAATGTAAATAATATTAAAAACATAATATAGGTAATTATGGTCATCAACTAAGATCTTTATGGTTAGAATGGTCTAGAATGGTCAATCATGGTAAAATATGATCAACCAAGATCAACTATGATCAAGATGGTTGAATGCTCAAACATCATTAGAATGGTCAACCATGGTTATACATCATGATTTTTTTTACTAATGCTTCGTCAAAGTCAAACATTGTCAACCTTAGTCAACTAAGGTCATCCTCACACAGTGATAATGATGATTTAAAAATGTTTATTAATAACAATATTAATATTAATAAACTTGAATAATAATAATAATAATAATATTGTGACGTCCAAATGGTACATGAATCTATGCAACGTCGTAATACACCAATCATTGTCACAATGTTATATTAGATTGCAATTTATGCAATGTCACATTTTGACATCGGTTTAATATAATATTACGATTTGTAATATTAGGATATATAATATAAACTTGAATATTAGGGATTATTATATTGCCTTTTATTATATTAGGTTTTTTAATATTCAATTTATAATATTAGGTTTAATATTATGATTTATAATATTGAGTTTAATATTAAGATTTAATATTTACTTTGAAATATTTGGTTTAATAGTAGGGTCTATAATATGGGGTTTAATATTAAGGTTTATAATATTGAGTTTATAATTTCAGGGCTTTTAATATTGGGTTTAATACTAAGGTTTATAATATTAAGGCTTTTAATATTGCGTTTAATATTAGGGTTTAATATTGGGTTTATAATATTGGTTTTAACATTGAGGTTTATAATGTCGAGTTTATAATATTACAATTTCTGATGTTGGTTTATTAAGGTTTATTATTAGAGTTTAATATTTGGTTTTTTGTTATAAGGATTTTAATTTTTGTGTTTTAAATATTGGGTTTATAGTATTGGGTTTATATTATTAGGGTTCATAATATTAAGGTTTTTAATATTAGGTTTAATATCGGGGTTTGCATTATTGGGTTTAATATTGTGATGTTGGAATGGTACTGAAATCTATCTAATGCCAAATTGTGACAAACATTATTACAATGTCATAATTAATATTGATAATCATTGTCACAGTGTTGCATTAAATTACAATTTATTCAATGTCACATTTTAACGTTTCAAAATTAGGCTTTAATAATATGTTTACAACATCACAGTTTATAATATCAAGTTTAATATTTGGGTTTAATATTAGGGTTATAATATTAGGATTCATAATATTGAGTTTAATAATAAGGTTAAATATTGGACTTATAATATTAGGGATTAATATTGGATTTCATATTGGATTTTTAATATTGGGTTTAATATTGGAGTTTAATATTGGTTTTACAATAACGGGTTTAATATTGGATTTATAATGTTGGGTTTAGTATTGGGTTTATAATATTGGGTTGAATATTTAGGTTTATAATATTAGGGTTTTTAATATTGGTATTAATATTAGAGCTTGTAATATTCGGTTTAATATTAAGCTTCATAATATTGGATTTAATACTAAAGTTTATAATACTAGTTTTATAGTATTAGAGTTTTTAATATTGGATTTAATATTAGGGTTTAATATTGGGTTTATAATATTTGGTTTAATATTAGGGTTTAATATTGTGATGTTGGAATGATGTTGAAATCTATCCAATGTCTCATTATCACAAACATTGTGGCAATGTGACAATCTATCTAACAATAATTGTTGCAATGTTACATTACATTATAATAAAAATTAGGGTTTTAAATATTAGGGTTTATAACATTGGGTTTAATATTAGGGTTTTTATTATTGGGGTTTTAATATTTGGGTTTTAAATGTCAGGTTTATAATATTGAGTTTTAATATTGGATTTAATATCATTAAATAAATTTTGAGGTAAAAAATAGGCCTTAAAATAAAAATGTACAACAAAAATCAAATTTATAAGAACCAATAGGTTTCAATATGATGATGTCAACCATGGGGGAGGATTCACGATGTTTGGAGTAAAATGATAAAATGATGAAAAAAAAATTACTTTTTCAACTCGTATTTTCAACTTATCTCCCTACGATTTTACTCAAATTTCGAGCATGAGCACTCGTTGGATGCATAATTTAATTTTTCATCCAAGGAGTACCCAAGTTGCAATCACGTTTTTTCATGTATTTCAAATTTTTAGTGTAATAGGGTTCATCAAAAGTATGCAACATGGGTACTCCTTGGATGAAAAATTAAATTGTACATCCAACTAGTGCTCCCACTCAAAATTTGAGTAATATCGTAGGGAGAAAAGTTAAAAACACGAGTTGAAAAAATACTTTTTTTCTTGTTTTCCCTCCAAAACTTGATGAGGTAATGTAATCTTATTTTATTATTTCCACTATTATTTTATAATATTCCTTAGGAGGTCCATTTTAGACGCAAAAAATTCTCTAATGTATGGTTTATAATTTTAGATTTAATACCAAAGTTTAAAATATTGGGTTTAATAGTGAAGTTTTTAATATTTGGTTTGTTATTGGAGTTTGCATTATCGGATTCAATATTAGTGTTTAATAATGGGTTTGAAATAAAAGTTTATAATATTAATTTTTATAATGTTAAGGTTTATAATATTTGGTTTAATATTGTGATGTTGGAATCATACTAAAATCTATCCAATGTTGCATTGTGACAAATATTTTCACAATGTGACAATATATTTGACTATCCAATTGCCATAATGCTACATTACCTTTCAATTTATTCAACATCACATTTCAACATTACAAAATTAGCCTTTAATATTAGGGTTTATGATACTACAGTTTTTTGATCTCACGTTTAATATTTGAGTTTAAAATATTGAGTTTAATATTAAGGTTTATAATATCGAGTTTATAACTTGAGGGTTTAATATTAGGGTTCATAATATTGTGTTTAATAATATAGTTAAATATTGTATGTATAATACTCGTTTTAATATTAGGGTTTAAAATTATGATCTTGGAATGATATTGAAATATATCTAACGTTGCATTGTGACAAACAATGTCGCAATGTGACAATCATTATCGCAATGTTATATTACATTGAAATTTATTCAAAACCACATTTTGACATTATAAAATTAGGCTTTAATATTAGGATTCATAATATTACAGTTTATAATAACATCTTTAATATTAGGGTTCATAATATTGTGCTTAATATTAGGGTTTATAATATTGGGTTTAATATTAAAGTTTCTAATATTATATTTAATATAGAATTCGAATATTAATTGAAACTTATTAACTTAGTTGATCACTTAATTTATCCTTACTTATATTAAAACTGTAATATTAAAACCCAATACTAAAACATAATATTAATACTATAATTATCTATTAATTTATATTAATAGGTATTATAATAAAAACATATTATTATTGTTAATTATAATTATAATATAATAATAGTAAAGATGCTTACTTATTTTAAAATCAAAATATTAAAACTCAATACCAGAGAAAAAAAAATATATATATATATATATATATATATATATATATATATAATGATATATATAATTTATATTAATATTATAATATTAAATATTATAATAAAAATACATTATTAATAATAATTATAAATATAATATATTGTTATTATTATTAATTATAATTACGTTGAAGATGTTTTTATTGTGAGGTTCCTCTTATTAACACTATAGAGATTCGTAGGCCGAGACTGTAGAGATTTCAATCAGGTCATGAAAACTCTATGTCACGTTTTAGCCCTCCGTTTTTAGTCAGCCCTATGATTGTATGCTTCGAAGCCGTGTATGTGTATGGTGTAACCCCAAAACGTCGCGAGTGTGCCCTTTGCACCCTAAGGTGAAAATGATAGTTATAATATATTGTCTTTATAACATATTACTATATTATAATTATAATATAATAATACTAAAATCTTTTTATTATAAATATATATTAATTAATATTAATAATAATAGTATAATTTTTTCGATTCAAGTCCCACTAGTACAACTGGTTGAGGATGAGCTCGTTAGCAATGCGACCCAGGATCAAACTTCAAGGGGGGTGGTTGTGCCTTGTGTTGGAGGCGGAGACATGCTAAAGAAAGTAATTAACCTAGGGCTGGTGTGGCCCATGCCAAGTGCGATCATTGGGTGACTTTGACGAATTAGATTCCCCTTGGTCGCAGCGCCTCAAGCTATAGGTCAAGCTTGGAGGATCACAGATAACTTGACAAACAAACAAAAAAATATAAATTTTTAGAAAGAAAAAATCCTAATTTTATTCAACCTAAAAATCAAAGGAACAAAATTACATTTCTTAGATGCCCGAAAGCATTCGATCAAGTTAGTCTTTCAGTTGATGCACAAAAATGAGAAAGGCTAAAAGTTACATAAATTTGTCGGGCCTGTGTGATAAAAATCACTTATTTTCCCCTTCTTTCCTTTTTTTTCTCCACCTTTTGTGAGCCTCCTTGATTGGGAGCGATCATTACTATTGTCATGTATTCTCCTTCAATCCTCTTAGGCACTTCCTTGTTTGAGTTAGAGCTCTTAGAAATATGTGTTCGCTTTGTTTGATGTGCTCCTTGAATGTTGTGTCTTTCCTCATGTTGTTTTTATGGTACCTAAATCACTGCTAATTCAATGTCTTTCTCAGCGTGACTTTCAGTGTCGTTCTTCTTCTTTTCTCCCTCCTTCTCTTTTGGTCCTTGTTGTTTATATCCCTCCGTTTTTTGATGATTCTCATATGTTTCCTCTTCTTTTTCTTCTGAGAGATGCAGATCTGGCACCTGCGATCCCTTTGGATTTTGTGGTCTTTTCTTTAACCTTGTTGTAACTTTTTTAGCTTGTGGCTACATATTCTACAAATTTCCTATTCGTAGACAGATCTAGCACATGAGTGACATGTTTTTAAAATCTAATATTGGAGTCCACTTAAAATATTTATGAGCTAGATGGATATGACCTGGTAGGCCTTTAGTAAGTTCTATCTCTACACAAATCCTGGAAAAGGTAAAAACAGACTTTTTACAATTTTTTTTACATCCATCTTCATAAACCTCCCCAATGTGTTTCCAATCCCTTCTAATACTTGGTGGTGTCAGAAAGGGAGAGAGAGATTGTGTAACCTAACCCATACTAGCATCTTTGAAAGCACCATTGTTATAACATCAAAATTTGGAAACCAGTTCGATGCCATAGTCTTTCAGTGGGATGACATTTTGTAGCGATTTACCTTCATAAATCAAATTTTGTTAATCAACCTATAGACATTGGTAAATACAGTTATGCTATTTTAATGTAAAAGATAGATGATTTTTTTTTTTTTAGGAATGAAGCACTACAAGAGACAACCTCTCGTGCATTGAATGGGTAGATGTGATATTGGACCTTCATGCTAAGTTGGCAAAGAGCCACATTGTATTTTTGTCAATAGTGGCCAACCACAGCTAGCCATATCAACATTCAACACGGCGATAAAGCACATTTAAGAATTATATACTATTTCCCTAAGGTTATGCAATTGACAATGCATTAAAGGCTCTCGAAGGCGGATTAGAATCAACAATTGAGATAGGCTCAGGGGTGTCAAGGGAGCATCTTTCTCTCGATTGTTGATTCACTTAATATTCGGAAAATCATTGATTCACTTAATATTCGGAAAATCAAATAGACATGGGCACGATCAATTATTTGACCGCTCCCATGTCTATCTAATTATCAAATATTAGGCCAATCAGCAATCGAGATAAAATCAGAAATGTAAAAATGGTTATCAGAAACTCACATTAATTTACTTAATTCACGTCATTTCCAGATTCATCCATGTTTTGCTCGACAGAGTAGGCCTAACCAGCATGTGTAAAGCAAGGTCCCTTCTCTCATAATTCACGTGGTTCTTTTCCAATCTGTAAGGCACGTGGAAGCACATTATGTTATCAATGGTGGGTGACTGCTCTACATTTCACCCAAAAAAACACACCATTCCATGTGTAGGAGCACCCCTGGAATTGGCGGCTTTGACGAAAAAAATCCAATAGCTGTAATTGACGATAGACGTTAAATTTGATGTCAAATTCGACTCCGCCAAATCACAGAGCTTTGACCTGTAAGTCATCTCGAACGAGCTATTGTTTGTTATTTTATTGAATTATTTTCATATTTTCCTCTTTATTTCAACCATTCATCAAAACTTTACTCAAGTGTCTCTAGACTTGGTCCAATTTTTATCTGCTACATTTGGCACCAGATTGGCCATACAGCTCTCGAAATTTTCAGATGGTTTAGGATAATTGTGGTGGTTTATTGTTTTTCCTCTAAAACCGTCTCCATACAAAGCTTTAGGTGAAGAATGTAGGTGATCCAATGACACCAGGGAAAAATGACGGGTTTGGTAAGAATTATGGAAAGCGATTTTCATTTCCTCTGAGAAGCGGTATCATGCATCGTTAGAGTGGTTTGCTCAAAACTTCTAACTGTCGTTTAGGTTGTATCAGACTGCCCAGCTTATCTCGATTTCACATTCCTTAGGATTGACAATGTGTCCAGCGGGCCCTCTCCGTCTTCGTTGATGTCCGTTTATATAAAAGTATATACTATAAACCCATCTCGCCGCCGAAGTCGGAAAACTGGGGAGAATTTGTAATCCGGGCTCAAAGCCTCTGTCGCCTTGTGTCTTTTCAAGGTACTTCACAACTTGTAACCGTACTTTCTCCTCCCCTCTGTTCTCCCACTGTTCGACCTTCTCACCAAGTGGTATCAAAACGCAATTAAAGATTTGTAAAAGCAATACCTCTCATTTGAATTTCGATTTCATTTTCAAAATTTCGACACTACCGCCGCGTTTGGTTTCAAATTCAAAATATCTATGTAGACCATGATGTAATTTCCCTGGTACCCATTTAAAAAAACAATAATCTTTCCATGTAACGTTGACCACAAAAGAAAAGCATAAGCCAAGCTCTGCACTTCGACGAATCTGTTCGACATAGGATCACATTTCATTTTTCTGGATTTGAAGTTAAGTGGATGTGCGAGTTCTATGTTTGTTGTTAGACATTGGTGAAGCTTCAGTTTTTCTAATGTAACTACTATCTATTGGTTTTTGAATTTCTAATGTTTTCCAATATTTCATATTGGAATGATGATGATATACTTGAGCAGTTCGTAGGAAAATGCATGCCTTCCAAAGAAAATTTCACGCTCTGTGCAATTCATTATTTATATATACACCATGCAAAACCCCAAAACTCCATCACTCTAAATTGCAGCTAACAATTATTTTAATACAAAATTGTCATCATATACACAAAATGGAGCTTAATTCTTGCAGGGGCTTCAATCAAGGGTTTTTGAATGGGAACTTTCTCCTACCTTTGTTCAGATGTTCATTTTTTTTTGTCATCGTACTTCACAATGTTTACAATCTTGGTGAACTCAATTCAGTGCATAGTCACAATTTTTACAATCTCTATGAACTCAGTAATAGAAATGGGATTGCCACTAACTATTGAAATGTTAGGGAGACATCTTGAATCTAAAAGTTTGTAGTATTGAGAAATGCAAGTGAGATAAATGGGCAACATACTATCCTAACTCATTTAAAATTTTTGTTAGACGCTCTTGATGAAGAGTTGAAGCAGATATTCATGAACATTGCTTGTTTCCTCATAGGAAAAGATAAAGACGCGGCAATAAAAGCAAGGGACTAAAAAGGGTGGAAAGGTTCGTTGGGGTCTCAAAACAAGAAATTTGTGGAGGTCAATAGCAAGAACTGTTTCGGATTTCATGTGACCACCATAAAAATTTGGGTAGGTATTGACAGAAAAAGGATCCAAAATCAACTGGTATATCAATTAATATGTAATTGGAGATTTCTCTTGCAAAAGATTTTGTCTAAGTTCAAATCTGTGTCTTTATGTGGGTGCATTTATATTTAATTATTGTTATATTGTTTTGTAGTGGAGTTATTCTTCCCCAAATCAGTTGGTAGCCAACCCATCATTGGCGTTTAGTTTCCACTCACACTAATAATTGGCAGTGTGACACTGAATCAACGCACCTACCAGTTTTGGACGAATTATCCTCGAGGGAAGCGTTGTAATATGTTATTTTCTGTTGATAATATTGAAGAAAGCAATATCATTTCTATTACAGTTTGCTTGCATTGCATGTATTATAGACATTGAATTTTTTCTCCTGTACTCTATCCTGGAAGTTCAAATCGGTGATTTTGTTGTGGCAGAGTTTTTGCAGAGTTAGTAACCGCATAAGAAAATCTGACGAGTAGAACTTTGTACTTAACTTTACTCTCTTAAATTGAATTTCTGAAATCTATGGTAGGGCCTCTCTACAGTTTTTTGTGTTGTAGGCACAAGTGGGTTGTAACTTGTTCTACTGCACAAGATAATAATAATTACCCAGAGTTTAAAATCGAACAAACTCACTTGAAATTGTTTATATTCAGAATGAACAACTGCAACGATTATCAGGCCAGTTTTGAGTTTGTTTTGTTTTGGCTGATTACACCATTGAGCTTAGTTTTAGTGGTTACGCTGAGTTGAGCTTAATTGGTGCTATAGTTCATTTTTTTGGGAAGGGAGCTAGTGCATTTATTGGATTTAAAAAGTGGACCATCTAGTTTTGGGATGGTGAGACCTGGTAAAATCAAAATGTTATTTGATATAATTTAATTCCTTAAATTAAAATAAAAGTAAATATATAGATCACATTAAAATATTGGGTTCTATTTAAAGAGTTATTGTCGATCGAATAAAATGAAATGCAATTCACGGAAACCAAATTAATGCAAAATGTATTGTCTCTTAAAGTATGTACATTTTTCCCAATTTTTCAAATTAAATGATTATTATTATATGAATTATATATTAAAAGCATTGTTAATTTTTTAAAGGAATGTTATAAACATTGGATTATTATTAAATTTAGAAAAATAAGATATTAAAATATATTGAGATTATTTAATTTTAAAATGTAACTATGTTGAGAATGGACTTTGTAGTTTATTGTGAGAGAGATATTGTAGTGTGTTGTCACTCACTGCTTTATCAGTCATTAATTTTTTCAAATGCCAAATAGCAGTGAAGTTTGATGTTAATTTTTGAGCCCCCAAAGTTATCAGAGCTTAATCAGACCCTTTTCATTGCCTAGTTCTCGGAAAGAGTTTTACAACGGTATATGGAAGTCCAAAAATTGACTCATGGAGCATAAGTTAGAGCATGTTGAAGTTACCTTTGGGGAAGCTGGAAAACAAAAAGAAAACACCAAAGGAGCAAGGAAAATCGCAATCAGAGGTCCGGGGGGAAATCGCAATCTGACATCCCGCGAGTCCCGCAGTCCTACGGTCTCACAGTCCCGCAGTCCCGCAGTCTCGAAGTCCCGCGATCCTGCGGTCCCGCGATCCCGTAGTCCTGCAATATAGCTATATCATAGTTCCGCAATCCCGCATCCTGTAACATCGCAGTCCCGCACACTACAAAACCATGCATTATTGCTGATTTGCGATATAGCGGTACATCGTCGAGGAGGCCGAACAATCGTTTACAAAGGAAAAGCATGAAAAAACCAAGGTCGGGTTGCCCCCTTCTCTCTTGTCCACGTGGAGGTACGATGATCAGTGATCGAAAACTTAGGGTTATTGGCTATCGACGATCGGCGGGGGTCAACGCTCCAAAACATTGTAAACTGTTGATATTGTGATTTACTGTTACATCACCAGGGAGGGCCGAAATTCATTTACAAAGGAAATGCATATGAAAACAGGGTAGGGCAGGCCTTTTTCTCTCTCCTCTAGGGGGCCACATGGCGGTATATGATTGGTCCTCAGAGCTGACATGGCAGCTGACATCATCATTGAAATGGAAGTACGGAGGCTAACGTGGTAGTATGGGTGGACACGTGTCACTCAGTTTCGGTGTTTTCAGGGGTCAAATAGGGTCATTTTTAGGTGACACGTGTTACCACTCACAGGGTGACATGTGGCAGTGATGAAGTCACCCTGGGATCGACGATCGCACTAAGCGAAGACTTATTCTTCCGCTGATACTCCTCCCTGACTGCGATTGCGATAAGGAAAGAAGACCCCCGGATGCGATAAGTTATTGTGGTCTATGTCATAAAGATTTGTGTCCTGGATATCGACTGATGAGACGTAAGGGGCAATCAAAGGCGATTCAAGTTATAAAAGGAAAAAGGGCCCCACACAACTGTTGAAAGTCTTAGCGCCCGAAGGGCTATGCCCCTTGTTCCAACCCCTGGTCATTTGAGGAAAATTACAAAATGGGCCATAATAAAGAGGGTTAAGGGGGGAATAAAAGAAAGAGTTGTTTCACCTGTTTCAGAGATAAAAATCCCACACGCGAGAGTCTTCTCTGTTACATTGTAATACGCAACCCCAGGCCAGATCCGGGCGCCAATTGTATTCAACAGGACTTTAAATCCATAAATGACAGGGTCGGCACCGAAAGCAGCTGTAACACTACATACAGAACTATGGAGCATTCAAGCCAGGTATGGGCGCATTCAAGATAAGGCCCTCTCGTTGCATACATCCAGAGTCGGCGCCAAAGGCATTTAAGGGAGAATGGACAGTGAACAGCCTAAGGAGCAGAAAAGAGCATGAAGACAAAGACGTGGCTTGATCAGAATCCTTCACAGGAACCACAAAGGACCTCTTCCTCCATCTTCCTCTAGTTTTCTTATTATTTTCTTTAGTTTCTTATTTCCAAGAAAGGGAGCAGATCCCGATTGTAATCTTTGGGCAATACAGCTTTACACTAGCTGAGACAGCTAGTCTAGCAGACAGCTGAAGCTCTGACTCAAATATTTTGTGATTGTACCTCAAGCTCTCCTCCTCTTCTTATAAATATGGGGAAGAAATCTATAACATAGGTTCTTGAATTTATCACCCGCGGTGTCTAAATTCTGTGATGCCATTTGGTTCTAATTTGTTTATTCATGGGGGCTTCACTGATATCATGCTAAATGTATGGACTGGTTATTGGATCCTCTAAGTATTAATGGAACTTCCCTGTTGATTCCAAACATGATTAATTTGCAACATGTTCCTCTCGGTAATCTCATTTCATTTGTGTTTTTCCTGATTTCAAATAGTATAATGAATGTAGTTGGTTCCTCTCTAATCTATGGATTATTCACTAGCATTGTGTACCTATAAAATTGTAGATTTACTTGCGTATTTGATTAAGCTGTAGGACATGTGTTAAGCCCAGATGTATGTTAGCTTTTGGTAGAGAATGATACCCATGTCATGTTTGGTCTAAAACCTTCTTTTGCACTTCTCTATTTCTATCATTCCACTGGAAAACCATTATTTAGGATTCTGTGTTGTTTACAGCCCTATCCATCGAATTCCATATTTCTACTGGAACATTGCTACTTAGGATTCTGTTTGTTACAGCCCTATGCATATTTTTCCCTCCTTCCTTTTCTCCTCCCCATCATTACTACAATTTCAGTTTTAAGCTGCCTCATTTTCGTGTGTCGGCTACCAGAGGAAGAAGCCATTTCTCTTTGATATTGCCCCAATATACCCCCAGCATTTAGATCCATGAGTTGGCTTGAATCTACCTCAATGAAGGCTTATTGAACCAAGCCCCTCCTATCACCTTTTTTACGTGACAATTGGAGTGTTGAAAACCCCTCACAAATAATCTCTTAAGCACTCCTCTATTTAATATGTCCTAGGCACTGGTCTACAATCAACCTAGAGGCTGTCTCTATGAGGCTTTCTATCTCCCCTGCAGCACTTGTGCCACAGGGTGCTAGATTTAGCTACAACATCTTTCTAGCGCTGTTTCTAGGGAACGAATTAGAATATTTTTCCCTGCGTACGACAATGTTTTACATTTCCCCTGTTAGGTGAGCAAGGGAAGTGTGGGTTGAAGATCTCTTGCCTTGGTGAATCCACTTTCAAATTTATGGTAAACATCATCGCGACTCCACTATCCCTATCTCTATTTGATTAAGCAACCCCATACTCACTCAAATGCTACAACGGCCCAAAACTCTCCCTACTTTTGAAGCTGTAATCAATCACAGAGGGAGGTTTTCAAGATGGCCCTTCCTACATTCCTAGTCAACCAATTTGCCCCACTATATTTCTCTTCTATTGCTGGTTATCCCAATCATGTCCCTACATGTAATGAGTGGAATTCCTATTTTCCTAGATTCAGTGGGAACATAGAGAGAAGACCTGACCAGCACCTCGAAGACTTTCTCGAAGGCATGGAGCAACAAGGTATTTTCCTTGAAGACGTACAAATGAAGTTGTTCAAGTGGTCTTTAGATGAGGATGCTAGAGTTTGGTTTAAAATGATACCTCGTGGAAACATATCTTCTTTGAAATGTTTTCATACAACATTCTATCAATATTTCAAAAGATTTTATCCACTGAATGCTCTATTTGAAGATTGTTTCACACTTTGTAATGATGAAGATATTCCTGAGTTAAATAAACCTGCTAAAGATGTATGTGAGAGCTTATTCCAAGAAGATATCTACTCACATCAAGAAGCATCTCCCCATGAGCAAGAAAGAGAAGAAGGAAACACCATTGAGCTGCCAATAAAATCTCAGAGGGCTTATTCAGTTGAGTCTGATGTTTCTCCTTCTTATGATGAATATAACTCTGATGGAGAGTCAAGTGAGGCAGAGCTACCATACTCCCAGTTATGGGAAGCTAAACAAGAAGAAGAGGCCCATCAGGAGGTCAACAAAGAGGCTCTAGTCCATGATGCATATCTTTCACATGGAGAGCAGGATCAAGGATCTCCTCCAATCTATGATTCATATGATTCAGAGGAGGAGGAAATGGTCATGAAGGTGCAGAAGGAGTTGTTTACCAGTAAGTGGGGAGAAAGCTCCCAACAACAAGTTTTTCAAGAAGAGCCCAAAGCTGAATTGCTGCAGAAATATTTCTACCAAGAATTCTCAACAGACCCTCCAATATATGACTCTTACAGTTCTGACAGTGAAGAGTCTGTTGCATATTTCCAAGACAGTTATCCCATTGAAAAATGGGCAGTAAAAGATCAACAACCAATTTTTCTTGAAAAGGCTGAAGTTGAGGAGCTGAAAGGTGTTTGTGGCTACCCTGGCCAAGAGGATATTGGTCAGCAGACTGCTTATGAAATTAAGGCAGTTGCAAACTTTCCTTGCCTATTCCATGACCTTGTGGCTGAGTACATGAGCATATTCTTAAGCCAACAATAAAGGTTGTTTCAGCAGCATGTATCAAGTTCTTCATTTGTTGATTTTTCATGGTGCATGCTTATCTGTATCTTTATTTTTTAGCAGTATGAAGGCATATGGTCCAGTACTCAAATGTTGGTCTAGTTCCATTGGAGGGTTGAACATACTTAGCTGAATTAAGCTTTGTGCATAAGTAGGAATGTACATAAATAAGCTCACCAGCTAAGCATTTACTTTTCAGTTGTTAGAATTTTTATTTCTACATTTTAGATTGAGGAGGAAAGTCCCATGGAGATTTTGTTGATTACAAATATTCATTTATTACTAACTCCATGCCCAATGGTGAAGGATACTGGTCTGCAAGTTCTCAGCACCTTGCCAACAAGGCACTGTCCCCAGTAGGAAACAATGTTGTCACTCACTACTTTATCAATCGTAAGTTGCTTCAAATGCCAAATAGCAGTGAATTTTGATGCTAATTTTTGGGCCATAGAAGCTATCAGATCTTAATCATACCCTCTCCATTATCTAGTGCTCAGAAAGAGATTTCCAACGGTATATGGAAGTCCAAAAATGGACTCCTGGAGATAAAGTTAGAGCATGTTGAAGTTACCCTTGGGGAAGCCGGAAAACAAAGAGAAAACATGAAAGGAGCAAGGAAAATCTCAATCGGAGGTTCGAGGGAAAATCACAATCCCACATTCTACCGGTACCATAGTATCGCAGTCCCACAGTCTCGCAGTCTCACAATCTGTCAGTCCCGCAGTCTCGCGATCCCGCAATATCACTATATCGCAGTCCCGCAATCCCACGTCCCATAACACACTCCAAAATCTTGCATTATCGTCGATTTGCGATATAACGGTACATCGTCGGGGAGGTCGAAAAATCTTTTACAAAGGAAAAGCATGAAAAAACCAAGGTTGGGCTGCCCCCTTCTCTCTCCTCCACATGGCGGTACGACGATCGACGATCGATGACTTTGGGTTATCGGCTATCGATGATCGGCGGGGATCACCACTCCAAAACATTGTAAACTGCTGATATTACGATTTAGTGTTACATTGCCAAGGAGGGCTGAAATTCATTTACAAAGGAAATGCATGCGAAAACAGGGCCAGGAATGCCTTTTTCTCTCTCCTCTAGGGGGCATATGGCGACTTATGATTAGTCCTCAGAGATGACATGGTAGATGACATCATCAGTGACGTGGTAGTATGCATGATGATGTGGCAGTAAAGGTGGACATGTGTCACTCAGATTCGATGATTTCAGGGGTCAAATAGGGCCATTTCTGAGTGATACGCGTCACCACTCAAATGGTGACATGTGGCAGTGATGACGTGACCCCGGGATTGGCGATCACACGAAGCGAAGGCTTATTCTTCCACCAATACTCCTCCTCGACTACAATTGCAATAAGGAAAGAGGACCCCCAGATGGGATAAGTTATTGCGGTCTATTTCATAAATATTTCACATCCGAGATATCGGCCGATGCGGTGTAAGGGGCAATCAAATGCAATTCAATTTATAAAAGGAAAAAGGCCCCAACACAACTGTTGAAAGTCTTAGCACTCAAATGGCTAAGCCCATGGTTGCAGCCCCCGTCATATGAGGCAAATTACAAAAGGGGCTATAATAAAGTGGGCTAAGGGGGGAATAAAAAAAAGTGCTCGTTTCACCTATTTCAGAGATAAAAATCTTGCGCCCGAGAGTATTCTCTGCTACACTGTAATACACATCCCCAGGCCAGATCCGAGCGCCGATTTTATTCAACAGGACTTTAAAGCCAGAAATGACAGGGTCGGTGCCGAAAGCAGCAGTAAAACTACATACAGAAGTATGGACCATTCAAGCTAGGTATGGGTGCATTCAAGATAAGGCCCTCTCGTAGCACTCATCCAGAGTCGGCGTCGAAGGCATTTAAGGGAGAATGGACAGTGAACCACCTCAACAACAATAAAGAGCATGGTGACAGAGATGTGGCTTGATCAGAAGCCTTCACAGGAACTGCAAAGGACCTCTTCCTCCATCTTCCTCTAGTTTTATTATTATTTTCTTTAGTTTCTTATTTCCAAGAAAGGGAGCACATATCGATTATAATATTTAGGCAACAAATCCTTACACTGGCCGAGACAGCTAGTCTAACAGATGACTGTAGCTCTGGCTCAGATATTTTTTTATTGTAACTCAAGCTCTCCCCCTCTTCTTATAAATATGGGGAAGCAATCTATAACAGAAGTTCCAGAATTTCTCACCTGCAGGGTCTGAATTTTGTGATGCCATTTGGTTCTAATTTTTTTATTCACAGGGGCTTCACTAAAATCATGCTGAATGTATGGACTGGTTATTGGACCCTCTAAATATTAATGTAACTTCCCTGTTGATTCCAAGCATGATTAATGTGCAGCATGTCCCTCTCAGTAATCTCATTTCATTTGTGTTTTTCCTCATTTGAAATAGTATAATGAATGCATTTGGTTCCTCTCTAATCTATGGATTTATCTTAGCTGCTCAATAGAAGACAGTACCTGTGCCTATCACAGACCTACATGTGTCATTCACTAGTATTGTAGTACCTGTAAAATTATAGATTTACTTGTGTATTTGATTAACCTATAGGACCTGTGTTATTCCCAAATCTACGTTAGATTTTGGCAGAGAATGATAACCATGTCATGTTTGGTCTGAAACCTTCTTTTGCACTTCTCTATTTCTATCATTCCACCGGAAAACCATTATTTAGGGTTTTGTATTGTTTACAGCCCTATCCATCGAATTCCATATTTCTGCTGGAACATTGTTGCTTAGGATTCTGTTTGTTATAGCCCTATGCATCTTTTTCCCTCCTTCCTTTTCTCCTCTCCATCATTACTACAATTTCAGTTTTAAGCTGCCTCATTTTCGTGTGTCGGCCACCAGAGGAAGAAGCCATTTCTATTTGAGATTGCCCCAATATACGCCAATCATTTGGATCCATGAGTTGGCTTGAATCTACCTCAATGAAGGCTTATTGAACCAAACCCCTCCTATCACCTTTTTTACATGACAATTGGAGTGTTGAAAACCCCTCATAGATAATCTCTTAAGCACTCCTCTATTTAAGATGTCCTAGGCACTGGTCTACAATCAACCCAGAGACTGTCTCTAGGAGGCTTTCTATCTCCCCTGTAGCACTTGTGCCATAGGGTGCTAGATTTAGCTACAACATAGTGTTTGTAAATTAGATTAGATCCATCTTAACTCCGAATTTATTTGCCTAGAGGGATCAAATATCTTTTCACTTTAAAAGAATGTTTCTATTTCAAAAGATTTGTTTCATTTCAGAGCTTGGTAGATAGCACAACATCTCTACTATACTGGGTGGAGAGCCCCTCTAGACATTTATTTGTTTAACAATAAGCACAACATGTGATATAATTTATAAATCATGTGATCATGCATTCAAAATATATGTCAATCAATGTTCTTATATGAAGAGTAATAGAAAAATAAATTTAAATTTTTTGATTACCAATAAAAAGACTTCATACCTTACACCTCAAAAAAATATTTTACCAAGCTGAAGTTTTAAATCTTTAATTTAATGCTTCTTCTTCCATAAAGACATGATTTTTCTTATTGGTCACAGAAAAAAAAATATGATAATAGAAAGTAAATATAAAAAATCTAAATAATTGCTTTTCGATGCGATCTTTAATTGATTGTTTTTTTTTACAAATATATTTTAAAATTTATATGAGATATTTAATTGAGTGTTTCTTTTTCCACAAGGATATTTTAAAATTTTAATGAGAGTAATTTATTTTTTTAAATATAAAAATAAAAAATAAAAAATTATATTCAAAATCTAGAGTCCAAAAATTACCTATTGGCTACTTATTGGCAAATTGACTATTTTATTTTAATTATTTTTATTTTTATGTAATTTGACCAAGTCAAAATGTTGAACATAATAAAATAGGAAATTACAACATCTCTACCATATTGGGTTGGAAAGCGATGAAATGAATGTAAGTATTTAAATGTTGATTCACTTCACGAAAAATGTTGGAAGAGATAAATTGTAATATTTGTAAAATAAAGTATTAAATAAAAAGAATAATAATAAAAAAACATAATGTCAATTGAATTAAATAATAATAATAATAATAATAATAGTAATATTAAATAAATTCCATTCATTTTGTTATATTTTAATTTATTTCTTATTAATAAATTATAAACATTTTTTTTTGGAAAAAATCACAATATGCATATCACATTAATAGATAAGTCTTTTTTTATGTAAGATATCATTATAACTACATTTTTCAAATCATATCACTATCAAATAAATCTCAAAACCTTTTTCTTTCAAATAAATAATTAATGCTTGAAACTATAATTTATATTTAAATGAAATAATCTTGTGTAATTTAATTAAGAAAAACTATAAATATTATAAAAGTGTTTTTCATTATATTAAATAGTTATGATTGAAAAATTTACACTCTAAACATTTAGAAGTATCAACCATCATGTGCTTACATAAATATATTTTAAAATATATCACAATTGAAACTTTAACTAGATATTCATGTCTTTTTATAAAATGCGTCGAGGACACTCTAATTTGAGCTCATTAGAAGTAATCATAATGATCAAAGAGGATGTAACAACTTAACCAAAATTTCTAGACTTCACACAAGTTTCACTTATTCATTGATCTCGTCTTCATCTCCTAAAATAATTTCCCCTATTTATCAAATATTTTTTCTTAGTTAGAACCTAGACTTTTTCACCAAGTCCTAGTTTTATTATCCAATATTTGGAGCAAAGTTAGAAAACCAAAAAAATAAGATATTTTATTTAAAATAAGTTTTCAAAATTAAGAGATTATTCTATAATAATTTTTATATATATTAAAAAAAATGGATAGAAAAGATTTTGGTAGTAGCAAGAAAGGGGAGCTTTCTTTGTAATTCAATCCTTAAGGATATTTGTAAACTTCTTAAATCCAAGTGAATTATTTATTGGATTCATATCTCTAAGATAGTAAAGACTTGTTCTATGTCATTTTCAGTTTTAAGCTTTTCACTTTTCACCTACTTTCTTTTCTTTTATGAATATAATCATTGCAACTTTCAAGCCCGGGTCCTCACATATTCAAGAATTTACAAAGAAAAATTGAGTTTCATATTTCTTTATGATTTTTGGTTTGTATTGTAAAATAAAAAAAGTATGGCTAAAAAAATTTGATTTCTCTTCTTCTCTTTTTCATGCCTTGAATATATGCATTTAAGTTGATCATTAAAGTAATCAAACAGACGCTTATCAACTAAATTAATTTTGATGCCCAATAGTTCAATTTTCTTCCTCTTAGGTTTGTTTTGACTGCCTTACTACCTGTTGTGGCCAGCAACAACCCCCCCCCCCCCCTTTTTTCATTTAAGTGTTGCCCAAAATACTAAATGAATGGGGACCCTTAGTTAAAATTTAGGAAAAGCAAGAGTTTCCTTTCTTCAAAATAAGGTTACCATCGTAAGCTTAGGAAGATCTTTCGAATACTCCGAAACCTAAGTTTATGATAAGAAAAATCTTTAAAAAGTCGCATCATACAATGACAGAAAAACTCCTCCATTTGGGTATAATCCTGGTATGTGCAAGATTCTCGTACTAAGCGATATATCGCATCGCAATAAAGTAATGCCAATAAGAAAGACTTCAAGATTTTCCGATTTGCGATAACCCCGATCGCAAGATCGCATATCGCAGGAATGGGCTAACAAAATATGGCAAACATAAAACTTCTGCGATCTGCGATGTGTGCGATATCGCGATAAAGCAATGGTTGCGATATTAAGCCAAATCAACGCTGCGATGTTATTTTTGTGCGTAGGTTTGAGAGCGCGATGGTGCGATAATGCGATGTCGCGATCTGCGACGATTGCGAACCAAATCGCAAGATCACTCCATCACGAACCTTTCAGGCACGCTATTCAAGAAAAGCCACTTACCATAATCTGACTCAAGATCATGCGCTTTTAATGATAATAAAAGAATTAGTTGTCATCTATTAGTGGAATGTAGACGCGTGCTTTTGTAAAGAATTACTTCACGTAAGGTGGCATATTTGATATATCTGCTGCATTTTAGACTCTCCCATCACCTTTCTTGATCAGTCATTTCCATTTCACTTGTGAGCTGCAGGAACGGAGAGCGAAGGATGATACAAAGCCATACGCAGGAAGAAATGGGAAAGAAAAATAAAGCTCAGGGTTCTGAGGTGAAGGAGATGGCACCTTTGTATACAGACACAGCTTGTAGCAGGGACGCGGGGATATCAACGTGGGAAAGCATGTACAGACTGCTTGAAGAAGAAAACCCCAGAATAATGAAGGTTACTGTTGTCGCAGACTCACAGGGCTCTTCCGAAGCATCCTTAGAAGAACTAGCGTGCTCATTCCTTCATCGGATAGCAGCAAGGCCTAAAATTCTTCCATATACGGATATGATCAAGTGGATACTTGACAATGCAGAAATGAACAACAGAAAGCTCAAAATTCAACGACATGGGCTCATCGGGTCATTCGCTGCACAAGACTTAAAGCTCATGTATCATCTTCCTGAGCCGCAGGCGACTTACAATGCACAATTCATTAAAAAGTTTGTGGCGGAGAACCCAAACCTATCAGAGACCACTAAAGATTGGTCCAGGAAGGATGAGCCGCTCAAAAAAGATAAAAACGGTATGTACAGCACTGGTTCCCTCACCTCTCCGTATTGTTTTGTTGCGGCCATGCTTTGTAGATTATTTAGGATGCCAAATATCAATAAGTTTTCGTTTGAATGGTTACCATTGATTGATGCTGCCACAAATGCCATTATTATATATTGGGCCAAGATCTTTTCTGATAACCTATTCACGGCTATTATCAATTACCGGTCTAAGAGATCCATGTCTCAAAGGATCTATCCTCCTTTTTACCTATCCGCATATGTTATGGATTCTATTTGTTATGTGTCTAAATTTCCCTCTATGGGTTGGAAATGGACAACTCAGGACCCATTACCCATCCATGTTTATCATAAGATATTATGGGATTCTCAGTTCATTCCACATTTCTACCAAATTTGTCATGGGCTTATCTTACCCATGTATAGAATGATGCATGATAAAGAACCCCTGAGGTGCTCACCTGAGGCACAGATAGATATCATCCCCATCGCAAGATGGTTCGGAGAAGAATGGTTCACCTATATTAGAGTATTTGGAAGCACCGTCCCTCCTCACGTCCTACCTTTGTATATTCCTGACAAACTGCTGGCTCGAGAAATTGCATATCAAACCTGTTCAGAAGGCGGCCTAACCAAAGACCTAAAAGACAAAAAGAAGGCCATATGGCCCCAGTTTCCTGTACCTTGTGGGGCCTTTTCATTGTTCGATGTAGGTCACACGTTCACCGAAGTGGAGAATATGACGTGTCTACAATTATTTAAATTCCCGGCAAAGCCATTTGACCCAAATGAAGTTGCCCAAGATTTCACAACAAACGTTAAGATAAAAGTATTCGTTGGAAAGAAGGATTTATTTGATGATTTATTTCAGAATAAAAGCTCACTCCAGGAAATTTTGTGGGAAGCTCAATCGCGATTGTCTCCAGATGACCTCCAAAAATTCATGGTATACAGGGAAAGAAGACTAGCCACTGTTCCTCTAGAAAAGTTGCAACTACCTGCCAGAGAACCTACTCCAAGCATTAGCCTTAGTGGGAATTCAAGCTCTTCCAGATCTAAATCTAAGAGTGGACGAGAGATGCCTGAGCATTCTAAAAAATCTGAAAACGACCAAGATAGAGGTGAAGAGTCAGCTAAGGACACCGCTCAGTCAATGGAATTTCCACAACAGCAAGTTATCGCCTCCCCGTCAAGAGATGTTCCCCCTCTCATCATTGAAGCACCACCCGTCACAACAGAATTAGACAAAGAATGGGAAACCTTCAACAAACTGATCAATCTTGAAGGACAGGCCCCAAAAACACCTGTGAGAAATACACAGGTAACACAAGAAGTGTGCTCAACCATAGTCAGCAATGTCACAGAAACGGAGCATATTCCTATCGCTCCATCTTCTGAGCTTCTACTGAATGTAGAAGAAATTCCCCCACTGGACATATTTTATAGTCCCCAACATAAAGCAGTTGTAAGAAGGCAAAGAAAAAAGAGAAAGTTAGAAAACGCACTTTCTCAAGATGCTGAGCATTTAGACGTCCTGTGGAAAGATCCTGTCAATAATCCAACTGAAAATCTCACCAAACTGTCTCAGATCGCAGGGGCGTATAAGTCTGCGACTATTGACAAAGCGTCAGAAGTACAACAATTGCTGAAAGAGCAAGAAAATCAGATACAGGTACTGCAACTACAATTTCAACAAGCCAATGCCAATAATGAGGTACGCAAACAACTTGAAAAGTTGCAGGAAGACTTCCAGCAAATGCAAATAAGTTATCAAAGAAGTTTGGATGAAAAGGGAAAACAATTGCAGGATGTACAGGAGATGCACAGAGATGACCCCAAAATTACAGAGTTTATTTCAGAGTCTATTGCCTTGAACGAACAACTACTTCAGCAACAGGAAGAGTTGGGACAGAAGATATCACAGTGGAGTTATTATTGCGAACTGAGTGATAAAATCACCAATCAAGTGGTAGACTTGCGAAGTGACTATGATCAGATTGACAAACGAGTGACGGAGTACTTAGTTTGGCAAGATGAAGACGAGGGAAAAAGAGAAGACGCACCCAAGATAAATGAAAATCATAAAGACTTGCTCTTCAACAAATGGGACGATCAAATCAGGGAAGCAAAACAAGCGACAGAAACAGCGGCCACGACAGCAAGCATTCTTGTCGACTGTGTAAATGAAAATTTGCACAGAGCAAACTTAATCGCAGAGACCACCCCAGGGTATTTACCAAATAAACTGTGACTAGAAGCAGAATGGAAACAGAAGGCACAAGAAAAGGAAAAAGCGGTCCAAGCACTAGACAGGTTAAATTAGGAGTGTTACTGGGCATACTTGGTGAAGCCGCATAGTCAGCAAATGACTATGAAATGTATCATAAATGCGGCCGAGAAAGTAGTGCCAGCTCTCATAGATTCTGTTTTCTCAGCCCAGCTGAAAGCAGAAGTCAGCCAGCGGACTCTCCTCAAACCCATGATGAATGCATGCAGTTTTAAGGATCAGATTCAGAAGTAACTTTATTTAGAATGTTGTTTTTTTCTTTAAAATTAGATTAGAAAAAGGACGGTCATTTGAAAACCGCATCCTAAATTTTGTAAATAAACTATTATTAGAATTAGGAAGTAGTATTTTAACCCTTCTCATGCATTTGGAGAAGGGTCCAGAAATTTGTCAAAAACTTGTCCTCAGAACATGCACTTCTGCACCCTCAGAGGAGGTTTTGATGAATGGATGGATCGAGGTTTATTAATGTTTGCATTTGATGTCTGCTACTGATGTTGCACTTTTGTACTCTTAGTAGATGTTAGAACAAGTAGAGATAAATCATTTTTGCTTGAAGCTTATGAGTAGGACCAGTCATAAATGGTACTTTTATCTCTTGGCCATTTCTGCTTATATTCTTAAAGTGATATATAGTTTTAGTTGTTTATATGTTATTGCATGAATGCATGAGTTACCATTTGGCACTTTTGTACGGTGGAGTCATTTATTTATGTTTGATATATGAATAACTTATTATGCGATATGCTATTCACAACTGTTTTGCCTAACTTTTTATGCAAAGTGGTTCATCTTAATTGATCTCCATTCTTATGATAGCTGAATGATCTTTATTACCAGTTATTGTTTGAAATCTCTTTAGATCGCATAATAGAAGAAATACATCTCGCGTTAGCATAGATTAGATGTGCTATTTTCATTAGATTACAATAGCATAGAATTAGATTAAAGTAGCTTAGATTAGAACTCTTAGATCAGCATCATCCAACTCTGCACACACACACACCCTTAGATTGGGAAACTGGTCCCATTATCCCCAGTCGGACCCGCTATACCAAACGGATAAGGAGCTGCCAACCAAGGTCCGGACCGGGTGGGTATCCCCCTTGTTGTCGACCCGATTTTCGGGGCTTCAACATATTTGGCACTAGAAGGAGGGCCTGAAGCATATTGTCTGTTGGAATGGTTTGAAACCGTAATCATTTGAATTAGGATGGCTGCTCACAAACTTCCCATTTGGAGTTGCATCCATGTTCGTGCCTCTTCCAATACCCCACCTGAAGTGGTAAGACTCTTGTCTCAGGTAAAATTCAATGGTAAGAATAATTCTTTTGCTTTTAATCATGCCCTTCAATTTATTCAAAGAGTTTCAAGTTCAAACGTTCAAAGAATTGATGAAGGCGTTTTATGCAGAATTTTTACTCTCACATTCACGGCGGAAGCTAGAAAATGGTGTAGAACCCCCCCAGTTGCCTCAATTCACAACTGGGACCAATTTGTCAAGGCTTTCATTTGTAAATTTGATTGCTATGATTATGATCAGGTATATGATGAAATTGAGTATCTACGAAAAGAAGATGAATCTGTTAGGGATTTTAATATGCGATTTCATCTTGATTGTCTAAAATATGATCTTGAAAATGAACTCATGAATGAAGAATCTTCGGATTATGCCGAGCATTCCCTACCTCCCATGTCCGATCCATCAGAAATTAGTCCAGGTCTTGTTTTATTTTCTTCTAATAGGAATGAAAATTCCAATTTGAATGTGCCAATCACTCATGATGAAGAAACCTCCCAAAGCTTAGAAAACATGCCTGCTCTAATGCAAGAAGACAAAAGTGAGAAGGTTGCAAGAAAGCCTACCTTGGAACCAGAGAGCAACTTGGAGACAAGGTTGGATAATATCATCGCAAGTCAACAAATGCAGACGCCAAGGTTAGAACAGCAAACTAATTCTCTTTCGAAAAATACAAACACGCAAAGGTATGATCTAAAGCCCGATGTCTACGATGAATGTGATGAACAAGAATTTTTTCATGATGATATTTTCAAATGCATTGTTTCGGAATCACATTTTTCTCTTTATCCTGATGTATTTAGTGATGATAATTTTTTCCCCCTCAGTATTAATGATATCTCAAAAAATACAGAGGATTATTCAAATGAATCACCATTAGGTTTTCAAGATAAAGAGCCAGCTATAGAACATCCTTTGGTCGCTTACAAACAAGAGCAACTTGACCTTCCTTTTCTGAAAATATTGGATAAAAAAGGAAAATCTAGGAAACCTGTAAAATCATTTATGATAGCTACTATGATGATGATGATGATGTTGATTTATCTCAAGTAACTCAACAGAGCTCAGATAATGAGAGATATTCTAATTCAAGAATCATATCAGTCGATCCTCATTCCAGAGTAACAGATCATTTGCATGATGTTACTATCCAAAACAATATCCCGATCTATGATTCGTATCATGAGCAAACCCCTATGCCTGTTCCCAATCATAACTTGTTTTCTGATTCACAAGACGTAATTCAAAATTACTCGGATCCCATAATTCTGGCCAGTTCTTGTGAAAAAGAGGATATTTCAAGTCAATCCCAGTTGTGCTGTAACATTAGCTGTACAGATAATCATTGCATTCTTTTTCGCTTGCACTCATTTTGTACAAAATCGGATTGTATTTTAAATTTTCAGACTTTTGATAGATTACTATGGTATATTGAGCACCTTATCAAAGAACATTCGAAAGATGTATTACCATTTTGGAAAACTAAATTGTGTCAAGGAAATACAGAACTTTTTCAATTCCATGATCAATCAATATCAGCCTTCTAGAAAAAACTTCTGTGTCATCCAAAACATCATCAACAAAAAAAAGTATTTTTGGAAACTTGCCAGCAATTCGTGTTAATCGATAAATCTCTGTCCAAAAATTTCCATCTATTCTTCATTGATTTATTTAGTGATTTATATGTGGAAACTTTCCTTTTACCAGAAATTGCTGAAAGCTTGACTTTGACGCATAGTAGGTTACAGGCCATTAAAACTAAAAAGTCATATTCGCAATCTGGCTTGTCATCTTTCCTATTACATGATCACCAATCCTTAACAGAAATTCATCCCGATTTTTATGATCCAATAGGTATCCAATTGGACAGAAGATTTCATAAGAAAGAAATTTCAGGCAGAATTTCGACTGAAGTTACACTTTCTAATTCTACATTCAATGTTCACAATCCAAGAAAAGTTTTATTCTTGACACTGATGTTTGAAAGGCACATACGTGTAGGAATAAAAATGAAAAGATGGTTTCACTGGAAATATCATTTTACCTAGTCAATTTTTCTCTGTGTATAATTAGAATAGGAGTAGGAGTAGTTTAGCTAGGTTGTTAGGTGGATAATTTAGTTTTTAGATATTGGTAGGCAAAATAAGAGAAGAAATTATCCCTATCATGTACATAATCCAAGGGAATAGTTACCTCTCATTCCTTTAAATTTTCCTCCCTAATAAAATTTGCCTGTGGTTAACAGCATTTGACATTTACTAAAGACACCATTTCTCTATCAGATTTTGAACTTCTGCTCGTATAAATAGCAAATATTTTGGAAACTTGATCTTTACTATTAATAGATACAGTTAAAAACTTTAAACCACATATGATACTAGTTTCAACTTCAAAAATTTTGACGAAAGCAATCTCAGTGAAGAAATTATTTTATATCAGTACAATGAAAGGTATAAATAACAAAATGAGGATTCCCTGTAGAACAGCCATTTTCAAAAACTCTATTATTGTCGTCCAGGGCTTTCTTAAGGAAAACAATGATATCCTCCCTGTTAAAGAGAATCGCAGCATTCAGAGGGACAATCCAAGAAACACTATATCTCAAAGAATAAGAGGTCTCATCACGAGCCGACTTATCATGATCACAGATATTATAACTTTGCTGACTTTGCCAAACACTATCCACCAAAACAGGGCAACGACTCAAGATTGTTGAAATCAAAAGACAAGGGGTCTCATCACGAGCCAGCTTGTTCAGCAAAAGTGTAAATCAAGTGAATGACTGTGTCATAATTTGGCTACCAAACCAAGACATTGTTCTTTAGGAATAAAAAAGGAAAAAGTGTCAATCTGGGTTTTTCTTTGAAAGTTGTAGATCACCTTAAGCAGGATAAAGGATCATTACTGGGTAATAGGTAACCCTGTCGAGGCTATGGACGCCTGCTGGCAGCAGAGGCTCTACCTACGACAAATGAGCATATTTAAGAAGCTGCTACACAGGGAAGACTTTATTTTATCTTTACAAGACCAAGTAATGGCTGATGTAAATGCAAGGACAAGCTAAGGAAACAAATAATTAAAATAGAAGGAGGTTGGAACAAAATGTCATTGACAGTTTGGAGTATAATGTGCTTTATATTTTTATAATAAAGTTTAATTTTCTAGAAAATTTTGTTTTGAAAATTTGAAAAGTTCAATAGAAAATCAGAGATAACTGGTTCTCCCAAGTGAATCGCCAATTGTTGTGGCCAGCAACAACCCCCCCCCCCCCCTTTTTTCATTTAAGTGTTGCCCAGAATACTAAATGAATGGGGACCCTTAGTTAAAATTTAGGAAAAGCAAGAGTTTCCTTTCTTCAGAATAAGGTTACCATCGTAAGCTTAGGAAGATCTTTCGAATACCCCGAAACCTAAGTTTATGATAAGAAAAATCTTTAAAAAGTCGCATCATAAAATGACAGAAAAACTCCTCCATTTGGGTATAATCCTGGTATGTGCAAGATTCTCATACTAAGCGATATATTGCATCGCAATAAAGTAATGCCAATAAGAAAGACTTCAAGATTTTCTGATTTGCGATAACCTCGATCGCAAGATCGCATATCGCAGGAATGGGCTAACAAAATATGGCAAACATAAAACTTCTGCGATCTGCGATGTGTGCGATATCGCGATAAAGCGATGGTTGCGATATTAAGCCAAATCAACGCTGCGATGTTATTTTTGTGCGTAGGTGCAAGAGCGCGATGGTGCGATAATGCGATGTCACGATCTGCGACGATTGCGAACCAAATCGCAAGATCACTCCATCACGAACCTTTCAAGCACGCTATTCAAGAAAAGCCACTTACCATAATCTGACTCAAGATCATGCGCTTTTAATGATAATAAAAGAATTAGTTGTCATCTATTAATGGAATGTAGATGCGTGCTTTTGTAAAGAATTACTTCACGTAAGGTGGCATATTTGATATATCTGCTGCATTTAAGACTCTCCCATCACCTTTCTTGATCAGTCATTTCCATTTCACTTGTGAGCTGCAGGAACGGAGAGCGAAGGACGATACAAAGCCATACGCAGGAAGAAATGGGAAAGAAAAATAAAGCTCAGGGTTCTGAGGTGAAGGAGATGGCACCTTTGTATACAGACACAGCTTGTAGCAGGGACGCGGGGATATCAACGTGGGAAAGCATGTATAGACTGCTTGAAGAAGAAAACCCCAGAATAATGAAGGTTACTGCTGTCGCAGACTCACAGGGCTCTTCGAAGCATCCTTAGAAGAACTAGCGTGCTCATTCCTTCATCGGATAGCAGCAAGGCCTAAAATTCTTCCATATACGGATATGATCAAGTGGATACTTGACAATGTAGAAATGAATGACAGAAAGCTCAAAATTCAAGGACATGGGCTCATCGGGTCATTCGCTGCACAAGACTTAAAGCTCATGTATCATCTTCCTGAGCTGCAGGCGACTTACAATGCACAATTCATTAAAAATTTTGTGGCGGAGAACCCAAACCTATCAGAGACCACTAAAGATTGGTCCAGGAAGGATGAGTCGCTCAAAAAAGATAAAAACGATATGTACAGCACTGGTTCCCTCACCTCTCCGTATTGTTTTGCTGCGGCCATGCTTTGTAGATTATTTGGGATGCCAAATATCAATAAGTTTTCGTCTGAATGGTTACCATTGATTGATGCTGCCACAAATGCCGTTATTATAGATTGGGCCAAGATCTTTTCTGATAACCTATTCATGGCTATTATCAATTACCGGTCTAAGAGATCCATGTCTCAAAGGATCTATCATTATTTTTACCTATCCGCATATGTTATGGATTCTATTTGTTATGTGTCTAAACTTCCCTCTATGGGTTGGAAATGGACAACTCAGGACCCATTACCCATCCATGTTTATCATAAGATATTATGGGATTCTCAGTTCATTCCACATTTCTACCAAATTTGTCATGGGCTTATCTTACCCATGTATAGAATGATGCATGATAAAGAACCCCCGAGGTGCTCACCTGAGGCACAGATAGATATCATCCCCATCGCAAGATGGTTCGGAGAAGAATGGTTCACCTATATTAGAGTATTTGGAAGCACCGTCCCTCCTCACGTCCTACCTTTGTATATTCCTGACAAACTGTTGGCTCGAGAAATTGCATATCAAACCTGTTCAGAAGGCGACCTAACCAAAGACCTAAAAGACAAAAAGAAGGCCATATGGCCCCAGTTTCCTGTACCTTGTGGGGCCTTTTCATTGTTCGATGTAGGTCACGCGTTCACCGAAGTGGAGAATATGACGTGTCTACAATTATTTAAATTCCCGGCAAGGCCATTTGACCCAAATGAAGTTGCCCAAGATTTCACAACGAACGTCAAGATAAAAGTATTCGTGGGAAAGAAGGATTTATTTGATGATTTATTTCAGAATAAAAGCTCACTCCAGGAAATTTTGCGGGAAGCTCAATCGCAATTGTCTCCAGATGACCTCCAAAAATTCATGGTATACAGGGAAAGAAGACTAGCCATTGTTCCTCTAGAAAAGCTGCAACTACCTGCCAGAGAACCTACTCCAAGCATTAGCCTTAGTGGGAATTCAAGCTCTTCTGGATCTAAATCTAAGAGTGGACGAGAGATGCCTGAGCATTCTAAAAAATCTGAAAACGACCAATATAGAGGCGAAGAGTCAGCTAAGGACACCGCTCAGTCAATGGAATTTCCACAGCAGCAAGTTATCGCCTCCCCGTCAAGAGATGTTCCCCCTCTCATCATTGAAGCACCACCCGTCACAACAGAATTAGACAAAGAATGGGAAACCTTCAACGAACTGATCAATCTTGAAGGACAAGCCCCAAAAACACCTGTGAGCAATACACAGGTAACACAAGAAGTGTGCTCAACCATAGTCAGCAATGTCACAGAAACGGAGCATATTCCTATCGCTCCATCTTCTGAGCTTCTACTGAATGTAGAAGAAATTCCCCCACTGGACATATTTTACAGTCCCCAACATAAAGCAGTTGTAAGAAGGCAAAGAAAAAAGAGAAAGTTAGAAAACACACTTTCTCAAGATGCTGAGCATTTAGACGTCCTGTGGAAAGATCCTATCAATAATCCAACTGAAAATCTCACCAAATTGTCTTAGATCGCAGGGGCGTATGCCTCTGCGACTATTGACAAAGCGTCAGAAGTACAGCAATTGCTGAAAGAGCAAGAAAATCAGATACAGGTACTGCAACTACAATTGCAACAAGCCAATGCCAATAATGAGGTACGCAAACAGCTTGAAAAGTTGCAGGAAGACTTCCAGCAAATGCAAATAAGTTATCAAAGAAGTTTGGATGAAAAGGGAAAACAATTGCAGGATGTACAGGAGATGCACAGAGATGACCCCAAAATTACAGAGTTTATTTCAGAGTCTATTGCCTTGAACGAACAACTACTGCAGCAACAGGAAGAGTTGGGACAGAAGATATCACAGTGGAGTTATTATTGCGAACTGAGTGATAAAATCACCAATCAAGTGGTAGACTTGCGAAGTGACTATGATCAGATTGACAAACGAGTGACGGAGTACTTGGTTTGGCAAGATGAAGAC
Organism: Pinus tabuliformis; assembly: GCA_031772625.1. Lineage (NCBI taxonomy): Eukaryota > Viridiplantae > Streptophyta > Pinopsida > Pinales > Pinaceae > Pinus > Pinus tabuliformis. Next base: position 936,311,834 of record CM062810.1, on the reverse strand, counting down.
GAGGGAAAAAGAGCAGGCACACCCAAGATAAATGAAAATCATAAAGACTTGCTCTTCAACAAATGGGACGATCAAATCAGGGAAGCAGAAAAAGCGGTAGAAACAGCGGCCACGACAACAAGCATTCTTGTCGACTGTGTAAATGAAAATTTGCACAGAGAAAACTTAATCGCAGAGACCACCCTAGGGTATTTACCAAATAAACTGTGACTAGAAGCAGAATGGAAACAGAAGGCACAAGAAAAGGAAAAAGCGGTCCAAGCACTAGACAGGTTAAATTGGGAGTGTTACTGGGCATACTTGGTGAAGCCGCATAGTCAGCAAATGACTGTGAAATGTATCATAAATGCGGCCGAGAAAGTAGTGCCAGCTCTCATAGATTCTGTTTTCTCAGCCCAGCTCAAAGCAGAAGTCAGCCAACCGACTCTCCTCAAACCCATGATGAATGCATGCAGTTTTAAGGATCAGATTCAGAAGTAACTTTATTTAGAATGTTGTTTTTTCTTTAAAATTAGATTAGAAAAAGGACGGTCATTTGAAAACCGCATCCTAAATTTTGTAAATAAACTATTATTAGAATTAGGAAGTAGTATTTTAACCCTTCTCATGCATTTGGAGAAGGGTCCAGAAATTTGTCAAAAACTTGTCCTCAGAACATGCACTTCTGCACCCTCAGAGGAGGTTTTGATGAATGGATGGAACGATGTTTATTAATGTTTGCATTTGATGTCTGCTACTGATGTTGCACTTTTGTACTCTTAGTAGATGTTAGAACAAGTAGAGATAAATCATTTTTGCTTGAAGCTTATGAGTAGGACCAGTCATAAATGGCGCTTTTATCTCTTGGCCATTTCTGCTTATATTCTTAAAGTGATATACAGTTTTAGTTGTTTATATGTTATTGCATGAATGCATGAGTTACCATTTGGCACTTTTGTACGGTGGAGTCATTTATTTATGTTTGATATATGAATAACTTATTATGCGATATGCTGTTCACAACTGTTTTGCCTAACTTTTTATGCAAAGTGGTTCATCTTAATTGATCTCCATTCTTATGATAGCTGAATGATCTTTATTACCAATTATTGTTTGAAATCTCTTTAGATCGCATAATAGAAGAAATACATCCCAGGTTAGCATAGATTAGATGTGTTGTTTTCATTAGATTACAATAGCATAGAATTAGATTAAAGTAGCTTAGATTAGAACTCTTAGATCAGCATCATCCAACTCTGTACACACACACACCCTTAGATTGGGAAACTGGTCCCATTATCCCCAATCGGACCCGTTATACCAAACGGATAAGGAGTTGCCAACCAAGGTCCGGACCGGGTGGGTATCCCCCTTGTTGTCGACTCGATTTTCGGGGCTTCAACACTACCACACCTGAGGTTTATTATATTTCTTAAGCTTATTCTACCTTTTCATTTTTAATTATTGTGCTCTAGACTTTGAGACTCCCTGCCAAATGGATAAGCCTTTGATCTAAGAGGTTTGTAGTGTTTTATCTTAGTCTAATGCTATTTATTCTAAACCCTATTTATCACCCCTTTCTCTTTTAAATCTAGCTTTATGATCTTCAAGAACATGTTGTGCTTACTAATAGTGAGAAATGAATTGTTATCAATAGGTAAAATGAGCCTTCTTTGCCCCAAAAGCTAGCTTGAGGCCAAAAATGGGTCTAAGATGCTTTGGCATAGTTCCTAAACATTCAAGAACATCTCAAGAAACGACATCTTTTGGTGTCATTACCGGGGAACATAATTGAAAAAATTATTTCCCTAAAAAATTACAAAGGTCAAACCTATTTCTTGAAAATGAACAAAGATCAAACATAGGCTGTACAATTTCACCTGGTGACTCCACATTTTGGTGATTCCATTCTTATCTAATGGCATATTCATTTTCTTTACTAATAGCTACAAAATATGCTCCTCTCGATTTTTCAAATTTACATGGTTTTCCAAATCCACTGCTTAATAGCAATAAATATGAATGCATCCTTCCAAAATTTAGAGAAAATGATGAAGAATTTTTTGCTTTCCATTTGCAAGATTTTCCTAGTCTTATGCATCAACTTGAAATTTTTGACAAGGATGTTGTCATGAAGATGTTCATGATATCTCTAGAAAAATATGCAAGAAAATGGTATAAAAGCTTGCATTTTTCCAATATTTCTTCATTGAAGGATTTTCATGCAATGTTTAATTCTTATTGCAAAACAATGCATTCAACTGGCCTTCTTTTCAAATATTTTTGTGAGCTAGAATGAAAGGAAATGTTATTAGAGCAGTGATAATGAAAAATACAATTCCTTTATGAAGAACACTTGTAAACATCCTTTCAAGAAGTGCACCAAATGTGGTATGTGACAATACAAGTTTTAAAAAACTAATATTTCTACTTCTATGGATTACTTTTTCAAACGAGGATTGAATCAAGCAATCAAGAGAGGTATATTGTTGTTTCAAATCTTTTTCAAAATCAAGTTATTTATAAAGAACCCGAGACTGAATCTGAGGAAGGAAACAAAGAAGAAGTTGATGAGAAACACCCAATCAAAGTTTTCAAATCAATTGAAGGTAATTTCTTTTCTTTTTCATTTTCTCACTAGGATCGCAAAAAGAGAAACAACTTGGTATTATCGAAGAAGTGGAGAAGACAAAAATCTTGCAAAAATAGGTTAATCATGTTGATAAAGATAAGGTATTGATCAGAAGAGTTTTTTCCATAGCTTTCAAGATCTAGTGGCAATATGGATGGAGTCAATATTGCTTAAGATATAAAAATATTTCACTTTCATAAGAGTAGAGTTTCAAAATTTTAACTATTAGTTTCAATTTTTTATTATTAAACAATTTAGTGTTTCCTATCCTATTCCTACAAAAGGATGAAAATAATGTTCACTAATTCAATCAAATATTTTAACAATTGCACTAAAAAATTACTTGTATTTAACCAAAAGGGTTGACTAGATTAGTATAAGAGTTGTTTGTGCATAAATAATCTTTCCAAATGAGCATTTTGTTTTCAATTTGTAGAACACTTTTTATTTTCAATTTGCACATACAATTGTTTTAATGTTGAATAAGCCGATAGAGAGAAACAAAGAAATGATATCAATGAATCATAGATGAGAAGGTACAAGGATAGATTTATAGACAAAAGGTGAATGAATTTTGTCTACGTGTTCTTTGTGCCTCAGAAGAGACATTATCCCTGGTTGCAGCTAATGTTGTAACATAAAATGACTCCACCAAAATTCTTGAATTCACACAAGTTTGGCTTATTCATTGATCTCGCCCTTGCCCCCTAAACCAATTTATCCTATTTATCAAAGATTATATCTTGGTTAGAACCTACCCTTTCTTCACCAAGTCCTTGTTTTATTATCCAATCCCACTATTACTTAGATCCAAGTTAAAAAACCAAAAGAATAAATTATTATTATTATTTAAAATGAATTTTTAAAATTAAGGGCTTAATATATAATAACTTTTATTAAAAAAAGGGAGAGATAATTTTGGAAGCAGTGAGAGGAGAGTTTTCTCTATAATTCAGCTCTTAAGGCTAATTGTAAACTTCTTAGATCTAAGTGAATTGTTTATTGGATTCATGTCTCAAGGATAGTAGAGCCATGTTCCTATGTAATTTTTTGGTTTTAAGCTTCTCACTTTTCATCTTTATTCATTTCTATTATGAATGTAATTATCACGTCTTTCAAGCTAGGGTCCTCATATATTCAACATTTACAAAGACAATTTTATTTTCATATTTATTTATATTTATGGTTTGTATGAAATATTTATACAATAAACAAAATATGGTTAAAGAATTTAGATTTGTTTTCATCTTTTCCATGCCTTTGTATATATGAATTTAAGATGATCATTAAAATCATCAAACAAATGTTTATTAGTTGGATTAATTTTAATACCCAACAATTCACTTTTCTTCATCTTAGGTTTCTTATGACTTCATTACTCACTGCCACACCTAAGGTTTATTATTTTCTTTAAGCTTATTCCACCTTTCACTTTTAGTTATTGTGCTCTGCACTTTGAGACTCTATGTCTAATGGATAAGATTTTGATCTAAGAGGTTTACAATGTTTTATTTGTGCCTACTGTCATTTATTCTCAACCCTATTTATCATCCCTTTTTATTTTGAATATGACGTTATGAGCTTAAAGACTAGATCACTTCTTATTACTAATAAGAACTTATCTATTATCAATAGTTGAGGGAGCCCATGCTTGCCCAAGAACTAGCTTGAGGTCAAAAGTGGGTCCAAAATGCCTTGAAATAGTTCCTATATAGTGAGGAACATATCAAGGAACAATAGGGGATATTAATGAGAGTTTGATATCAATTTTTAAGATCAGTATGCTAATTGTTAAAAGTTTTATTTATTGGAAAATATGAAACTATCTTGTATAAATTCAACACCTGAGATCTGGGTGTCCTTCTAAACTCTGGTGCCCATCAGGCTCCTCATGCTAGTGCAATCTAGCACATTAATGCATAGGGATGAGTGGTGCCTCTCCTCTATTAGCGTTACAGATAACATTCAATGCAAAAGTGAAGGTGGTGAATAAATGAGGACAGGTCACTCATACCCTACTCGGGACATGAACTAAGTCATTATTTCACCAAGGGACATTCATTAGCATATTCAAACTACTTTGTAGATGGTTTGCCTCCATTGCATTTGAATAGCAATGAAGAACAGGGAACTCAATGTTAAATGAAAATAATTTTCCTACTTGACAATTATGGTCCACGAATGAGGGCGTGCCAGAAGAGGCCATCAACCCCCCATCCCTAGCATGGAAAATGCATGGAATAAATTAATGAGGATTTTCCATTTCACATCAAGCACTTGGTTGCAACAATGGAAGCGTATGAGCTTAGAAACACTACCAATGGTCACTAACTAGTCAAGAGCTTGCTTGGTTGTCATCTGAGAGATTAAGAGGAAGTCCTATGTGTCGTGGAAAGTAGAATCGTGGACATAGATCTCTATCTAGTCCAAACTCGGTTGACTCTGATGGCCCTATAAGAGGCTATGGGAATTCAATTCCCTCCTCCTCCCCCTCTGTCACCTTCATATAACTTGCATGCCAACTTGCACAATGCAGACTCAATTCATTAAGGTACCAAGCCTCCCATTCCTAAACATCTAGGGTCCCAAAAAAGAAGGACTAACAACCAGACAATCCCGACTCTTATGGCCATGGGGAGAAGGAATTCACTTCTGCCAACAAGATTGTGGATGCAGTCCATCCAAAGGGTTATACCTCTCAGTAGGAGGCCAACACCAGCATAGGTGGTGTGTTTATTGAAGGTGAACAACCTCCTTGGTTACCTGAAGGCTATGATGCTCCCTTCTAGTATCTCACTCATCATGACCAGGCTCGTTAATCATCTCCAGGAAAGGCTCTCTCAACCTCTACTTTATTGTTTTTCTTATGGTCTTTTATTGTTTCATTCCACATTTTATTTGCTACATTTGTTTTCGCTTTGGTCCTATTATGTCAAACATTGGTCTCTGGAATCTCAGGGAGACCATATGGTTTTCCACTTAAGGGAAGATGGTTCTTCCTAAACATGCTTTAGGTCAGGAAGATTTTTGCACACAAAATGAACACATCTGAGACTTAGTATACTCATGTTTATCCATGGATGTATTCTATGTAAACTTTTGAAAATATAATAAAAGTTTTCTTGCTTACAAAAAAATGGTCCTAAATAATGCTCCCACATGAAAAATTAAAAGTTCATATGATTATGAAATTTTTAATTTTAATAACAACATATATGATGAATGTTGAGAGATCTTTCGGTAAAAATCACATAAAGAAACTATAAGTCGTCAACAAATATTCTTTTTGAAAATTTAAAAGTGCATAATATTTTAATAAGTCGTCAACACATATTTTAATAATAAAAAACTGAAAATAAAATCAAACCAAATAAAAATTATTTAACATTTTTTTAACATTAAGTTATATTTAAGTATTTATAAATTATTTAATCACATTTTACATACATATATTTAAAAAATAAATTATATATTTATATTTTGTAAATAAAAATTAAATATATATATATATATATATATATATGAATTCTCTTATAACTAAAGAAAATAAAATATATTATTTTAAAAAAATCACAATTTTGTATAAATAAATAAGGATATGTGCAGTTCATGAATAGGGAATGCAACACTAGCCTACCTTCCCACGCGAAGGCACATGAACATATTTATGCTTCAAGCTCCTCACTCATCATAAGGACAATACCAGCTACGAGACGTGATAGGTTCCCACCGCATCAATTTTCCATGATAAATAATTTCATAATCAATGCTAACATTTGTCAATATAAATGAGACACACGGGTAGGTATGAATAGCCATTTTAGCACATTTAAAGTATCACGATAAGGGTTTCCCATATAATAAGGGTTTCGACAGACCTAAAAGTCCTTGCATGAAATGGAAATAGTCAGACATAATTAAAGAAATAAAATATGGTGAATGAGGAGCGATAGTGGTGTAGTGAGACTTAGCATGGGGTCTTAGGGTACTGTGAGTATATCCCAATAATTTACAAATATATCATTATTTTTTTATTATTGAATGACACAGTAAAGGGGAAATCTAATCGAGGTACTGTAAAATAATGGAACATGGACAAAGAGTCAAAGAAATTTGTTCGCAACTAGTATATTAAAATATAATAAAGCCTTTGAAGGCCCTTTACATATATTTTAAACCAAGGTGCTTTAAAGGCTGAAGAAAGGATCAATAGAAAATAGAGTGAGAAGAGAGCCAGGAAAAAAGTCATGTACTAGGGAAAGCACAACAAACGAATATCCCAATCTCTAATAGAAGAAATTGCAATTCCTAGTAATCAATCACCAAGAGGAAGTGATTTTAGAGGTAGAGGATTTTTCTTAGAGGCAGAGGTAGAGATTACCAACCTAGATGCTATACATGTGAAAAATTGGGCATACGTCACCTGAATGACCAAAAAATACTCTAGCAGGTTAAAGGAGTTCCCATGTGGAAGAAACAAAAGAATAAAATGTGAATCTACTTACAAAATTTCTGCAGGAGGAAAGTTCTTGCTGATGAAAATAGTCTTAATAAAATCAGAGAAATAAGCTAAGGAACCATCTTAAAGGAAAAGCTTGTTCAAGTTTGTTCATGATTGTGTGCAAGTTAAGAGGTAAGTGTTGCAAGGTTGTAATTGATAGTGGTAGTATAGACAATCTTGTTTCTACAAATATGGTAAAGAAACTTGATTTGAAAAGAACAAGAAATCCCACCCCTTATAAAGTGTCAACGCTGCAAAAAGGGCATCAAATTCTAGTAAATAAATAGTGTAAGGTGTAATTTAAGATTGGGAGGTATAAGGATGAAATATTATGTGATATAATGCCCATGAATGTATAGTATATTCTGTTGGGAAGGCCATGGCAGTATAATAGAAGAGTTATCCATGATGGTAGAAGGAATACATATACACTTGAGAAAAATGGTAAGAAGCATACATTGTTACCTTTGCAAGAAGGAGTCAAAGAGGAAGATGGTTCTAATGTGTTGTTGATTCCCATGAAAAGGTGGGATTCCCACCTTGAGCGAGAGGCTCAGGGAGGAAATAATGGAAATCCATTGAATTATTCATAATAACACTAATACCATAAAGAGAGTAGAGCATGGCCATTGCCCCAACCAAAGTATACTAAAGTATGGGCATTCATAAATTTGGACTCCATATTCATCCCTTTGGATTAACCCTAAAAAAACAAACATTAACTTATTATACAGATGCACAGAAAGTGCATTACATTCTTAAAGACAAGTATAAATTTATCGCATGCAATAAACATTTGACATTTTGATGACATTTAGTGCTATAGAAGAAGGATGATGACTATACTACCAAGATTCAAGCTAGCACAACTAACTTCTTCAAGCCAAGAGTAGGGGATAAGTGACATCCTTGTTTGACTCGTATATCACAATTAATTTCTTCTGAAAACCCCTTAATGTTCCTAAGCTTGGGAATGACACTTTCATATAGCCCTATAGTAGTAGCTCTTAGCTCACTAGGAACTTTTAGCTCTTTTAACATATTCCAAAGGTTAGTCCTGGGAATAGTATCAAAAAAATTTCTAAAATTGAAGAAACAATCAACAAGTTTGGTTTTATTATTGCAAAATTCTTCCATAATGATCATAAATGGAAGAAGATGGTGCATAATGAAATGATATCCCCTAATCCAACTTGTCCTTTAACTCTTTTCTATGACTTTCAAGCCATATGCTTATCTTTTTTTCCAAAATAATTACTTAAAGCTTGGAGAAGACGGGGATAATCATAGTAGCCCTATAATTAGAGAGATTATTTTTATCCCCACTTTTAATGATAAGAATAATGATTCTTTGAGTCTATGGTTTACAAAATCCCTATTAACTGCTAAAGTGAAGAGTTTGGGTATATCATGGATGAGGATAGGCTCTCAAATTTTCAATATTTCACCATTGTACCTTTGATGTCCTTAGATTTCCCTTTTGCAAGATTCTTAGCCCCAAACTTTAAGTCTTCTATAAAAAACACTTCATCATGTATACAAACATTTGAAATGTTGTCCAAAATAATATGAGATTCATATAGATTTTTGAAGTAGAAATTCCATTCATTTAGAGGATTGTATTATTTTCTTTAGTTTTAGAAATCAAAACTCACCTCCACAATCTCTTAGGATCGATCTTTGATAGGTGGATAAGCTTCTATTGATATCTATCAATGTAGTGCCCCTTTTCCTCTAAATTATGGCTTTGTATCTTTTTATCTTATCTAATTTTAAGCACTCAATGGAAGTATCCATGATGGATTTTCTACCATTTTCACATTTGTTGTCATACCATGGGTTGACTATCCTATTTGTATTTTTCCTTAGCACTTCAATATAGAATTTGTTAATGGAAGTAGAGAGATTTGTCATAAAATTATGATATAGGTCCTCAATATTGTTCTTATAGGATATGATATTTAGTTCAAGTCCTTGAAAAAATATTAACTTTATTTTCATCAAAATGAAAGTATCTTCGGTTACTCCATTTTTCCTCAATAGATTTTTTGTGCAAGACAAATTTTAGGGTTAGGGATAAAGGTCTATGATGAAATTCACGTTAATGGTCATTTAAAAGGTAAAGATTTATTATTTGTTTGTATATGGGGATATCTAAAATCACATAATCTATGATGTTATTGCCCAACCCATGGATACAAGCCATCTGGTAAGATTTAGCCATTTCATTAGAATTTTGCAAAGTATTAGATCCTAAAGGACATATAACTTGTTTAACATGCCATACAAATCCTTGGTAAAGTCTGCATATTTTCTTTTCTACTTATTAAGGTGATAATACAACCTTCATTTCTTATAATGTGAAAATCTTGTTCTAAGATTTTGCAGAAACAATTCTAATCTAGATTGTTTTAATATAAGTAATATAATTTGCATTAATTATTATGGGTAAACACATATTTAAAAATGTTTAAAAAATTAACTATTATCAAGGAAAACAATTGCTAATTTTAATGTAAATAAAATTAAAAATAAAATAGAATATTTTGTTTCATAAATTACAAATAAAACAAAATACTGTGTTTAATTATTTTAACTTAGGAAAACTAGTTTTATTTATGATTTTATTAAAAGATAACAATAATATGATTTTATTAATAGGTAAAATTAATTAATTATAGCTGGGTATTATTTGAAAATTTTATAATTATTTATGATTAATATTAATAAAAAATAAAATAATTTAATTTTCAAATATTGTGAAATTTATTTTAAAAAATTAAATTAATTAACTTTTTTATATTATAAAATTTGTTTTGAAAACTATATATAATTTATTATATAAATTTATTTTAAAAAACATAGTTATATAGAAAATTTTACTTAATTATAAAAAGAAATATGATTATTTTAATATTTATATTCAATCTACATTTTTTTTTGCACCTGGAAAAAACTGTCTGTTTTATATTATGATTAAAACAGTACATACATATGATGGACAGATCATCCTCATAAATCCATTGGTATCCACAATATGAGTACATAATACTTTGCATCCTTACATCTGAAACTATATACTAATATATTATAGAGGCTTTGATTGTTCTTTCCCATCCACAATATATCACAGATTCACACTATAGGAATCTAGAAGACTAAAATGCATCTCAGATCAATAACATGTTCTACATATAACTACATTGAAGTAGTCTTTCTTTTGTCTTTTCTATACAAAACCATATACAAAAATTGAACAAAACTTTAACAAAAAAGATACAAAGATTTTCAAGGAACTTATCTGCTTGATGTTCTTCTTTTTTGTGATGATCTTTTGTATTCTATCTTGGTAGCTTGAGATTTTCTACTTCTGTCTCATCCGATCCTATTTTTATCAGTATATGCATACCTTCTTCTCTGGCTAATAATCCTTTCTTTGACATTTCATCTGCGATCTTGTTGTGTGCCCTGCTAATGTGTTGAATGGAAGGTTGATGAAGATTGTTCCATAGGCTTTGTCTACGCCTCAGCTAGCCTTGTAGTGTATTCTGTTGGATGTTATTCTTCCCCATAATATGATCTATTATGCATTTGGAATCCCCATAAATTTGTATTTGAGGGATATCCAAAAATTTGATAAACCATAGTAATCCCCATAAAGCTATTGCTTCTGCTTTCATACTTGTTCCCTCTCCCACATTCCAGTGAATCCAGAACTCTTGTACTTCTGATAGCTTTATCTAGATTCCGCACCCACATCTCCCTCCTTGTGCTGCCCCATCAAAAAACCCCGCCAGGTAATTGGTGACCTGTACCCTCCCTTTTTCTGCCTTCCTTTTTTGCTTGGTGTCGTCTTTCTGATCTGATATAACCCACTGATCTATGAGTTCAACGATTACATTTTCTCCCCATCTTTTGGATCCAAAAATCAATTGATTTCAACCTTTCCAGATTTCCCAAAAGATGACCAAAGTGAGAAATCGCTTACTTTTGTTTTGTGTACTCCACCATTTTAAACATTCCTCAATTGTATTAAACTATATAAATGGAATTTGCAGCCTGGTGGTGAAGTGTTTCCAGATGCTTACTGATCTAGGACAATATAAGAATAAGTTCCCATTATCTTCAACATTATTCCTACACATATGACAAATCCCAGGACCATGATGATTCTTCTTTTGTAAGTTTTCCCATGTAAGATTCTTGTTCTGCCAAGTTAACCAAAGGAAGATGATAATTTTTATAGGAATATTAACTTGCCAGAACTTGTAAAACCAACAATACTCCACATTCTATAGCTCTTTCAGGCATAATTTGAGATAGCAATCTGCCACCTCAATCTCTCTTGTTTTCTTCTTTTTACCAGCCCATGCGATGCAATCTCCTTTGTTGTCATAACATATCCCTGCCTCTTTTAGTGATTTTACAAGCAGTATCCAATCCAATTTGTACTATCCAGTAAGGTTCAATTGGGTGGAGTCAAGCCAAATTGGAATGTTACCATTCCAGTCCCTGATCAACTGGCTCAGGATGAAAATACCTTTTCTGTTCAGATGATTTATTAGTTCCACTGAACCAAGTGGAGACTCACCTGCTCCTATAATGTTGTCTTTTCCCAACATGATACTGTTACCTGATCCAAAAAACCATGAGATGTTCTGAAGGAGGATGTTTTTGACTTTGTTAAAACTGTTCAATATCAGTGAACCACCTTTTATCCCAATTGCTCCTTTCCTCATCCAGAAGGAAAACTCCTTATTCTTCATGTACTTAACCCGGATCACCTTTCCCCATATGCCTCTACTGTTGATGCCCCTCCATAATGATTTTACAATTAGTGCCCATCCAAAAATGTTTAGATTTAAGACAACCCATCCACCCAATATTTTTGGTCAGGTAATCTTCTCTAGCTTGACCAAGTGATATTTACTGCTCCTTCTAGCACCTGACCAAATATAGCTTGCCATTATTTGGTTCAATAGATTAATAATCATCTGTGGAATGCGGAACAAGTGTGCCCAATAAACCCCCATCTGTGTAAGAACTGACTGAGTGAGGATGATATGACCTCCCATTGATAGACACATGTATTCCCATCCCTTAATCTTGGAGTAAAATCTTTCGACCAACCACATCCAATCATAATTTTTATAGCTTCCTGGTTTTAGTCGATACCCCAGATATTTCATACCATTATCTAAATTTACTGCATTTACCCCAAAGCACCTCTGAATGTAGCTGATATCATCTTGGTTACATGATCCATATAAAATGATGGATTTTTGTTCATTTTGAACAAGACCCATGGCATTCCCAAACTTTTTTAGAATTAATGAAAGTGAAAACCATTTAATTCTGTTAATCATACCCATCAACAAGATATCATCAACAAAAAAACTATGAGAAACAGAGACATGACTGCTGATTTTAAGCCCTTCAAATTCACCATTTGTCACAACTTTTTTAATTTTCAAACTTAATCTGTCCATCACCAGTATAAAAAGAAGAGGGGATAAGGCACATCCATGTCTAAATCCCCTTCCCGCTACAAAAAACTTGGATGGATACCCATTAATTATTACAACATAACGTACTGTAGTCACACATCCCATGATCCATTTAGCCATATTTGTGTTTATTCCAACTTTGTGCAATACCACTCTCAGATAACCCCAATCTAAGCAGTCATAAGTTTTTTTTAGATCTACCTTCATTACTGCAACATTCATCTTTTTTGTCTTAATATTGTGCAAACATTCTTGTGCAACAGCCACTGCATCATGGATTATTCTGTTATTTAGAAAACCATATTTCTCAGGTGAGATGAATTTTGATAAGGATATTTTTAATCTATTGGCAATTATCTTAGAGATAATCTTGTATGTTAGATTTCACAATGATATTGGACGATAGTCTGCAAAGGTTTCCGCCTCTGATTTCTTTGGAATAAGGGGAATATAGGTGGATTTTAGATGAGGATGAATGAATCCACTCTTCCTCGATTCCTCTATAATCTGTAGAAGGTCCTCCTGGAAGATGTCTATGAAGTGGGCAAAAAATTCTACAGTCCATCCTTCTGGACCCGGGATTTTGTCTCCTTTCATTGATTTTATAGCCTGGTTCAATTCTTCCACCTTAACCTCCTTATACAACTCCACATTGTCCTCACCATTAAACATTATAGGATATTCTTCTACTACCCATATCTGTGATTCCACTTCTTCCACTTCCAGTCTACTATATTCTTTTTTAAAATATGAAACCGCCAAGGCTGCAATTTCTGATTGCTTGCTATAACAATTCCCATCACTGTCTTTCATCTACCAAATTGTATTTTGTTTCCTTCTACAATTGGCAAAGCGATGAAATAACTTGGTATTTTTATCCCCTTCTCTAATCCATAAAGCTCTGGTTTTCAATCTCCATGTCGTCTCTCTAACTTGAAGAATCTTTTTTTTTCTAATTCGAGAGCCTGGATTCTCTCCCTTACTTTGGCAGGAAGGGAATGGGTGGTCATTTGACTATGTAGGGATTTTAATTCCACCTCAATATCTGACAATTCCCTTCTCAAGCCCTCCTTCTTCTTCTGTTCCCATGTTTTTACCTCTGCTTTAAGAACTCAAAGCCTATTCATAAAGCTTTCAGTACACGAGAGGCCTTCCTCTATATGACTTCTTTCCTTCCAGAATAATCGGATAAGAGCATCGAAATTTAAATCTTCAAGCCAAGATCTATTAAACTTTAAAGGCATCCCAAACCTTGTATCAATGTTGCACCAAAAAAGGGTGATTGGGCGATGATCTGACACATAGTTTTCAATAATATTAGATCTTACATCCCCCAACTTTTCCACCATATTTTCTTGTACGAGGAATCTATCAAGTCTCTTTGCTATATAATTGCTTCCACTTCTTCCATTATCCCAAGTGGGAGCATTTTTAGGCGAGCAAACATCTATTAAGTTGTGGGAGAAAATAATGTCTCTTAGCTTCTGTGCCATCTTGTCAACCACTCTATATTGTCCCCACAACTCCTCAATGCCTAGGGTACAGTTAAGATCCCGAGCCAAAATCAGAGAGGGTGAGTGGAGGATCCAAGTTGCCTCCATATTTTCCCAAAAACCTTCCCGTTCTTTGTAGGGATCATACACATTGAGAATGTGCGATCTTCTTGGGATACCTCTGATGTTACCAACCAGAAAAATACCTGCCAAGCATGAAAATTCTTTCAATTGTGCCCACCTTGGATCCTAGAAAACAGCTAGACCTCCAGATCTGCCTGTGGCATCAGTTGCCACAATGTACCATGTCAGAAACATCCTCCTAAAATAATCGACAGTTTGAGATGCAGAGTGCATTGATTCTTGGATGAGAATAATTTTGGACTTAGATGAAATGAATAGGTCTCTTAGTGCGAGGAATTTTGGAAGGGCCCCCAAACCCCTTATATTCAGTGAAATGATAGAATTCATTTGAGCCTATTAGAGGGCATACATGCTCTAAGTGCCCTGGGGGATATGGGAGAGGAAATAGGTATATCAATGAGAGATGGTGAATTTGTCAATGTAGTGTGGGTTTGGCGTGGGCGACCTCTAAATTGCCTGCTACCTCTAGTTTTTTTTCGCCTTACAGTAATATTCCCTGCAGAGGATGGACTTATTACAGGAGATCCGGATCCCTTTGGCTTATGGATAGTAAGTGACTTAAGATCAAGGGTTTTCCTTTGTAGGAGGAAGTCGAGATCGCTGTCGACAGAGTTATTTGGAGATGATATTGGCGAAAAATGAGTAGGTGATTTAGTATTTGGAGAATTTGGTTGAGTAGCTGGAGAATGGAGCCTACGAGCTTGTGTATACGTGGCATATGAGGTAGATGGGATATCTACCATATTGTGCTGTGATAGTACTGACGGCTGAGGTAAGGCTGGAGAGGAAAAAATCAGGTGTTTCTCCCGATATCGAGAATTAACAGTGATATGGGAGTGAGACTGTTAAGATGACGGGGATGAGGAATGTGCATGAATAGGAATAGGAGTAGAGACCTTTTTGTAAAACGAGGAGATGGCTCAGAAAAAACCTGATTAGTGTGAATAGAGTTACTTGAGCCCGAAGTATTTCCATTGTGTTTGGTGACATATCCATGACGTGGAGAGAGACACTCCGACTTGTTCTCCTTCTGTACCCTTTGATAAATCCCTTTACGATCTCACGAAGGCTGCCACCCTCCTCTTGCTTAGGGACAGTTAGCAATTAAATGTCCAGTTTGGTGACAATTGAGACATCGGAATGGAATTCCCTAGAAACCCAAGCGTTGTGTGAGATTTATGTTTTCCCACCTTAATTCTATGTGGTCCGGAAAGGCCTCGCCAAAATCTTTTTCTATAAGGACCCAAGCTATCCTTTTATCCCTAGCACCCAAGTAACATGGATCTACGTATATGAATTTTCCAATGGCGTTGCCAATATCAGTAAATACATCTTTCGTCCAAAATTCTAGGGGAAATACGGGCAATTTAACCCATATAAGTTTGTTTTTTGGCGTTTGCTTTAATGGATTAAAGCCTACGTACCAGGCATACATTTCCAGAAAACCTCAGTAATTAACCCAAGGCATTGCAGCAATCTACATTTACGCTTAAATTAAATTTATAATATGTTTTAATTTTTATGAATTTATAATAGTTGTTGTGTTTAAAAATTATAAATATTAGAAAGTGATGATAAATTCTTAATAACTTATTCAAAAATAAAAAATATAAAGGAAAATGTGAATTGTTCAATAAAAAAATAAACATTAAGTGACTTAGGTAATTTCAATAAAATTCAAATATGATTCACCCTAATAATATTTTTGACTTCAAGAGGAATACCACATCCATTTGCCAAAAATGTATGCTTTCCAGAAACCCTATGCCTTAAAACCACACCTCCTTCAATTACAAAACGCTTTGACCCCACACCTCCTTCAATTGCAGAATGCTTTGAGAATCTCCACGAAATGGAGTACAAACTTCCCTAATCCATTTCAAACCTTTTTATGAAATCTTTAAACTTGTTATGTATTTATACTCAAATAGTTTTATGTTTTTAAAGTATTAGATAATAACTCCCAATGAATAAAGCACAACCATTTAATTAAATTATATTAAGAAAATTCCAACTAAATTATATAAAAACAAAACTTTTGAATGTATAATTTATTTAATTCCAAAATATTCTCCCACATGAACTTCCGCATTATCATTATATTTTTTTTTTCTCGGCAATACTAACTACTTTTATATTAATATGTACAGGTAAACTTTTACATCCAAAAAGACTGCCTGCCCAGGGCCAACTGTGGCTCCATGGGTGGCTCTATCAGACTCATATTTTTGCCTCACAGGGCGATAGTTCCAGATAGATCAAAATGCATGACGCTGAGATTTTCCATTGTAGCACCAAAACTGCCCACGCAGGGGCACTCCCAAAAAGACGCGTAACCCAGACAAACTGTAAAAACTGATAACATTACTTTAAACAGACAGCAACAGGCAAAGACAACAAATTTATACCAAACACTAGACTCCGAACCCAACACGACTGTGGAGGCCGCGAGTGAGACTTAGAAACATAAAGAAAACAGACCAAGATATAGAACAGAGACTTGATATTGACCAGAACCATGAACCCGACCTGAGAGAAGGAGGAAAAAGTGAAGGAGTGCCGCGGGGAGTTACTCCTCTGGTTCTTCTTCCACAATTCTGCTCCATCCTTGTCCCTCTGGAACGCCTTCCCACATAGCCATGGGATTCTGCGCTAGGGCAGACAGCTCGGGTTCTTGAAATTGGGTGGGGGGTTGAGGAGGCTCCCTTCCTGAATTGCCCTCTGCATTCGATGGCTCCCCCATTGGGAGCTTCCCCCTGTCGCTCTCTGAATTATCCTCAGCAGGGACCAGTGACGAACCTTCATCATTCTCCTCAGGAATTTTGGTAAAAAGCACAGAGATATGTGCATTAACTCCGACATTGTCCCTTGAGCTACCCAATGTAAAGGTGACTGAGCCAAATGCTGGGAGCATGGGCTCTCCCTCAATAGAGCTACCCACTTCCAGAAATTGACAAGCCGGGATCTGGGTGGCTCCCGCTCTTCTATAACAGTAGCAGCAGCAGCAATGATGATGAACGTCCGCTGCAGGGGGTCGAGAAGATTCTCCACGTCCTGGGCCTCTTCTGCAAGGCATCCTTTCACGCGTCCGCCCCATGGTATCCTCCAATTCCTTATTCTGCTCCAGCGCAGAGGAGGGTCGACAGTATTTAAGATCCCTTCCAGAAGCTTGCTGCTCCCAAGTTGGGTTTGGGCAGAGCTTACCTGAGCGAAGACAGAGGCCAGAAAACACCAGAATGGAGCGGACCTCACCCAAACTCTCGACAACCAGATCGCAGTATCGACACTCAGAGTTCTAAGAATCCTTCTTGTCGCTCTGAGCTCTCTTCCCCAACCATTCATCATACTTATGCCCATTAACATTCCTTCTGAAATGACCCACATTGAATGCTCTTCTCAGGATTGCCATCACCTCTAGCGGCTCCATTAAGGTTTCCCTTGTGTCTCTCCTGTCTTGAAGTTTCGGCGGCTTGAGGCATTAAAGACCCTTGCTCTTCACGTGGCAGCCCATGCCCAGCATGTGGCTCTCCATTGCCAAACTCGATGACACCCGCATCCGGGGCCGCATTATCATTATATTATATTACTAAGAAATTTCCATTTTTTTAAATTTATATCAATAAACAATTTTATTTGACAAATAAAGTAATTATGCAGTTAAAAGGTCTATTTTCATTTATTACTTATTTTCATTATTCAACCAAATAATGAAACATTTAACATAAACAATTATTTATTTTAATTATTTAAACATTTTTATATAGATTAAAATTTAAAATACATATTTAATTACAAAATATTATTTTAATAAAACCAATTTATCACTGTATATTAAAATTCCTCCCTACCAATTGTGAGGAAAATAATTCAAATAAATAATAACAATATGTAATGGCTTATTATTGCCCATCACACAATTATGGGTGAAATGACAATTTGTCCTTTTGGCTCCTCATTCGACAGCGCAAGGTGAATATGATATGACATGTAACACACCCCAATACAATACAACATACAGGATATATTTCCGGCTGCAAAACTTTACCAACAGTAATAAATGCAACGTCCTTCTATGTAAACGGAGATAGAGAGGTGGACTTGAGTAGCCACGCAAGCAAATTTAGGGAATCTGCAATTGGGATAAGGGTTTCCATATCAAACTCCAAGAAGAAATTTTTATGTGGAAGCCTTTGGAATTCGATACTCAACAATAGCCTTCCACATAAGCAGATGGGGGTGGGGGCCATGCTACCCATCTGATCGCATGGCCACGTTAACAGACATGCTATTTGTGGTCTAATATGTCCTCATCATTATTGATTGCATCGAGATCCTCCCCATCGTTGATCGTCGCATGAATTTTCGTGTGGACCAGCTTGAATACGGGGGTGGACACATGCAGGTGTGTGTTACTCATAACCACTTGGTCACAATTATAGATCTACGAATTTTTTAATCACTGCCATTGGTTGATGCACGTCGAACATCGGGATTAGAGAACCCACACTGTGCAGGGGGAAAGAGTTAATCAGCCTACTATCGGGCCTTTAATGTACCCGATAGCGGCTTCACCATACATACATGGTATGTAACCTGACAGCCCTCTGGCCGGGAAAGGTCTCAAGTCTCCACCAGTAAATACCGACGAGACGTGCACACAATGACAATAAGTCTAATTTATTATTGCATATTCCCATTGAATGTTGTAGGATTTCAAATTCGGTATTGCGCCCAAGATTTCAAATTCGGTATTGCCGCCAAGATTTCAAACTCGAGTTGTGCACCTAATTTTTGAAATGAAATCCTCTTCCATTCGACCTTCGAGATATGATTCAAAAAAGCTTGTTCGTCGTTACATTCCGAATGTTCACGGAGAGAAACCTTGTGGGTGTGAGCAACAATGGTAGAAAACTACACATTTGCAGCTTTCTTGCTCGTTCTTATGATAATGGTGGGCGCAGCAGAAGTCGCAGAGGTGAAGGCAACAACACTGAGTCCGACAATGGAGGTTGTCGCTGCTTCATTGCCCTTCCTCCCCTCTCTATTTTCCACTCTCGTCGCCTCCTTCATTACCTTCCTGGCCTATTGAAAAAGCAATAACAACAATCATATGGGTGACATCTGATCTTCACGCTGCAGTTGATTTCGGGCAATACCCATATGCAGGATACATGCCAAATCGGCCCACCATCAGTAGAAGGTTAATCCTGGAAGAAGGATTTGAAGAATTCTCAGAGCTGGTGCAGGTATGGAATTATTTTGTTGAGAACGATAAGCAACCAATTTCAAACGACACTAGGCATAGCGTTGATAGAAATTCTATCCATGTACTCCACAGACGAGGTATATCTAGGACAGAGGGCCATGAGTGAATGGAGTGGGGATGAATGTGTAACAGAAGATTTTGAATGGTTCGGTATGAAGCTAAAAGAGATTGAGAAAGATATAAGAGAGAGAAACCAAGATGCAGCACAAAAGTTGAAGAACAGGTGTGGTCCTACATAGGGTCCTTATACTTTGCTTTATCCAAACTGTTGGGGCCTTCGTTTAATTTTGACATATTTTGACCAGTTTTGACTGACCGAAGGGCGAGAAAGAGACAGATGGCAGAAACAGTTGGGTGGTGGAACGAACAGTTGCGGAGGAGTGGTGGCAAGGTGGCAGCGGAAGGCAAAGGCAGCCGAGGAGGCGGGAAGGTGCAGAAGTAGCCAAGGGAGAAAACAGTCAAGCGAGAACTGGTAGTCCAGGCAGCCGAGAAGGACATAAAAGGGGAAGACCATAGAGGAAAAAGGTTGTTGTTGGACTTGCTAGTGGAAGAAGGAGCCGGTTGCAGGTGAAGGGATACACAATTGCAGAGGCCGAATGATACAGTGCTGGGATCCGAGGGACGTGGTTGTGGAACTGATCTGAACCCGAGCAACTGAGCTGGGTACTTTATGTAATGCTTATGGCGAATGCCGGATCATAATGTAATCTTTTATGTTAAGTTTAACACAAGACAGAGCCGATGTTGGTTGTGACTTCTAATGTATTTGGCCTCGTGCTAGTGGGTCTATTAAAATTTTGAATAGTCTACCTGTTGCATGTGGACGATAATTCATAGATTGATTAAAGGATGTTGTTATCTTTGTGTTCTCTATAATGGATATATGTATATGATTCAAGGATGTTGTTATATCTGTTTCCCGTATAATGGATATGCATGTGTGATCGCCTGTGCCCTGTTGATATTCCTTCGACCCCATGCTGAACCCTTCTCCCTTTTGGTCGTGGCGCGCCTCAGGTGAGACTCCTTTCCCTTTGTAAAAATTTCTCTATAGATTAGCTAGCTCTGATACCATGTAGAAATTTCACCGTAGATCACCTAATAATGCAATATACTAAAGAAAAATACTTGATCTACTTCTACTATCAAACTTTGTGGAAGCTTAATCAATTTGAGCAAGATCAATCGGAACACATATAACAGAAAAGAAGAAATCATACACACATGAAGCATAGAAGAATACTCTGGGAAAAGCCTCAGCTAAAAACCCCGCTATCTGTATTATCATACAAGTGGAAATATCTCAGGATTACACAAAGCTTTAGCTCACAAGCTATCCAGCTCTCAGTACAATCCCTCAATGCTGCTCATAGACTTAATAGATACAACATATGCCTTCCTTCAGTCCTCCAAGCCTCCTATTTCCTTGCACAATTTCTCCTGGATCCTCCAGCTGCAACATGTGTGATAATCACCTCACACACAACACTGACCTCTGAAATAACTGCGCAATCCTAAAGGAGATAATTCCTTCTCCATGGATGAGTTTCCTATATAGGAAAATTCCTCCAACTGATAGTACACTGTCCCTTCCTCTGATCTCAACTAGGTCTCTGACTGAACTGACATGCATGAGTTATTTATGAGAGAATATTCAATTATCTAAAGTAGAGTAGTTACATGCATGCATGCATTAACTAACTGAACTCACAATCAGTTCCACAAACTGTTGGAACAAATCTAACTAGACTTAACTCAATTAACTGAGCTAACTAATTACAACTCATAGTACAACTCATCCTGATCACTTTAATTAAGGGATAACTTCCTCAATCAAAGGAAAAAATGTTGCATGTCTTCACATAGACTTCATGTTTGATTTTCTCCAACTAATTAACTCAAGATGAATTAATTAATTATTTTTCAAACAACTGCTAAGATCAAATTCTAATTTTGATTCCCGATTTTAATTTAGGGACTAATTAAAATTGGAATGTATCTTGAAATGCTATTTATAGCAATTCTGTTTTTAGCATTTCAATTTTTTGTTATTTCCAACAGAGTTGGATTATATCCTGAAATGCTATTTATAGCAATTCTATTTTCAACATTTCTATTTTTAGAATGTCTTGTTGCTATTTTCAAAACTCCCTCTCAACAAGAAAGGCATTCAACTCTAACCCGATCCCGAACCTTTGGAATGTTCTACATGCAACACTTCTCTCAAGTGTTGGTGCTCCAACAACTCCAGAAACAAAAAAAATATCCAACCTGAATCAAAATGATGCCTCTATCATCAAAGTCTCTAACTGTTATTGCCTCTGTCGACTGAAAACTTTGTGCTTCTGTTGACTCTGCCTAGTCAGTCCTTCTCTGCGCTCTTCAGTATCTGACTGCTCTAGCCTCTCTCACTTTGATCTCTGACTGCATCGATCCCACTGATTCCTCCTGTTGCATCCGTGCTGCTGTTGGTCCTTTCTCCTAGCACTGCATCTGCACTACACCTCCTCTCATCATGTTGCATCGTGCTGCCCACTGTTGCACTGCAACTTAGTTACTGAGAAGTAAGTAACTGATCTCCCAACTGACCTCCCTATTGGGCTAGAAACACCCTCTGATGCTAAAGCTCTCTCTGCCGCTGACAAGTTCTCCCTCTCTAACCTCTGTGTTGCTACAACAACTCCCTGCATCTCGCACCATTGCACACCTCTCTGTGCCATCCTGCATTGGTGCAACACTCCTATGCCTCTCGCATTGATGCAGCCTGCTAGCTTTGCGCTGTCCTGGGACTCCTATACTGTAGCTCTCTCTGCCGCTCCATCTGCAGCCGTCTCTACCCACTTAGCCAGTCTTGCTACTCCTCGCTGGGGCTCCCGTAGCAGGGTATAATCAAAGAGGTTGGGTACCTCAAGGATCCTACCCCTATTTTAGCCTTCTTGGGACTATCACTGCACATCGCCCCACCTCACACCTGGAGGTATGGCTGCATGTGATCCCTCTGCCCACTTGGCTCGAAATTCCCCCCTACTGGAGGTCTCTGGATGAGTGGATGCCTCCACTCGGTCTCCTCTCGGCTTCTCTAGTTGTCACTGTTCCACAACCTCCTGAAGCTGCTTCACCAATTGTGGCTCCTCCACAATTGTCTGAGACTTCTTCTAGCATTGCATGTTGAGAGGTAATGTACTCTCCCTCTCAACCACCAAGTCTCCAACAATTGCCTTGCTCCTCAAGGCTTTGCATGCATCTTGTACCTCAAGTGCATCCAAGTTCTTGGCTAGCACACTAATTTGTTTCATCTTTCCCGTCGTCACAAAATTTTCTGGAAAAAGAGCTGATTTTAAATCAGCGATATCTCCCTCATCCGAACTCCAATTCAGCCAATTTATTTTTTGAATTTGGGTCTTTTTCCACAAGGAATCCAGATATGCTATTTGTTTTTGAAAATTTAGCACAAAAATGTTCAGAACTGCTCTGAAAAATCGCAGCCCAATTTTTTTTTACTTAGAATTTTCTTCTTCGTATACTGTTCACTGCTTCGATCACCTTTGCTCTGATACCATGTAGAAATTTCACCATAGATCACCTGATAATCAATATACTAAAACAAAATACTTGATCTACTTCTACTATCAAACTCTGCGGAAGCTTAATCAATTTGAGCAAGATCAATCGGAACACATATAACAGAGAAGAAGAAATCATACACACATGAAACATAGAAGAATACTCTAAGGAAAGCCTCAGCTAAAAACCCCGCTATCTGTATTATCATACAAGTGGAAATATCTTAGGATTACACAAAGCTTTAGCTCACAAGCTATCTAGCTCTCAGTACAATCCCTCAATGCTGCTCATAGACTGAATAGACACAACATATGCCTTCCTTCAGTCCTCCAAGCCTCCTATTTCCTTGCGTAGCTTCTCCTGTGTCCTCCAGTTGCAACCTGTGTGATAATCACCTCACACACAACACTGACCTCTGAAATAACTGCACAATCCTAAAGGAGATAATTCTTTCTGCATGGATGAGTTTCCTATATAGGAAAATTCCTCCAACTGATAGTACACTGTCCCTTCCTCTGATCTCAACTGGGTCTCTGACTGAATTCACATGCATTAGTTATTTATGAGAGAATATTCAGTTATCTGAAGTACAGTAGTTACATGCATGCATGCATTAACTAACTGAACTCACAATCAGTTCTAGAAACTGTTGGAACTAATATCACTGGACTTAACTCAGTTAACTGAGCTAACTAATTACAACTCAAAGTACAACTCATCCTGATTACTTTAATTAAGGGATAACTTCCTTAATCAAAGGGAAAATTGTTGCATGTCTTCACATAGACGTCATGTTTGATTTTCTCCAACTAATTAACTCAAGATGAATTAATTAATTATTTTTCAAACAGCTGCTAAGATCAAATTCGAATTTTAATTCACAATTTTAATTTAGGGACTAATTAAAATTGGAATGTATCCTGAAATGCTATTTATAGCAATTCTATTTTTTTCTATTTCCAACAGAGTTGGAGTATATCCTAAAATGCTATTTTTAGCATTTCTTGTTGCTATTTTCAACACTCCCTCTCAATAAGAAAGGCATTCATCTCGAACCCGATCCTGAACCTTTCGAATGTTCTGCATGCAACACTTCTCTCAAGTGTTGTTGCTCCAGCAACTCCAGAAACAAAAAAAATATCCAACCTGAATTAGAATGAAGCCTCTATCATCAAAGTCTCTCACTGCTATTGCCTCTGTCGACTGAAAACTCTGTGCTTCTGTTGACTGTACCTAGTCAGTCCTTCTCTACGCTCTTCAATATCTGACTGCTCTAGCCTCTGTCACTTTGATCTCTGACTGCATCGATCCCACTGATTCCTCCTACTGCATCCGTGCTGCTGCTGGTCCTTTCTCCTAGCACTGCATCCGCACTGCACCTCCTCTCATCATGTTGCATCGTGCTGCCCACTGCTGCCCTGCAACTCAGTTACTGAGAAGTAAGTAACTGATCTCCCAATTGATCTCCCTATTGGGCTAGAAACACCCTCTGATGCTGAAGCTCCCTTTGTTGCTGACAAGTGCTCCCTCTATAACCTCTGCACTGCTGCAACAACTCCCTGCATCTCGCACTATTTCACACCTCTCTGTGCCATCCTGCACTGGTGCAACACTCTTGTGCCTCTCGCATTGATGCAACCTGCTAGCTTTGCGCTGTCTTGGGACTCCTGCATTGTAGCTCTCTCTGCCACTCCATCCGCAGTCGTCTCTACCCACTTAGCCAGTCCTGGTACTCCTTGTCGGAGCTCCCGTAGCAAGGTTTAATCAAAGAGGTTGGGTACCTCAAGGATCCTGCCCCTATTTCAGCCTTCTTGGGACTATCACTTCACATCGCCCCACCTCACACCTGGAGGTATGGATGCATGTGATCCCTCTGCCCACTTGGCTCGAAATTTCCCCCTACTGTAGGTCTCTGCATAAGTGGATGCCTCCACTCAGTCTCCTCTCAGCTTCTCCAGTTGTGGATGTTCCACAACCTCCTGAAGCTGCTTCACCAATTGTGGCTCCTCCACAATTGTCTAAGACTTCTTCTGGTGCTGCATGTTGAGAAGTAATGTACTCTCCCTCTCAACCACCAAGTCTCCAATATTTTCCTTGCTCCTAAAGGCTTTGCATGTATCTTGTACCTCAAGTGCATACAGGTTCTTGGCTAGCACACCAATCTATTTCATCTTTCCCACCGTCACGAAATTTTCTGGAAAAAGAGCTGATTTTAAATCAGCGATATCTCCCTCATCCGAACTTCGATTCATCCAATGTTTTTTTTGAATTTGGGTCTTTTTCCACAAGGAATCCAAATCTACTATTCGTTTCTGAAAATTTTGCACAAAAAATTTCAGATCTGCTCTGACAACTCACGGCCTAATTTTTTTTTACTTCGAATTTTCTTCTTACTATACTGTTCACTGCTTCGATCACCTTTGCTCTGATACCATGTAGAAATTTCTCTATAGATCAACCTGGCTCTGATACCATGTATAAATTTCACCGCAGATCACCTGATAATGAAATATACTAAAGAAAAATACTTGATCTACTTCTACTATCAAACTTTGTGAAAGCTTAATCAATTTGAGCAAGATCAATCGGAACACATATAACAGAGAAGAAGAAATCATACACACATGAAACACAGAAGAATACTCTGGGGAAAGCCTCAGCTAAAAACCCCGCTATCTGTATTATCATACAAGTGGAAATATCTCAGGATTACACAAAGCTTTAGCTCACAAGCTATCCAGCTCTCAGTACAATCCCTCAATGCTGCTCATAGACTGAATAGACACAACATATGCCTTCCTTCAGTCCTCCAAGCCTCCTATTTCCTTGCGTAGTTTCTCCTGGGTCCTCCAGCTGCAACCTGTGTGATAATCACCTCACACACAACACTGGCCTCTGAAATAACTGCACAATCCTGAAGGAGATAATTCCTTCTGCATGGATGAGTTTCCTATATAGGAAAATTCCTCCAACTAATAGTACACTATCCCTTCCTCTGATCTCAACTGGGTCTCTGACAGAACTGACATGCATGAGTTATTTATGAGAGAATATTCAGTTATTTTAAGTACAGTAGTTACATGCATGCATGCATTAACTAACTGGACTCACAATTAGTTCCACAAACTGTTGGAACTAATCTAACTGGACTTAACTCAGTTAACTGAGCTAACTAATTAGAACTCAAAGTACAACTCATCGTGATCACTTTAATTAAGGGATAACTTCCTCAATCAAAGGGAAAACTATTGCATTTCTTCACATAGACTTCATGTTTGATTTTCTCCAACTAATTAACTCAATTGAATTAATTAATTATTTTCAAACAGCTGCTAAGATCAAATTCGAATTTTAATTCCAGTTTTAATTTAGGGACTAATTAAAATTGGAATGTATCCTGAAATGCTATTTATAGCAATTCTATTTTTAGAATTTCTATTTTTGCTATTTTCAACAGAGTTGGAGTATATCCTAAAATGCTATTTATAGAAATGCTATTTTTAGCATTTCTTGTTGCTATTTTCAACACCCTTTGGGGTAAGGTGAAAATGTCGGTGTTGTCCTAGACTACAGTGGACCACTGTTGGCCTCTTGTGCCCGAACCCAGGGTCTTTCCCCCGATGACTCTTTCGAGCCAACAAATGGTTCCATTGCCGGGACCCAAAGTTGAGAGAACTGGTTCAGAATATGGTGTCAAGGGTATTTGAAAGAGAGATCAGAGACTAGTGGAATCATAAAGTAGATCAATTTGTGGCAGAGAAAGTTTCCCGCAGGAATCAACCGATCGGAAAGTAAGTGAGGGGATTTTATATGCTGATGGCAAGTTCCCTGAGGACCTATACAATTAGTTGAGAGAGCTGGAGAGGCAGAGTCAGTCAAGTGGATCGGCGACAATTTGCCGTAGTTGGACTCTGTCCAATATTGCATTGCTACAGTGGTTGGATAACGATCGGATGAGAGCAGTCGATTTCTGGGTGAAGACTACGGTGGAAGGGTACGTGGTCGAGTTTGCTGCAGAGAGCTACCAGTCTTTCTCAAAGGCAGAAGCTGTGTTCAACTTCGAGCTGTGGGGGGAGTTGATAAGAGAAGTCCCAACGTGGATTAAGATGTTTATGGTAAAGGAAGAACTGCTATCTTTACCCACTACCGGGATGGAGGCATAAAACCCCAGTACCGAGGGAAGCAATTAGAGGGGGAAATGCTACCTACAGAGGGATAGGGATGCTACGAGGGGATGGATGCGGAAGGATCAAAAATAGCTAGGGATGTTAGAGCACAGAGGAGGGTGCTGCTAGCGGACAAGTGACAGGCAAGTTTGGCTCAGGCTCTATGGAAGAGAAGGATGGGGCCCCGCCAAATAGGAGTGGTGATGGGAAAAACCCGAGTTGAGGAGGGAGAAGACGGTGCTAGGCAACCCGAGTACGGGAGAGAGGGATGTCGAAAACGGGAAAATGAAGAAGGACGTTTCTTGCAGGTTGCGGAACTAGGATCACAACAGGAAATCGAAGGAGGACCATCTCGGAAGGTTGCGGAAGTAGAATCACAACATGGAACGGACAGGGGACCTTCCCTACAGATTGCGGAAGTAGAAGCGCGAGATCGGAAACCATACTAGCATGAGGAAAGAGATGACGATAATGTGGGTGATGGGATGAGGAGGTTGTTTGATGAGGAAGAAGCATCCATCAAAATTCAGCAGCCCCAACCACGAAATATAAGTGGCTTTTTCCCCAACCTTCCCCTGTTACCTTATCACAGACCAGAGGAATTTGTCATTAGCTTATCCAAGGCAGCGCAAGTATATAGTGCCGGGAGAAATACAGGGCCGGTCTCAATATTAGAAGTAATACAAGAACCGATTATAGCAGTAACTTGGGACTACATGGATCCCAACAGCTGGGAAGAAAAGGTTTTGTGTTGTTAGCCCATACTCAGAGCAGTATGGCGGGGTTGTTTACTAGATACCCAGAATTTGCAGGAAGGGGGAATGAGGATGTGGAGCAGCACTGGTACCTCTGCGAAGCCATCTAAAGGGCCCGTCAGACCCCGGATAACGTCTGGGAGTGGAATTCCAGACCACGCTAAGAGAACGGGCTCTACGTTGGTTCATAAAATGGGCAGAGAAGAACGAGAATCCCACAATAGATGATATTAAGAGGGATTTGTGCAGGAATTCAAGGTGTCATAGACAGACCAGCAGGGGTTATCAAAGTTGTGGGAAATTAATCAGAGGGAGGGTGAGACGGCTTGGGAGATCATGCAAAGGTTTAAGGATGCCATCGCCAAGTTGAGTTACACCTTGGACCCAAACCACCAGCGGGACTGGTTTATCAAGGCACTCTTGCCTTTGACTAGGACTTCGCTGACACAACAGAAGATAGGAACCCTACAGGATGCATTGGAGCAAGCATCCCGAATAGAAGCAATGGCAGGATACCCCCATGAATACCGGGGATACACAAGTCTACAAGATCTGGCGATCATAGCCCTGCAGAGCCAGATCACGAACTTGACTGAAAAGCTAAGGGATCTCTAGCTCGTACGACCAACCAGGCCCAATGTTTGGTGCACCCATTGCCTGGTGGAAGGGCATGTTGCGACGGAATTCCCATGGTTGCGGGGAGTTAATCACCTAGGGGGGGTGGCAGGGTCATCAGGGGCCCCTCCCACTACAGAGGTTGTGGTAGTCAGAGCGCAAGGACCCTTCCTAGGAAAGAATAACCCAGACTTCTGTGAGATTTGTAGGGCATATGGGCACCTGCCGTGGATGTGCCCAATTCTACAAAAGTACTCTAATGTCCCCAATAACAACTATTGCGAGTTCTGTGCATCGACAACTCATCACACCGATCAGTGTCAAGCACTGGACGCTCTAGCAGAAAGACTGGACAGATCCACGTTCAGGGTCAATGAAGCGAGTCAAGGGGGCGAGGAGGAAATGGACGTGGAGGAAGAACTGGAGGAAGAGGGCCCTTAAGGTGTTATAACTGCGACCAGGAAGGACATTTTGCAAGAGAATGCTCGCTCTCGAGGAGCCCTTGGTGTTCGCAGTGCAGAGTTAACACCCATGCAACGGAGGACTGCCCAGAGCTCATTGCGAAGTGGGAAAAGAGAACCTGACAACGGGGAGCCAACTTGGTGAATGTTGAGCCCCAAACCGACGATGGCTTCCTCGTGACCAATATCAATATAGTCATCCAAGGGGGGAAGAAGACAAGGGAGGACCGCTACACCGAGGACCCCCCCCCCTTAATCGTTAAAGCTGTGTCACCATAGAGGGCATATCAACCCGAGTGCCAAATATAGTATTATTAAGAAGCAGCCAAATTGTTCGAGGGAATGACCGAAGATAGGGACACCCAAATACCATAAGTCCACGTGCCCGATCACACCCAACCGATTGGGGAGTGGTTTAAATTGTTCTTAAAAATTGTTGAGGATGAGGCCATGTTGAAGGAATTGTGGAAAAGCTTAAAGGCCATGGTATCCATGGAGGAAGAGGGAGCGGGACAACCATGTGCAACCTTGCTGGAGAAAGCCTCCAGGAGAGTGAAGCAGAATAAGAAAAGGAGTGGAAAGGAGTTTTGAATCAATGCGCATGTAGGAGGGTTCCAGATAAGGGACACCATGCTAGATTTAGGGTCGAATGTAAACATCCTACCCAGGAAGACTTGGGAGGCAATGAAGAACCCATAGCTAAAGTACTCGCCAATTAAATTAAAAATGGTGAATCAATATTGCATATTGCCCATCGGGAGATTGGAAAATGTAAAGGTTGATGTAGCAGGGGTGAAAACGCACATCGAGTTCGAAGTAATTGAAATTATGGGGGATAAAGACCCATATCCAGCACTCTTTGGGATTGACTGGGCATATGAAAACTATGTTGTCATAGATTTGAAGAAGGAGCTGATGATTTTTGAAGTAGATGGGCTAAGGTTGATCCAGCCGTTAGACCCCTACCAAGGACCTAGGTTTACAGAGCCAGCAGATGACAGGGATGAACCAGGGGTGTTAGACCAATTATATACGCTCACAGCAGGGAAAAGGGAGGACTACATAAATCCTACGGCTGAAGGATATGTTAGCTGGAGAAGCATTCAAAGCTCAGAAACTGGTTCAGAAGCTGCATGGGATGCATGGCAGCAGGGTGGATATGAACTGACAACTCGACGATGTGCAATGATAAGCCGAGTAAACTTGGGAGACATGGGACTGGATGACTACCCGAAGTACTATGTCCTTGAGTCGGTAGAACATTTTTTAGATAGGGTGGACCAGGACATACTAGAAGACCAAAGAATTCCCTTTCTATACATTGTGCTTATGGCAACGCCAGCAAGATGGTGGAAGGTGCATTGCAAGGTATTAAAATACTAGAGGGACACTAAGCAAGAAATGAAGGAGAGGTTTGGCAGGAAGGCAGATCGGCCACAGGATGAAGGGAAATACACGGGGAATTCAAGTCCCGAGAAGCACATCAAAGACTGCATGACCAGCTGGGAAAGCCAGGGACTGCCAAGGAATTGGTGGGTACATGCGTTTATACATACCCTCGACACTGTTCCTCGAGCTTGGTATATCCAGGAGGAGCTACGGCAACAGACGGCTAGTTGGGGTACCTTGGAAGCATAGTTCGTCGGTGATTTTTCATTCAAAGGAAATGAGGCACAAATGACAGAGGTACTCCAGGTGGTAAAAGGGGTTTTGTTCACCCCAGAGACGTTAGTTGAAGGGGGGCACGAGGAAAACTTTCTGCAATGCTTGTACAATATGGAATTGTCAGGATTTGTGACTTGCGACAAAATTGATGCAAAACCAAAGGAGGACGGATTGGAGGGGCTTAGACACCTGGCCTTTGAAGAAATAGAAGGGGAAAGAGGTATTCGGGAGAACCCTTCGACGGAAGGCACCCATCTCCTACCAGTGAAGCTGAGAAAACAGAATGTGGGGATGGAAGATAAGCCCAAGATAGCATCGGTGGGAGATTACTGGGATGAACAAACCACCAAAGAAATTTTTGACTTATTACAAGAATACCAGGACCTGTTCCCAACTTCAGTAGCAGAACTCAAGGGGATAAAAGGTAACCTGGGAGAAATGAAAATTGTTCTGAAACCAGGCACCGGACCAGTAAAGCACAGACCATACTGATTGAAACGAAGGGTAAAAGAGAAAGTTAAAAAGGAAATTGACAAAATGTTGGATGCAGGAATCATATTTCCGGTAGATGAAGCTGACTAGATAAGCCCCATAGTTATTCAGAACAAGAAAGATGCAACCGAAATTAGGGTATGCGTCAACTACAAAAGCCTAAACAATGCATGCATGCATGACCCATTCCCCACGCCATTCAGTGACGAAGTCCTAGACAATGTTGCAAGAAATGAAGCATACTCATTCATAGATGGGTTCTCAGGTTACCACCAGGTCCGAATAGCTGAAGAGGACAAAAGGAAAACAACTTTCACAACTGAGTGGGGGTCGTACGCATACAATGTAATGCCATTCAGATTAAAGAATGCGCCAGCGGTCTTCTCAAGGATTGTAATAGCTGCATTCCAGGATTATATTCATAAGTTCCTAGAAGTTTACATGGATGACTGGATAATATACAACCTATTGAAGAAGCATACCAGCTTATTGAGAGTGATGTTCGAGAGGTGCAAACAGTTGCAAATCTCCTTAAATCTAAAAAAATGTATTTTCGCAGTTCCCTTTGGAAATCTACTAGGCCATATCATCTGCAAAGATGGAGTCTGTGTGGACCCTGCCAAGGTTGCAGCAATTGTCCACATGGAACCACCGCGCAACGTGAAACAACTAAGGGCAACTCTGGGCCACACGGGGTACTACAGATGGTTCATCAGGAACTATGCAACCATAACAGCTACGATGGAAAAACTACTGAGGAAGACAGAAGAATTGATCTGGACTGCAGACTATCAAGTAGCTCTGAATAAACTGAAGGAAAGATTAGTAAGCGCCCCCATATTAGAGTACCCCGATTGGAACAAAATGTTCAACGTACACATCGACGCATCTGGAATAGCGCTAGGAGCAGTCTTAACGCAAATAGGAGAAAAGATGGACCATCCAGTATACTACGCTAGCAAAAAGATCTCTACGGTGGAAAGGAACTACAAAACAACAGAACGAGAAGCTTTGGCAATGGTCTACTCTCTCCAAAAGTTCAGGCACTACCTACTGGGCGTGCCGTTCAAATTATTTACAGAACATTCTGCGCTGAAATACTTAGTAAACAAGCCAGTACCAGAAGGAAGAATATTCAGATGGCTGTTACTGTTCCAACAATTCAAGTTTGAAGTGGTTGTTAAGCCAGGTAGATTGAATGTAGGGCTAGATCACTTGTCGCGCCTGGATACAAGGGAGAATGACAGAGCAATAGATGATCGATTGCTCAATGCCGACCTATTCAGGATAGAGGCCATTCCTGACCACCTAGAAGATATTGCTACATTGCTAACAACAGGTCATTACCCAGAGGGATACACAACAGCACAAAGGTGGCACTTGGTGGTCAGAGCAGCAGATTACCAGTGCATCACGAGTCACCTCTACAAAATGGGCTTGGATCAAATACTTAAACACTGTGTCCTGCAGCATGAAAGAAAGGACGTTCTATGGGAGTTCCACGCAAGAATCGCGAGAGGCCATGTAGGAGGCAAGGCCACCGCAAGAAAGATACTACACGCAGGATTATGGTGGCCCACTATCCATAAGGATTCTAAATCATTTTCCAAGGAGTGTGATGTCTGTCAAAGGGTCGGTAAGCCTTACCGACACGATGAGCTACCACTACACCCGGTCCATTCGGTGCAGATCTTTGATAAGTGGGCAGTAGACTTCATTGGACCAACTTCTCCACCAGCAAGACACTTGCGAGCCCGATACATAATTACAGCAACATAATACCTCACAAGATGGGCAGAGGCCACGCCAGTGAAATACTGCACAGTAGAAACAGCAGCAAGATTCATTTTTGAAAATATGATTTCAAGGTTCAGATGCCCAAGGAGCCTCACAAGTGACCAGGGCACACACTTTCTGAACGAAACCATTGAAGCTCTGCTAACGACTTTTATGGTTCAGCATAATAAGAGTAGTCCTTATCATCTGCAAGCCAATGGTGCAGTAGAAGCATTTAACAAAATACTAGAGAAAGGGCTAACAAAAGTCGTATCTGCCAACCGAGACGACTGGGATGAAAGAATTCCAGTGACTCTATGGGCATATAGGACAACAGTCAAAAGACTGCACAAGCAAACTCCATTTCAGCTTGTGTATGGTAGAGAAGCGGTGGTACCAGCAGAATTTATACTGCCAAGCATGCTCATCTCAGAAGCTATGGGAATGACAGATAGCAGTGCCTTGCGGGACATGCTAAGCTAGCTGATAGAACTCGATGAAAGCCAATTCCTAGCAGAGTTCCATCAATCAGTCTAGCAACAAAGACAAAAGGCTTGGCACGATAGGAACATCAAGAAGAAATCGTTTGAAGTCGGAGACCAGGTGCTTCTTTATGATAGCAAGTTCCAGAAGTTCCCAGGAAAACTACAGATGCACTGGTTAGGCCCATTCATAATCACAGAAATAAAGGAATCAGGCGCAGTAAGACTTCCGCAACTGGATGGACTCCTACTGCAGGGATGGGTGAATGGCGTGTGCCTGAAACTCTTTCGCAAGTGCAAAAAAAATAAAATTGTTTGAATAATAAGGTTGTGGCCAAGCTTGGGATGCCGCAACCCATTTGTGGTCGGGGGGGTAGTGTCAGTGGTCACGTTGGTAGGCCTAGTCACCAGAGATTGGGTAGTGTCAGTGGTCACGTTAGTAGGCCTAGTCAGCAAGAACAATGGCCACACATGTCATCCTCATCAGCAGAATACACGTAGGTCCGAACCTTTTCCAAAATTGATGACCGCACAAGTACCCGTCCCATCCACTGTACTAGTAGTTATTTCCCGATTAAGTAATTAATAAGGCAATTGTCAAGATAGGGTCACAAAATCTTTCCCGTTAAGCATAGAATTAGTTAATAAATAAACCCATCACGACAAAATAAAGACGCCATGCAGCCCACTCTGTACTTTCCAGACCACGTCATAGTTGTCACGTCCAAGTCGACCGACAGTGGCAAGATATAGCTAGAATACATAGAAAGGTCTCTGAAGTAATTAGTTGATTAAAGCCTTGTCAGTCAGGGGACATCGTGTCAGAGTTGGCTACATAAATCACAGGAGGATGTAGGGGACGCTAGAATTCCGGAGGAAGAGAAGCAAGAAACCTTCAGTGCAGATAGTTTACCGCAGAAGAGAAGTGATGGCGAAAGGAATAATATCAGTCCCACAGAATGCTTTTGATGCACGAATTGAAGCAATGGATGATCTGCATGGGAAGCATGACAGGTCGAATCTGATCGACAATGACTACACAAATGGATTCTAGTTTCTAGCCATGAAAAGGGAGGTGTATGCGGAAGAATTTCAAAAGGAGGACGGCACCAGGGCCTCCAGAATCATAGATGACTTCAGGGGGATACAGAGGTCCATGCTATTCCACTTACGAAATTTTCCCATATTCGGCACCCAATTTGCCGCCATGCAGTGCACAAAATTGCTGGCAAGCAGGATGCATGGTGGGTCGCTATGGTTGGATAAGGAATACCCCATTCATGTCGAGGATATCAATCGACTCACCGGGCTAGCAGAAGTTGGGAATGCAGTCAGCACAGCATTCCAGGCCAGGGTCAAGTGGGGAAAGAAGCAGATGGAGGACAACATCTACGCCAGATACGGGACGGAGCGAGGTGGGAGGGGCGCAAAGCTGGACAAAATTAACAAGGATAATATCAAGTTTTCTTTCTATCTTATTGTAGGAAAAACAATGAGGCATTTCACAAGGAACGAGTGCACCTTGGACACCGTTTCAATTACGGAACACTGTTGCCAAGGAGAAGTACTCAACTGGTCAGCCTTCATGCTCAATGAACTATTCGAGGCTTGTGAAGATGTGTACAGGAGGAGCATTGGGTTTGTGTTCGGGTACTTGTTAATGGCACTAGCAATGTGGAAATGGAGGCCACCACCAGAAAGGCAAATGGCAACCATTACCGAAGACCAACCAATTACGCTCAGGTACAAACCGTGGAAGGCATCGAGGGATCCCAACACAAAGGAAATCAACGAGAAAGCTTTCAAGAGTTGGTATGAGCAGATGTTGGACACCATGGAGTCCACTGAGAGGATACCCAAGGCTCTCTTGGATGAATTCTCAGACGATCTCTGGTTTGGCACCTCCCACGCGCACACTTACCTAAGACTGTGGTGTGTCAACCCGAGCACATTCAAGTTGAGGCCGCAGAGGTTTAGCCTGACAGAGGAAGCATTGCGCAGAGAGGTGGAGTCCTGGCTGGGAGTGGCCTGCGAGGTAAGGGAAGGGAAACCCAAGTACCTTTTCGGAGCCTTGATGCCATAGGACCGAGAGGGAGATGGGGCAGAAAGCAGTCGAAAGTAGGCAACTGACGAAGTACTCCAGCCGATGCTGCTCCAAATGGAAGAAAAGATGTTCGAACTAAGACAGACAGTCGCCAGCTTCGAGCCAAGTGAGAGTAACTATCTTGAGCACTTTCAAGGTTCCACCATGCTTTCCCCCATTATAACGCCACCGCTCACTATGGCGCTTCCCTCGGGAGCATCTCAAGCTCCCTCCCAAATCACGGTCCCCAAACCTCAGAAAAAGTGAGTTATCCGAACCCTATAGGTCAAAAATTCGGCTACTAAAAAGTCGAAAATTAACCCGCCAGCTCCAGTCGTCGACCTCACTGTTGAGGTCAAGTAGTCAATTCCCGCAACCACCATAGTCGAAGAGATCCCTGCCACTACATCCACCACATTACAACAGTCGTAGGAGTCATCCTCGCAAACCGCTTCTACTTCCACGACCCTGTCCGAGATCCTCCCGTTCAGCGACCGAAGGACTATTGCAGAAGCAGAAGTTTAGTCGATCGGCCAAACAGAGGGCACCACCTTGACCATGAGAACGCAACCAGTAGAGATTACATCACCAATGCTTGGGTTGGACCCACCAGCAGGGAGACACCTAGATACCATTTGGAAGGGGGAAAGGACTGAATCGTACTTGGCCACTCTCCTTATAAAGCTCATAGTCCCGCCAAACCCTAGCATTACTCCAACCACCCCACAGTTCACTCCACCATCATAGCAGGACCACTCACCCGCCTCTCATTCTAATAAGTCCATCGCCATCGGCCTACCCCTACAGCAGCAATTCCCGAAACCAAGCACAATGCAGGTTGATACACTCCATCACTGGTCAATAGCCCAATTATTTTCCTTTATTCAACAAGCAGCACACAAGGCCGAGAGCCTCCATGAAGACCTGGCTAAAGAACACGAGTAGCAGAGGAAGTAGTTTCACATGGTGACGGAGGAGTGAGATTGCCTACGGGAAGCAAACACGGAATTGCAAGCCCACGTTGATCAGATTACACAACGGTTTAGATCAATATGGCTGACCGTCACTGAGGGAAACACTGAAGCACCAACAGACATAACTCCCTGCATGTTGGTCGACTACTGCGATCACATACAGACGGCGTGCACATGCCTGGCAGTCACCAATGCTGAGATGAGGTAGAAGCTAGACACGGTAAGGTCCGCACTACCAAATCTCGTGGAAATTTATGTGCGGATGGTCAAGGGAAATGTCAAAGAATTGGAAGTGAAGAAGAAAGCCTTGGCTGAGGCCCTCACCAACGGATACTTCCTAATGGGCAAGGTCCACGACTGGTCAGGCAGTTTAGCACTAAAGAACCACTAGGTTTACCCGCTAAGAGAGCAGATTCAATCACTGTTTGCCAGCACAAGGGATTGTACAGACCATACTCAGCTACTGCAGATCAATGAGAAAATCGACATCCTCTAGGCCCAGGTTGACAACAATGAGGAGGAGTTAGCAAAGATGAAACGGATAATCAGAAATCTGCGGCCCCCAATTCATATGCAATTTCTACTCTTAAAGGAGGCATGCGACTCCAGTGGCCAGCAATGGGACGACCTGCAGAGACAGTGGCCAACAAACCTAACATCGCAATTGGCCGAGGCGTTCACTCAAGGCGCTAATGCAATCCTCGCCAACTGGGACCTGGCCCTTCAAAGATACACTGAGTACAGGAAGCGAACAATAACCTCAGTCCCATAGTTGGAGCCTTCGTTTGGAATCGAGGAGCCACAAGGGCAAGAAAGGGCCGCAGGAACAAATGCCATGCCACAAGCCA
The DNA here is from genome assembly GCA_031772625.1 of Pinus tabuliformis. Lineage (NCBI taxonomy): Eukaryota > Viridiplantae > Streptophyta > Pinopsida > Pinales > Pinaceae > Pinus > Pinus tabuliformis. The sequence continues at coordinate 936,274,431 of CM062810.1, read as the reverse complement.
GGATCGAAGCAGAAGAGGCACCCACTCCGCAAGCAATGATCGAAGCTGCAGAAGTGCCTGTACAACAAACAATAGAGACAACACCGGTAGTAACGCAGCCACCACCTGTAGAGCACATGGAAGTAACAGCAGGACCGCCAGAGGTCGAAATGACTTGACTCAGGGACGAGTCAAGAAATTGTGGTCAGGGCCTGTTGGGGCCTTCATTTAATTTTGACAGATTTTGACCAGTTTTGACTGATCAAAGGGTAGGAAAGAGACAGATGGCAACAACGGTTGGGTGGTGGAACGAAAAATTACGGAGGAGTGGTGGCAAGGTGGCAGCAGAAGGCAAAGGTAGACAAGGAGGCGGGAAGGCGCAGAAGCAGCTAAGGGAGAAAACAACCGAGCGAGAACTGGCAGTCCAGACAGCCAAGAAGGACATAAAAGGGGAAGACCAGAGAGGAAAAAGTTGTTGCTGGACCTGCTAGTGGAAGAAGGAGCCGGTTGCAAGCGAAGGGATACACAGTTGCAGAGGCCAAATGATAGAGTGTTGGGATCCGAGGGACGTGGTTGCAGAACTGATCTGAACCCAAGCGACTGAGCCGGGTACTTTATGTAATGCTTATGGTGAATACCGGATCATAATGTAATCTTTTATGTTAATTTTAATACAAGACAGATCCGATGTTGGTTGTGACTTCTGATGTATTTGGCCTCGTGCTTAGTGGGTCTATTAAAATTTTGAATAGTCTATCTGTTGCATGTAGATGGTAATTCATAGATTGATTCAAGGATGTTGTTATCTCTGTGTTCTCTATAATTGATATATGTATATGATTCAAGGATGTTGTTATATCTATTTCCCTTATAATGGATATGCGTGTGTGTGATCACCTGTGCCTGGTTGATATTCCTTCGACCTCATGCTGAACCCTTCTCCCTTTTGGTCACAGCGCGCCTCGGGTGAGACTCCTTGCCCTTCAGGGTAAGGTGAAAATTTCGGCACTGTCCTAGACTATAGCGGACCACTGTTGGCCTCCTGTGACCGAACCGAGGGTCTTCCCTTGATGACTCTTTCGAGCCAACACAAACACCTCGGATCTGACTCACAAAGGAGGAATCACTGGTAAAGGAATTCCCAATAGCGTTTCTATTTAGTTTCTACTAGCATGGCATTAATATGCATCAAATTCCTTACTGGAATTTCAAAGAGTAGCCTTTATTTAGTTTGTATTTTATGTATTTAGAAAATTCTTCAGATATCATTTCTTTTTTAAATCTTAATAAATTTCAAAAACATTTCACTTCAAAGACTTATCTTCTTATTTTCTGGTTCATAATATATTTTAACTTAAAAAACTCTATCAATTTCATATTAAAAGATCACACGGCTTCTTGATATTATATATCAAAGACATATACATCTTCCTTTTATTACTAAGATTATTGAAATGTTTTATTTATAATAAATATTTATTTTCAATTATATATTATTGAAATGTTTTATTTATAATAAATATTTATTTTCAATTATTTTACCTATAATTGATATTAAAATAATTTTAAAACAAATGTTGAAAAATTTATATATTATTTATATTTTTTTAAGTATTATATATTAATTTTGTAATAAATATAGAAAGAATTATACGTGTCTTTTTCTTAATTATAAAAGTATTATTATGGTGATATTGGCATATATTTTAGAATAAAACATACAAATTTTTAATTGAAGTATCATTTTTTTAATTATAAAAATAATCATTATGGTGATAAGCATGTTGTTGATGGGCTAGAATGTTCCACAGACACTTAGGGGATATCCCCAGTGCAAAACTTTAATTAGACTCTACATTGTTTGGTTTAGGGATCCCATCCACTATGTAGGCCCAACTGTCCAAAGAAAAACTCAACCAATGTGATGGTAGTTGGGCCTACATAGTGGATGGGATGCCTCAACCAAACAATGTAGAGTCTCATTAGAATTTTGCACTGGGGGATATCCCCTAAGTGTTGGTGGAACATTCTAGCCCATCAACAACATGCTTATCACCATAATGATTATTTTTATAATTTAAAAAATGATACTTCAATTAAAATTTTATATGCTCTATTCTAAAATATATGCGAGTATCACCATAATAATACTTTTATAATTAAGAAAAAGAAACTTGTAATTCTTATGTAGGCCCAACTGCCATCACATTGGTTTAGGGATCCCATCCACTATGTAGGCCCAATTGTCCAAAGAAAAACTCAACCAATGTGATGGTAGTTGGGCCTACATAGTGGATGGAATCCCTAAACCAAACAATGTAGAGTCTAATTAGAATTTTGCACAGGGGATATCCCCTAAGTGTTGGTGGAACATTCTAGCCCATCAACAACATGCTTATCACCATAATGATTATTTTTATAATTTAAAAAATGATACGTCAATTAAAATTCTATATGCTCTATTATAAAATATATGCCAGTATCACCATAATAATACTTTTATAATTGAGAAAAAGAAACGTGTAATTCTTATGTAAGCCCAACTGCCATCACATTGGTTTAGGGATCCCATCCACTATGTAGGCTCAATTGTCCAAAGAAAAACTCAACCAATGTGATGGTAGTTGGGCCTACATAGTGGATGGGATCCCTAAACCAAACAATGTAGAGTCTAATTAGAATTTTGCACCGGGGATATCCCCTAAGTGTTGGTGGAACATTCTAGCCCACCAACGACATGCTTATCACCATAATGATTATTTTTATAATTAAAAAAATGATACTTCAATTAAAATTTTGTATGCTATATTCTAAAATATATGCCAATATCACCATAATTATACTTTTATAATTAAGAAAAAGAAACGTGTAATTCTTATGTAGGCCCAACTACCATCACATTGGTTTAGGGATCCCATCCACTATGTAGGCCCAATTGTAACTGCCATCACATTGGTTGAGTTTCTCTTTGGACAGTTGGGCCTACATAGTGGATGGGATTCCTAAACCAAACAATGTAGAGTCTAATTAGAATTTTGCACTGGGATATCCCCTAAGTGTTGGTGGAACATTCTAGCCCATCAACAACATGCTTATCACCATAATGATTATTTTATAATTAAAAAAAATGATACTTCAATTAAAATTTTGTATGCTCTATTCTAAAATATATGCCAGTATCACCATAATAATACTTTTATAATTAAGAAAAAGAAACATGTAATTCTTTCTATATTTATTACAAAATTAATATATAATACTTAAAAAAATATAAATAATATATAAAATATTCAACATTTATTTTAAAATTTTAACATCAATTATATATAAAATAATTATAAATAAAACATTTCAATAATATATAATTGAAAATAAATATTTATTATAAATAAAACATTTCAATAATCTTAATAATAAGAGGAAGATGTATATGTCAAGAAGCCGTGTGATCTTTGATCTTTTAATATGAAATTGATAGAGTTTTTAAAGTTAAAATATATTATGAACCAGAAAATAAGAAGATAAGTCTTTGAAGTGAAATGTTTTTTAAATTTATTAAGATTTAAAAAAGAAATGGTATCTGAAGAATTTTCTAAATACATAAAATGCAAACTAAATAAAGACTACTCTTGAAATTCCAGTAAGGAATTTGATGCATATTAATGCCATGCAAGTAGAAACTAAATAGAAACGCTATTGGGAATTCCTTTACTAGTGAGTTCTCCTTTGTGAGTCAGATCCGAGGTGTTTGGATAAAAAGAAGTACAAGGAACCTGAGCAGGACCACACCTGTTCTTCAACTTTTCTGCTGCATCTTGGTTTCTCTCTCTTATATTTTTCTCAATCTCTTTCAGCGTCATACCAAACCGTTCAAAAGCTTCTGTTACACGTCCATCCCGACTCCATTCACGTGTGGCTCTCTGTCCTAGATATACCTCGTCTGTGGAGTGCGTGGATAGAATTTCTATCAATGCTATGCCCAGTGTCATTTGAAATTTTTTGCTTATCATTCTCAGCAAAACAAGTCCAGATTATGCACCAGCGCTGAGAATTCTTCAGACCCTTCTTCCGGGATTAACCTTTTGCTGATGGTGGGCCGATTTGGCATGTATCCTGCGTATGGGTATTGCCCGAAATTAACTGCAGCGTGAAGAGCATTGCCCGAAATTAACTGCAGCGTGAAGAGCAGAGGCCACCCATATGATTGTTGTTATTGCTTTTTCAACATGCCAGGAAGGGAATGAAGGAGGCGACAAGAGTGGAAAATAGAGAGGGGAGGAAGGGCAAGGAAGCAGCGGCAACCTCCATTGTCGGACTCGGTGTTGCTATCTTCAGCTCTATGATTTCTGCTGCGCCCACCATTATCATAAGAACGAGCAAGAAAGCTGCAAATGTGTAGTTTTCTGCCATTGTTGTTCACACCCAAAAGGTTTCTCTCCGCGAACATTCGGAATGTAACCACGAACAAGCTTTTTCGAATCGTATATCGAAGGTCGGATGGAAGAGGATTTCATTTAAAAAATTAGGCCCACAACTCGAGTTTGAAATATTGGCGGCAATACCGAATTTGAAATCTTGGGTGCAATACCGAATTTGAAATCCTACAACATTCAATGGGAATCTGCAATAATAAATTAGACTTACTGTCATTGCGTGCATGTCTCGTCGGTATTTCCCGGTGGAGACTCAAGACCTTTCCTGCACAAAGCGCTGTTAGGTTACATGCCATGTATGTATGTGACGCCGTTACCGGGTGCATTAAAGGCACGATAGCAGGTTGGTTAGCTCTTGCGGTGCGGGGTGCCTTATGCCAAATGCTCCATCATGAGTTGTATTGTTTGGATAAGTTCATGCAAGGGTTTAAGCACCCATCCCCTACGGGGTTAAATTTGACAGTTCCCCCTATTTATTAGAGAACCGTTTTAGGACGGTTTTATTTCTAAACTGTGTTTTAGGTGACTTTTAATATTTATTTTTATGGATTTCTTTTAACTTTTGGAAATTATATTTATAATTTTTTTTACATGAAAAAAGCGAATGTAGATATTGTTGCAACTAAATGAGACAATAAAATTTAACACAAATTGAAATACACATACCATGGTTTTCATTTAAATAACTTCAATGTCAATCCAATTAAAAAATAATATTTATGAAATAAGTTTCAAACAAAAAATAGTAATGTGCATAAACTATGTAAATGTTCAAAAAATACATTCAATATCATCATGTAAAGGAACTAAATTTTGGATAGTTTCACCAAAAAAAGGCAATTGTCAAAATAAAGATATACATAAAAATCGAAAAACAAGGACAAACTACATACCTGAAAGATCTTCACATATTCAACAGTCTCATCAAACATGTCTGCAGTGTTTTTTTGTTGCATTGAGTCCAAAAGTGAAAATTTATAATTATTAATACGCTACAAATTGTAATAACTTTTACAAAGAGTGAGTTCACCACACTTGAGTCCAAAAGTGAAAATTTATAATTTTTAATAAGCTACAAATTGTAATAAATTTTACAAAGAGTGAGTTCACCAAATAACACATTCAAAATATTAAGCTCCAATTTTCTTATTTTTCCATATTTGATAAAGCCTACTCTTACAAAAAATATTGTGGCATCTAAGAAAAAAACATTTCCCTCAAGAAAATAATTAGACTCTTTCATCAAATATTAAACCTCCATTTGTATAAACATCCAAACATAACATAATGAAATCACATAAAAATTCAATTTTATAAAATTTACACTTTCTTTCCCTGATTAATTCAAAAAATCATATAAGATAATGAAAAAAATCGATAAAAAAAATTATATAGTAGAATTCCTCTGATAATGACGGTCAAAGAAAGTCCAAGTTGTAAAATGGTTAGATTTCTCCTTCGAAGATTAATTTGTGTTGGGAAATTTTCCTACAAATACACTAAAATCATGTGGGAAAATATTCCCTGACAAATACACAAAAATCCTGTGGGAAATTCATGAAATATTTATGTGAGAAAAAACCAAAGGAGAACCTGAATAGGGGAATTTTTGTGCAGGAGTTGGTCCTTGGGGGGTGGAAATGGCCTCAGCTCCGAAGTGTACGGTATCCACAAACCAAGCTTCGTTTCTTGAAATGGGCAGGGCACTGTTGTGAGGGAAAGGGATCGATACTCACACACAAAACAAAAAATTGGAAAATATTTGTGTCAAAAGCGAAATATTCATGGACGGTAGTTAGCAATAAAGGTGAGGCCTGACTTGTCTCTAAAAAATTATGTGCTTTGAATGACCATAGTCTGCAAGTGACAATCAACCATCTGTTGTAGCGGCTCCAACACCCTCCAAAATTTTGGCCTACATCCAATTTCAAAGCCTTCATTGGATTTTTCCTTGATGTTTGCAAGAACTCTGGCTCATACCATGAGCTCGTGTTGAGTATTTGCATCCTCCTCGCTTGACCGTTCACCGTACATATTTTAGCATGTTGGTCACAATGTCATGCTTACAGCCATGTTCTGTCTATGTTCATGAACGTCTTCGTGTGTACAATTTGTATTCTCTATGTAAGCATCTATCACACTCACACACAAAGTTGTATGCAATGTCACGCAAGTGTCGTAGCAGTCATTCAACAATCTATTACAAGTGTCGCGATTGTCGCTCACACCCGTCGGTCTATCACACTCAGTGTATGTTGTCTTGTTGATTCGAGGAGTCTTGTCGTCAAGTCATGTTGAGTGTGTGTTCGCAAGGTCATGCATGCATAATGTCACTCGTTCAAACACTTAGTCATTTTGCTGAAAATTTGTCGACCGGACCACCCTCCAACAACCAGACCTTCGCTAAGATGCACTGCACAGTCTCAGCTCTCAATGATCATGTACTGTTACCCAGAATTGTGAAGAGCTTGAGGTTGCTTCCTAGGCAATCTACATTGCGCAATCCTAGAGATGACCTGACTGACTGGAACAACGCAGAAGTTTCTCAGCAAGCCATCTCAATCTGCACTTCCCGCAAGCAAAGACATCAAGCCTCCAGCTGATCAAGCAAAGAGTTTGATCGGGCAATGACCCCAGGCCTCACTGCTCCAAAACATTCCACAGAAGCTGCCAAGCATGTCTGCTTCCACTGACTGAAGAAATTGCGCAAACATTCCTGACAGTCACTCGCTGCCTATCAATGCAATGTCCTAAACAATTGCACATTTTTGTCAGCCAGTCACCTTCACAACTGACCTGCTGCTCCTCCTAAAAACTGCGTAGTTTTCATGGGTTGTCTCCCAGCTTCCCAGCATCTTGCTCAGCCTAGAAACTGCGCAAGGATGTCTTGCAGGCTAGCCTCCCAGCTCTGCGCAGTTTTGGCTAGCAACCCCTTGCCAGCCTCCCCAGAGAATCTGTGCAGTTTTCACTGCGAGTGTCCCCCTACTGCTTGCACTGTCTCCCTAGAAAAATTGTGCAGATCTTTCCTCCAACCGAGCTAGATCCTGCTAACAGTCACTGTTGATCCACACTGCGCATCTCTGCCTCCCAGTGACCTCTGCGTAATTTTCATTGACAGTGCTCGGAGCCCGTATCCTGGCCTAAAAGGTGCTCTCCACAGTTTCAGAGCCTTGTCCTTTCTCCCGATCACCTGCACCCGAAAGAGAAAGATAATGCATCATGGAAGGCTAGGATATTTATAGATTTGATGTCGTCTCGTCATGAGTGATTGCACATACAGGTACATGGATGAGAAATGGTGCGACGACGAATGGGATGAACAAGAAGTGCATGCTAGGAGACTTGTTCGTGAACGAATGAACACATGGAGCATGCTAAGTACAAGTGAAGGAGAGACAGGCACGTGCAACATCAAGTGAACACCAAGACCATCGAAGACTCCACACACCTTGCCATGAGGAGGTGAAGCTATGATACACGACGAGCACATCCATCACTCAGCGACACTGCAGCTCGACATGGACACCACCAGTAGCATGAACATACCAGCTCGGTCATGTTGAGTCATGTCATGAGTCATCTAGACCACATCACTATTGTGGGCCATACTATTGTAATAAATGTAATGTAACATGGAAGTCCAAGAGACCTACATGTAAATTTGAAGAGCCATGTAAGTCAAACAATCATTAGGGAAGTCGAACAATCAAAAGAATCAGTTTCACCCTTGGCTATATATACCCCTCATTTGTACATGCAAAGGAATTTTCACCTTATCTCCTCCCACATAGCCTTGAGAATCTGTAGTCTTTTATTTGAGGAGTGAGAAGTGACTCCAACACCCTACTATCGAGGTTAGTGACTTAATGGTGTACTGATGTGTCTTGGAACTTTCACTTAATTCAGAAGCCTGATAACAGGCCAGCACATTTTCACACATGTATTGTATTTGTTTGTAAGACTATTCTTTGGACACTTGTAATGCATGTTGCTTTAACCTGTATTAAGACAGTTGAACTATTTCGATTGTTCTAATACATATGCTTACAAAAATGTGTTGTATAAGTTGTTAATGTTGTCTCGCCCGTGTGGACTATTCCGCTGGACACTCGACATAACCATTCTCATAAACTTGTTATAACGACTATCACACTCGTGTGGACTATTCCTCTAAGTGTTGTACATGTTATTCTTTCATTGTGTGTTTGCGACTGCTGCATCCATGTGGACTACTCCATCAAAATTTGCACATGTCTTGTTATGTTGTGTGTCTTTGACAGAGTTGGGACTATTCCCTTTCGACTTGAGACTCACTTCCACCCTCTCCCTCTGCGGTGAAAGAACCTTAACACAAGTAACGCTAAGAACTCACCAGGCACGCAAACCTTGTTGTTCTAAGACAAAGAAGACCACTCTCATGTGCTGACAAGCAAGAGCTAAGGAAAACATGTAAGATAATGGAAATTGAGCCATCATACCGAATGGGACTCCTATACCAAACTATGTGAGGTCTAGTTGGGACTTCATACCGGGGAGATCCCCTGAATGTTGGCGGGTCCAGCACTGTCAACATTTTTGGCACTAGAAGGATGGTCACCAGTTGTTTATGGTTGAATTTTCTCTCACCCCCACTCATCAATAATTTGGTCAAGGCAGTAACTTGCAATCCCTCTCACCTACCCTCAACTCTGAATTTGGTTACTCCTCACCTCCAAGACATGAACAAGAGATTTCATATCAGCACCTCCACTCTGTTTGTCCCAACACTTGTCAGTTTGAAAAAGCAGTCGGACTAATCCCAGAAGTACAAGATCTTTTGTACGCCTCAAGGAAGCCAAAGACCACTCCTAGAGGAGTTGTTGTATCATCAATGGAAGAAGCAGTTCTTGCTACACTCGAAGGTCTGGCAGAAGCTGTTGAGAATGGAGAGGAACCTACAGTCTTCTAAGATGGAGAATGAGACACCCTCGTGATATTGGGCTCAGATTCCAGTAGAGGAGGCGGAGGGAAAGGTAGCGGAGGAAGCAGAGACAGAGATGAACCAATAGACTCAGAGCTGGAACCATTAGATTCTAAAGAAGAGGAGGAGGATGAAGAAGAAAAAGACATGGCTGACCAAAACTTGGAATGGATGACTCAGGGACCATTGGCTCTATCGGGTGCTTTGCACAGGATTCCAAAGCATTCGGAGAGAATGCTCACAAAGTATGACCCTGACAACACAGTGAAGGAAAAATACCACTTCGACAACTTCTACCTATAGCTTCAGTCACTCGAGGTACGGTACGACAACATTGCATGCAGATTTTTTTGATGTACCTTGGATGGTTGTGTAGTAGTATGGTATCACAGCCTTCCTGCCAACTCCATCCATAACTGGGTCATATTCAAACAGATGTTTTTGGAAAAATTCACTGTTGACAAAACATCGGCCATGTTGCTCAAAGAGTTGGGCAGTCTGAAGATGGAGGTGAAAGAAAAGGTAAAATATTTCAATCAGAGGTTTTTTCGAATATTGAACAAGTTTGCAATGGACACGAAACCTCATGACTCCATCACTGTCGACTACTATACGTCTGCACTACCAACCAGCATTGCGCAGTTCATCAAGCGAGATGCAAAACCAACGTTATTAGAAAACTGCGAAGAGGAAATCGTTGCAGAGAAGGGCCTGCACACGATTGGAGTCATCAAAGATGATGAACCTGCAAAAGACCCTAGAGAAGTGAGAAGAAAGCCCCAGGCTGCGGCGAGCAAGGGTAAAGACAAGGAAGCAAGTGACATTGAAACCCTTACTCATCTTGTCAAGAACTTGACAACAGAAGTGTCTGAGCTGAAACAATGAACGATCGACACATATGCGAGTAGTCGGCCTCCCAGACAAAAAAAAGGAAGCATGTCATCAAGCAGCAATCGCTTCCCGGCTAAAACTGCGCAGAGCTCCAACTCAGTGTTCCAGATAAAACAATGCGCAAATGATGCTTTTTTCTCATTCCATAGATACAATCACCTGGAAGGGTGTTGTTCAGATTGGAAACAAGTTACATACACAATATTCAACCGTATGCCAAATGTAGTGAGCAGTACGTAGTGCCAACTGAGAGACACAAACGATGACGAAGATGTTGCACCTAATGAGGCACCCAGCACTGGGCAGGTAATCAATATGTATCGGTGCTCACAAGCAACGCAGAAAACGAACACGGAGAAGCATTCCCAAAAGCAAAATGGTCGATACAATCTGATAAGCCAAGGCACTCCCCCTACATTTGGTGAAATGAGAGAAAAACTTGAATTGCTGAGGAAGTTTGATACACTAGTTGTTCAAAAGCAGAAAATGCAAAGCAAGCCCAGGACAGCGGCGGACAAGAGTATTTCCATGAGCATTAAACTACAGAACACTTCGCTGGACATTACGAACACGAGTCTAACCCCGGACATCTCGGTGAGTCTACTTGCTCTTGAAGACAACATTTTGGAAGACATGAAAAAAACTTGTGCAAACATTTCTTTGTTCGAGTTGGCTAAGATTCAAAGTTAGCGGGATATGCTGCGGTGCACACTAGGGAAAACATCTGCAGACATCGCAGCCTCTACTAGAAAGGGAGCAAGCACATCTCTTGGTTCACTCACAACTATGCTCAACACACTCTGGATGGAAGAAGTGAACTCTGTTTGCCCTCCATTCTTGCTTTCATTTGAAATCTTTAACTGCAATGTTCACAATTGTTTGGTTGATTCTGGCACATCAGCCAACGTCATGTCGCTCTCTATCGCTAAGAAAATCAATGCACAATGGAGCAAGACATCTGTGCAGATCATCCAACTTGATCGGACATACGTACCATCCATTGGTGAACTTCGGGATGTGATAATCCGACTATCTCATGACAACCGAGTTCACCAGTGCATAAACATTGTTGTTGTGGACATACCGAAAGCATATGGCTTACGGCTCAGCAGAGACTGGTCTAGCAAGTTGAATGGGTACTTTTCTACAAACTGGTCACACTTGTGGCTTCCACAATAGGGCAAAAGAAATCAAATTTGGGTGTTATCTGAGAGATACATGAGGCACAAAATCACTCCCATCAATTGTGAGAATGAACTGTTGGCCTTCGTAGATCTCATGTTCAGCAACTGTCCCTTGGAAACAACGCTGGAGTGTTATCTCGCACAGCTAGCTCCGGCCCCACCAAACACGCAGTTGCGTCTCCTTCCTTGCCCAACTGATGGAAATGAAATCGGTATAACACATTGTAACACTAGTAGCAGCAGTAGTAGTACAAGCGCGTCGAACGGTCTGTGTACAGATGAGTTGTGGACCATGTACTTTGACAGATCAAAGACACAGGATGGCTTTGGAGCTGGGTGTGTCTTGATTGACCCAAAACTCAGGAAACATTTGATCTCGAGCCGCTTGGAGTTCGAGTGCATGAACAACATTGCTAAATATGAAGCACTCGTGTTGGGCTTGCAAAAGGCCATCAACCTCAACGTTGTTGCGCTCAAAGTGGTAGGTGATTCAGAAATCGTGGTACGATAGGTACGTAACACCATACACTGTTTATCACCTCATCTCAAAAGTTACCAACAAGAGGTATGTCGACTAATCTCTAACTTCAAAGCATTCAATATCACTATTGTGCCAAGAACACGTAATGCAACTGCCAATGCTTTAGCAACCACAGCTTCTAGGATGTCACCACTTAGGGATAGATTTACTATTGAAATTTTGTACAAGCATTCTATCATTGATAACATAACCAATCTACGTGTTTTTGACAATGATCAACACGTACTACACTTCATGGCCAACAATTATGTCTTCAAATTCGCATCGATTGATGAAGACGAGCATGAGCAGTCTCTACAAGTTGGGGTTGACGATAAGAAAGGAAACCTCATCCCCAAGAGTGTGGTATCTCTAGAAAATCTCTATGACTTGCAGAACTTATTTCAAGGGCCAAGGAACAGAAAAACCCACAGTTGCACCATGATGAACGAATGGACCAACCTGGGAATAGACCACGATCTAACATCAGTCTCGGTACTCGTAGCACACCGCAGGAGCGGCGAGTTTTTGTCCACTTGTTTAAACAATACAAGGATGTGTTCGCGTGGAAATATGATGATCTGAGAACATACAACACGCGAATTATCTAACATGTTATTCCAATCAAAGAAGGGGTCAAGCCATTGCATCAAATACTGAGGAAAGTACATATGTCACTTGAACCCCTTATACAGAAAGAACTGACTAAGCTATTGGATGCTCAGATCACTTACAGAGTTCGTCATTTTACATGGGTTTCTAATTTAAGTTATGAACGTAAGAAGTCTGAGGGAATTTGCTTATGCATTGATTTCCAAAACTTGAACCACTCCCAGAACAAAAGTAACTACCTCGTGTCATCAACGGAACCTATGTTACATGCAGTATCTGGAGCAGGAATGTTGTCTTTGCTTAATGGTCTTTCAGGATACAACCAGGTTCCCGTAGTGGAACCTAATAGTCTGACACTGGTTCAGGAGAAGCTTGGCCCACACGCGTACCATCTGCAATCACTTGACGAAAGGGTTGACAACCTTCTTATCAATGGCCAAGATCTCAAACTCAATTTTCAGTAAGGCCAGCCGCACCCCGCGCCATGTACATAGTTTGTTTACTGGTTGTTGTTTTTTAACGCTTTGCTTACAAATTTTTCTTCGTTTTGTTATATTTGCTTAGTTTCATGTTATTTTTGGTTTTGTAAATAAGTGTTGCCCTCTACTAAGTTCTGCCTGTAGGACTTGGCCAATCCTGTGTCTGTCTTCTTTGTGCTTGGTTATATCCTTCAGCCGATGAAGTCTTGATGGAAAATATGAACCATCTGCAAGGGGAGCTTGGGTTCAACCATGAACCTATGTCCACATTGGGAAACCCCATGCCTATACTCATCCTTCTGCTCGATGTGTTCAAGCTCATCCAACTAATATAAATAGAGAAGGGGAAAACCTAAACAAGCAAACCTATGTCAGAGGTCTTACATGCTTCTCTGAAGGAACAACCTCTTCTGATCTCAATAAGTTTAGATCCCTCTTCTGCCCCAAAATAAATAAGTTCCTATGCACAGTCCTCTTAAAAAATATAAAGGCGAAAGAAGAGAAAGACCTCCTGTGTAGAGAGGGGAAGCATGCAACCCCACCAAGGCACTGACTAGGCAGGCTGGCAGTGGAGAAATGTGTGTGTTCCTACATGACTTCGTCGGGGTACTATTCAGGCCTGCTAGCAGCGGAGAAACACGAGAGATGAAAACTTATACTCTGAATTTTTTTAACTCGCGAGCCAAACTACCCTTCCCGATTTTGAAACACTGTGATTAAGCTGAAACTTGTTGTTGTGTTTCACTGAGTCAGTGAAAGGTGAACCATGTCTGTCCATGGGGTAAGTGGGGAAGCCAAAGTAACCCGCACAACGATTCAATACTCCTTGAAAGACAAAGGCCCTGTGCTGCCAATGGACCAAAACAGAGAAGCTGGAGTTCAACTAGTGTGTCATGAAGTGTTGTAGCGGCTACAACACCCTCCAACATTTTCGCCTGCATCCAATTTCAGATCCTTCCTTGGATTTTCCTTTATTTTTGCAAGCACTCGGGCTCATACCATAAGCTCATGTTGAGTCTTTGCACCCTCCTCGCTTGACCATTCACCGGACACCTTTTAGCATGTTGGTCACAATGTCATGCTTGCAGCCATCTTCTCGCTATGTTCACGATCGTATTCATGTGTACAAGTTGTATTCGCTATGTAAGCATCTGTCGCACTCACACATGAATTTGTATGCAATGTCATGCAAGTGTTGCCGTGGTCATTCAACTATCTATCACAAGTGTCGTCGCGGTCGTTCAACTATCTATCACAAGTGTCGCGCTTATCGTTCACACTTGTTGGTCATCACACTAAGTGTATGTTGTCTTGTTGATTCGAGGTGTCTTGTCATCAAGTGATGTTGAGTGTGTGTTCACAAGGCCATGCATGCATGAAGTCACTCGTTCACACACTTAGTCATTTTGTTGAAACTCTATTGACTGGACCACCCTCCAACAACCAGACCTTCGATGAGTTGCACTACACAGTCTCAACTCTCAATGATCATATACTACTGCCCAGAATTGCGGAGAGCTTGAGGCTACCTCCCAGGGAGTCTGCATTGCGCAATCCGAGAGTCGACCCAATTGATTGTCACCTAGAACAACGCATAATTTTCTCAGGAAGCCATATCAATATCCACTAACCACAAGCAAAGCCATCAAGCCTCCAGCTGGTCAACCAGATACTTTGACCGGGTAGTGACCCCGGGCCTCACTCCTCCAGAAAGTTGCACAAAAGCTGCCAAGCATGCCCGCTTCCACTGACTGAAGAAATTGCGTAGACATGCCGGATAGACACCCGTTGCCTGTCATTGCACTATCCTAAAAAAATGCATAGTTCTGTCATCCTGTCACCCTGACAGTCAGCCTGTTGCTCCTCCTCAAAACTGCGTAGTTTTCATGGGTTGTCTCCTAGCTTCCCAACATCCCTCTTAACCCAGAAACTGAATAAGGATGTCCTGCAGGCCAGCCTCCTAACTCTGTGCAGTTTTGGCCAACAGCCTCCCATAGCCTGCTGCCAGCCTCCCCGGAGAATCTGTGCAGTTTTCACTACCAATGTCCCCTTGTTGCCTGCACTGTCTCTCTGGAAAAATTGCATAGATCTACTCTCCAGCCGAGCCATATCCCGTTGATAGTCACTGCTGATCCAAACTTCCCATCTCAACCTCCCAGTGACCTCTGTGCAATTTTCATTGACAGTGCCCGGAGCCCGCATCCCAACTTGAAAGGTGCTCTGCGCAGTTTCAGAGTCTTGTCCTCTCTCCTGGTCACCTGCACCCGAAAGTGAAAGATAATGCATCATGGTAGACTACGAGATTTATGGATTTGATGTCGGCTCGTCATGAGTGATTACAGATACAAGTACATGGATGAGACATGGCACAACGATGAATGGGATGAACAAGGAGTGCACGCTAGGAGACTTGTTCATGAACGGACGAACACATGGAGCATGACAAGTACAAGCGAAGGAGATACATGCACATGCAACATCAAGCAAACACCAAGACCATCAAAGACTCTACACACCTTGCCATGTTGAGGTGAAGCTATGATAAACCAAGGGCATATCCATCACTCAACAGCACTGTAGCTCGGTATGGACACCAGCAGCAGCATGAACATACCATCTTTGTCATGTCGATTCATGTCATGAGTCATATCAGCCACACCACTAATGTGGGCCATACTATTGTAATCAATGTAATGTAACGTGGAAGTCTAAGAGAACCACATGTAAAGTTGACGACTCATGTAAGTCAAATAGTCATGAGGGAAGTCGAATAGTCATAAGGGTCAGTTTCATCCTTGGCTATATATACCCCTCATTTGTACATGCAAAGGACTTTTCACCTTGGCTCCTCCCACATAGCCTTGAGAGTCTGTAGTCTTTTCTTTGATGAGCGAGTAATGGATCCAATGCCCCACTATCGGGGTTAGTGATGTAATGGTGTACCGATGTGTCTTGGAACTTTCGCTTAATTCAGAAGTCTGATAACAAGCCAACACGTTTTCACACATGTATTGTATTTATTTGTAATACTATTCTTTGGACACTTGTAATGCATGTTGCTTTAACCTGTATTAAGACAGTTGAACTATTTTGGTTGTTCTAATACATATGCTTACAAAAATGTGTTGTATAAGTTGTTAACTTTGTCTCATCCATGTGGACTATTCTGTCGTACACTCGACAAAACCACTTTCATAAACTTGTTATAACGACCATTGCACTCGTGTGGACCATTCTGCTGGGTGTTTTACATGCTATATGTTCACTGCGTGTTTGCAACTGTCGCATCCGTGTGGACTACTCCACTGGGAGTTGTGCATTTCTTGCTGTGTTGTGTGTCTCTGATAAAGTTGGGACTATTCCCTTTCAACTTGAGACTCACTTCCACCCTCCCTCTGTGGTGAAATAACCTTGACACAAGTAACACTAAGAACTCACCAGGAACGCGAACCTCGTTGTTCGAAGACAAATCAGACCACTCTCATGTGCTAACAAGCAAGAGCTAAGGCAAACCTTTAAGACAATGGCAATCGGGCCATCATATCGAATGGGACTCCTACACCAAATGGTGTGAGTTCTAGTTGGGACTTCATACCGGGGAGATCCCCTGAATGTTAGCGGGTCCAACACCGTCAACACCATCAAATCCAAAAATACCAAGTATTATTCATCACTTTCCTCAACATTTTCTTTTAATTACCCTAGTTTATTCATCCTAGGTTCCACCAACCTGGACATCGTTGAAGTCATCATGGAGAAGTTGTCCTCGTTTGTCCTCATTTTCTTTGTGACGGTGTTCCATCTACCCTGGATGCATCTACATTAAGAGTCTTTATGATAATGAAGAGCAGCCAGTTCCAACAAAATCTGTATGCATATTTCTTGTAGGACAAAGATGAAGTTGTTTATATGTGTGTGTGTGTGTGTGTGTGTGTGTGTGTGTGAAAATTTGAAACTTGCCATTTTTTTATACACCCGTCATTATGAAATTTTTAAAAATTATTAGCAAGTCAAGGATTACGTGTTTATTTTGAAATAACCAGTATTTGACGGCTAAAAAAAGGAAAAATGTGCACACGGGTGTCAATTTTAAAGCCTTCCCCCTACCTTGTTTGTTATAGTAGACACACAGACGCTGAATATTTGGTGAAGAATGGTTTGTCTTAGGGGTCCTACCCACCATACATATATATATATATATATATATATATATATATATATATATATATATATATATATATGTAGATAAGATGTCACATTCCATAATTAAGCCCAAATATGCGCCACAGGTAATATGGGAGCATAGAACGGAGCAGAGCGAAGATGCTTTGGTGGATGATTTCTTGGTAAATAAATCACAGTTCTTCCAAATTCAAGGTGGTGAGATCTCATTGATGATCTTGTCAAATATTTACTCACCACCGACTGATAAATCACCACGACCCCTCTTTGGAACCTTGTAACATTGGGTTATTTATGCTCTGGGTCTGTATGGCGTTACACGTTTGACATTACATATGTATCTTGCTACTAAGGAATATTTCCATAAACTCACCTCCAGATCTTTTGTTAATGGAATACCTCATGATTTTGATGCTAATTTTGTAAAAGCAATATTTTAAATCAGAAATTACTTTTTGAGTGTGTTTAAATCATTTGATTTCTCTTTGATCACAAAGAAAGAAATTGCCTAGGGTGCTCAATGTAGAAAATTGCACATAATTATGACTTTTGTAATGGCGTCATTATGATGATGTCACTTGTCTGAGTAGGTTCATGACATAACATATATTGTACTTGTGGAGACTACAATCATTGTGATAGTGACCATGAGTAACATGTAGGTAAGTTAATTGCATCCTCCATAGTAGCACAACACTCAAAGATAAAACATAATGCAATTGCATTTTAACATCGGAGCTCTAGGACAAGTGCATCAATATTTACCAAGAAATAGTTATAAGCTCGTGCAAATTTTTGTTTTTGGTAGATGATTCCCTAGTGGATTTGTATGCAAGATATTGCCCTGTGGAACATCATGATTTTTGCGTATGAACAAAAGGGACATGTTGATGAAGCTTGCAATCTCTTCTAGGAAATTTACGATTGAGATTTGGTTTCCTAGAATGTTATAATTACAGGCTATGTGAAAAATGAGTTTGTGGAAAAGTCCCAAAATCTTTTCAACATATACCTAAACCAAATATTGTTTCTTTGAATACCATGATCTCAGGTGTGAAACTAGATATCCTGAAATTTGCTAGTGTTATTGTTGCCTATGCCAACATGGTAGCTCTACAACAAAGAATAGAAGCCCATGAAGAGATACATAGAAATGGGTTCGAACCTACTGCTTCGTGTGGGAAATACTCTCATATATATAGTATCCAAAGTGTGGGGACACAAAAAAATAATATCGTGTGTTTGAAAAAATGCCCAAGGGAAATGTTTTCTGATAGGGAACCATGTTTGGAGGGTATTCCATAAATGGTTATGGAGCCAAGGCCCATGGGAATTTTGAACTAATGCGACATTTTAGCATCAGGTCAAACAATGTTACTTTGTCCGATATTTTGATTTCCTACTGCCATGTAGGTTTAATGGACAAAGACCAACAATACTTCAACAACATGAGTGAATGTTATAACATCTTAGTTGTAAAGGAGCATTGTGGCTACATGGTTGACCTTTTTAGACATGCAGGCCTCCTAGATGTGGTGCAAGACTTCATCAACAAAATTCACCAAAGAACCCAATGCTACATGTGGGAATGTTATATTTTTTGCACCATGGCATTAGTAATGAGTCATGTAATGCATTTAAGCGATGAAACCATGAAAACTTGGTTGAAAGGGGACTAAATACCATCAGTGGTATGTGTGCATTCATGAGTCATTAGAGAAATTTTGAGGTAAAAAATGGTCCTCAAAACATAAATGTACAAAAAAATCAACTTTATAATAATGAGTTGGATTCAATATGATGATGTCAACCATGAGGGATGATTCACGATTTTTGGAGTAAAAGGGTAAAAATTTTAAAAAAATTAAAAATTTTAAAAAGTAAAAAAACTACTTTTTCAACTCGTATTTTAAACATATCTCCCTACGATTTTACTCAAATTTCGGGCAGAAGAACTCATTAGATGCAAAATTTATTTTTTCATCCGAGTACCCATGTTGTGTATTTTAGATGGACCCTACTACACAAAAAATGTGAAATACATGAAAAAACGTGATTGCAATAATATTTTTTCATGTATTTCACATTTTTCGTAGTATGGTACATCAAATGTACGCAACATGGGTACTCCTTGGATGCAAAATTAAATTTTGCATCCTACGAGTGCTCCCGCTCGAAATTTTGGCAAAATCATAGGGAGATAAGTTGAAAATATAAGTTGAAAAAGTAGTTTTTCATTTTCTCCCTCCAAAACTTGATGAGGTTATATAATGTGATTTTATTATTTTCACTATTATTTTATAATATTCCATAGGAGGCCCATTTTAGACCTAAAAATTTCTTTAATGGTTGCATCTGCATTCATGTTAGCAAAATTGGTGGAGAAGTTGGGTCTTCTAAAAGCAGGAGCAATCAAATTAGTGTTCTAAGCTTTAATACTTTGTATTGCAGTTGTTATGTATTGGAGTGGTTCTACAGTAGAGAAAAAGTGACTTGAGAACACAAATGAAAATATGATTATGGTTTTGAGAGCTATTTAAAAAAAACAATGGTTCTCAATACATTGGGATTAGTTCTCAGAACGTTTTGACATTTACCTACAAATGGTATACATGTTAAATATAGTTCTTTGTCATAGAATTCAAGCATGGATATTATAACTAGTGGCAGATATTGTCATATTTTTAAATACATAACTGCATTATTTATTTTAGCATTGAGAGGTGTGGTAGGGGTTACGTTAGGCAACTAAAAATGGAGGGATGGATGGAGTTGCTATCAAGTGTTCCAAGGAACCATCAAAATAGAGTTTTGATATCATAAAGCATCGTGAATTTTGCTTGAATGCAATGAAAAGTGAAGTAAGGGCTATGGAATTAATGCAGATGTGAGATAACACAGGATAAGCATTGGAAAAGCAATGCACTTGGTTACAAGATAGGTTTATGTACAAGTTGTCACAAGTTTGCCATAGTGGGTTTATCATAGGTGTGTGACTAGGTTATAACAGGTTTTGTGACAAGTTTATCACAAGATGATAATAGGTTGTAAGAAGTCTACAACAAGCCTATGACAGGATTATGACAAATGGTGACAATTCTTCTGACAGGTTATGATGAGTATGCTATAGGGTTTAATTGGGCCATAATAGGTGTCATGGCAAGCTTATGACAAGTTATGATAGGTTTCATGACAATTCATAACAACTTTGATATGATAGGATATTATATAAAATCAGACATAGCAGCGTGAAGGGGGCAACCAGAAATGAAAAAATAGAAGCTAAAGAAATATATTTGTATGCATGAATTGGATGCAAGGACAATTCCCGTGACCAAGGCACTTGGAAACTAACTATAGTTTTTTTGTATTACATGAAATTGTATTTTTCATGATTTGTTTTTATTGATGATTTTATGCACTTGGTTGCTAATTGCTCTTGCTGAAAAGAAGAAAATATATATACATGTGTATGCCCTTATATATACTCATATATGTGAAAGTTAACTATTGCAAATATTAATATCATATGTTTGATTCCCTCTAGGTGTGATGATGATGGTACTAAGATTGCATGTTAATCAACCTGGGGGAGAGACCTCCAAAACTTATTGATATACAAATGGCACTAGAGAGTGGAGGATGCCATAGGATGCAACATGGATGAGGAGGACATGGACTTGAAACTACAAATTGTGAGCCAAAGTAACTTTACAACAATAAACTCATATTTTGGGCACATCATTCATTAAGGACAGTGCATAAAATAAGGGGGGGAGAAAAATTACACCTTTTCCCATCTAGGACATTGTAAATATATGTACTTTGATAGTTAGGCCAGTGAGTTGGATGTCTATAACTATTAGGATGGTTAGCCGAAGTTATTTTGCAAGCCTGATTGACCATGTGTTTATGTTTATAGATTTTGGGGTCATTGTTCTCAAGTTTATATGTCAGTTTGCCTCAATGGTTGGAGGGCCAAAATTATAAATATAATGTAACTTTTGTACATATATTATATTAATAACATAAGCTAGCTTCATAACCTACTCCACTGTAATGATTATGGGGGGTGGTGCAACTCCATAGTGACATGAAATATAATGTGTTTTTTTAGGCGTTGATGATGTGACAAGTTTTGGTGAAAAGGCCACCTGGAGCCCACATGGTCTCAAGGTGTACCACATGGTAGATAGAGACAATGTATATATGTGTGTGTGTTCCTGAGAATGGAAAAAGGGAGATTAAGGATAAATTTTGTTCATGTTTATGGTTTAGTCAGTAAGTCCTAAGCCTGGGCTCTACATCTGACTAGACTTTTGGTGAATTTGATTTGAGCAACCAACTGGTGAGCCCTGCACTTGGGTTCTGGACCAACTGGAAGCTATTCTGGTTAATGGCGGGAAATGTGCTGAGAGAGTGGCATGAGCTCTTGTAAGACCATAGCTAAGATTGTCCTGGTTGGTTGTAAGGCACGCTAAAGAGGTTCGCATAGTAGAGGTATTGGAAAAAATGTAGAGAAGAGGTGTGCCACTTGGGCACAGGTTTAGGAGAGTGGGAGCCTATGGTTGGAACAGTGCCTAGTGGATTGGTACCTTATTTATTGGTATGTGTTTATTATTTGGTTTTGATTGTTGCTTGTGGAGTTGCTACCCCAACTCAGGGGTGACCCGAGGTTGAGATTTATGAACCATGAGGTCTATGGTTGGGTGGAATGTGGAGAGGCCACAACTAGTTGATTTTCAGTTATAGATAAGTTTTCATATACTATGTGTATTAATTCTTGTTTTGGAGATGTTTTTTCTTGTAAACCTTAGTATGGTTTCTATGTTTATGATTATTGTACTATGCAAGTTATAATTAATGTATATAGTTGTCATCATAATGTGTGGTTAAATGAATATGTGGTGCCTAGTTTGCTCAAAATGGGCTCCAGGGGGTTAAATGCTTGAAATTGATAATCCACATTATGAAAATGTTGTTCGGGTTTGGTCTCTTTAGGGATCAAACCTATTCTAATTATGTTTGGTTATATGTACATTGGTTATGTTGCTTACAATATGCATAAGTAGTGTTGGATCTTGTTTTATTTAAGTTAGTATGGCCAAATGTGTATATTTGTATATTTTTCATATGTTTTCACTATGCCCAGATTTTAATGGGTTTTATGGATTAGATTTTGGGTGTAAATTGCTACGTATGACTCTGACTTATTATATTTGAGACTTAACCTTAATTATTGTGTGAATGTTAATGGTTAAAGCACTTCACTAATTACTTGATAAAGATACATGTATTTAATGGATTCATATGTAGCTAGGGATAATACCCAAATGCCATTATTTACAGTGAGTTTTGCAAAAAATTACAGGGGCTCAAGTAGTAAGCCAAGATTTAATAACTAGAACCTAGAATTATGTGCTTCTGCTAGAACATTTGGTGAATTTAATTAGTGAATTTTGGTTTTTGGGTATGTAACATTGCCCAACTAGGGTTGGGGGCATTACACCATTGTTCGAGTTAAGTATCCCCTAGGTGTGATTGCAACCATGCTCCATATATTTTTTGGAGAACAAAATCGAAGCCATTTTAAAATATATTGGGTTCCTCTAATTCCCCAGTTTTGGAATAAGGAAGAATCTTTAATTGGTCATTTATCGTGTCCAATAATCCTAGGAGATAAATTGACAAAGTTGTTAATTCACCCCTTAAGGTTTTTCCTCAATTCTTCATGTGAGCTTATAGATGCCATTTGTGCTAGGGCACCCTTCCCTTTAATGAAATGACATAGGTCCCCAGTCTACAACATATTCATATCTATTGTTTTGTATTATGCAATGTTAGGGATAAATATCATTTTTATGATATTTGTAAAAACTTGATGATTCCCTTACATCAACTCCTCTTTAATTATTTACCTACCACATTCACCAATAATCTAAGGAGTGAATTGATCCTATTAGGGATTGGTACATTGATGAAACATTTTATTATATTATAAAATATCGCTGCCAAGCTCTTTCACATGCTTTACCAAGATATTTTCCTAATAGACTAGCCATTAGAGAAATTTCCTATCAAACAGTAGGAACATACATGACTAAAAGATCTAGTTATTGGCGTTAAGAAAATTTAGCCTTAATTCCCAATAAAATTTGGAATTTATACGTTAGGAATTTTGAAGCATGCCAAGCTAGAGGAAGCGACATTAGATTTGATTACTTTGTTTGATATTCCGTTTAAAAAGGATGATCCCCTCAATATAGTACAAAAGTTCTGTAAAACATAGAGTGGATTTAAAGTATGTAATATTGAAGATCTGTCATTGATGGAATATTTAAAATGGTCAAGACTTTTGAAGATTTTTTGCAAAGGATATATGAAATTAATAATGGCCTCTTAGTGTAGAATTCTTTTTCTTTCAAAGACGAAGGAAATTATCATTAGGACCTAATTTTGTGATTCATACTTAGACACAACAAGTTATAGAGCACCAAGCAAGTTCAAGTACAATTCCCACATTTCCAAAATAAGCATAGGTAAAGTATACTCAAATAAAGCACACTCAAATAAAAAATGTAGAATCAGGTAGGATCGAAACAAAGCAAGTGTATATTGAGCATCCACCTTCAGAGAATGTATAGATCGACCAACCTTTAACTGAAAAGTTACAAACAAAAAAGTTTCAAACAAAAGGTCCTCAATATGAGAAGATCCATACTAAAAAGATTGATGTTGTATAGGGACAAACTTAGGCACAAGTACTGCATGATACAACTCAACATGTCCAAGCTGAGAAAATGCAACTAAATAATCCCAACTTGATAATTATCAAACTGGTGATTTTTTGTCACAAGGTCAAAATCCTACATAGAAGTTTCATACAATTATCTCTAAAAACACTCAAATTGATAAACCTCATAAACAATCACGGATTATTACCACAAGCATTATTTATAAAACTCCTATTTCTTCCCATCCATGGATTACTTCTCCAAACCTTATTTTTAAAGATACTATCGATCCCGATGAGAAGAAGAACTTCCTTTTATTAGTTTGTTTTTCAGCAGTACTAAGATTGTCATTATTAAAGGGAGACCCAAGAGGAAGAGAGTGGAATAGAAGGAAGGATCTCCCACAAGAAAAATGATGTGTTGGGATGCCTCCAAGATCACTTTGGATGAGTTTGGGGCATTGGTCCATGCCAACAAGTTGTTAATAAACAATATGATACAAATAATCAAACAACAATAGAACAGGATTAGTTATATTGAAAATAAATTGCAACAACAATAGTGTCACATTGAAGTTATGTACCAACAAAGAACTACTGCACTCTTACAAAAACATCATGAACATTTTAGAAATATTGAAGAAAAATTGAAATTAGAAATCCAACAAGTGTAGCAGGGTTCTACCAGTTCAGGAACAAAAAAAATATTTCCAAATATATTATCAATTAATTTCAAAAGTTAAGGAGTTGCAAGATAAAATATTAGATGTCAACCTCTTTAAAGAATAAGAGTTAAATGCCAATGAAAAACTAAAACTTTCTAGTAATATTTTACCAAAACTTGAATCAAATTCAAGTTCATCATAATACTTTGAAAGGTTGTTCTCTTTCTCTTTCCAATAAACGGTCAGAATATGGTTAATTACAAGGTGACTTTAAAAGGCTGATGTCTTGGAAGTCAAGAGAAAAATCAATACCTAATTGTCTTCTCAAGGTTTCTAAAAGTGATAGGCAGAAAACTCAAATTGCTTTGGATGTCTAGAACCATTCCCAGAGATTAGTTTTTGACTGCTTTGGTCTTATCGACAATATCATGGATTTGATTATCCTATTCGACATGCCTGGTGTTTAGTTTCTGGGAGAAGCATTAATAGCGAATTCATGCATATCAGATGTACACAATCGAAGGAAATACATAGAAAATGTAATTAGAAAGGTTGATAGAACGATACAATCTGTCAATCAATTACTGGTACATCCACAAAGTTACACCAAAGTTATTAAGAATGTTTAGGTTACGAGGAGATCAGATTAATGAGGAAGTTGTGAGATTAAGTTGGATACTTCACCTTCACAGTTAATCTCACAAATCATGAATACACTTTCTCAATGGAAACAGTAAGTGGATTTTATGGAAAAGGCTTAATAGGAAGATATCTTTGAAGCCATCCAATTATCTTTCTCGGATAAGAAATACATTTATCTTTGTAATTTATATAAAGAAAAACATTATTTTAGCTATTTTGAAAAAAAAATTATGCTACTCACTTCTAAGAGAAAAGAGTTTGCAATTTACTCACTTCTAAGAGAAAAGAGTTTGCAATTTTTAAAAGAGTCATGTGCACTGAGGTCAAAGACTTTATTTTTAGTAAATTAAGATCTTACTGGCCATTTTAATCTGCGTTGCTGAGAACTACGTATGGTGTTGTTATTCATGCAAAAATTGGCAATCATTTACAATTTGAACTTATTTGATGTGTATAAGCTGAGTTTATGTTTTCATCATCTATAATTATGATATATATTTTATTGTGTTGGATGATTTAGTTATTATTGTTGTTTTTTTTAAACTGTTTGAAATTAATGAATTGTTTTTCTATTTAGACAATCAATTTTGAAATTCATACTTCATTAAATTATGTTTCGGGATAAGATAGCATAGAATGGCTTAACTAATTTATATTTTGCAAATAGATAAAAAGTAAATTTAAGATTTTGAAATGATTTTAAGAAGTGGATCCAGCAATTTCATTAATGGCAATTGGAACCATATACCAATAAGTATTGTCATCCCAAATGAGTACACGAAACTATTTTGAAACATTGATCAGGCCATTCCATTTATCTGACCAATATATTTTTAAGCATCAATACCACTCTAACTCATTTTAAACTGACTTAATATATCAGGCAATGATCTTAACCTACCTTTTCAATAAATTATGACTAAATATAAAGACTGTAAGTTTATTAATTAATAGTCTTTTAAATTTTATGTACTATTTTCTCTTCTCAAT
Organism: Pinus tabuliformis; assembly: GCA_031772625.1. Lineage (NCBI taxonomy): Eukaryota > Viridiplantae > Streptophyta > Pinopsida > Pinales > Pinaceae > Pinus > Pinus tabuliformis. Next base: position 936,248,161 of record CM062810.1, on the reverse strand, counting down.
CTAAACGCTCACATTGATATTTATTCATAATTCTTAATATTTTTAACTTATTATTACACATAAATATACACATAGAGAGATCTATATTGCCCAAATCATCATTGATATTTATTCATAATTCTTAATATTTTTAACTTATTATTACACATAAATATACACATATAGAGATCTATATTGCCCAAATCATCATGGAATATTTTATCAAATTTGTTAAAAAACAATTAATGTGTAAATATATAGTTTATAGTGCATTATTTAATTTATTAAAATGAATGAATTATGATACGCAAAACATAGGAGTTGAAAACTTTCCAACTTTTAATTTAAGAAAAAGTCGAGACTGCCTAGTAAGCCTATCAGCTTGTTATTATAGATAACATGAATACTTATCGCTTTTGTTCATTTAAAAAAAATCGAAATTTTCATTTATGCAAACATTATTGTTAGATTTGCATTTCTGAGTTCCTATGGGAGTAAGATTTTTTTATTGTGAATACGCACAACTAATATAATCTCACTTTCGAACCCGTTGCAGCCATACTCTAAGTCTGCAAGTGCAAGTGCAAGTACAAGTACAAGCGCATTTCAAATTTGAATTTACAACCAACACTGATGATTATTGTCTTTTGTGCGAAATTGAATCCACTTGTACATACAAAACAAAATAGTAAAGAATGCAGGGAGGAACTTAAACAGCAACTACAGCACTCAAAACGTCAGACTGATACTACCCAATGTAATCAGTGGGCAAGTCTTTAATTACTTGTTGTAGTTCAGGCTTGATATCAATTCTGATTTGCTTTGTGATTGTAGTTCAGGCTTGGCATCAACTCTGATTTGTTTTTTGATATTTTTGTATTAAAAAGTTATGAGATCATTCAGAGTCCAGGCTACGGGGCAAATTTAATAGTATGACACCCACTAAGTCGGAAGTTGCTGCAACTATCTTCCCTCGGATTTATCATTAATGAAATAACTCTAAAGGAGTTTTACCACTACCTGCAGAATACAGTAGGGAAACACGAAGATTGTTAAATATAATGTAATGACATTTTGACTTGTCAAATTTATTAGGCACTATAATTAATAACAAACCATTTTAAAATATATTAAATTTATTATACTTAAAAGTTAATATTATTGTTAATGGTCAAATATTACAAAGTATATTAGAGCATGATGTTAAAGAATATATATATCAACCTCATTCAAAAATGCGTGTAGCTTTAAGTCCAACAAATTTGTTGTAAGGTGCCTCCGTGACGGAGACTGGGTTAACTGAATCAATTGGTTCAAAAGATCATGTAACCTCATTAAAATGCTTGTAGCTTTAAGTCCAACAAATTTTTTAAAGCTTCTAAGGAAATTGAGATAGGATAAAAATATATCAATTTAAAAAGTATATTAAAAATACCAATTAAAAAAAATATGCGTGCAACCTCATAAAATAATACTTGGAGCTAAGTCCAACAAATTTGTTATAACCTTCTAAAGAAATTGAAATAGGTTTAAGAATTACAAATTTTAAAAATATACTTGCAACCTCATTCAAATAAAAAATGGTTGTAACTTGAAGTTTAACCATTGTTACAAACTTTTAAAGCAATTGAGATGGGCTAAAAATATACAAATGTAAGAGAACATAATTTAATAAAAATAATAAATAATTTTCACAGATCTCCTTTGATAAGTCCTGTGATTTCTTCCCTGGACTAAAGCATATACAATTCAAGAATACATCTTAGCTGCCTTTTTTCAACAGAAAAAGCTGGCATTCCACATCAGCAAGGAGTTCACCGATGAGAAATTATTTATTCCTATAAACAACGTGGTATCATGCATGGGCTTAATTATCATTAACCGCTCTTCTTCATCGTTTTTGTTGCAAATTCCTTTGCTTGCCAGTATTAAATACGTACAAATTGAAAAAAATATACTGTAATGAAAATGATGAGCACATTTTTATCACATAATCTGAGAGCTAAAACCAAAGAACCATGTTTAAAATTTAAAAGTGATTGAGAGCTAAAACAGAGAACCATGTTTAAAATTTAAATTTAAAAGTGATTGAGAAGTAAAACCAGAGAACCATGTTTAAAATTTAAAAGTGATAGATTGTAAAGGAAATAAATAAAACATATTCCCCATTATAACAAATTAGCTGTACATTTTTGTCCGTATTTGCCATTAGATAGTGCCAAATAGCCATGCAGTTAAAAAACTAAAGTTCACTAAATTGTAACCAGGACTTCACAATATGCTCAAAATTGTTTCCATAAGTAGGTTGTGAATTGTTTCCAAGCACACTGTGCATAGTCAGTGGGAAAATAAAGATCCTTTGCATCAGGGGCTGGGATACGTAACTTATTAACAAGTTGATTATTTTGCGTTTATAAAATGAGATTTATTAGTATTTGAAAGAAAGAATTTAATTATTTTGCGTTAATAAAATGAGATTTATTAGCATTTGAAAGAAAGAATTTAATTAGTTGGAAAAATTAAAAGAAAAGATTGTCTAGAAATGTATTGGCTCCAAGAATTATTCTTGTACTTCGCAAAATAGAGCTGAAGAGTTGACTGTTTATAGATCTGAGCAAAATCTATACTAAGACGCTGCTCAGCAGCCATAGAGTTAACCTTATGCTTGCAGGATTATCCTTGTGCTTAATCTTAGGCACACCACACCTGAAATTAAAGCAAGGCACCATTACATAAACGTCCCTTGAGGCTTGATCTTTCAAGCAACAAACTAAATTGTATTTAGACATAAAGAAAACTTCTTTATTTTCTAACTCAAAATACTTGATAATATTGCTTTCCTGAACACTGATGCACTTGAATCCAAAATCCCTAAGGAAAAAAAGAAAGAAAGAAAAGAAGCCCGAAACCACAAGAAACGGCAGTAAACCACTTCAATGATTTTTTCTGCACAGAACCATCAATCGAAACCACAAGAAACGGCAGTAAACCACTTCAATGATTTTCTCTGCACGGAACCATCAATCGCAACCACTATACAGCAAGTCATAGAAACCTTCTTGAAATTTCACAATACCTTAGAACATTAATATGTAAAAAGCCTAAATGCTTTTGAATCCCGAAGAATGCACAGGCAAACCTTTGACTGAATAAAGAAATAACATGCCTCCGTGTCCACAGCGCCAGCGAGGATTTCTGTAAGAAAAAAAAATGGAAGTGAGACGATTATATATCTTCAAGAGTTTGAAAAAACAAATCCCGAATATTCGGGAATCGGACGGATCGGACGGAGATGAGCTTTTTGACCCAGCCATGTCCGTCGGATTCTAGAATATTTGCGGAGATGAGATTTTTGACTCACTCATGTCCGTAGGATTTCTAAATATTCGCGGAATCAGCAATAGATTTAAGCTTAGGGAAAACTAATATTAAACTTAGACATCTTGACTGACCACTAACGCAAAACATAATAGAGTAATAACCTGCTTCGCTTTAATTTGTCCAGCTTTACAGAGCCATCAACAATAGACCAGAACAGGGCGTCAAAACAAGTGGAGCGAGAGCTTTTGAATAAATGGGCGTATGCTTCACTAAATTAAACAGGTAAACCACACCAGCGTGTTCACCTGCTTGGTGAAGACGGTGGGATGAATCATGGAAAACATGTTTTGACAAACGCCTTCTATACCCTGCTGCAGTTTCCCCTCCCTGCACAATGTTTGGATGCAGTTGTGGAGGCTCAGCCTGTGCCGCCAACGGCACCTTTATCGACTCAGGGCGCTTAGGGATTCTGTGCAATTCAGGCTGCGCAATGTCCAAGCGCAATTCCGTCTACGCTGCAATCTTCTCAGGGGAGGAGCGATCAAGGAACAGGGGAATCGAGAACGACCGTTGAAGGAAAACGAAAACCTTTAAATGGTAGATGAAGTAGTGTCCATAATGTCCCCCGCCTTCATTGACAGCTTCCTCCCATCGACTGACGTCATTTTCATTGATTCTTCTCAATCATAACAACTGTAACATATCTAAAACTTGTTTGATGGAAGGCCGACGATTTGGCACGCTATTGGTGCAGCTCAAACCAACTGCTAACATACCCAACATTTGCTCTGTATAATCACTGGTTCTGTCGTCTTCACCTTCTATAATTCGCCGGTCCAGTACTCCCAAGAGCACCAGCTCCTCTCTATGATGACTTATTTTGCTGAGGATCCACCCCACGATGTCAAGGCTTTCCCCATATTCTGTCTCTCTCGTGGCTCTCTTTCCACTTACAAGCTCCAGCAGCACCACCCCAAAGCTGTACACGTCGCTCTTCTCACTCACCTTCATCCTCCCATAGGCATACTCTGCACATATATTGAATGAGAAAATCAACCCATATTGTTTATTCAATCCATATACGGTACGTCCATTAAATTAGTTGGACATATATAATACCTGGGCCAGGCCTGGAATTTGACATCTTGTGGGACGTATTTTTGGTTGAAGAACGTATTTGACAAGAGCTAAAAAAAATTCCACGTCAAATCCGACGTGTGATACACCCCTGAAAACCGTCAAAACGACGTCTATTTCAACAAGTGAAACGTAAAAATTTATAATACCTTATTTGGCTGGGACCAGCAAGCTGCAGTAGTACACAATGCAGTTTAAACTTAAATGCTTCACCGTCCCACTGCCTACTACCTAGTACTTACCATTAATTATCTAGCTACAATCCACCACTCAAATTTAATCCGACGAGACTTGCAATTTGCAAATTGCAATCTATTGCTTACATGTTCATTGCAAATTTACAAAATTCATGTATGGTGACTCACTCACGGTCACCTCCGGGTCGGCGCCGTGTTCTTTCCGCAACTTTGAAGAGTTGCCCTGTGTTCAATTTTGCAATAGTTTGTGAGTGGATTATCCAGTCTAAACACGCAGAAGCTCGCAGAAACTATCTTTACTGGTTCGTTTTATGAGCGTGTTACTGTAAAAACTCAAGCATTATAGCCAATTAGCTTTTTATGCATGTTTATATTGTGATGCATTGTACACGGAGCCTTAAGTTTGCCTTTTTTAAAAATATTCAATTTGGGTGTTTTTGTTGGGGTCTAGTTCACAGTAAGTTTGGGATTTAGAACTAATGGCTAAGTTGAATTTTTCATCGTTAGCCTGCGAAAAGCTTTTCTTTTGTTGGGTTTGACTGGTCGAGATTCTAACTGATAGTTGTTGGGCTTATTGTCCACTCGAGGGTTTAACTAACATGAAGTAGCTAGGCTGATATGGCAAGTGGGACTGCAAAAGAGTTGGAATGCTCCTTTACTTGGGTTTCAAAATCATGGCTAGGAATTACCAAGCCAACTACAATAGGTCAATTAGTTCTTGCAGCTTTGTCGATTGTGCAATCCTAAGCTGGAATCTCGTAGGTTCATTTGCTACTTGATTTTGATTGTGGTTTTCATCGTAACTTGCTTACTGGGATTTGAACTCGTGTCTCTTCATTGCAAATGCTGCTAAATTACAGCCCCTGTTCTCACGAATACATTCACCCCCAGGCTGTGAGTGTTAGTTGGATGGCTTTTGCAGCGCTTGATGTTTATTTTTAGGGGGAATTTTATGTTCATTGGCATCTTATACTTGTCCAGTGATAATGATAGTAACCTCCTGGAACTGTTGTTTCTGGAAAGCTAGTCTTATAGGGTTGACCCCAACGACCATTCTCAATCAGATAAGGTCCTGAAAGTTCTTACTAGCTTCAGTTTAGTCCTGAAAGTTCTTACTAGCTTCAGTTTAGTTATCGCTTTTGTTTATACTTAGTGCTAGAGTCTCTGTTTGGTGTGTTGCATATTTGGGATGCAAATTTTAGCAGGCTGAAGTTCATTTTCAGGTATATTTACGTTCTTCTTATTTATTCTACAATGTTGTCAACTGTTATATTCACTTTGTTGTTGTGTATTAATCCAATAACATTTGTCGTGTACTGTTATATCTCTACTTTCCTGCCCTGCATTATTCTTGTTTGCATGTTATACACTTGCTGCATATTTTATTTTTAACTGGTAAGGCATAAAACACTGTGATTTTCATATACCTACGTCATCACTATGTCTTAGGAGGGTCCGCAACTGCAAACCGAAAAATAATTTATAGACTAGTGAATCGCAGCGTCACAGAAAAGGTGTCTTCGAGTTCTACACATTCGGCAACTTCTGCACATTCGGCTCTGGTGTAGTGGTGCTCCTCTCTTGCGGATTGACCGTGTCTGAGTGGAATCTGTGAGCAAACTTGGATGCTCAACAACTCAACTCTCCACTTCAAGTTTCACAGGTAACATTCCAATACTTAAAATACAACCAAATTCATATTCCAATACTTTTCTCCTATAAAATAATTTGGTACTTTTGACATACTATTGTTTGATTTCTTCATAACTCAACTGCCTGGTAGGTTAATATTGCAATTTCTATTGGTTTCGTGTTAAAATTTCCTATAATTTTACAATTTCCCAAACAATCTTTCCATGCAAGTTTACAATTTTACAATTTCCCAAACAATTTTTCCATGTAAATTTACAAAACTTTTTGGAATCAAACCTCCATTTAACTCTATGCATTTAAGCATTTCGAATGGTGGGTTTAGTTGAACCCAAGACTTCCCTGGTCACTGGCATGGTATTCTGTGATCAGTGCTCACTGGGTACACTGTCTGCTCTTAGCCAACCCCTTGCGAGTCAGATGCAAAGCATCAAGAATGAGATAGAGAAACAATCAGGATCTAATTCATACCATTTTAACAAGATCCTCATCTTCTGTTATTGGAATCGAAGGCTGTCCAAACGCCCAAAAGCAGAAAAGTGACAGGGCATCAGCCTTCTACAACATGGGTATGTTATAGACACGGGTACTATTTGAAGTCGGAATAGTGTAATCCTGTCTTGTTGTGATAATTGTCTTGTATCCCTCTGCTTCAAACAACAACTGTTCCACATTTGATCTTGACCAAACATCGTCCAAAACCACCAAAGTTTTTGGATGTCCTTTTAAATGAATATTATTCTTCAGTTGGTTGTGTGCATCCTCTATGCTCTGAAAATCAGGCCTTCTGCCACCAATTATCTTATCCCACAGAGTCTCTAAAAGGCCCTTTACATTTGGAGAATGTGCAACAGTAATGAAAATTATATTGTTCTGAAAGAAATCTGAAAATCACAGACAGAAAACGCATTACAAACGAAAGTGAAGCAATTAAATGGGAGTTTGGAGTGAAAATTCAAAAGGGGATTTGCTCTAACCTTTGACTTGGGGATCGTTGCAAAGGGCTAACGCAAGAGTGGTTTTGCCACTTCCTCCCATACCTTTTACCCCAACTACATTAACCCCATTCTGAAATATTAGGCTTTGCTTGACATCATTCACAAGATTATTCAATCCAACTACGAAATTCGGCATATCCGGGACTTGGGAGTTGGAGCTGCTGGTGGGTTCTTTAGAAATTGTAGTATCATAGGACTCATCAATGGAGGTCTCGAATAACTGGCCTGTACTCATTTGATGAAGCATGAAGGAATTGGAAATGGCATCCTTAGTCATCTTGGCATTAACACTGTCGATTATATGCCGACCCATTTCTTCCATACGCTTCAATCGTTCCTCACAGGCCTTGGAATCCACGTTTAGCTTGTGGACATCGAGTATGCCTGCCAGGGCTTGGGTGAGCAAAAAATCATTGACATTCTTTTCTACCTGTAGGATTTTCTTTCCATATCGATATCTTCTATATAAATTAAAACTGCTAATTCTCTCTAATTTCTTCACAAGGTGAAGGCCATCTTGCAGCTTGTCTTGAATGTCCTTCAACGGCGGGCCTCTGTGAGATGAGGGTTTTGATTCATAAGAAATCCTAGAGATTTCATCAATGGTAGGCTTTGAATGGACCTGAATCATCTAATGTTGATTGGCATGCAGTATATGAGATATGGACAGATACAAAGTCAAGAAGGATTCTTGAGCTTTGAAAATTCTTCTAGTTTATGTTTAATAGAGGATCTATGTATTGAGATATTCCTATTGATAAGTTTTTTTGTAGTTTCTCCAGAAAGTTTGACTTTTAATGAAGTATAATCACTGTTTTTTATTGCATAACTTTTCTGTATTTTCTCTAGATGATTTATTTATAATCCACGATTTATTTATAGTCTCACTAGATAATTTATTTATAGTCCATGGATTGTAAATTTTGCAAAGATTTTATTGTTTAAATGGTCCCACCATAAATCTGAGCTATAAATCTGATAGACTACAAATCTGCAATGTCAATCTAACAAGAATCAAACCATTATTTTTATCTTCCATTAAGTTGACATAATATCTAACATGACTCAAAACTGGTATAAACATTACAAAATGGTCCTCTACTTTCAATTGACGACTAAACCAATATCCAACTGTGAATGTTGTTGGCACTTAAAAAAAGCTTTAATGATCAAGCTCATGTTTTAAGTCAATTTGTGATATATTATTTGTAATGGCATTTGATAGGGAATGAGATTTTATGTTTTTAGTGGACCCTGTAACAACTTAGTTATCTTGAGTTACTTGTACTCTAAAAAGTGGATCTTGTAACAACGTAGTTATCCTGACAATATAGTGAAGTCACAGGAGCACAGTATAAAAGAACTCTCACTTTGTGAAAAGAGTAGAGGATTTCACCATAAAAGTGTTCAGAAATTCCATGGAAACATTCATCTACAATTTCCATGTTTGAAACATTACAGAGTTTTTTCAGCCAGCAGATATCGCTAAAGCTGCGTAATTTCTTTGCCACAGAATAAATTCAAGAATTTATTAAAAAAAATGATTTAAAAAAAAAATCTAATAAATTCAAGAATTTATTTAAAAAAAATAAATCTCATTTAAAAAAATTATTATTAAATATTTATGAATAATGGAAATTTAAAATGAATTTTTATAAATAACAGTGATTATCAGCCTCCAATTTGATGACTTATTGTGTGTTGTGGAATAAATTTACAAAATTGTTAAAATAGAGTTTTTCGTGACACTCACATATTTGATTAAAACGTAAAACCGAAGGGTAAAAAAATGCAAAAACGTCGTCAAATTTTAATTTGACAGGCAAAAAGAATTTGAAATTCCAGGCCTGCCTGGGGCAATGTAGCCGTGCGACCCGGTGAATCCAGATATCGTTAGACCATCTTGTCCCAACTCCGGCTAATGATGAGATATTAGTTTCTTGGATACACCAAAATCGGCGATCTTGGCTTCAAACTCTCACCAAGATATTGCTCGATTTCACCTCTCTATGCAATATTGGAGGCCTACAATCATGATGCAAATAGCACAGCCTACAAGCTACACCAACTGCAATCTTATGCTGTACTGGCCACCCCAGCGCCTTCATTGATTCTGATCCTCCATGGAGACATTAAAAAAGGCTTCCATATTCTATGTATTCAAATACCAATAACTTGAAATCCGATTCCGCCCTCGAGATGCAGCACAAGAGCTTTAGGATGTTTGCATGCCTAATCACGCCCAGGGTCTCCACCTCTGCTTCAAATTCATTTCCCCTCTTCGAAATCTTCTTAACGGCCACCTCCTGCCCATTCCGGAGACTGGCCTTGTACACTTTTCCAGCGCCTCCTGATCCAATCACATTTCCCTCTCTCAACTGCTGCAGGATGTATGATTCGTCCACTTCCACGCCTGAGTGAAAGGGTGTTACTTCCCATGACGTTGAGCTGCTTGGTTTTCCCACAAACAAATTTCTCGCTATGCCGTTATTGATATTGAAGCAACCAACACAAATAAAATACCAAAATAACATAATTGCCATTGCTAGCACCAGAATTGGGACTAGAATTATGGGCAAATAATGATGTGATAATGAATCTCTTTTCTTTGAAAAGCATGATCTAATTCTAAACCCGAAAGAAGTATCCTCGCATAGGTTGGGGTTGCCAAGAAAACTATCTTTATAAGCCAAATTCTTGAAAATGGCCGGAATCGACCCAGACAACTGATTTCCAGAAACATTGAAAATGTCTAACCTGAGACGCCCCAATTCAGGAGGAATTTCCCCTGTAAGCAGATTGTTTGACAGGTCCAGAAAGTTTAAAGTTGACATGGACCCTAAGCTTGGAGAGATTTTACCTGTTAACCGGTTGCTGCCAAGATTGAGATGAGAGAGATGTGGTAATGACATTATTCCGTTTGGAATTCCCCCAGACAATGAATTGTGATCAAGCTGCAGGTAATTGATTGAACTCAAGCCTGCAAGCTCGTCAGGAAGAGGCCCGGACAGCCGGTTATTGCTTGCACTCAAGTTGACGAGATTCCTCAGCTGTCCGATCTGTGGAGGAATGATTCCGCTGAACAGATTGTTCTCCAACTGTAACCATTTCAACTTTTTTGCTCCGCCAATCTCTACGGGAATATCGCCTTCAAACAGATTATTATAGAGCTTCAATTCTACAAGTGTGTGACAACTCCATAAAGTGTTGGAAATTTCTGGTAATTTCAAACAAAAAATCTGAACAGAGGACAATGCTCTGTTTTAACCACAGGATCAAAAAATTTGTTTGCTGAAGAACAGAGTTTTCCACACACACAAAAACTTGTATTCATTAATCAAAAAGATTGTTGTTACAAAAGATTCTTCCTCTATCAGAGGGATTTCACCAACAGAACTGCTTCAGATGAAGTAAAAAAAATTACTCTGTCTCCCAGCACTCCTGTGCATTACAAAAACTCTGTCTATGTTTAAAAATAAAATTACTGCTGTATATTTTTACATTGCTGTGTAAAAAAAATTCTCCATTCATTTGTGTTGTTGCACATTACATTTCCTTTTCAAAAAATTACCCTCGCGCTGTTGCGCATCTCATACATTTCATATGCAACTACAAAAGAAAAATGACTTTCGCGCTGCTGCGCCTTGCCCTCTCATAGTACACACACCAGAACAACAAAAAAACATATTACATAGTCAACGGGAAACATAAAATAAAAAAAAAACAATAAAATTAAATATTTTACCTACGTTTACTGCCCACAGTACATTTAATAAATTACATTCATGGGGGTAAATTTATTTCTCGTCCTTCACATCTGGTTCGAGCCGCATACCATATCGCACGCCAACACATTTTTTTTAATAACCGTAGATCAGCTCCAAGGTCAATCGGACGGCTGACACAATTTCCTCAGAGGTCCCATTTGCACGAACTTTACCTACCGGGGGATTGGTGGTTTTGAAACAGTTCCCGTGGACACGCGTCAACAAGTGAGTGTGATCGGAGCCGTCTCGAGAAATACCACTCTGTGTGAAATGGTGGTGCGGGGAAAACCATGGCAGTTTTTCCGGAAATAAATGCGCGCAGGTGAAATTATATTTCAACACTCCCCTTTAATTTCAACTGCTGGGTTATCAGTCATACCCAGACATTTCCTCAAAAATTCAAAACTTTTCTGTCCCAATGGTTTGGTTAGAATGTCTGCAACCTGCTCCTGAGTTCTGCAGTGTTCTAAAATAATTTATCCATTGTTCACCAATTCCCTGATGTAGTGAAACTTTGTGTCAATGTGTTTCGTTCTCTTATGAAACACAACATTCTTGGATAATACAATAGCTGAGCTATTGTCACAAAAGATCACAGTTCCTTTTGTTTGCTCTTGGCATAAGCTCCTTAACATCCTTCTCATCCAAACTTCTTGACATGCTGCTGCTGTAGCTGCCACATATTATGCCTCTGCTGTAGACAACGCTACAATAGGCTGTTTTTTAGAAGCCCATGAAATGGCTCCTGAACCCATGTGAAAAACATAACCGGATGTGCTTTTCTGATCATCTACACTTTCAGCCCAATCACTATCAGTGTATCTAATTAAATCTGAACATTCTGAGACAGTATATAAAATGCCAAACTTTTTAGTACCTTTAACATACCTCAGAATTCTTTTTGCTGCCTGCCAATGTGCTTCTTTTGGCCTCTCCATGAATCTGGAAATTAAACTAACAGCATGCATTATATCTGGCCTAGTTGCAGTTAAATACATGAGGCTGCCAACTATACTCTTGTACAAACTAGGATCAAAATCCTTGCTGCTGTCCTCTTTGCTGAGTTTTAATCCCATCACTGTGGGAGTGATTGCTGTCTTGTTGTCCTGCATGTTAAATCTTTCCAACACTTCATTAACATATTTTGCTTGTGAGATAAAAATCCCATTTTCATTTTGATCTACTTCTATTCCTAAGAAGTATCTCAGCAAACCCATGTCAGTCATTTCAAATTCCTCTTTCATGACTGCTTTGAAATTTTCAATGAGATATTCATCATTACCTGTGAAAATAACATCATCAACATATAACACAACAATTAGTAATTTACCATCATTTTCTTTGATGTAGAGGGTGGGTTCTCCCTCACACTTTTCAAATCCATTTTCCAGTAGATAGAAATCTATCCTACTGTACCATGCTCTTGGTGCTTGTTTCAGCCCATAAAGAGCTTTCTTCAATCTTCACACTTTGTGCTCTTGGCCTTTCTTTTCATAGCCTAGAGGTTGCTCAATGTAAACCTCTTCCATTAACACTCCATTTAGGAATGCTGACTTCACGTCCATTTGGTAAACTTTCCACTTGTTTTGTGCTGCTATGGATAGCACTGCTCTCACGGTTTCCATTCTAGCAACTGGTGCAAAAGTTTCCTCATAATCTCTCCCATACTGCTGCTTATATCCTTTGACAACAAGTCCTGCCTTGTGTCTTTCTATTTTGTCTTCAGCATTACTCTTGGTCTTGTAGACCCATTTAACTCCAATGACTTCTTTTCCTTTTGGTAGTTCAACCAAATCCCATGTCTTGTTTCTTTCTATGGCATTGATCTCCTCATTCATAGCTTCTATCCATTTCCTATCCTTAATTGCCTATTCGAAATGAACAAGGTCATCAACATGACAATATAATGCAAACAAAGAATTCATACCTTCATCATAAATGTCACTTAAATTTCTGAATTTCTTACCTCTTTCATTTGGTGTACAAGTGTTTGAAGATGCACTTGAATTTCCTCCTTGTGGTGTGCTTGGAGAAGCACTTTCATTTCTCCTCAAGGGTGTCCCTTGCTGTCTTTGTGTCGGTGCTGCTGTTTGGGGATGTATTTCAGCCATCTCCTCATCATCTTCATCATGAGACAAACAGTTTTTAACATTCACTGTTTTCTCTATGCTTCCATCCCAAGCTTCCTCCTCAATGAATTGAACATCTCTGCTCACAAAAAACTTCTTGGTAGATGGGATATACAACCTGTAAGCTTTGGATTCCTCACTGTATCCAATGAAAATACATTTCTCCCCTTTGCTGTCCAACTTCTTCCTTAGCTGATCTGGAATATGTGCATAGGCCACACATCCAAAAATTTTCATGTGGGTGACTCTTTGCTTTCTTCCACTCCGTGCTTCTTCCGGCACTTTGTTCATCACTGCTTTTGTAGGGCATCTATTCAAAATATATACTGCACAGTGTACAGCTTCAGCTTAATAATCATTAGGCAAATGCTTTGCCTTTAACATACTCCTCGCCATGTCCATGATGGTCCTATTCTTTCTTTCAGCTACTCCATTTTGCTGCAGAGTGTACCTTGTGGTAAACTGTTTGTGTATTGCATTTTCTCTACAAAACCGTAGGAATTCCTTGGAGATATACTCACCTCCTCTGTTAGTTCTTAGAACTTTGATATGCAGCCCGCTTTGATTTTCTACAAGTGCTTTGAAATTGCGAAATTTTTCAAACACTTCACTTTTGTTCTTTAAAAAGTAAACCCAAGTTTTTCTAGTAAAATCATCAATGAATGTTAGAAAATATTGGCTGCCTGCTAGTGATGGAGTTTGCATTGGTCCACATAAATCTGAGTGGACAATTTCTAAGGGTGCTTTTGCCCTGATGCTTTTCCCTGATGGAAAACTTTCTCTGTGTTGTTTTCCCAAGATACAACCTTCACAAAGGCTGTCTGATTTCTCTATCAATGGTAATCCTCTTACTATTCCTTTTCTATTCAACAAGTTAAGACCTCCAAAATTTAGATGTCCAAATCTCAAGTGCCACAACCAATTTTCATCCTTTGGTTCGCTTTGGAAAGCCTCTTGTGTAACTACTGCAATTTCTACTCCATCTTTCAAATCTACTTTTATCCTGAGAGGAAACATCCTATTCCTTGTCATCTTTACTTCAGCAATACATCGTTTGCTGGGTTTTCTATCCACGATGGTGCATACATCATTCTCAAAGAAAACATTGTAACCTTTTTGAACAAGCTGTCCAATACTTAAAGAGGTTACATTTTATTCCAGGAACATAATAGACATCTACTATGGTTTTCTTTTCACCTTTCTTTGTAAATATTTTTACTTCTCATTTTCCCATAACAGAAACTTTACTATCAGTCCCAAGTGTGACTTGTGACTTCACACTCTGATATAACTTAGAAAACATGGCTATGTTTCCTGTCATATGGTTACTGCAACCGGAGTCTAGAAACCATATATCATCACTCTTTGTTTCAGCCATATTACAAGCTAACAACAAATTATCTTAGCTGATGTTTTCTCTAGTGAAATTTGCACTAGATCTATTATTCATATCATGCTGCTTCTTCCTACATTCATTTGCATAATGCCCATATTTTTTACAATAATAACATTGGACATTGGATTTTTCATACCTTTGTCCTTGAGCATGATATTGTCCACTTTGTTGACTGCTGCCTTGGCCTTGGTTCTGATTTGGATTGCTGCCTCTTCTTTGAGCATTTGCCGGACTGTTCTTTCCACCTCTGTTTTGGCTTCTGCCTCTTCCTCTCTTGTTTCCTCTGCCTTGACCTCTTCCTCTTCCAAAAGACATCTGGGTTTTAAAGGCATGCTCTAGAGATGAGTTTTCATTCCTACTCAATCTCTGCTCATGTGTTATCAGTGATGCATGTAGTTTATCAACTGAGAAATTTGTGACATCCTTTGTCTCTTCTATGGTGGTGACAATTACATCGAACTTTGAGGGTAGGACTCTCAATAGTTTCTCCACAATCCTCATTTCTTCAAGAATCTCTCCATGAGACCTTATCTGTGTGACCAGATCAATCACATGTGTGAAGAATGAGTCAATATTATCTAATTCCTTCATGCATAGATTCTCAAAATCTCTTCTCAGCAACTGGAGTTTTGTTGTCTTCACTTTCTCCATGCCTTGATAGGCTGTCTTGAGAGTTTGCCATGCTTCTTTGGATGTCTTGGCTGATGTTATCCTTGGAAACACACTCTCATGCACTGCTTGATATAAGAAGAGGATGGCTTTAGAATCATTTTTCTTATTGCTCTTCAACAGATCTTTCTCTGTCTGAGTTAATCTATTAAACTTATTTTCATCTGCTGGTTCTTCAAAACTATACTCAACAAATTCCCATAAATCTTGAGAAGCAAACAGGGCTTTCATGGTTATTGCCCAATAGTCATAGTTTTCCCATTAAATTGTGGGAGTTGGGTATTAAAGATACCCATGCTAGTGCTGGTGCTGGAGCTGGAGCCAGCGATTCTTGCACTCTAAACTATGCTTCAAAATACTTGACTGTATTTAAAAATCACTGACTGTCTTCAACAACAACACAAAAAACTAATCTTAAGAAATACCTTGACTGAGTCTTCACTCTGCTGGAGAAGTTGCTGCAGCATGAAATCCTTCCTTCAGCTTCTTTGACACCTTCAAAGAGCCTGGACAAGCTCCGAGGAATGATTTCGCTAAACAAATTGTTCTCCAACTATAACCATTTCAACTACACGGAGTCTCATCAAATGCGTTCCACTTGCTCAAAGCATCATTTGGGTCAATCCAATCCATCTTTTTCATGTTGCCAAGAATTCTCTCTTCCTCAATTGTGCATCACAAAACACTCCATTCCAACTACACGGAGTCTCATCAGATGTGTTCCAGTTACTCAAAGCTGCATTATTTCCCTCAATGCAATCAATAGTTTTTATGTTGGCAAGTATTGTTCCTTCCTCATTCACGGCATAGCATTGCAAGAGATTGATGACGAAGAAGCAGAATAATTTGGATGGGGGAGGATCGGAGGTGCAAGCACAAGTGAGCCATGGTTGTCTGGTTGATATTTCGGTGTTGCTTTGATTTGTTTGTTATATAAATATAACATTTTGATCATCCGCATTGTTCGCTAGCTCAATGCTCACCTTTGGAATTTGGTAGTGTAGGCCACAGTTGTTACAAAACAGTATTTCCAATTCCGATTTTGCCGCTCGAAGACTAATTGTGGAAAGATAGAAATAATGATTGAAAAGGCATGCTATACAATTAGCATAGTGATAGCTTAACTTTGTTTTTATATTTGAAATTTTGTACTATTTGGTGCGAAAAGCTCGCTGCATGATTTTGTGGACGAACGATCAAAGACTTTGACTTCCATGGACTGACGTTGTCGCATTAATTGTAATGTTTAGTAACTCCAAAACAGTGATCCAAAAAGGCTTAGTTAACTGATATTCTATGGCTGTGAATCTCACCTTGATTGGATTGCATACCTAGTTACGAGGAAGATTCAACCAAGACTTTCATACAGTTAATGGAGTCAATGGAGTCTTTTTCATACCCTAAATCATTTTTCAGAAACTCAAATATTCTTTTGGGGGAGTTCAAACTTTTACTATTGCAGGTATTATTACGCATTATTATTTTAATTAATCTGAAGATGCATAACTATTTTATTATTGCACTGGTATAAATTGTATAAATTAAATTGTTGTATAAATTAAATTGTTGGTAAAAGTATAACATCAATTTATAATAAGTATCAAAACACTTATTTTATGACACATCTTATATTTTAAAAAATTATGTAATAATATTTTTAATGATGGAGATTCACTCTTACTTTACCATGAAAATTCTCAACTTGTTATAATAGGTCAATATCATGGCTTATCAATATCTCATATCAATATGAGACGTGTTGATATGGCATTTTCTTTAATTAATTAATTTGAGATAAAGTAATTAAAATAAATAACTAACTTGAACATAAATTAAAACCCTTAATGTGCATATTACTATGAATATCCTAGCATGTTCCATAAATATTAATTTCTACCTTCTATTTAATAATTACCAATAATTAAATTAAAATTCTAAAAAGTCTATTCTCAAATAAACACAGCGATCAATGTGATTATTTATAATAATAATTAAACTTTAAAATTTGATTAATGCTAATAATTAAATTAAAATTTTATGAAATAAACATACATATCCATTTAATTATTTATAATCATAGCAATTGCACCAAATGTTCCAATGGAAATGCCGTAAAAAAAGCATAGATAAAGAGTGATTCCTTGCCATATAAGTAGATTCTTTGAGGGAACACCCACCTCTCTTTTAGAGAAAATGTTTATATATCCTTCTAAAGTAAAGATTCAAGGAGCCTTCATCCCAATAGTAAAAATTCCCAATGTGATTAGCTATATCCTTGATAGCATATGCTTTCCATAACTCTAGTGGAAGCCCCAAAATTTTTTCCCACACCAGTTCCCTCTAAAGGACCTCGTTGAAGGGATCAAACTCCGCCTTCCACTTTTGCAGGATGAGAATGCCCCTTCCCTTTACCCATGTCACCTTCAATATTTTGTCTGCGTCCTCAAGGCACATGAAGTGAAAAACTATCCACCCATGGAATAAAACACTCACCTTCGGCCTGTATTTAAATGTCAGCGTCCACCTTTCCTCCACTCATTTCTTGATCTGGTCCCCTGTCATATGAATGTGAATCCACCTTCCAACCAAGGCCTTTTGTCGCAGCCTCTCGATACTATCCCAAAAAGACTCCCAACACCAATGGCGGCTATCCTATAATTGCATTTACAACAACTATGCATATTCCCTTCTATGCATATTCCCTTCTCGCTTACAATGTGTACAAGTAACTTCCCTTCATATACTGCAAACAATGTTTTTTTATGATTGAGGGATATTGTATATAGTCTATATCTTTCAAGAAAGCTTTGTAAATTTGATAAAAGAAAATTTCCCAATTTAGAATAGACTATTAGACCATATTGATAATCAACCATGATTTTTACAATAATTTCCTTGAATGCATGATCCATCGCTCTTTGGAATGTTTCCCCTCCATTTTTCAATCCAAATGGCATTCCAAATCCAAATGGCATTCCAACATAAGCATAAGTTCCGCATGACATGGTGAATGTTGTCTTATGTCTATCTCCACTAACAACCAGTATTTGTTTGTATCTCGCAAATCCATCCACCATAGATAGTATTCTAGACCTTGTGACTTTTTGTAACGTATCTCAATGTTTGGAAAATGAAAATTATATTTGAGAGAATCCTTATCCAGATCACATAAATCAATACATCATCAATTTTCTCCATGATTTTTTTCTAACCACACTAGATTAGAAATCTAATCCAAATGTTTGAATGCAAAGATGATAACATGTGGCTTAGTTGTACATCAACTTTCTATAGATGGTCACCCTAGCCCGGCCATGATAATACAATGGGAAAACCTTTGTGTTGAGTTTGAAAGTCTAACGAATTTTTCAGTAATTAGGATATGATTCTTTGACTTTGTCAAAGATAATTTTGGCATCATACATTATTATCGCGGGTATAACGTATTGGATAATGGGTTGAATTTCAATTAGTTTGAGGGTTGACCAAAAATTAAACTAAAATTTGTAATTTTAATTTTATAAAAAAATATCAATTTATTTTTATAATTATTTTAATTTTAATTTTTTTAATTCTTATTGATTAATGAAATTGGACTCTTATTTAATAATGATGTTGGCGCCGCCTAATCGTGTTTGTTTGCAGTCTTGTACAGTCATATTCCCTCTCTATATTCAACGTAGGGAAAATTCCCAGGAATTTACGTACAATTTGCAGTCTTGTAGAGTCATATTCCCTAACGTACATTCTAGAAAGTTTAAAACACACATGCAGACTTGGAATTTGAAATTAAGTGCACTGTGCAGCCGTCAAAACGGGACGAGAGATGGACTATTGAGGCAAGTTGGCAACCGTATTTGTTGTTTTTCTTAATCAGATTCCATCTTATACACAGAACTAGAAGAGAAGAGGCTTAAGTGATATCTCTGTCACCATAATCAAATCAATGAGTGAAACAGATTTGACGTATTAAGGCCCCGCTCCAAGCTCGTACAAGTCGGCTTCTTCTTCTACAGTCTCCGCAAATTTACCGCGCTTTCTCCGCTAATTTGGTTTCATTTCGGCCAAACATGTAAACCTCTTTCCACCTACCACACTTGTACTCCGTGTACAAAAAGACATCGTGACTTAACGCACAACAGACTGCGTCACCTAACGTGAATACCACTGGGGCTACCATTTTTCAGTTTATGCACAAAATCATTTTTCCGTTTGCTTTTAATAATAAATCTAAAACATTTTCAAAACTTGGACTTTATTGTGAATGTTTCCCAATTCCACGAGCTGGTAGCAAAGAGGACGCAAAGGATTCCTCACGCTGTAAAATATACCAATGGTTTAGCTTTCTTCAGGCTTCAGATTTCTGCAAAATAAATTTTTCACATTTTCAAATATTTAAAAAAATATATTATAAAATATAATTTTTTTTCTTTCAAATATTTATAATTTTTTATAAAATATATATGAGAATTTTTAATTTCTTGAAAAATAAATGATTTTAATTTTTTTATAAAAATAAAATATATCTTATAAAGAAATAATAGATATTTAAAAATTTTATTATAATACTCTTTCTAAGAGAAAAATTGCTAAAAACAAAATTATATTCAAAATGAAATTTACTAAAAATAAGATTATATTCAAAATAAATAAATAATATTTCTTTATATTATTTAAAACAAAACTATACCAAATGTTTTGGAAGTATCGAGAACATTGACTTTATATAACCATAAAATTAAACAATGCTCTCGTAAAATAATTTCAACGAAAACAAACCATGTTCAAAAGAATTCAAAGTTCGGAAAACATTGATTTATATAAAAATAAAAATGATTAAAAATAAATAAAATATGTTAAAAATTATGATTATAGAAATTATAACACATGAAGAACAAGCGTTAAATAGTAGCTAGTTCTGCCTTTTAGTTTAAAATATAGCTAAATTGTAATAAAAAGCAATAAATACATAAATATTTCATCAATTTTATTAGTTTCTATTGTGTTTTCTCTTCTTGCAGAAGCGGTGATAACACTTAACTCATGCATATGGAAAAATACTTTTAATGCCAGTGGAAATACACATCCCATCATCAATCTCGAAATGAATGAATACTCTATGCAATTGTTATATATATGTAAGCCATATACCAAGGGCTTGAATTGATATAATACTTCGAAAATATACTTCATATTCTTTTTATTGTATCAATTTCAGATACCATTGTCTTTTATAGAAGTGGTTATAGTTAGAGATCTTCCATTTATCATAAGGAACTTACTCGCTTTTAAAGCATGCTGTTATAAAATCTCCTTATCTAGAACTTCTCATTTCACGAAACATTTTATTTTATTTAATATTTTTTTATATATAACATGTTTAGCTAGTATAGATTAACGGATACATTTCCACGAACACTTTAAATGAACCTTCCCCTTATTGTTAAATATTAAAAAGTTAATTAACATTTTGTAAGTTCAATTTTATATTTATTTTTAATCTTATTTTAAAATCATATATTAATTTATCTTTATTTTTTTAAATCATGTTTTTCCTTATTTGATATTAAAACAATATGATAATGAAAAATGGGATCTGAAAAAATTTAGAAAGGTATTTTGAATTTTATACAATTTTATTTTAGTAGCATGGCACATATTTTAAAATCTAGATTTAGTTTTAATTCTAAGTTGGATATTATAAGAGAAAATATTTTTGATCTTCCATCTTTTTAGATTCACAAAAGTGATAAACATATTTATCTGAATATGTTTTGGGAATTAATTTATATTTTACCATGTTTAATTTCTTTTTTTTCCTCTTCACAATAATTAAGAGAAGGAGTTACTTTTCATTTTAGAAATTTGGGTTAATCTCATCGTTATAATATCTAAGTTTTATTTTTCTTCATAATTCTTTATCACCCCACAACTTTTCATTAAATATTATGTCATTTTAGCTTGAGCAAAAAAAGACTCTGAATAAAGTGAAAAATAATTTTAAGAAACCTCTTACTTTCATACTTTCATTGTGTTTATCCATATATATAATATAGATAATCGTATCCATAATTTTAATAACAAAAAAACCTTCTCTAGTTTTATAATAAAATAAAATTTATTAAATAAATTTTTTTTAAAAACTAATTTTTTATAAGATTTATTAAATAAAAATATTGTAAATATTAATTTTTTATATTCATTAAAAGATAAATATTCTATTTTTTTCCAACCTATCGCTTAAATATAGTTTACAAAAATTGTAAATAAATCTTTTATAAATTTATTTTATTAATTAAAAATAAATAATTTACAAAATTTGTAAATAAGTTTTTTATTAAAAATTATAACTTTTATATATTTATTTTATTAATTAAAAATAAATTTAAAGTCAGAAATATATCTCAGCTAATAACAACATTTTTTAATTATAACTCTTATATTTTAGTTGTTAATACTTAATGTAATTAATCATTATTTATAAGTGTGATAGGGCACAGTCTCAATCTTATCAAATATTATGAATTTTAAATAATTCAAGTTATTTGTGACGATGCTAAGATTAAAGTTATTTAGAACAAAATTTCCATTATAACCTTGGACATTGATAGTGTTTGTTTTTATGGTCAAGATAAGATATATTTTTGGAACAAAACTCCCATTATAACCTTGGGATATTGATACTATTTGTTTTAAGGAGAATTCAAGGAGAATTCCACCTTGATAACAAACCCACAACTAATAATCCTCTAGCCTTTAGTTTCTTTTTTCTTTTTTCTTTTGGTTGATGTAGTTCTATTAAATGCAAGGAGAAAATAAGAATAAGGTTGAGATAATTTTCATTATTTTATTAATGGATTTTTTTTTTTTGAAAATTTATAGTACATTAAAGTTGTAAGTAAAATTAAATGATGGTGAAAACACAAAATTAAATTAGTTATCACCATTCAACATTAATAACCTAGTGTGATTGTTGTAAAATTTCCTCTCCATCCATCCATAATCTTCCATTCACATGCATGGATGGTGTTGGTGATGAAAACCTTGAATTCTATGAAACATTTATCAATTGCACTGTTTCTTTTATTGTCTTTTACTTTAATCATGTATATAGTACAAATTAATAATAGAAATAACATATTTAACAATAATATATGTTTTAATTTAACTATATTTAAACTAAGTTAGCATTTCTAGAAGGCATCTTTACCTTTCGTTGAAAAAAATATAAATTTTCCATAAAAATTTATACAAACAATAGATTAAAATGAACAAATATGATATTAAAGCTTATAAAAAAACCATCCATAAATAGAGTTCGTAGCTAGACATAATGCAATCACACATCTAAGGTAGATGACATTAATGTTAAAGGGGAAATAATGGGTAGAATATAGGGTAGATGAGATTAGTGTTAAAGGGGAAATAATGATGGAATATGTGACATATGAGATTAATGTTAAAGAGGAAATCACCGTGGGTTCATAAAGGAAAATTTCAAAAGGAAATGGGTTGATTAATGTCAATTTTAGCTTAAGTTTTTCTCAATTTTTATTTCTCCGTATTTTTATTTGCTTTCTAATTTATAAGATGCCTATTTTACCTTCTAGAAGAAAATGTGTTCCATCAATATTTGAGTTTAATAATGAATATATTTTAAACACATCAACAACTATGGATGCAAATCTGGTTAATTTTTTTTCCTATTTATAATAGTTATATATATATATATATATATATATAAAAGCTCCTAAACAACATTGCCTACTACCTTAAACTTGAATTGGAATAGTCAACTTTATAAATTCTAAACAATTTCCATTTTAGATAATTATATATCTATCTATATATATATATATAAAACTCATGTTAATTTTTAAATTTGAATTAGAAAAGCCAACACATAATTCTTTTTTTCTTTTCAGTGTATTTTTTTCTTTTCCTCTATTATTAATAGAAATCTTATGCTTAACAATGATGACTGGAAGTTTGATGAATTTCTCTTTCTAAAAATTTTCTATTATTAAAACTTATTCTAATTTTTAAAATAATTTAATTTGATGCTTCAAATTTGAAATATATATATTTGTATTTAAGTTAGACTTCATATATTTCAATATACTTGCATCATATTGTTTTTTTTAATGAGTAATTTAGTTAGTTTTCCATTTAATTAGTAGTTGATTTCAATTAGTAATATAAATTTGGAGCATTACTAAATTTGACATTGTATAAGTTTTGTTAATTTGTATATGGCTATCTAAACATTGAATGAAAATGACTATATTCTTAGTTATATTTATAATTTGAAATTTGAATAATAAATTTACATATTATTAATTTAGATCTATTTTAACTTTGGATTTATCAAGTTTCTACAGAGATCAAATCTCTTTTCATT
Source organism: Pinus tabuliformis (assembly GCA_031772625.1). Taxonomy (NCBI): domain Eukaryota; kingdom Viridiplantae; phylum Streptophyta; class Pinopsida; order Pinales; family Pinaceae; genus Pinus; species Pinus tabuliformis. The sequence continues at coordinate 936,224,517 of CM062810.1, read as the reverse complement.
TTAAAAAAGATTTATATCTCAAGATATTTGATTCCTCTAAATACAATAATTAAGATGAATCTAAATTAGTTTAATTATTAATTATAATTAATTATAGTTCTAATAATAATTATTATTACTATTATTATTTTAATATATAATTTGATTGAATCAAAATAGTTTATTAATAATTATAATTATTTTATTTTATTTTGACGTAATAAAATATTTATAAGATACTCCATCACAAAATCAATATATAATAAAAATATTAATATTCATTACATTACAAAATAAATAAAAATATTAATATCATAATAAAATATTAATATTTATATATAAGAAAAAAAACACTCATTTAAATTTAATAAAAAATAAAATTGAATTAGAGATACTTAATATAATTCCGATGTATTAGAGACATTCAGGTATAACGACCAAATATAAAGGCTACCACTAAAGAAGTTACTGAAATACATAGTGTAACTAAAAACAAAAGAGAAAAATGTGCCACACCATAACATACACCACCCAAGATATTTTATATATCTAATTTGTAGAAGATAATCCTCGAGCGAAAAGGCATTTGGACGTCGTCGCGATCTACCTAATTGTTTGAAAATATGTAATAAGCATTTTGCATTTTCAAGGTTGGTGTTTTTTTTTTTTTTCAAAAGGTGGAAAAATCTATCAAACTCAGTTTGTCAAACCAACAGTGAGGACAGCCATCTCTGGCTGCTATCCGCGAATGTCAGTTGACACATCACTGTTATCAAGGAAAACCACGCCACCTGAAATAACCCGCTGGTGGTCCGTAAGGGAGCAGGGTTTCACTCCTGCCAGATGCCTCTGGGTCTTGGGCCGTTAACCTGTTTCCTTACGTCCGAGGAAGACGAGCTCTTAGCCAAGCAGAAGCAGTTTTAGGGCATACTCCAGGCCCTATTTTCATGGTTGGTGTTACCATATAGGGATTTAAGGTTTTTTTATTTTATATATAATTATTATTATTATTTAATTTTAAGGTTAGGATTAAGTTAGATATTAAATCGGTGTATAAAATGTTATTGTTTATGAGACAAAGGACCTATTTCCATGTTGAATCTATTCTATTTTATTGTTTGAGAATAATAAGTATTTGGCATCAAATTGGTGTATGAGATCTCTTGTTTGTGGGAGGTTTTTTCACCTTATATATCATTATTATTATTATTATCCAATTTTAAGGTCACGACCAAACCATACACCAAATTAGTATATAAGACCCTATGATTTTAAACACATAACCTCTTAGAAAGAAACACATACTCTTAACCATTAAACCTACTTAAATTATATACATCTATAAATTTTTAACACATAACTACTTAAAATAAAGTCATGTTTAAATAAAATAAAATCATTAAAATATATATATATATATATAATTTTTCTTTAAATTTCATCAAAATATTTTTATACCTTTATAAAATTGAAAATTACACTTATATGAGAAGTTTTATTCAAAATATAAATGACATTTTTTACACCTTGTAAACAAGAGTCTTACTCAAAATGTAAAATTCGTTATAACTTTTTTGAAACTTTATAAATATAAAATTGGATAGTCTTTTTGACGTGCCTTCGAGGAAATAACAATCTCATGATCTGTTCTATCTATTTGTGTGCGAGTGCAACCATCACAACTAGCATTCAAGTAATGTATCCAGTAATTCTTGTACTTTCATATGGACTGCAACACGTCTAACACTTGTTTCATGGAAGGCCGACGGTTTGGCGCGCTGTTGGTGCACCGTAAACCAACTGCCAGCATACCCAACATTTTCTCTATATAACCACTGGTACTCTCGTCTTCCTCTTCTATAATTCGCCGGTCCAATACGCCCAACAGCCGCTGCTCCTCCTCTTCTTTGCAAATTAACTGCTTGTCAACCCATCCCACGATGTCGAGGCTTTCCCCATATTCCGTCTCCCCCGTGGCTCGCTTCCCACTCACAAGCTCCAGCAGCACCACCCCGAAGCTGTATACATCGCTCTTCTCATTCACTTTCATCATGCCATATGCATACTCTGCACATGAAGCATGTCAGCTGTCATACCCACTAACAATAAATATTGTTTTATCAATCTATATATATAGCAATTGGATCAGGGTTCCGGAATGCCATACAATACCTGGGGCAATGTAGCCATGAGACCCGGTGAATCCAGATATTGTTAGACCGTACTCTTCTCCCGACCCCGGCTGATGACGAGATAATAGTTTCTTGGATACACCAAAATCGGCAATCTTGGCTTCAAACTCTGAGTCCACCAAGATATTGCTCGATTTCACGTCTCTATGCAATATTGGAGGCCTACAATCATGATGCAAATAGCACATCCCACGAGCTACACCAACTGCAATGTTGTGCCGGACTGGCCACCCCAGCGCCTGCATTGATTCTGATCCTCCATGAAGGCACTCAAACAGGCTTCCATTTTCTATGTATTCAAATACCAGTAACTTGAAATCCGATTCTGCACTCGAGATGCAGCACAAAAGCTTTAGGATGTTGGAATGCCTAATTACGGCCAGGGTCTCCACTTCTGCTTCGAATTCATTTCCCCTGTTCGAAATCTTTTTAACAGCCACCTCCTGTCCATTGCGGAAAGTGACTTTGTACACTTTTCCAGCACCACCTGATCCAATCACATTGTCCTCTGTCAAGTGTTGGAGGATGTATGATTCGTCGACTTCCAAGCCTGACTGGAAATATGTTACTTCCCATGACATTGACTTGTTTGGTTTTCCCAGAATGGAATTTCTCAATATGCCAGTATTGATGTTGAAAAAACCAATACAAATCAAACACGAAAACAATAAAATTGCCATTGCTAACACCAGAATTGGGACTAAAATTATTGGCAAATAATGATGTAATAATGAATCTCTTTTCTTTGGTGAACATGATCTAACCCTAAGCCCCAAAGCCGGATCCGCGCATAGGTAGGGATTGGCAAGAAAACTATCTCTATAATGAAAATTCTTGAAACTGGCTGGAATTGAGCCAGACAACTGGTTGCCAGATACGTTAAAAAAGGTTAAATTATTTAGATACCCCAATTCAGGCGGAATGCCCCCTTCAAGTTGATTGTTTGACAGATCTAGACGGCTTAAATTTGACAAGGAACCTAACAATGCATAAATCTCACCTGTTAACCGGTTGTTTGCAAGATTGAGGTCAGAGAGGCGTGGAAAGTCTGCAAGCGCATCAGGAAGAGGCCCGGACAGTCTGTTATTGCTTGCACTGAAGTTCAAGAGATTCCTCAGCTGTCCGATCTGTCGAGGAATCATTCCACTGAAACGATTGTTGTCCAGCTCTAACCACTGCAAACTACTACAAGAGTCGAAGGGCGGCAAATTCCCACTAAAATTGTTCGAAAAGATAACCAGGGCATAAAGAATTCCTCCCTTGCATAGATTTCTAGGCAGAGGGCCCCCGAAATCGTTGTCTGAAACATCGATCAGCCAAATATCAGAATGTGTACCCAAATTCTGTGGCAACCACCCACTCAGCTTGTTACTGGAAAGATTCAGGGTTGACAGGTTAACAAGTGTTCCTAGCTGTTCAGGAACAGGCCCCGTGAGCTTGTTTTCCCACAAACACAAGATTTCCAAGTGCACCAAAGTTGCAATTGTTTCAGGAATCGTTCCATTCAGCTGATTAGTTGAAAAGTCGATGGAACGTATGCTCCTCAACTCGTCAATATTGTGCGGAATTTGTCCAGAGAGCTGGTTTGCCCAGAGATAGAGTTCTGTAACCTTGGACAACTTCATCAAACTGGTGGGAATGTTACCCGAGAGACGATTGTTAGAGAGATCCAAGCTCTCCAGCTCCGTCAAATTACCCAAGGAAGAAGGGATTTCTCCTTCCAGACTGCATTTCCTCAGCCATAGCTGCTGCAGGTGCGTCAAATTGCCGAGAAAAGCAGGAACCGATCCGCTCAGCTTATTATATTCGAGCGACAATGTCTTGAGGTTGGGTAACATACCGAAGCCTGGAGGAATATGTCCAGAGAAATGGTTAGACTCCAATTTCAGATGGCGCAACTCAGCCAGTTCATGGATGCGGTGCGGCAAACTTCCCACGAACAGGTTGCCTGACAAATCGAGCGTCTGCAAACGCTTGCACGCCAACAATCCGTAGGGGAACGGACCTCCGAAAAAATTCCCGGGCAGTATCAACTCCTTCAGATTTTGAAGGCCGCATATAGTAGAACTCAGAGTTCCTGAAATGTTAGTGTTGGAGAGATTAAGTTTAGTAACTACCTTCAATTGTGCATCACAAAACACTCCATTCCAACTACACGGAGTCTCATCAGATGTGTTCCAGTTACTCAAAGCTGCATTATTTCCCTCAATCCAATCAATAGTTTTTATGTTGGCAAGTAATGTTCCTTCCTCATTCACGGCATTGCAGTACTGAACTACACTTTGCAAGAGATTGATGACGAATAAGCAGAATAATTTGGCTGGGGAGGATCGGAGGTGCAAGCACAAGTGAGCCATGGTTGTCTGCTTGATATTTCGGTGTTGCTTTGATTTGTTTGTTATATAAATATAACATTTTGATCATCCGCATTGTTCGCTAGCTGCTCACCTTTGGAATTTGGAATTTGGTAGTGTAGGCCACAGTTGTTACAAAACAGTGTTTCCAATTCCGATTTTGCCGCTCGAAGACTAATTGTGGAAAGATAGAAATAATGATGGAAAAGGCATGCTATACAATTTGCATAGTGATAGCTTAACTTTGTTTTTATATTTGAAATTTTGTACTATTTGGTGCGAAAAGCTCGCTGCACGATTTTGTCGACGAACGATCAAAGACTTTGACTACCATGGACTGACGTTGTTGCATTTATTGGAATGTTTAGTAACTCCAAAACAGTGATCCAAAAAGGCTGGCAAGAGCTAACCAGCTTGCCATAGGGCATTAAATGCTCCTATGGAGGCCCCTTCACGGCAAGTCCTATTTCAAATCCCATAGAAAAGTTAATGCAGTCTGACATGCTAGGGGAATCGCAGTTTCCTTGCATTTATATTTCCCTCAAAGTTGACTTTGGCACTTTAGCAGCAAAGAAACTGTTATTCCCATAGCATGTCAGACTGCATTAACTTTTCTATGGGGTCTGAAATAGGAGTTGCCGCCCCTTCACCATGCATGGAATACTGGAGCTTGCCAGAGGTAGGGTGATCGAGTTGCCGGAATATGCATGGAGATGTATGACTTTCATGTATATGTAGCATGCCTTCAGATACATATGTAGCATGCCTTCAGATGCACGAATGTCCTGTCACAGGTACTTAGCGCTCATTTATGTTTCTATAGGGTCTGAAATAGGAACTGCCCCTACTGACAGGGACAGAGTCGGCGCATGGTCGGAAATCTCAATGGATCGCCGTATTGACCCGGACCAGGGGTTAAATTTGACGGGTCCCCTTACCCATCAGTGAAATTTTTTATGACGGTTTTATTTTTAAACGGCCCGTCATTTGACTTTTAATAATTATTTTTACCAGTTTTATCTAAGTGAATACGAGGTTTCATTAAGAGAGTACGCAGTGAGAGACTAAGATTATTGCCTTTTTTGCGTGATTGGTGGCTTATTGAATCAAATGTAATGAAGTTATGCTCAGACATGCCTTTTCTTTGCTCGTATATGAAATCTAATAGTATGTCAAATCATTCTACCTTGGTTTGCCTCTCAGACATAAGTTTTTGTGTACTCAAGAGTAAAGCCTATTGTCTTATGGTTCAAAATTCAAATCTAATAATTATTGTTCAAATCTATGCTCAATGATTCCCTTTTTATCATCCGGAAATGTTACGAAGATTCCTCTTTTATCATCCTGAAATGTTACAGTGATCTATGGTTCAAATTTAGCATCATGAATCTTTGCTCAGCTCGGATTATATCATTACAGATGAAGAAGCCAAGCCTGGACAATTCAAAATCCAAAATAACGCCCCCCTAAATGCTTAGCGTTTCAGAAGGCGAAACCAAAACAGCTTGTCAAAATGCTTTGATTTCTTTTCCGTTTCCCAATCAGCAAACAGCGACGCAGTCAAAGAGCCAGTCCTAGTATAGAAAGGCCAATACAAGTAGTTTCATCACTCGAAATAATACTATTCGATAAAGCTTTCTTGCTACTTTTACACTATCGACATACTGCCGGAAGATCGATGCCTCTGTGAAGTCCATTTCCTGTGGTCCGCCTAAAAGGTCATGCAAGGTCATGCATGTGTTCACTGACGAATTATCCAGGTTCTTTCCGTTGTAGTCTCCATAGAAATAGTAATAAATCCTCCTCTTCTACTATGATGGCGCTGCAGACACAGGCCAACACCAATACAAACCTGAAACTCTGGATGAAAGAGTGCATGCCGTCCGATAACAAGGCGCAACAAGATATTTCAAAACAAAGCGGGAAATCAAATTTGAAATTCAAATGAGTGCGGACTCCAGAGTGCTGTCACTGCAGTGTGCGGTGTATATATATAATAATATATATATATATATATATAAATAAAAACTAAAACTTGTTAATTTTCCATAGTGCCGTCACTGCAGTATGCGGTGTATATATATAATAATATATATATATATATAATAACTAAAACTTGTTAATTTTCCATATACGCGTCAATATGACTTTTTCAAATATTATTCGTGCAGATTTAGAAACCAATCGTATTTAAGTAAAAACTCAAAAAACAGGCATACGGGCGTCAAATTTAACCCCTGACCGAGACATTGAGAGAGAAAGCAGTTGTTCTGTGGACATTGATAGCTGTCCTAGAAAGAGGAATCGCCAGAAATTCTAGAAATTCAATCACTTTACTCCAATTCAATTCCACAGAAGTCTTTAGTGCGCACATTTCCTAGGAATTTCAGAGCTCCAATGACTGCAAATTTGACTACTTCCGTGTCCGTTTGCAGAGTTTCAACGAAGATTATTGACGGGTTTCACGAAGATCATTGAAGAGTTCCAATGAGTTTCAACGAAGATTATTGACGGGTTTCACTACTTCCGTGTCCGGCGCGTGATTGTTGGCGAAATTGGCGCGTGATTAGTGCGCACATTTCCTCGGAATTTCCGTGTCCGTTTGCAGAGTTTCAACGAAATTGGCGCGTGACTGTTGACGAATTTTTCGATCGCCTTGACGGACTGTCGCGTGATACGCAATTTGCTCGTCGGCGGATGGTCGCAAATTCACCGTACAATGAATCTTATTTAATTACTTTTATTAAAATTTTACAGTAGAAAATAAAAATAATTCTAATGTTATATCCGAATTAGATTTAGAAATTCATTACATTTATTTTTTATTTTAAAAATTAAAATTAAAATATTTTTATTAAAATGTGGTCATAATTTTAAAAATAAGGAAGATTTCACAGCAATTAGAGTTATGAATTTTCAAAATCATTACATCCAGAAAACTATAAATTTGAAGTTAAATAATGTTAGTATTTATTTGGTATATGAATATTATTTTTGATTATTCACGATATTCTCGTTAATTATTTTTATTAAGGTAATAAATTATTATATGTCATGAAGAGAATTAGAAGTATAAGGGTCTATTTTTCTGATTCAAAATATTTTTATATTCTCCTGTCATCCAGATGCAAATGACATGGCCAATAAAAGAACCTTGTTAACACTTACAGAAATAGTTATAGGGCACTTTTTGCCCCATCTCATAACATTCATTCATGAATTTTTTTTATTTCAAACATATTGGATAGTAATTACTTTGTGTCAGGCCAACCATCTTTGCAAAAATCAACTTGTTGGAAGAAAATATAGAGCAATACTCACAATAATTTGATCCTCTCTTATAAAATTTGAATTGCATAGAGCATAAGGCTTTGAAATTTTTTGGAGTGTTCCAGAATTTTAGTTTAATGGTAAGTTATAGTTGACCAAGAAATCTCTTGCTCTGTGGAAATTACTTTCTTTACTTGCAAATTTTTATAATACAAATTATCATTTCAATTTTTTTAAGAGAAGATTAAACATTTTATGTTTGTTTTCCTTTCTTGGTCATGTTTTCTAACTAGTTTTACTAGAAATCCCCATTAAAAATTGTTGGAATTATGAACCTTAGTTGTTAAATTTCTATAGAATATATACCTTGTGATTTAAAAATTGTTGGAATTATAAACATGAGTTATTAAATTTATATAGAATAAATGCCCTGAAATTTTCATATGGTTCTAAATCTAATTGTACATTCCAAAAGCAATGAAAACTAACCATTCTATTCTGGAATTTGGGATTTAACTTCTAGTATTTTAATAATCCTTATACCAAAATAACTTTGCCACCTATTACAAATTAATTTCTATATAAAATCAATAAACTAAAATGTGGTATATAAAACTTTACACTTTTCAATTATAATAAACTAATAACTATATAAATTAAAATTGTTTTAAATCATTTAATTCTTTATTTAATTGAAGCATAATTTCAAAATTCTAATATTCTTCCGGACTTCCCTATAGCTAATATATATTAGAAAACTTTATACTTTTCAACTTTTATCATATCTAAAAACTTTATGCTTTTCAACTTTTTATCATATTCTAGCTCCCCTATAGTTAAAGTATTCTATATATATTAGAAAAGTGTATGCTTTTCAACTTTGATCATATTCAAGCTCCCCTATAGTTAAAGTATTCCATATAAATTAGAAAAAATTATGCTTTTCAACTTTTATCATAATAATAAGCCATGATTATGCAAATTAAAATTATTAAAATTTATTTAGTTAAAAATAAAATAAAATATTTTTTAACTTTATTATTTTATTTTTTCTTCATTTCTTTATAATAAATCATTACTTTTTTAATTACTTTAATTATCAAAAACAACATAACAAAAATCTAAAATACAATCATTAATAACTCTAAACAAATCCAACCTATCTTCATTCCAAATTAATAAATTAACAAAATATAATATAACAAAAATCTAAAATATAATCATAAATAACTCTATTAAACTATTCCAACGTATCTTCATTCCAAATTAATAAATTAGCATATAATTCAATCTTGCATACCTTTTCATAATTCTATTGCTACTAAAGTAGAACTAATAAATTAGTATGTGTGTAAACCAAGAAACAAAAGGCTTTGTAATAGATTCCTTATTGAAATTGGTGCGTCTATTATGCATGGTATGGACACATTTTAATGGTAATCAACTTTCCTTGAACCATTAACTTTCCTTTCTTTTAGAATATGGAGAAAGGACTTACCTTGTGTCCAACGCAAATTCTCCTCTTTTCCCTGCTTGTGAACTTTAGCTCTAACTCCAAACGCTATAAATGGAACCTGCAATAATTATAACAAGCAAAAGAGTTCTACAAGATATACATAGTATAGACTAATATCTCTTATCAGTGAGTCAATAAGGCATTGAAATACATATGCATCAAATGGACACAAGTATAGGAAAATGAAACAGATCTCCCTCCAATTTGAGTCTTTGATTAGATCTTGTAAATGTCAAGTCGAGTCTTTCACTTGATCTTGTAAATGAACCTTTATTCCATCTGCCTATTAGTAACCAGTAGTCCACAGGTGAATGGAATGAAGCTTGGGGGGCATGTACTTATAATTGTGTTATTATGCTAAGGCATGAAAACCATTTCAAGCATAGTTTCTCATGTTTCAAGCTTGTGTAAAAATGAAACCATTCTCATCCTATCCCTTGTGATTTCCATTTTTATCAACTTGTTTCTACCAAATGAACCTTGATTTTCTCATTCCACCATCACCATCTGCTTGGCTTATCATACGCTTTCACTTGGTTTTTTACCCCTTGCCTGGGGAACCGCTGCAGTGAGTGGTCTTATTAGCCAACCTCTTTACCTCTATGTGTTTTGAGCAATTCCATCACGATCGGAACCAGTTGCTACCCTTTATACCACTTTCCTCTAGGAGGAGTCATCTTTGAACTCTTTTCATACTCCCAAAACATGAAAAGATTGTCGAGCACTTGTCTTTTTGACCTCGTTAAAGTAAATGAAAAGATGTCCACGTTGTATAACTTTAACCCTTTTCCAAACTGGGATGGATTAGTTATGAAAAATGAATACTTTAGTCGAACATGACGAAAAGGTTCGCCTGGGTATTGTTTTATGCCTTTTTGAGCCCAAGAGACTAAATTTATGAAAATGAACCTCTTGGAGTTTTCTTTTTTGCCTCTTTTTCAAACTCTCTAAACATGAAAAACAAGTCAAGTTGCACCTTCTCTGGACTCATAAAACTGCTAAACAACATTGGACTTGTTAAGCATGATGAGCCCGAACCAATCCTTCTCAGGGTTCGTTAAAAATACTCAGAAGGATTCATCCAAATGATGAACTTATAGATCAAGCATATGTAATCCTCCTCAAGCTTGTCAAAAATAAAGAGGTATTGGCTAGAAATGGTTGGGAAATTGGGAAAACAGGGCATTTTACCTACTAATGGCAGTGTAAAAAATAAAGAGGTACTGGCTAGAAATGGTTGGGAAATTGGGAAAACAAGGCATTTTACCTACTAAAGGCAGTGAGTTGCCCTTGAACATGACACTCTTTCACCTCATCTTTGTGACTGCTTTGGGTTGGGGAATCCACTTGCCTCACTATTGATCACATCTTCATTATGGGTCTTTAAGTCATTGTTGCCAACTACATTCAGTGTCGTCAATGTGTTCAAGAGAAATTCCACCCTTAGTTGACATCTTCTACAATACCTTAAGCCTTACTCCATGTTTGTCTCTCATGAACCAGCTTTTAATATTACATTTTGTCTCAAATCTTGATATTTGTTTCGTTTCATTGGTTGTGGGTACATCAAGGGCCTCCTGCGACGGGTCACTTCATGTTGACATCAACTCATTATGTAGGAAGTTGATTTAGAAACTCCCTTCAATGCTTTGGAGATTTTGTGCCTAAATGACAAGTTTCCTTACTTTCAGTGATAGGTTTTCATCATTGGCCTTTGACCGAGATATTTTGTGTGGTGTTCAACTTCAACTCATTTATGCACACCGCATAGATTGTACTATAGTACCTTGAGGGCCATTATCATTATCGATGGTTCCTCTCGCGTCCGTTAACGACTTACATCATTGGACAGTAATTAAATGGTGTCTAACATGTTCGACTCCAACTCATTTATTCGCATGGTTAGACTCGTACTATCGAGTGATGACGTAGAAGACCCTGGATCTAGTTTCAGCCATCTAGACTGTGATTTCAGAATTCATACAAGATCACAAAGTATGATGGTTATGATCGTTCATAAATTCATCCAAGCATGGGTCCACCATCCATCATCAGTGGACAAGACTTTTTTTATCATTGTACATATAATATTGGCTTATAGATTAAGTATGGGTATGCCTGCCTCAACAATGATATCATGATGATTATTTATTGTAACAAATGATGATCTCAACCAACCGTTTCTTGATTTGGATTTATCACAAGGTAAAGCACTTTAGTCCTCAGCCATTGCTTCCAAATTTGTACTTTAGGAGGTAATCTGCTACAAGTCATTTTGTCATATCTGCTCAATTGGCATGAAATCCAAATCAATAAATATCCTTGACACCTTGCATTCATCCCTTTGCAAATCCTTAAACATTATCTCTCCAAAAAGTCTAAGAATTATGGTTTAACAGCTTAAAACCCTCATTTTTGAACCCATCACACCTTGTCTTCTTTGCAACCTGCATTGTTGCATGTTGTATAACTAAGAAACTACATAGACTAGTGCAATTTGCCTTTGCTGCAGGTGCAACGGTTCTAGAATTTTGAGAAAAATAAAAAAAAATAATTACGAATCTTCTCTTTCTAAAAGCTTCGTCACACACTCCAATCATGTTCTTTGTCAGCTCTATATCTATATAGAGAGAGCAGCACTTGTTGTAACTGAAAATTATAGTGGTTCCAAAAATAGAAATGGTCTTAGTGGCGGGGTATGGTGGTTACACTTTATCGTCCTAATGTGGTAAATAAATTGGGCATGGTTTAATTTATAAATGAAATAGTTTTTTCATCAAAATTCATTAAACTGTAGTAATACAATTTCAATATTTTTTGTTATTTAAAATACTTTTTTGAATATATAAATAGATTTAGCACAATGAAAAACTTTTACTACATTTGAATTATGCAAATTAAATAATTTAAACTCAACTTTTTAAAAATTTCTATTAAATTTTAATTAAAATTAACCAGAAAAAATGTCTTAAAAAAACCATTTCATCTTTAAATTAAACTGCACCAAAAAAATTTGTAAATGTATAGAAATTCAAATCACTATAGCAATTCAATTGAAGTCTTTTCCGGTGTTTCTATGCATATTTCCATCGCTCATAGGAAATTTTCGATCGCCTTCAACGGACTATCACGTGATGGACAATTTACTTGTCAAAATTCTATCTCGTCGTTGTACTGACAGGGACATAGAGTTGGTGGATGGTCACAAATCTCAATGAATCGTCGTATTCACCGGCACATTAACGCCGAAAGTAGCAAAGGTACAACGAATCTTATTTAATTACTTTTATTAAATTTTACAGTTGAAAAAAAAAAAAATCTAATGTTATATCCGAATTAGATTTAGAAATTCATTACATTTATTTTTTATTTTAAAAAATATACTTAAAATATTTTTATTAAAATGTCGTCATAATTTTAAAAATAAGGATAATTTAATAGCAATTAGATTCAGGAAATTTCAAAATCATTAGATCTAGAAAACCGTAAATTTGAAGTTAAATAATATCAATTAGATTGTTGAATTTAAGCTTTTGTGATCCATATCAAGTTTAAAGAGAAGAACATGAAGAGAAGACTAAGCACCATGTATGCATTGAGGAGGCCTGTGTTATTGCCAAGGTGGCACATTTCCATCACCAGAAATTTAGGAAAGCCATAGAAATCGAAAGAAGGTCAAGCAACCTCAATAGAGATGATGGCTGGAAAATTAGTAGTTGTTGGATCCCTGCCCTCTCCTCCTAGTCGCTTCCCCGCTTTCCCCGCACCCTCCCCCCCATTCCCAGCCTAGGTTTCCTTATTCTTCTCGCTCCTCTCCTTGTTCGCTCGTTGTCTTTTTTTTTTTCCTTCTCGTCTCTCTATTTTAGTTTCTTTCACTCCCTCCAGATGAATAATCCTTTTCATTAACCTTATTGTATGAACATATAATTTAGGAACATTCCTTCTTTTTAGGAATTAACCAACCCTATTTCTTCCTTAAGGATTTTAAGGATTTTGCCTCTTCTCAATTCTTTTAGATTCCTTAATCTTAATTATTGGTCCTTTATTTATCTTATTAGGTTCGATGAGCCTCTAGGATATATATATATATATATATATATATATATATATATATATATATATATATATATATATAATTGATTTTTATTTTAGATAGATATATTAATAGGTTAGGGTCTTATGAGTTAATTCTTACAATTTCTGTCAATAATATTACAAGAAAGTAACTTCGGAAACTAATATTTATATTTAATTCAAAAAGTATATATCCACACACTATTCTAGATTTTAAAGTTTTTTGGTATATAGATATTTCATAATATACATATATATTCATTTAGTAATATATATATATATATATATATAGAGAGAGAGAGAGAGAGAGAGAGAGAGAGATCTCATTGATTGGTATTTTTATTTTAGATAGGTCTATTTATATATTTATACTTAATTCGGAAGGTATATATTTACATAGTATTCCATATTCCATTAATGATTTAATGTTTTTGATTTATAGCTATTTCATAATATACATATTTATTTAATTAGTATTCCATATTAGTAATTTTTAGGTTATTAATGATTAATGTTTGATTTAGTGATTACAATTTTTGGTAATAATATAACAAAAACTAACTTTCATAATAATTTACTAACCATTTTTTTATATGATTATATATGGTATTTAATTATATAACATTAGCTCTTTGGATTCATATTAATTAAATACATGCTTGATAATAGATATACAATTATTTAACTAAATATTTATTATATAATTTCAATATAATATTAAATATTAAAATATATACATTTACATAAATTCAATATTAGCTTATATGTAGTTTAATAGTTCTATTAATAGGTTATGATATTTACTATAACATAACTAACTCACAATTATCTATTTATTTATATAATATTAGCCCTTTTAATTCATATTTGATAATTAATTATATAACTTTAATATAATATTAAATATTTAATTACACAACTTTTAACTTTGTTATAATATTAAATATTTAATTATATAGTTTTTTATATAAATTTAATACTTTTTTTTTCTCGGTAAAAAACTAAACTATTATATTATGCACATAAGTCAAAAATTACACCATGGTAAATCAAGAGAGAATCAGGCTCTGGGTATGTCACCCGAGAGCAGTTGAGGCAACCAGGAAACTAGCCCACGCAGGGGCGCCAGACACATAAGCGAGACTGTCCACAAGAGCAAGCCCACGCAGGGGCACCAACCATTTCATCCCACGCAGGGGAGACTGACCTTACCCATTCCATTAACAAAATTTCAGAAACAGAGACAACAAAACAGAAAGCGACAGAGACCAGAAGCATTGATGCTATAACTGAGCCAAAACAAACAGCAAAAGAGACCAGAAGACCAGACAAAAAGCCATAGGAACCTTGTGCTCGGGCGTCATCAATCGTCCATTTGCACTTCCTCTACCCGGCACCAACCATAGGCTTCCCTTTCAGCAGCAGTGGGAAAAGTATCTTCCTCTTCGCCGGTCCCCGTCCCCTGATCGTGCTTGCTTTGCTTTGCGTTTTCCGGGTCTGAGGCCGGACCTTTAACCTCCTTCTCCATATCAGCTTCAGGAACCTGTGCTTCGTGCATCTGGTTATCAGTCTTCCTCTGCCCATGTTCATCTAGGGAATCATCATCTTCCCGGGCATTTTCAACGAAAAGGACTGAGACATGCGCACTAATCCGCGGATTATTCATGGAACTGCTAAAATTGAAGATAGCAGAGCCGAAGGCAGGCAAGGCAGTCGAGCTCGAAGCCCCTGCATCCATGAATTGACTGGAATGGAGGGGATTAGCGCCAGTGGAGCGAGCAATATTGCAGTGGCAGTAATGGACAACATTGTCCACTCCGTGACTGCGAGAGATTCCCCTTCTGGAAGTGCCTCGATGGCTAAGCAGACGCTGTCGAGGTCTCACCATTCTCACAGGGGGCGAGGGGAAGAAATTCCAACAGACCACGGGGTAATCCAGACCCCCTGCTACCAGAGCCGACTGAGGGATGAGCCAGACCGATGGAGAAGATATCCCGACGGAAACGGAGAGGCCAGGCAACTGCGTTACCACCAATATTCTCTGATCATACACTGTAATACCCCTTATGATCTTACCTGCCCTGCTTTGGAGCTCACCCGCCATAACTGCTGTCGTCGCCTGAGCCGAATTACCTCGTCGGGCATTAACTATCCCCTGCAGCTTCACCTTATACCAGCTGCGTCCCTTACTTGCATTTTCCACGGCTGCCACGTGATGGCCAGTGGCCGGCATGTGGCCATCCACCCACGCCTGTCCCATCTCATTTAGCACCCGCATCCGGGGATATAAATTTAATACTGGCCCTTTTGTTTAATATTAATTAAATATATTACTTCATTTATATATGGTAATAGTTATGCGACTAACTTAAATTAATTTACCAATTATTTAATTAAAATATTAGTCATTTCAATTCCTAGTAATTTAATATATATAACTAACTTACTAACTAACTAATTTTATTTTTCCTATCCTTATCCCTTGGTCCAGTCCGGTTAGCCATTTCCCAGTCAAATATAGCTGTTAGAAAGTCTAGTTGCGGAGTCCAATATAGTCGTTGTCTGGTTTAATATAGTCGTTGGATGATCTACTCTTCTATTTAACTTGCAGCCAGGATCTGATTCTTCAACTTGTCCTGACGATGAACCACACTCGTTGGTTCGAAACGCGTCGACAAAAATATTATAATGTGATTTCCGCAGAAAAATCTTCTAATTAAATATCAATTAGATTCAAGAATTTTCAAAATCATTATATCTAGAAAACCATAAATTTGAAGTTAAATAATGTTATTATTTATTTGGTATATAAACATTATTTTTACATGCAGGTTTTTTTAACAAATTTTTTAATAATAATAAATGTTATGATTATCTTTTTAATAACTATATTAAAAATATTTTTATTTCAATATTTTATTATGTAATAATTTATATGAATTAAATTAATTATGTATTTTTATTTTAAAATTAAAATCGTTATTTTAAAATTTGTATTAGATAAGAGTGTAGTTTAAATAGGGATGGTTGAATTGGATTATGTTTGGGGTTTAGGTTTATTGTCTGATAATATAGCAGAAACATATGTTTTTTAATAGGAACTTTTTTTAGCAAAGAGTAGGCATATAATGTCATTATTGGTGTTGGAAGACTCTCAGTTGATTATTCAATATATTGTTGTTAATTATTTTCCTCAAGGTAGTAGACTACTACATGTGATGAAGAGAATTAGAACTATAATGGTCTATTTCTCATATTCAAAATATTTTTATATTCTCCTGTCATCCAGATGTGAATGACATGTCCAATAAAAGAACCTTGTTAACACTCAGAGAAATAGTTATAGGGCACATTTTGCCCCATCCCATAACATTCATTCATGAATTTTTTTATTTCAAACATATTGGATATTAATTGTTTTGTGTCAGGCCAACCACCCTTGCAAAAATCAACTTGTTGGAAGCAAATATGGAGCAATACCCACAATCATTTGATCCTCTCCTATAAAATTTGAATTGCATAGAGCATAAGGCTTTGAAATTTTTGGGAGTGTTCCAGAATTTTAGTTTAATGGTAAGTTAGTTGACCAAGAAATCTCTTGTTCAATGGAAATTACTTTCTTCACTTGCAAATTTTTATAATACAAATTATCATTTCAAATTTTTTTAAGAGAAGATTAAACATTTTATGTTTTTTTTCCTTTCTTGATCATGTTTCCTAACTAGTTTTACTATAAATCCCCATTAAAAATTGTTGGAATTATGAACATTAGTTGTTAAAGTTCTATAGAATAAATGCCTTGTGATTTAAAAATCGTTGGAATTATAAACATGAGTTATTAAATTTATATAGAATAAATACACTGAAATTTTTATATGGTTTTAAATCTAATTGTACATTCCAAAATATATTACAAGCAATGAAAACTAACCATATTTAACTTCTAGTATTTTAATGATCTTTTTAAAAAATAACTTTGTCACCTATTACAAATTTATTTCTATATAAAATCAATAAACTCAAATGTGATATATATATATATATATATATATAACTTCAATTCTTACTTATACCATGTCAATTTTTTTTTTTACTTGTAATCCATTATTATTAAAACTTGATTTTATATCCCAAAAAATCTTACTCAAAATTTTATATATATAAACTTTTCACTTTTAAATTATATTATAATAAACTAATAACTATATAAATTAAAATTATTATAAATCATTTAATTCTTTATTTTATTGAAGCATAATTTCAAAATTCTAACATTCTTCTAGGCTCCCCTAGTTAAAGTATTCCATATATATTAGAAAACTTTATACTTTTCAACTTTTATCATATATGAAAACTTTATGCTTTTCAACTTTTATCATAATAATAAGCGATAATTATGCAAATTAAAATTATTATAATTTACTTAATTAAAAAATATATATATATATATATATATATATATATATATATATATATATATAAACTTTATTATTATTTTTTTCTTCATTTCTTTATAATAAATCATTATTTTTTTAATTACTTTAATTATCAAAATAAAGCATAACAAAAATCTAAAATACAATCATTAATAACTCTATTAAACAAATCCAACCTATCTTCTTTCCAAATTAATAAATTAACAAAATATAATATAACAAAAATCTAAAATATAATCATAAATAACTCTATTAAACTATTCCAACATGTCTTCATTCCAAATTAATAAGTTAGCATATAATTCAATCTCACATACCTTTGCATAATTCTATTGCTACAAAAGTAGAACTAATAAATTAGTATGTGTGTAAACCAAGAAACAAAAGGCTTTGTAATAGATTCCTTATTGAAATTGGTGCATCTATTATGGATGGTATGGACACATTTTGATGGTAATCAACTTTCCTTGAACCATCAACTTTCCTTTCTTTTAGAATATGGAGAAAGGACTTACCTTGTGTCCAACGCAAATTCTCCTCTTTTCCCTACTTGTGAACTTTAGCTCTGACTCCAAACGATATAAATGGAACCTGCAAATAATTATAACAAGCACAAGAACTACAATATATACATAGCATAGGCTAATATCTCTTATCACTGGGTCAAGAAGGCATTGAAATACATATGCATCAAATGGACACAAGTATAGGAAAATGAAACAGATCTCCCTCCAATTCGAGTCTTTGATTAAATCTTGTAAATGTCAAGTCGAGTCTTTCACTTGATCTTGTAAATGAACCTTTATTCCATCCACCTATTAGTAACCAGTAGTCCATTTAGGTGAATGTAATGAAGCTTGGGGGGCATGTACTTATAATTGTGTTATTATGTTGAGGCATGAAAACCAATTTCAAGCATAGTTTCTCATGTTTCAAACTTGTGTAAAAATGAAACCATTATCATCCTATCCCTTGTGATTTCCATTTTTATCAACTTGTTTTTGCCAGATGAACCTTGATTTTCTCATTCCATCATCACCATCTGCTTGGCTTATCATATTCTTTCACTTGGTTTTTTACCCCTTGCTTGGGGAACCACTGCAGTGAGTGGTCTTATTAGCCAACCTCTTGACCTCTATGTGTTTTGAGTAGTTCCATCATGATCAGAACCTGTTGCTACCATTTATACCACTTTCCTCTAGGAGGAGTCCTCTTTGAGCGCTTTTCATACTCCCAAAACATGAAAAGATTTTCGAGCACTTGTCTTTTTGTCCTCGTTAAAGTAAATGAAAAGATGTCCACCCAGTATAAGTTTAACCCTTTTCTGGACTGAGATGGATTATTTATGAAAAAGGAATACTTTAGTCAAACATGACTAAAAGGTTTGCCTAGGTATTGCTTTATGCCTTTTCGGGCCCAAGAGACTAAATTTATGAAAATGAAACTCTTGGAGTTTTCTTTTTTGCCTCTTTTTCAAACTCTCTAAACATGAAAAAGAAGTCAAGTTGCATCTTCTTTGGACTCATAAAACTGCTAAACAATGTTGGACTTGTTAAGTATGATGAGACCGAACCAATCCTTCTTAGGGTTCGTTAAAAATACTCAGAAGGATTCATACAAATGATGAACGTATAGATCAAGCATATGTTATCTTCCTCAAGCTTGTCAAAAATAAAGAGCTACTGGCTAGAAATGGTTGGGAAATTGGGAAAATGAGGCATTTTACCTGTTAATGTTAGTGAGTCGCTCTTGAACATGACACTCTTTCACCTCATCTTTGTGACTGCTTTGGGTTGGGGAATCCACTTGCTGCACTATTGATCACACCTTCATTATGGGTCTTTGAGTCATTGTTTCCAACTACATTCAGTGTCGTCGATATGTACAAGAGAAATTCCACCCTCAGTTGACATCTTCTACAATACCTTAAGCCTTACTCCATGTTTGTTTCTCTTGAACCAAATTTTCATATTACATTTTGTCTCAAATCTTGATATTTATTTCATGTCATTGGTGGGGGGTACATCAAAGCCCTCCTGCGACGGGTCACTTCATGTTGACATCAACTCATTATCTGTTAGAAAATTATATATTACGAAGCAATGGAACACATAAAATATTGCAAAAATATAAACACAGAAAATGCATAAAACAAGAGAGACACAGATATACATGGTTCACCCAGTTTGGGCTACGTCCACCCCGAACAGCCAGTCCTTCCTTTCTATTATCCAGCAAAATGAAGAGACACAACCTACAGCAGATCCGCTGTAATATCCTCTGTTTTCTCTCACAGTCTTGCCTCTCTGTTTCTCGCTCACCGAATACACATCTATTACACAGCCTCAAATACAATGCCCTCATACAAAGAGAGGGGTTGCCTTCTAGGGCAAAAAACCCTAAACTAAACATAAGTTCTATCGTCAGATCATCCGCCTAATGAACGGCCCAGATTGACTAGAAAATACTATACTTTTACAAGAAAATTTTACATCTGTTTTTAGCCTCAGGGGCGCTGCCTCCGAGCCCCTGGCGGGGGACTGTTGGCCCCTGGAACCCCCAGCCGGGGAGGATCGTCCCCCCCGGACCTCCACGGGGGGGACAAGTCCCCCCCCGCACCCTCCCGCATGGAGGGGTGTACAAACTTCCTGTGGTATACATCTGACTGAAACAAAGACCTCTGAACAATCATGCTCCACACACAACAATCTCCCACTTGGAGAATGATTGTAGCAACTCCACCGCTGCTTCATTTGCTGGACAATGACTCCTCTTTAGACCTGGCTGTTTCTCATCTTCATCGTCATCCTTGAAGACCAATTGAAATTGAGCATGTTCTCAGTTTCTCCCTGGTTACAACTTTTGTTAGTATATCTGCAAGATTCTGGCTAGCGTGTATCTTTTCTAGCTTCAACTCTCCATCTTCCAACACTGATCGTATGAAATGGTACTTGAGCTGTATGTGTTTAGTCCTAGAATGAAATGTTGAGTTCTTTGCAAGATGAATGGCACTTTGGCTATCACTATATAACGTGCCCATATCATGGTCCTTACCCAATTCACCCATAAACCTTTGTAACCAAATCATTTCTTTACTAGCCTCTGTAGCAGCAACATACTCTACTTCTGTTGTTGAAAGTGCAACAACACTTTGGATTTTTGAAACCCAACTGACAGTTGTTCCACCAACAGTAAATACATATCCTGTAGTGCTCCTCCTGTTATCTCTGTCACCTGCCATATCTGCATCAACATATCCCTATAGGGAAATGTTTGAACCACCAAAGCATAATGCTTGATTTGTGGTACCTTTCAAATATCTGAGAATCCATTTCACTGCCATCCAATGTTCCTTTCCTGGATTGTTCATGTACCTGATTACAACTCCCACTGCATGTGCAATATCAAGCCTTGTGCAGACCATTGCATACATTAAGCTTGCAACTGCTCATGCATATGGAACTTTAGACATATAATCCATGTCTTCTTGGGTCTTTGGGCACATTTCCTTACTAAGTTTGAAATGGCTAGCAAAAGGTGTACTAACTGGTTTTGCATTGTGCATGTTAAATCTTTTCAACACCTTTTGTATGTACTCATTCTAAGACAATGTTAATTTGTGATTTTTCCTGTCTCTAGTTATTCTCATACCAAGGAATTGTTTTGCAGCTCCCAAATCCTTCATTGTAAATGAATTTGCCAATTTTCTTTTGAGCACATTTATTTCCTGCATGTTAGATCTTGCAACAAGCATGTCATCTACATACAATAACAATATAATATAGCTTCCATCATTTTGCTTTTTCAGATAAACACAATGATCAGAGTGACATCTAGTATAACCTTGTTCAGACATAAACTTGTCAAATTTTAGATACCACTGCCTTGGAGCCTGTTTTAAACCATACAAGCTCTTCTTCAACCTGCACACTAGTTTCTCCTTCCCTTTCACTTCATATCCTTGTGGCTGCTGCATATATATCTCTTCCTCCAAATCCCCATGGAGAAAGGTTGTATTTACATCTAACTGCTCAAGATGCAAATCTTCAACTACCACTAGACTTAAAATAGTTCTGATTGAAGTCATTTTAACAACAAGAGAAAATATTTCATCAAAATCAATACCTTTCTTCTATGCAAACCCCTTCACCACAAGTCTAGCTTTGTACCTCTTTTTTCCTCCATCTTCTTCCTTCAGCTTGTAAACCCATTATTCTGCAATGTAGTTTTACCTGCAGGCAACCTGACTAAGTCCCAAGTCTGGTTATGCATTAAAGATTCCATCTCTTCTTCCATGGCTACCTCCCACTTCTTCCTGCTTTCAACCTGCATTGCTTCTTCATAACATTCGGGTTCACCGGAATCAATCAACAATAAATAATATAATGAAGGAGAGCATCGTTCAGGGGGTCTACTTATCCTGGTAGATCTTCTAACACCACATTCAGGTGTTTGGGGTGCCTGTTGCTGTTGTGTTGGTTGCTGCTGTTGTGGTTGTTGATTATTATTATTTTCAGGCACCTTTACTTTTTCAGTGATTTCATCAAGAACTGCGTATTCCTTGTTTTCTTTTTCCTATTTCTTTTCCTGCAACTGATTCTTATACAAGACCTTTTCATTGAATATTACATCTCTGCTCCTAATGATTATGTGATTTTCATAATCATATAAGCGATAACCAAAATCATTAACACCATATCCAATAAAGGTACATTTCTTTGACTTTGCCTCAAGCTTTGTTCTATTTTCTTTATCAATATGGACAAAGGCCTCACAACCAAATGTTGGAAATACTGAGAGGTGGGGGGGTGAATCAGAATTTCTTTTTCCCACTATTGTTTTACCAGTTAAAACATATATATTCAGAACACAACATGAACAGCAAGAATAAATGTTTTTATTAATATAAACTGTGCAGTAAAATAGATACAATATATAGATGGTTACAATTAGTTGCCAAGCTACAACTTGGACTTTGGTGAGGCTCCAACCTCCAGAGCACCAACTCTATTTCGCCAAGACACCAATCTTGGACTTAGGAACACAAACTCCCAAGGACTTCAATCCTTCCTACTTCTGAGGCATCAACCCCAAGGACTCCAATCCTACTTACTTCTATGGCACCAGCCCCAAGGACTCCTATCCCTCTTGCTTCTGAGGCACCAGCCCCAAGGACTCCAATCCTTCTGCTCTCAGAACTCTTCTCTCCTGAGTTCTATCTATTTACAGCTTCACTGTAGTCTCCAAGCTACAGTATCAATGACAACCAGTCTTCTTATGAATGAGTCTTTACAACTCTGCACACTACCCACACATAGTCTCCAATAGCCATTTTGCTCTCTGATAATGTCTTCACACAGCTTTAGTCAGTCTACTGTTAGTTGCACTAAACTCTGTATAAAGAACAATTTTCTGTTCAAGCTTATGTTCTCATTGTCACAGTGAATGCTTCAGCATGACTGTTTCTCTGCTGGTTGCTTCTCCCCTTTGACTGCCTACCGTTTTGTTGGTCCTTCATCCCTCTTTCTGTTCTACTGCACCCTCTTTTTGTTCTGTTGGACCCTCACATGGCCTCTATTTCCTCTAGCGTATTTCAGCAACTTTCAGCAGCTGTAGCAGCCTTCACCAACGTTCACCAGCAACTTCATACAATGCTTAACCACCTCTGCTGCTTTTGCTACCTCATATTCTGGTTCTTTGCCACACCAAAAAAAAAACATCTCCAACAACAACAGCAACAACAGTTCTCCATTTTTACTGTTTTATACATTTTCATGCCTTTCTCTATTCGTTTCCGCTTACTCAATGGCTCTTTGGCTTCCTCCTCACTCGCTTGAGCTTCGGCTTCCTCAACACTCGCTCGACCTTCAGGCTTCCCTCCTCCATTCGCTTCAGCTTCCTCATTTTTACCTTTGATTGATGGTGTCACGAAAATATAATGTCGTCGCGGAGGTGTTTCAACAATGACGAAATATAATGTCGTCACGGAGGTGTTTCAGCAACGCCGAAATATAATGTCGTCACGGAGGTGTTTCAACAATGCTGAAATTCTGGTGTATCGGTAACTTTTTTACAAGTATCGGTGTTTCAGCAACGGAGAAATTGGTGTTTTAGCAACTTTTCTCCAACTTTTTCAACAGTGTTCAACAGCTGTTAAAGCATGCATACATGGGTTTTACAAGCCTGATAATGTAACTTGCTCATACAATATAAACTCTGCCTTTTTCACTCTGTCAGTGTATTTGCATATGAGTCTAAGTCTTTCGCCTCTGATAGCTCTATTTGCATTAAATTCATATACAGGTCTTTGCCGCCATATGCATGTTTATGCCGTGGATAGTGTTACAACACTCTGTGTGCTCCACTTGGCTCCTCTTGGCTCCTCTTGTGTGCTCCTCTTGGCTCCTCTAGCTCTGTCTGCTTCCTCTATGGCTCCGATGGTGGTGCTTCGTGCTCTTGTTAGCTCCTCTCGTCTCCATTTGCTCCTCTGGTGACTCAGTCTGCTCATGTTTGCTCTGATGGCTCTATGCGTCCTCTGTTTGCTGTTAAACGCATTCATTGCTCCTCCGATGGCTCCTGATGACTCTGATATGCCTCCTTGCTTTATGGTTCCTCCTGCAGCTCCTCTTAGTCCAATGTGGCTCCTCTGGCTTGGTAGTGTCTTTCAAAGACCTCCTTACATATATGAATGCCTCTCTTGCTCTGATATCCTGTAATATGCTTTGATATGCCTCCTTAGGTAACTCCTCTTTGCTTATGGCTTGGCTATCCTGACGGCCTTGCTCTTGTCTCTTCATGAATCTACTCTGCATCCTCTTGGCTTCATGTCATCCTTTAGTATCCAGAATATTGCCATATTGACATCAATGACAACCTAGGTCAAAAATCTCCCCCTTTGTTATTGATGGCAATATTCTTCTTCTCTCCCCCTTTGACATCAATGGCAAAGGAGTGCTCTGGGACTCCCCCTATCAAACTGCTTCTGTTCTTCCTGAATGGTAGATCTTCATGGGTCTGTGACTCCCCCTGTCATAGTGCTCTTCTTCTTTTTACTCAAGATAGAAGGATTGATATTTTATCATCAATTTGCACATTATTCCCTCTTCATGTCTCAGAACTGCTTTATCATGGCTTCAACAATGCTTAAGAATGCTCTACTTTAATGCTTTCATTTAGATTGCAAACGGCCATACACCAAGTGTCCAAGTCCAGGCTTTCTATGCTTCAATCCATATTGCTGTCTCCACAGGTAACATTGAGAGACCTTCATAGTTTGAATCAAGAGAAAATGCTCTTGAGATTGTCTTTCTTGCTATATTTCTTCATATCTGAGTTCCTTTGTGTCCCTGCACTTCTTCTTAATTTACTGCCATCTAGTATTCAATCATCATTGCATTTGGACAAAAATGTGATGGGTTGTGCCTTACTGTTGCTATATTTCTTAAGTGATGTGTATTAGCTTAAGTTATGCTTGACTGCACAACATTCTCCTTCCTATGAGCCATCTTTTCCTTGTGTTCTTGTACATATCTCTGCAAATTCAGATATCCAATCTGTGACTGTCTTTTAAATACAATTGCTGATCTGCATCTTTTGCAATGCTTCAGTTTGTGATATGCTACCAGCTGCTCTTACTTCAAACTCCATTCCAGATGTATCTGTTTGTTTGAAGACTACCTCTATCAGTGTCCAGAATTTATCTGTTCTCACATTTAATTCCTGAGTTAATACATAAACTTCTATGATAATAGCAACATGGTTGTTTGCCCTATTTCTTTAACAACAATCCAAAGAATGGTTATAGGATCATATTCTTCAATGGAGTACCCCTGAGAAATGATCTTTATCAAAGAATGACTGTTAATATAGTTCAGCAAGGATTTCATCAGGACCCTTTCACTAATAGCTTCTGCAATAGTGATCAAGACTTACAGGCTCCCCCTAACTGTATGCATCATCTCCTTTTGGCAGAGTCTTCTTATAAAATGCTTAGATTGTCAAAATTTAGGTCAATGACATATGCTGTTGGCTGGAGAGCTCAAGGAACTTTCGGATTGTATTTCCTTCGTTCTCCATACTTGTGTAACTTTCTTCTTTTGCATGGTTCTAGCTTGTGTAAGAGCCCTTGTTAAGTTACAATCATGTGCCATATGACCAATGTTATGACACTTGAAGCATTCTACATTGTTCATGAATAAGAATTCATGATTTCTTCCTGCAAAATTGGTCCTTGGAGGTTGTCGGAGACTACAACATCTATCTCTATGATATGCTTTACAGTCTTTTGCCATGTGACCAAAGTTTGTACAAGAATAACAATAACCAAAAAATGAACTTTGGTACCTGGGAGATGGGGATTTCCTTAATGTACTTCTGAAGCCTTTCTACCTTGATATCCTTTGATGATAACCATTGCCTCTCACATCTTTGACATCATCTACATTTCTTCTTGGAGCTGGTTTTCTTCTTGGAGGAGTATTTGTTCTATTGCAGCCTTGCTTTTTCTCCTTGCCTTTGCTGGAGTTGGGAGCATCACCACTTCTTTCTAGCTTCTTCACATCTCTTTTGTTTAAAGCATTTTCATTCTTGTTTGAGGATTCACCTACATATCCGAGACCTGATTTATCAGATGGACATCTGTGATAGCTGAGCATGTCATCCAAGGCTTGAGAGCTCTTCAAGATTTTGTTCATCCCTTCAACCTTTGTTCTGAGGAAGACAACCTCTTCTTCCAATCTTTCACACTCATTATTCTTCTTAGCAAGTTTTTCCTCAGTTTCTTCCTTGATACGAGTAGCTTCATCTGCTTCTATTTTAAGGGAGATGATATCTGACTTCACTTTGAAGATTTCTTCATTCTTTGCTTGACTGCTCTCCATTCTCTTCTCAGCTCCTTGTGCCTGTTTCCTGGCTTCTTGTAGTTGAGACATAAGGGAGGAGACCTCTACCTTGTACTGACCAATCTCTTCTTCAAGTTTGTTCAAGCTCTTGTGCCTTTGTTCAAGTTGGCTTGACAAGATATATTCCTGCTTCTTTGCTTTATCCAATTGATTTTTCATGCATAAGACTTCTTCATGATGCTTTCTTTTACTTTGATGATATTCCTTCTTAAGCTTGGCAAGCTCTTCATCCCTTTCTTGTACTTGAAGCTTGATGAGGTTAACTTTCTTTCTTGTTTGGTCTTGGTCACCAATTGGAGCTATCTTCTTAAGTTTCTCATTTTCCTTTTTCAAATTGTTAATCTCTTCCATGGCAGTCATCAGTTGAGCGAGGATTTCTTCCACAAAATCTTTTTCATTCTCTTCATCTTCTAGGTCTGTTTTAGCCTTGATGTCATCATTCTCATGTTCAGCTTCTATGATGGGTTCTGGATTTCCTTATAGATTTCCATCATCTTCTTGGCTGATGGTCATGGTCAATGCTCCTTTTGAGTGAAGATCATGAAGTTTGTCCCAAATGCCCTTTGTTGATGAACATTTTCCTAGATTGTTCTTTACAAAATCAGGTAGCCCATTCAAGATTGCCTTCATTTCTTTTGCATTGTACTCCTTGGATTCCTCATCCATCTTGTTATCAGCAATCACTGATTTCCAGATTTCAATGCCTTGAGTCTGTAGGAAATTCCTCATTCTTGCTTCCCATATATTAAAGTTCCCATTGAGCCTTGGAGCCTCATCAAATTGATTGTCTTCTATTTTAATAGTAGAGGGAGACACATCCTTAGGAGGATTGGAGACTTTCTTCCTTGACCTCGCCATTTGTGTTCTAAATTTCGACCTTCAAGCTGTTAAGCTTTGAATGAAGGAACCTGCTCTGATACCAATTGTTGGAAATACTGAGAGGGGGGGTGAATCAATATTTCTTTTTCCCACTATTGTTTTACCAGTTAAAACATATATATTCAGAACACAAGATGAACAACAAGAATAAATGCTTTTATTAATATAAACTGTGTAGTAAAAGAGATACAATATATAGATGGTTACAATCAGTTGCCAAGCTCCAACTTGGACTTTGGTGAGGCTCCAACCTCCAGAGCACCAACTCTATTTCGCCAAGACGCCAATCTTGGACTTAGGAACACAAACTCCCAAGGACTTCAATCCTTCCTACTTCCGAGGCATCAACCCCAAGGACTTCAATCCTACTTACTTCTATGGTACCAGCCCCAAGGACTCCTATCCCTCTTGCTTCTGAGGCACCAGTCCCAAGGACTCCAATCCTTCTGCTCTCAGAACTCTTCTCTGCTAAGTTCTGTCTATTTACAGCTTCACTGTAGTCTCCAAGCTATAGTATCAATGACAACCAGTCTTCTTATGAATGAGCCTTTACAACTCTGCACACTGCCCACACATAGTCTCCAATAGCCATTTTGCTCTCTGATAATGTCTTCACACAGCTTTAGTCAGTCTACTGTTAGCTGCACTAAACTCTGTATAAAGAACAATTTTCTGTTCAAGCTTATGTTCTCATTGTCACAGTGAATGCTCCAGCATGACTATTTCTCTGCTGGCTGCTTCTCCCCTTTGACTGCCTACCGTTCTGTTGGTCCTTCATCCCTCTTTCTGTTCTGCTGCACCCTTTTTATGTTCTATTGGACCCTCACACGGCCTCTATTTCCTCCAGAGTATTTCAGCAACTTTCAGCAACTGTAGCAGCCTTCACCAACATTCACCAGCAACTTCATACAATGCTTAACCACCTTTGCTACTTCTGCTACCTCATATTTTGATTCTTTGCCACACCAAAAAAAAACAGCTCCAACAACAACAGCAACAACAGTTCTCTGTTTTTACTGTTTTATACATTCTCATGCATTTGTCTATTCGTTTCCGCTTACTCAATGGCTCTTTGGCTTCCTCCTCGCTCGCTTGAGCTTCGGCTTCCTCAACACTCGCTCGACCTTCTGGCTTCCCTCCTCCATTTGCTTCAGCTTCCTCATGTTTACCTTAGATTGATGGTGTCACGAAAATATAATGTCATCGTGGAGGTGTTTCAGCAACGCCGAAATATAATGTCGTCGCAAAGGTGTTTCAGCAACGCCGAAATTGGTGTTTCAACAATGCCGAAACTGGTGTATCGGCAACTTTTTTACAAGTATCGATGTTTTAGCAACGGAGAAATTGGTGTTTCAGCAACTTTTCTCCAACTTTTTCAACAGTGTTCAATAGCTGTTAAAGCATGCATACATGGGTTTTACAAGCCCGATAACGTAACCTACTCATACAATATAAACTCTGCCTTTTTCTCTCCGTCAGTGTATTTGCATATGAGTCTAAGTCTTTCGCCTCCGATAGCTCTGTTTGCATTAAATGCATATACAGGTCTTTGCCGCCATATGCATGTTTATGCTGTGGATAGTGTTACAACACTCTGTGTGCTCCACTTGGCTCCTCTTGGCTCCTCTTGTGTGCTCCTCTTGGCTCCTCTAGCTCTGTCTGCTTCCTCTATGGCTCCAATGGTGGTGCTTCGTGCTCTTGTTAGCTCCTCTCATCTCCATCTGCTCCTCTGGTGACTCTGTCTACTCCTGTTTGCTCTGATGGCTCTCTGCGCCCTCTGTTTGCTGTTAAACGCATCCATTGCTCCTCCGATGGCTCCTGATGACTCTGATATGCCTCCTTGCTTTATGGTTCCTCCTACAGCTCCTCTTAGTCCAATGTGGCTCCTCTGGCTTAGCAGTGTCTTTCAAAGACCTCCTTGCATATATGAATGCCTCTCTTGCTTTGATATCCTATAATATGCTTTGATATGCCTCCTTAGGTAACTCCTCTTTGCTTATGGCTTGGCTATCCTGATGGCCTTGCTCCTGTCTCTTCATGAATCTGCTCTGCATCCCCTTGGCTTCATGTCATCCTTTAGTATCCAGAATATTGCCATATTGACATCAATGACAACCTAGGTCAACAATCTCCCCCTTTGTTATTGATGGCAATATTCTTCTTCTCTCCCCCTTTGACATCAATGGCAAAGGAGTGCTCTGGGACTCCCCCTATCAATCTGCTTTTGTTCTTCCTGAATGGTAGATCTTCATGGGTCCGTGACTCCCCCTGTCATAGTGCTCTTCTTCTTTTTATTCAAGATAGAAGGATTGATATTTTATCATCAATTTGCACATTATTCCCTCTTCATGTCTCAGAACTGCTTTATCATGGCTTCAACAATGCTTAAGAATGCTCTACTTTAATGCTTTCATTTAGATTGCAAACAGCCATACACCAGGTGTCCAAGTCCAGGTTTTCTATGCTTCAATCCATATTGTTGTCTCCACAGGTAACATTGAGAGACCTTCATAGTCTGAATCAAGAGAAAATGCTCTTGAGATTGTCTTTCTTGCTATCTTTCTTCAGATCTGAGTTCCTTTGTGTCTCTGTGCTTCTTCTTAATTTACTGCCATCTAGTATTCAATCATCATTGCATTTGGACAAAAATGTGAGGGGTTGTGCCTTACTGTTGCTATATTTCTTAAGTGATGTGTATTAGCTTAAGTTATGCTTGACTGCACAACATTCTCCTTCCTATGAGCCATCTTTTCCTTATGTTCTTGTACATATCTCTACAGATTCAGATATCTAATCTGTGACTGTCTTTTAAATACAATTGCTGATCTGCATCTTTTGCAATGCTTCAGTTTGTTATATGCTGCCAGCTGCTCTTACTTCAAACTCCATTCCAGATGTATCTGTTTGTTTGAACACTGCCTCTATCAGTGTCCAGAATTTATCTGTTCTCACATTTAATTCCTGAGTTAAACATAAACTTCTATGATAACAACACCATGGTTGTTTGCCCTATTTCTTTAACAACAATCCAAAGAATGGTTATAGGATCATATTCTTCAATGGAGTACCCCTGAGAAATGATCTTTATCAAAGAATGACTGTTAATATAGTTCAGCAAGGATTTCATCAGGACCCTTTCACTAATAGCTTCTGCAATAGTGATCAAGACTTACAAGCTCCCCCTAACTGTATGCATCATCTCCTTTTGGCAGAGTCTTCTTATAAAATGCTTAGATTGTCAAAATTTAGGTCAATGACATATGCTGTTGGCTGGAGAGCTCAAGGAACTTTCGGATTGTATTTCCTTCATTCTCCATACTTGTGTAACTTTCTTCTTTTGCATGGTTCTAGCTTGTGTAAGAGCCCTTGTTAAGTTACAATCACATGCCATATGACCAATGTTATGACACTTGAAGCATTCTACATTGTTCATGAATAAGAATTCATGATTTCTTCCTGCAAAATTGTTTCTTGGAGGTTGTTGGAGACTACAACATCTATCTCTATGATATGCTTTACAGTCTTTTGCCATGTGACCAAAGTTTGTACAAGAATAACAATAACCAAAAAATGAACTTTGGTACCTGGGAGATGGGGATTTCCTTAATGTACTTCTGAAGCCTTTCTGCCTTGATATCCTTTGATGATAACCATTGCCTCTCACATCTTTGACATCATCTACATTTCTTCTTGGAGCTGGTTTTCTTGTTGGAGGAGGATTTGTTTTATTGCAGCCTTGCTTTTTCTCCTTGCCTTTGTTGGAGCTGGGAGCATCATCACTTCTTTCTGGCTTCTTCACATCTCTTTTGTTTAAAGCATTTTCATTCTTGTTTGAGGATTCACCTACATATTCGAGACCTGATTTATCAGATGGACATCTGTGATAGCTGAGCATGTCATCCAAGGCTTGAGAGCTCTTCAAGATTTTGTTCATCCCTTCAACATTTGTTCTGAGGAAGACAACCTCTTCTTCCAATCTTTCACACTCATTATTCTTCTTAGCAACTTTTTCCTCAGTTTCTTCCTTGATACGAGTAGCTTCATCTGCTTCTATTTTAAGGGAGATGATATATGACTTCACTTTGAAGATTTCTTCATTCTTTGCTTGACTGCTCTCCATTCTCTTCTCAGCTCCTTGTGCCTGTTTCCTGGCTTCTTATAGTTGAGACTTAAGGGAGGAGACCTCTACCTTATACTGACCAATCTCTTCTTCAAGTTTGTTCAAGCTCTTGTGCCTTTGTTCAAGTTGGCTTGAGAAGATATCTTCCTACTTCTTTGCTTTATCCAATTGATTTGTCATGGATATGACTTCTTCATGATGCTTTCTTTTGCTTTGATGATATTCCTTCTTAAGCTTGGCAAGCTCTTCATCCCTTTCTTGTACTTGAAGCTTGATGAGGTCAACTTTCTTTCTTGTTTGGTCTTGGTCACCAACTGGAGCTATCTTCTTAAGTTTCTCATTTTCCTTTTTCAAATTGTTAATCTCTTCCATGGTAGTCATAAGTTGAGCGAGGAGTTCTTCCACAAAATCTTTTTCATTCTCTTCATCTTCTAGGTCTGTTTTAGCCTTGATGTCATCATTCTCATGTTCAGCTTCTATGATTGGTTATGGATTTCCTTCTAGATTTCCATCATCTTCTTGGCTGATGGTCATGGTCAATGCTCCTTTTGAGTGAAGATCATGAAGTTTGTCCCAAATGCCCTTTGCTGATGAACATTTTCCTAGATTGTTGTTTACAGAATCAGGTAGCCCATTCAAGATTGCCTTCATTTCTTTTGCATTGTACTCCTTGGATGCATCATCCATCTTGCTATCAGCAATCACTAATTTCCAGATTTCAATGCCTTGAGTCTGTAGGAAATTCCTCATTCTTGCTTCCCATATATTAAAGTTCCCATTGAGCCTTGGAGCCTCATCAAATTGATTGTCTTCTATTTTAGTAGTAGAGGGAGACACATCCTTAGGAGGATTGGAGACTTTCTTCCTTGACCTCACCATTTGTGTTCTAACTGTCGACCTTCAAGCTGTTAAGCTTTGAAAGAAGGAACCTGCTCTGATACCAATTGTTGGAAATACTGAGAGGGGGGGTGAATCAATATTTCTTTTTCCCACTATTGTTTTACCAGTTAAAACATATATATTCAGAACACAAGATGAACAACAAGAATAAATGCTTTTATTAATATAAACTGTGCAGTAAAATAGATACAATATATAGATGGTTACAATCAGCTGCCAAGATCCAAATTGGACTTTGGTGAGGCTCCAACCTCCAGAGCACCAACTCTATTTCGCCAAGACACCAATCTTGGACTTAGGAACACAAATTCCCAAGGACTTCAATCCTTCCTACTTCTGAGGCATCAACCCCAAGGACTCCAATCCTACTTACTTCTATGGCACCAGCCCCAAGGACTCCTATCCCTCTTGCTTCTGAGGCACCATCCCCAAGGACTCCAATCCTTCTGCTCTCAGAACTCTTCTCTGCTGAGTTCTGTCTATTTACAGCTTCACTGTAGTCTCCAAGCTACAGTATCAATGACAACCAGTCTTCTTATGAATGAGTCTTTACAACTCTGCACACTGCCCACACATAGTCTCCAATAGCCATTTTTCTCTCTGATAATGTCTTCACACAGCTTTAGTTAGTCTACTGTTAGCTACACTAAACTCTATATAAAGAACAATTTTCTGTTCAAGGTTATTTTCTCATTGTCACAGTGAATGCTTCAGCATGATTGTTTCTCTGCTGGCTGATTCTCCCCTTTGACTACCTACCGTTCTGTTGGTCCTTCATCCCTCTTTCTGTTCTGCTGCACTCTCTTTCTGTTCTATTGGACCCTCACACGGCCTCTATTTCCTCCAGCGTATTTCATCAACTTTCAGCAGCTGCAGCAGCCTTCACCAACGTTCACCAGCAACTTCATACAATGCTTAACCACCTCTGCTACCTCATATTCTGGTTCTTTTCCACACCAAAAAAAAACAGCTCCAACAACAACAGCAACAATAGTTCTCTATTTTTACTATTTTATACATTCTCATGCCTGTGTCTATTCGTTTATGCTTACTCAATGGCTCTTTGGCTTCCTCCTCACTCGCTTGAGCTTCGGCTTCCTCAACACTCGCTCGACCTTCTGGCTTCCCTCCTCCATTCGCTTCAGCTTCCTCATGTTTACCTTCGATTGATGGTGTCACGAAAATATAATGTCATCGCGGAGGTGTTTCAGCAACGCCGAAATATAATGTCGTCGCAAAGGTGTTTCATCAACACCGAAATTGGTGTTTCAGCAACGCCGAAACTAGTGTATCGGCAACTTTTTTACAAGTATCAATGTTTCAGCAACGGAGAAATTGGTGTTTCAGCAACTTTTCTCCAACTTTTTCAACAGTGTTCAACAGCTGTTACAGCATGCATACATGGGTTTACAAGCCCGATAACGTAACCTGCTCATACAATATAAACTCTGCCTTTTTCACTCCGTCAGTGTATTTGCATATGAGTCTAAGTATTTTGCCTCTAATAGCTCTGTTTGCGTTAAATGCATATACAGGTCTTTGCCACCATATGCATGTTTATGCCATGGATAGTGTTACAGCACTCTGTGTGCTCCACTTGGCTCCTCTTGGCTCCTCTTGTGTGCTCCTCTTGGCTCCTCTAGCTCTGTCTGCTTCCTCTATGGCTCCAATGGTGGTGCTTCGTGCTCTTGTTAGCTCCTCTCGTTTCCATCTGCTCCTCTGGTGACTCTATCTGCTCTTGTTTGGTCTGATGGCTCTCTGCGTCCTCTGTTTGCTATTAAACGCATCCATTGCTCCTCCGATGGCTCCTGATGACTCTCATATGCCTCCTTGCTTTATGGTTCCTCCTGCAACTCCTCTTAGTCCAATGTGGCTCCTCTGGCTTGGCAGTGTCTTTCAAATACCTCCTTGCATATATGAATGCCTCTCTTGCTTTGATATCCTGTAATATGCTTTGATATGCCTCCTTAGGTAACTCCTCTTTGCTTATGGCTTGGCTATCCTGATGGCCTTGCTTCTGTCTCTTCATGAATCTGCTCTGCATCCCCTTGGCTTCATGTCATCCTTTAGTATCCAGAATATTGCCATATTGACATCAATGACAACCTAGGTCAACACCAAAAGGCTTTAAAAAGGAGTAGTTTACCTTTTTATCTATCCATGCTTCCTCTGGAAAACCACCATCCAAGGAACTTGAAGGCCCTCTGTTTATTAGATAAACAACAGTATATACAGCATCTGCCCAAAACTGTAAAGGCAGTCTTGCATGCAATCTCATGCACCTTGCAGGCTCCATGATTGTTCTGTTCATCCTTTATGACACACCATTTTCTTATGGTGTTCTTGGAACTGTCTTCTCTTTGTGAATTCCATGCTCTGAACAGTACCTATCAAACTCTTTGCTGCAATATTCACCTCCATTGTCTGATCTAAGACACTTCAATTTCTTTCCTGTCTCAATCTCAACCAAACCTTTCCATTTCTTGAAAGTATCAAATACATCAGATTTATTATTAATACAATAAATCCAAGTTTTTCTAGTTGCATCATCAATAAAAGTAACATAATAATGAGAGCCACTGAGAGATGATACCTGAGCAGGTCCCCATACATCTGTATGCACAAGCTCTAATTTTTCATTCTTCTTTTCTTTCCCAACTCTGAGAAGTCTAACTCTCTTCTGTTTTCCATAAATGCAATTCTCACAGAAGTCCAAATCAACATTCTTCAAACTCGGCAACAAATTCCTTGAGTGAAGAATCTTCATCCCCTTTTCAATCATGTGTCCAAGCCTATGATGCCATAATGCTGCATCTACTCCTTTGGAAGTTAAAGCATTAACAGAGTTAGAAATACCATTGCATAAATACAATGTACCAACCTTTTCGCCTTTTGCTATTACCAGGGCTCCTTTGGTGACCTTCCAAGCTTTATCTATGAAAGTTGTCACACAACCTTCACCGCCTAACTGCCCTGTTGAAATCAGATTTTTCTTTAGATCTGGAACATGCCTTACCTCCTTTAGTAGCCATTGGTTTCCATTCTACTATTTTACAAGAACCTTACCCATTCCAACAATTTTACAGGGTTTATCATCACCCAAACGAACTTGTCCAAAATATCCTTGAACATAGTCATGAAATTATTTCTTATCAGGTGTGGCATGGAATGAAGCCCCTGAATCTACCACCCACGAATCAATAATATTTTCGAAAGAAAGAATCAAAGCATCTTGTAACACCTCACCTGTCACATTTGCTTCATGATTGTTTTCTTGCTATGAATCTCCTTCTTTTCCCTTCTGAGATCTACAGTCATTCTTTAGGTATCCTTTCTTTCCACATTTCTAACACACTATCCCCGATCTGGACTTGGATCTGCCTTTCCTTGATTTACTGCGATATCCTGAGCTCTTTCCTCTTTCCATTTTTCTTCCCCTAGACTCTGCACTCAAAGCATTTC
This sequence comes from Pinus tabuliformis, assembly GCA_031772625.1. Taxonomy (NCBI): domain Eukaryota; kingdom Viridiplantae; phylum Streptophyta; class Pinopsida; order Pinales; family Pinaceae; genus Pinus; species Pinus tabuliformis. The sequence continues at coordinate 936,188,435 of CM062810.1, read as the reverse complement.
CCGATGTCTCACCGGAGCTTTTCTGTTGCATTTCCTCGCTAAGGATAGCACCGAAAACATCATCAAACTTTAAAGTACTAGATCCAGACACAGAGTTACTAATGGCCATTACTAAACCATTCCAAATTTCTGGCAATGAGCACAAGAATAACAGAGCTCTAACTTCATCATCAAAGTTTACCCCTACAGAACATAACTGACTTGTAACAGTATTAAAATCATTTAAATGATCTGTAACAGATCCACCTTCCGACATCTTCATATTAAATAACCGTTTCATAAGAAATATCTTGTTTGAGGCCGAGGGTTTTTCATATAGTTTCTCCAACGTCTTAATCAAACCCTCTGTCATTGTTTCCTTTGAAATGTTGAAGGCGACCGACGTTGCAAGGCACAACCGTATTGTTCCGAGTGCCTTTCTATCGAGAAGGTTCCATTCTTCATCTTTCATACCCGTCAGGATCTTTGCTTTTCCGCCCAATGGTAAGTATAGAACTTTCTGATACAGATAATCTTCCATCTGCATCTTCCACAGTGAGAAGTTTTGGCCATTAAATTTCTCGACCCTAAACTTACCATCTTCCGCCATTACTCCCACTCGAGCGAGGAACCCTTCTTTCCTGCGAGTTTATCAGCCAAATAGACCTTCGGCTCTGATACCAGTTGTTAGAAAATTATATATTATGGAGCAATGGAACACATAAAATATTGCAGAAATATAAACACAGAAAATGCATAAAACAAGAGAGACACAGATATACATGGTTCACCCAGTTTGGGCTACGTCCACCCCGAACAGCCAGTCCTTCCTTTCTATTATCCAGCAAAATGAAGAGACACAACCTACAACAGATCCACTATAATATCCTCTATTTTCTCTCACAGTCTTGCCTCTCTGTTTCTCACTCACCGAATACACATCTATTACACAGCCTCAAATACAATGCCCTCATACAAAGAGAGGGGTTGCCTTCTAGGGCAAAAAACCCTAAAATAAACATAAGTTCTACTGTCAGATCATCCGCCTAATGAACTGCCCAGATTGACTAGAAATTACTATACTTTTACAAGGCAATTTTACATCTGTTTTTAGCTTCAGTGGCGCTGCCCCCGAGCCCTCGCCGGGGGACCGCTGGCCCCCGGACCCCCTAGCCGGGGGGGGGATTGTCCCCCCTGGACCCCCATGGGGGGGACAAGTCCCCCCCGCATCCCCCCGCGTGGAGGGGTGTACAAACTTCCTGGGGTATACATCCAGTTGAAACAAAGACCTCTGAACAATCATGCTACACACACAACATTATCCAGGAAGTTGATTTAGAAACTCCCTTCAGTGCCTTGGAGCTTTCATACCTCAATGACAAGTTTCCTCACTTTTGGTGACAAGTTTTCATCATTGGCCTTCGACTGAGATATTTTTTGTGGTGTTCAACTTCAACTCATTTATGCATACTGCATAGATTGTACTATAGTACCTTGAGGGCCATTATCATTATCGATGGTTCCTCTCATGTCTGTTAACGACTTACATCATTGGACAGTAATCAGATGGTGTCTACCATGTTCGACTCCAACTGATTTATTCGCATGGTTAGACTTGTACTATCGAGTAATGAGGTAGAAGACCCTGGATCTAGTTTCATCCATCTAGACTATGATTTCAGAATCCATACAAGATCACAAAGTATGATGGCTATGATCATTCATAGATTCATCCAAGCATGGGTCCACCATTCATCATTAGTGGACAAGACTTTTTTATCATTGTACATATAATATTGGCTTATAGATTAAGTATGGGTATGCCTACCTCAACAATTGTATCATGATGATTATTTATTGTAACAGATGATGATCTCAACTAACCTTTTCTTGATTCGGACTTATCACAAGGTAAAGCACTTTAGTCCTCAGCCACTGCTTCCAAATTTGTACTTTAGGGGGTAATTTGCTACAGGTCATTTTGTCTTCTTTGCTCAAATGGCCAAGAAACCAAATCAATAAATATCCTTGACACCTTGCAATCATCCCTTTGCAAATCCTTAAGCATTATCTCTCTAAAAAGTCCAAGAATTATGGTTTAACAGCTTAAAATCCTCATTTTTGAACCCATCGCACCTTGTCTTCCATGCAACCTGCATTGTTGCATGTTGTATAACTAAGAAATTACATAGACCAGTGCAATTTTCCTTTGCTGCAGGTGCAATGGTTCTAGACTTTTTAGAAAAATAAAAAAATAATTACGAATCTTCTCTTTCTAAAAGCTTCTAAGGTGGTTTTAACCATTTACTATTGATTAGGATCTCAAATTTGTACCATAGAGGTCTTATCTCTTATCCCTAGAGCTTATCCTCCCTCATATGTGGATCTAAGTGTAACAACCCTGGTGAAAATTTCACATTATAAAAGTTAATAAAGGAAAAATAAGACCACGGGTAAGGGACACGTATTCCAAGTTGAATGTTGTGAAAATATATCCTAATGGGCATCATTGGATGCGTGTTTTGGCTAAGGAAAACTGGAAAAGGCAAAGGCATTAAAAGGAAAAAGGAAATTTTGGCACATTTATTTATGAAAATAATAGAAATTAGGAGAAAAGGAAGGTGAAAGGTCACAGGTTGCATGTGAGGAGGAAATTGAAGGAAAATAATGTAAAATGACGAAATTAGAGGCATCATTAATAAAAAGGCTTATGGGGATCAGTTGGTAAGCTCTTAGTCAGTGTTAAGCTCTTAGCTCAATATTAGACAGTGTTAGGCTTGGTTAGTTCAAGTTTGGAGCTCTCTCATTATTCTCTCTCTCTCTCTCACTCTTGGTCACTTAGAGTTTTCTTGGAGCACTCTAGCTTTGGATCAAGGAAGGAAAAGCAAGGAAAAGAAAGGAAAGGAAAGCAAGGATCAAGGAAGGAAATGCGGGATCAAGCAGCTTCAATAGGAATACTTGTAGGAAACCTTTTGCATGTGTGATTTCCTAACTGGTTTGGAAATGCATGGATTTGCATGTTGGTGTATGGTTCTCTTGTTGTCAGTGGCATAGTTTTGTCGGGTTATGACAGTGGTTTTCAGCCTAGCCTTGTCTTTTTCCGGATGCCATGGCATTGGGATGTTTATTTTGGTTTTGAGCTTTGGTTTTCCTAATGGATTACGGAATCCAGGGCAGAGGTGGTCTCGAGGCTCATTCCCAAAGGCCTAGGAACCCCTTGATCGGTTTTGGCAGGATACACAGTAAAGCCTAAGGGAGAAGTCTAGGTTTAGGGCCTAGTGATCCAGGTTTGGATTACGATAAAGCCTAAGATTGTTGTTTTGAGGCTTCTGTGATTTGTACTGTGTGTAGAATCTTCTTCCAGAATTATTGCATCCATTATTTTTAGAATTGACGTTTCGAGCCATCCACCATGGCTCATCGTCAGGATAGATCTATAAATGTGAATGACAGATCTCACGGGAGTTGGATAAATAGAGGAGTGAGCTATGTGGAGAGTGAAATTTTGTGAGCCAACCATGCTATTATTTATAATGATAATTTTAATTAATCCGAATTTTTATTATTATTATTATTATTTTTTGATAATCTTAATAATTTTAATTAATTTTTGCTTTTTAATTAATTTTGTTTTAGAACTTTAATTAATTCTTATTAATTTTATTTTTATTTTAGAATTCTAATAAGGATCTTTAGATTTCTTTCTATTGTAGATCTCATAAGTCAAAAGAAAATGAGGGGTATGAGAATTTGATCTATCCCCAATTAAAATGGCATCGATAGAATCCACCTTATCAGATGTTGGCCTACCCGATCCTCTAGCAGCCTTGGATAATACACTAGTTGGAAGAGGAGAAGAAGATATTGCATTTAATTCCTTAAGCAACAACTTTTGTTGCTGTTTGAGCTTGCTAAGTTCATGTAGAGAAATATTTGCTCGAGTCTTCTTCATATCTTCAATTATGTTATAATCCATGGAATTTGAAACTACTAGACTTTTTTTATGATGATGGAGAATTGGATGAAGATGGTTTTGTTTGGGGAGATGAAATTGGAGTTTTCTTCACGGAAATTTTCTCTTTAGTAACAGGATTTGAGTTTTTCCTCTTTTGATTTGACTGATTAGGCTCTATGATACTTTTACTTCTCGTGTTTACTGGTAGGGCTTCCTGTTCACTTTCGTTATCAGAGTTAGGTAGAATAAAGTCCCACATTCCATGACATTCAACTGTTTCTTCTTCCTCTATTTCTTCAGCTGATAAAGTTGTATCTTCTTCTTCATCATCATCATCTAAATCAGATTTTGCATTTGATATAATGTTTGGAAGCTGAGGATTTACTAGCTGATTTCTTTTAAAATATCTAAATGGTTTTTTTGATGAAGATTCACTACCTGCGTTTTAATCTCTACCATTTCATTGGACATAGTTTTAAGAACCTTTTGCAGGCCTTCCATGTCATATGGATCTTTGGTTACTTTCTTCTTTGATTCATCTCTAAAGGTTACTTTCTTGGATTTTCTTTCCTCTAATGCATTTTTCTTTTCTATGGCCAAGATACGTTTTTCAATAGCTATTGCTTCTTTCATATTTTCTGCTAACGTTGGTTTAGCAGCTCTATCAACAAAGATGGCTGTGTTTGAAGGTAGAGCAGAAATGTACCATTCATTTTGGACCTCCTCGCTAGGCTTGGATGCCATAGGTATTTTATTCAATAACTTATTGAAATGTGAGTTGAAGTCCTTAATGGGTTCTTTTGGTTTGGCTTACAAATTGGAGAGGTCATTTAGCGAAGTTGTTGTAGACCTATCATCTCCAAATTTAGTTAAAAATTGCTCTTGAAAAGCATCCCAGCTATTAATAGAGCTTGATGGTAACGAAAAGTACCATGATCCTGCTGCTCCTTGTAGAGTATATGGGAATAATTTGACAACTGTGTCTTCTTCTGTTACTCCATTCAAATTAATGGACAACATGAAATTATTTATATGTTCTTCAGCTAACAGGCCATTATCAGGGTTAAATTTAGGTAACCATTTTTTTGGATGTGCTGGAAATTGGGTCAAAGGTCCAGCCATTCTAACAGCCCCTGAGTTGGTCTATGGCCTTGGCTGAGGTTGATTCTGTGCCATTGTTGGGATATTAGTAGAAGAGAGTGAAGTAGTGGTTGAAGGTGATTGGGTAGAGGATGGTGTAGCTCCTGTACCTGTGTGAATCACGATCTGGAGTTGGGAAGCGGGTGTGTGACCTTGAAATGATATGGATGGAATGGACGATGATGACGAAAGAACCTCGCTATTAGATTGACGAAAGAACCTCGCTATTAGATTCTAATGGTGTCTTCTTCACCCTTTTGCGACTTGGTAGAGGGAATTCAACTGGTGGGATTCCAAGTTTTTCACTTTGTGCTCTAGTTAGCGGTTGTGATGGGATATATTGAGAAGTGACACTACCTTGGGATAACTCAGACTCTTCTTGAGATATTGAAATCCCCTGCAATTTGTGGATCAAAGATTGTAGTTTAGGGGGTTCAGAAGAAGAACTGTCTAGCTTGTTTAGGATTTCAGTAGTGGGTTCTAGATTTTTATTTTCAACTTTTCGCTTAGGAATAGGAGATTTGGAATGTGAACGAGAAGTTGGAGGTGATGGTGAGGGAGTTTTACTCTTAGAATGGCCTGTAGATTTAGATTTACTCGCCATTCATAGTCAGGCCATCCTTCTAGTGCCAAAAATGTTGATGCCTCAAGAATCGTTGCACCAACATTGGGGATAACTAGCCGGTCCGGCCCTTAATGCAATTCCTTTTCCGTTTGGTATGGTGGCTCTGACTAGATAGTATGGGACTATTTTCCCAATAGAATGTGTTTTGATGAATTGGTGTTTAATATATATAACAAAATGATAGATGGTTTGGAAAATAAAATTATGAAAGTATACAAATAGATCTATATATAACCCGGGTAATCCAATATCAATGCAATTTGTAATGATTTCTCGTAATCAAATGCTAATGAAGATCAATCACTTGGCTACAAAAAGCTAAGCATTAATGATGATCACTTTAAACAAAGTGATATAGAACATATCACATATCATAATAACATCAACTGTCAGCATATGTGTTTAGAATATCAATTCCAACTTATTCAAAAGTGATATAATGCATAATTGTATGAACATTCACATATAACAGCAATATCGAATCAAAAGATTGTTTAATTGCATAACATGAAACAAAAGGCATCGATAAAAGTACCATATGTATTTGAGTCCTCTCATGGAAGTAACAGTCTGATTCGATCTTCCTATTCTGAAAACTCCAAAAAGATACAAAAATGCAAGTCCTCTTGAAATCCCTTTACAAAAAGTTTGAACCTTGATCCCTGTTTTCTACAAAAGTAAATTAAGAAGTGCAGAAATGCTATCTTCTTCAATCTAATTTAATACAAATGTCAGGACCCTTTCTAAAATGACATGAAAGGGTCTTTATAGCAAAAATAAAAACAAATTGTTCATAAAAAGTGCTTAGTGTGGTTGGAAAAACCTTTCCCAAAATATGGGATTTCATGTTAAAAAATAGAATTGCAATAAATTTTGATAAGATGTATTGCATCTATTATTCCTCCTGCGGCTTTAACTAACAAATATCGAGCATAGTTTGGATCTTTGGCGGATGACTCATCCTAGCATGCAACTGACCTGTGTATACTGCATCTGAGAGTTCTGGCATCATGCGATCGGCTGCATCAGCAAGACATTTGATTGTCATTTGTTGGCTATGTGGTTTGACTAAATAGAACCAATGTGTATCCCAATTGAGGCTTTTTAATTTTTTGAGTTGCTCCTCTCTGTTATTCAAATCTTGCTTCCATTGTTTTTCCAACACTTTTGGTTTTGGAAGGTTTTCTGGGGAACACTCAAAAATTAAATCGGCGCTATGTAAGTTATCGTTTATCAGCTCAATGATACTATTCATCACTGCCCTGGCCCTTGAAGTTGTTGTTTTTGCTTTGATCAGTTGTGTCTCCCATTCTGAAAATAATATCTCCTTATGAGATTATTCAATTATAGGCAATTTAGCAGCCCTTCCCTTTTTTGTGTTTTGCCAAGAAATGTAACCTGTGATTTTGTCATCTGCATCCTCAAATTCCAACGTGGAATTGATCGCTTGATCTATCAGTACGTTGGTTTTGATACATAGTGGATAAATGAGAGATATCTTTTGGAAGAGTTGGGTTAGCTATTGAGATAAGAAATTATTTATTTCTAAGGCTTCCTTTATAAACTCTTCAACTTTGGGATTGTCTTTGAATTTCTCCATTGAGAGTTGTAACTGCTTTATTTGCCGATCCTTAGATTTGATCTCTTCCTGATGTGCCAGTTTTAGTTGTTCAAACTCCTGAGATAGTTGTTGTTGTCTTTCAATAGCCTAATAATCGATCCTTTGTTTTTCCACCCTTAACTGTTCTTCAAGTTGTTTAATCTTTTGATCTTTTTCCTTGATCAATTGATTAACTTCGGTTGCTTTATCTATCATGGTAGCTGTATACACTCCTACAAACTGAGATAATTTGGTCAAGTCCTTAGAGGGATTGACTTCTGAGTCTTTCCAAATGACATTCATGAATTCATCTTGAGGAACTATTGCTGATGCTTGGTCTATCTTTCTCTTTTTACTTTGCCTTTTGACTACAGCTCTATGTTTAGGGCTATAAAACACATCCAAAGGTGGAATTTCCTCTATGCTCAGTGTAATCTCTGATGAAGGATACTCAGGGATTATCTCGATTTCTTTTAGAGCTGAGTCCTTGCTGGATGGTTTTTCAATCACAGGATCATGAATCATGGGTTGTTGTCTTAAGGGGGATCCCGGTGTGATAACATTTTGGGTATCACTTTGAATTTTGATATGTTGATCAAACTTTTCCCATTCTTTGATCAATATCAGATCAATGTGGACATTTGTGCCTAACTGTTCACTTTCCTTGTCGCTTGTCTCGACTGCACCAGAAGTTTTCTCTATATCCTGCTCCGTGCTTTGCTCTGTTTTCTGGATGATTGGTGCAATATTCAATAAATCCAGTGGTACTATCTGAAGATTTTGCATCCTGCATTGGATGAATTGATGCATTTTTTCTGATTCTAGCTTGATTTTTTCCAGGTGGCTCACTTGTGTGAATATCTCTACTGATGTAAATAAGTCACTGAGTTCATCATCCTCATGGACAAATTGTTTAACCTTTACCTGAGTAGTGAAATGATAAGCAACTTTATTCGGGTCATACTGTCTTTTGGGAATAATAGCTAGGTTCAAATCCTTTGTTTTCTCGGCTTCAATTTGGGCATGTTTATAGTCATGTAATGAATAGATGCCACAACGAATAGGAAAGGCAGTCCATAACTGTTTCTTGGCTTCTTTGAGATTTTTTGTAAGCCCTTTTTCCACTGTCTGATAGGATATTTCCCTAGCCAATAGTTTGTCTGGGACATAAAGAGGAAGGACATGCAGGTCGGTAATGCTACCAAAAACCCTAATGTATGTGAACATTTCTTCCCCAAACCAACTACCAATTGAATTTAGATCAATACTAGCCTCCTCGGACAGCCGAGGAGCTTGTCTATTAAAAATGGCCTGATTAATGGGTAGGATGAAACCAACGCAAATTTTGTAGAAATTATTCTTATATTGGGTCTTCCACATGCATTTATGGTAAACATGGATAGGGGTTGGGTCTTGGATATTCCATTTCCATCCCATGATGGGAAAATCGGAATTGAAACAAATGGTATCGACTATATAGGCACTCATATAAAATGGGGGAACAACTCGGGTGGAAACATACCTATTTTTCCTATAATCAAGTATTTGGATGACCATTTTATCTGATAGGATATTAGCCCAATCCATCACAAAAGAGTTCAATGTTGCTTCTATTAATGGAACCATTTCAATGGAAAACTTAGCAGTATTGGAGCTTCCAAATAGTCTACACATCATTGCGGCAGCATAACAATATGGAGACACTAGGGAGTCCAAAGAATACATACCGGATGATTCGTACTTGTGTTTGTTAGGGAAGCATCTCCATTGTCTGATGGGGTCCAACTCTATTTGATTTTCCTTCGAGAAAGCTTCAAGGAATGATTTATTGTAGTACTTTTGGGGCTCTGGAAAATGATACATTTTCTTCAAGTCTTCATGCTTGAAGGATCCAAACATTCTTCCGTTAGCTGTGAAGAGCATCTTGTCCGTTATATTGATGCTTTCAATTACCCATTTTACCATATCATTATATGGCAAAACCTTTGGGCAGGCCGCTATTCAATGAATAAAAGAGTCGGCTAAATCACCAAGTGTGTTTTTTGACTCTGCAGGTCCATCAACTGTTGCATGTCCTTTTGTTACCTTTGGCTTTTCCTTTTCTAACATATCATATATGCCTTCCCATGAAATTTTCCCACAATCTTGACATGTAGTATCCGAGATCAACACAGTTTTTTCCAGTCCTTCCGCCACTGCAGGGGGAACTTTTGTCTTTCGAGCTTTCTTTGACATTTTCGCTGGCTGCATACTTCCAGATTCAAACTGCGAAAATGAAACAGAGGAAAATGATAGGCTAAAACTTTTCAGAGCAGCTAAAGCTTATAAAGATAGTGTTGACATTAGTACAGACGAAAATAAGAGCACGAGCATTTGATGCGAAAGATTTCGTATTGTAAATTAATATTAACATGAAGGATGAAATCTTGAAGGACCGCAGTCATAACTGTTTTTAATGTTTTTCCGTAACCAACGACATGAAACTTTAATGCTCAATGAATAGATCGCATCGCAGGTTTCCAAGGTTCTTTTAGAATGTGTGCCATAAACTTTCTAGTTTTTCGATGAGCGATTTCAATATATTATTTTAATATTTAAAGAGCAATCGCATATCACAAGTCGGGAGTTATAAGTTCCATGTTCTAAGAGTCTTTCGAATTTCCGCGATTGCAATAAGTGATGACCTGGCATATAGAGTTGGGAAATTCCTCATTTAACTTGCTTGGATCATGTTTTCCCTTTATTATTATTGAACCACTTTATTATTATTAACATCGCATCACACGTCCCCGAGGTGAGCTTCACTTGTTTCTGCTAGGATTGCGATATGCGATAGACGTATATCGCATTACAAGTTTTCGGGGCTAGATTCCTTTGGTTTTCGGGGTATGCGGAATTCGAGAATCATATCGCATCGCAAAGTTTCAACGGATCGTTAAAACATATTTTTTGGAAGCGGTGATATGCGATATGCGAAATTTTTATCGCATTGCATGTTTGTCAATGGATTGTTTTAAGAAGCTCTACGATTGAGACTTTCACATTGCAACATGATCATTCGAATTGAATGTTCCTTAGCCTTAAGTGAATGCGATTTGCAATGTGTGTTTTTTAGAAAGTTTTCTAGAGCACTTTTTATTTAAAAGGCAAGAAACAAAGAAATTTATTTCTATGTGAAGGTTTTATTGCTTCTCAAAAACAAAAGGGGCCCTATTTCCTATTTAGCATCTTAGAATAAGATTAAGAAAAATTTGAAATGGGGGGGTTGTTGTATAGCACAATAGGTCCTTACACAATTACCAAGGCTGTGGGTGACAATGCATTTGAGCTCAGCATTCCCCCATTCCTTGGCCTGCACCAAGTGTTCAATGTGGACCGCCTTCGACCATACTTCCCACCATTGTTGGACACCTCAGACATTGCAGAACAACTCACATCTACAGAGTTAAATCTAGATTGCATGGAGCAAGCCACAACTGATCGGATCATGGACACGCAGATCAAGAAAACCTGACAATAAAGGATCCAACTATATCGAGTTGTCAAAGTAGGCCAACTCCTTCACTAGGGCAAGTGGCTCACCAAGGACCAAGTTTAGCAGAAGTTTCCTCATCTCATGGAGGAACTCAACGCAATGGGGACCATTGCTTCCAAAGCAAGGAGGAATGATCCAAGTGGATATTGGTGGCCACCCACCTATTCCACTTGGACCCCCACCATTGTTTCTTTCAGTTTTTAAGTTTCCTTCTTTGTAGCAGAATTTATTATTTTTTGCAATTTTTTTGGGTCCTGAACTTTCGGAGCCGTTTTGAGGCCTAAACGACGATTTTGGGAAAAATGGGAGAAACATGAGTTGTAGACGGATGTTTCTCACTCAAAATTTGTAGTCCTCGGATAGATATTTCTAACGAGGTATTGTGGGTGTCAAATGGAGATCGTTTGCTAAAGTTACGACCCAGGGAAGTTAATGTAGCAATTTACCCAAACAGGGCCCATAGTTTGGCGCTTCATATCCTAGGGTTAGATTCTTGGATGTTTAGAGTTTTCCATTGTTTCTGAACAATAAATAGGTCTTCGAGCCTCATTGTAACACAGTTTAGAGGCATGTAGCCGCCACATCTCTTCTCAGAGATAAGCTACCATCGCCCAAGCTAGTCTTATTTCCATTCTGTTTGTAAGCATATTTCAGTATTTGATATTAATGAAATGAACTGTTATTTCTACTCCATATTTGTATTTATGGTTATATCTATAATTTGTTGTGTTCCTATTTAAATCTGGATCAGTGGTATTAGAGCGGTCTTCTCTTTATCTGTTTTTCTTTGCATGTGCCCAACGAGGTCGGGATATAAGGATTTAGGGCTTGAACTGGTCGAACCTTTGCAAGACCAGCCTCATCAATCCCAACGGCCTCCCATGGTAGATGAAAAGAAATATGAGGGGGCAAGAGATTATATCAAAATCTTGCTCAAAGAAGCCCTCAAGCAACAAAGGAACGCAATGATGGACAACTTTTCCCAGATCCTTCAGCGGCTACCCAAGGGTGATGCATCTACTTTTGGCAGCTACTCTGGTAGTACCACACCCTTTAAGGTACAAGTTAACTTTGACATTCCCATATTTGAGGGTCAGATAAATACAGAGGTTGTAGATAAATGGTTAAATCTGTTAGAAGGATATTTTTCCGTTCATGATTTTTCCAGCCAGGAAAAGATCACTTTTGCACTTCTCAAAGCAGCCCTCCACGTCAAGGACTGGTGGGAAACCTACTGTGAGTAGAAGCATGAAAGTACAAACTCATTATTTTCAGACGCACCCACTTGGAACTCGTTTCGGGATGCCATCAAGGATCAGTACTACCCTGTCGGGCTCTATGAGGATAAATACATAAAGTGGACAACGTTGCGACAGGGAAGGGACCAAGATGCGCCAGATTTTACCAATGTTTTTCATACCCTTCGCACGAAGTTGGGTATCAAGGATTCTGAGAATCATTTGGTTCTCAAGTACTGTGGCTACTTGCATAGGTACATCCAGGATGAGATGGAATTCCTGGACATCTCCTCGCTCGGCATGACATACTGATATGCCGTTAAGATCGAGAAAATTTTTAAACAGAAGAAGCGAGACTTTGGATCTTCGAATCCGAAGCAAGGGAAAGGTGCCCCCAAACCACAGAACAAAGGACAAAGCCAAGGTCAGGCAGCCCAGGACAAACCACCAAAGCCGCAAGAAAATAAAAATGCTGCAAAGACGAAGAAGGAAACGAGAAAGTGGTGTGAGTTCCATAAGAGCTCCACTCACAACACAAGTGAGTGTCGAGCCAAGTAGTCACTGGTGGCTGAGATAAAGGCTTCGGAATCAGATGCATGTTCTGACTCTGAGTCAGATCCTAACAAGGGGAATGAAAAAGGGACGCATATTATCGATGTGGATCCCAACGCTACTGTTGCCACGATGAAGATACAAAAGGAGGAACCCGAAGATCCAGAAGGAGGTTCCTTGCTATAGTTCATTGTCGACAGCGGGAGCCAAAAGAACCTCATTTCAGTAGAGGTCGTGAAGCGGCTGGGCTTACTGACCACAACACATCCACAACCATACACCATCCGGTGGCTTCACCAAGGATGGGATCTTCGCGTGAGCCAGCAGTGCCGCCTTCCATGCAACATCAAGCCCTTCACGAATGAGGTATTATGTTACGTTGCTCCCCTTGATGTTTGTGATGTATTATTAGGCAAACCATACTTATGGAAGCGACATGCTATGTATGAGTCAAGGCCTCATGTTGTTATTGTTATTTTCGTAAATAAGTTGTACAGGATACCGGAGGTAGCACCACCTACCGCCATCTCTTTGGTTACTACAAAACAATGTAGTAAACTCATTTGCAAAACTAGGAAATTTGTTTTCCTGATGATATGCCCTCAGGGAAAGAAGAAGATGGTGGCCACGACCTTTATATGGGGTCCCTCCACATAGAAACAACAGATGGAAAAGGTTGTGGAGGAGTACGAGGACATCTTCACCTCCCCCACAGGGGTGCCACTGCACTGTCAGGTCAAGCACTCCATCAATCTAACCCCAGGTGCGTCGCTGCCCAATGGACCAATCTATCAACGCTTCGTTCTGGAGAACGACGAAATCAAGAGGCAGATTTAGGAGCTACTACAGAAAGGTCACATCCATCCAAGTTCATCGCCCTATGGGAGCATGATCATGTTGGTACAGAAGAAGGATGCAACTTGGAGAATCTGTATTTACTATCGAGTGCTGAATAAGATCATTGTCTGGAATAGGTACTCGATACCACAGATTGATGACCTTCTGGACCCACTAAAGGGGGAAAAATATTTCAGCAAGATCGACTTGAAGTCTGGCTATCACCAAGTACCAATCAAACCCTCTGATGTTTGGAAGACTGCCTTCAAAGCCAAGGAGGGCCTTTTTGAATGGTTGGTTATGCCTTTTGGGTTGACGAATGCTCTTGTGACCTTCATGAGGTTGATGGATGACATCTTGCGGCCCTTCACCAACTCATCTGTAGTGGTATACTTGGATGACATCCTGATCTTCATCTAGAGTTGAGAAGAGCACCTCCACCACATTTAACAGGTTCTCCAAACACTATGGCAACACAAGTTGTGTGCCAATTTGGAGAAATGCACTTTTGGCATGACCCAGGTCCAGTATCTGTGATACATTATTGATGAAAGATGGGTTCATGTAGATCCAGACAACATCCAAGTCATTCGATATTGGCCAACCCCAACCACTCTGATAGAGCTTCCTATCTTTCTGGGTCTTGCCAATTTCTACCGCAGGTTCGTGTTGGGATTCTCTCATTTCACTTGGCCCTTGAGTCAAGTCACCAAGGGGGGAGCGAAAGCAAAATTATTTTGGTCTGAATCTCAATAGAAGACATTCACAGAGTTGAAACATCACCTCTTCTTTGCACCTGTGCTCACTTTACCAAACTTGCAACAACCATTTGAGATCGAGACAAATGCCTCTGACTATGCTATTGGGGTAGTCCTTACTCAACAGGGGCATACAGTGGCATATCACAGTGAGACCCTTTCAGACACAGTTAAGAAGTATCCCACTTATGACAAAGAGATGTATTCCATTGTGCAGGCCTACCGACAATGGAAGCATTACATTTTGGGGAAGGAAACGGTCATCCACATAGAGCACCAACCCCTGCAGTTCATATAGATGCAAGGGAAGTTGCAGAATGATCGCCATAAAAATTGGTCCACATACCTAAAACAGTTCAAGTTGAATATCAAGTATAAGAAGGGTAGCACTAATAATGTTGCAGACTACCTTAGCCTACAACCGATCATGGCATTAACCACTGTGCTCAACACTTGTGGGAACGAGACTTCTGATTGGCCACTTCTCTACAAAAGTGACCCAAAATTCAGCCACACATACCAGATGATCTTGGAGGGTTATCAAGTTCCATATTTTCACCTCCAGGATGCCCTGCTATGTTGTTGGCTTGAGGGGGCCTGACCCAAGTTCGGAGTTAACTAGCCAAACAAATCCCTACACTACTGACCCTTTCGGAATTAGCCCGCAGTGCACAGAATGAAGTCTCACTCAAAGCAGTGTGGGGGGATGCTAGAACTAAGTTTCTTCACCCTTGAGATGTCTGATGTGTCAATTTAGTCCAATTGTACCTACCTTTGCACAGGTCACTTTTGCGCACTGTTCTAACCTGCGAGACCTTCGCGATTTGTTAAGATTGTCTTTTGCGCAGCCCTGACTAGGGCTGAGATTCTTTTGCACTACTAAGGTAGTGATCTGCGCTATTTCCCCAAGTTACGCCGCGTATCTTACTTATCTTCTTACAAATGTTAGTTAACTTCGCATAAACAAATACTTTATCTCATATTCTCCTAATCTACACAGTTATGTATGTTCGCGCATCATATAATCAACAGAAATGTAATTTATGCCCAATATATTCAATGTAGAAAATAGGAAATAATTACACAGAATTGATACGAAAACTTCTCTTTATTAATGCTCCACTGGTTAAAGACTCGACTTGCCCTGCACACTCAGCTGCAGGGGTCTGCGCACTCAACTGTGGACTACTAGGCCTCTGCGCACTCAGCTGTAGAGCCTTCTCCTACTCTACGACCCAAAGACTTGACTTTACACTTAGACCTTCTGCTATGCTTCTATTCCATGATCATTACTTGATTAGATGTCTCAACTACTTAGAGCCTTGCTCTATTTATACAATCCCATGGTCCGCGGACTATGGGTAGATCTCTAAAGCCAACATTACATTGTAAAATTGAGGGCAGACAACCCTATGATTCATTTACAACTTTGCGCTTTGTGCCCACAAAATGTGGAGTCTTTACATCGGATTTACAATTTTTAGCCAAAATTTGGGCTTTAAGCCCCAAAAATTTCCTTAGGGGATCCCGTGCCCAACAGGCCCCCAACACAAACATTGTGACTCGCCCCTGAGTCACTCTGTCGGTGTAGATATCTTCACGCAGAGACCTCCCAACTCTACCTAGACTGCTGCAAGATCAGCAGCGCACTGAGCCATTGCTTGCTGCACTTCTTGGACGCGATGTTCAGAGAACGCAGTAACTGAACTGATACCCTGAATCTGTTGCTGTGTACCTTACATTTGCGTGATATTTGCTTCGATGGAGGCTATAATGATGAAGGCCTCACCGATCCATGGTTGTATGTGCGCCTTCAAGACAACTTCCTTGTGTCGAGTAGCATCCACCTGCTCCTTTAGTGCTTTCGCCTGCTGCATCCACACGAGAATCTATGTAAGGGCCACCGTCTGTGTGGTCCCCTTTATTTCGTCATACTGCTGCTGTAGCTCATGCGCCTCTATTTCTAGGTGTTGTATATTCGGGTCCTCCTGTAAAGTGGTGAGGACCTCGAACGACTCTTCAAATAGCTTGGTACAGTCCATAATTGCATTATTGATCTCTGTTATTCCTGCTGTAATGGCACTGTCGCACTGTTCCTTCACCTCTAGCAGAGTTGAAGGCTACACCTTCAATTGTAGCTCATCTATCTGAAGGTTTAGCTCCAGCTGAACCTTAGCCATCTCTTCCTTTGCCTTGTGCACCCCTGCTACTAGTTTCTAGATGCGCACCTCCGCTGGTTCCTCTGCTTGGATGGCTAGCTCCAGGACCATCTGGCAGGCTTCGTCGACCACCTGCACTAGCTATTTGTTCTGTGTCACGACCTCGTCACATTGTATGCTCAATTTTTCAATATTAATTCACTGCTCGCTCATCACTTGGAGTGCGCTCCCCTCCCTGGCCCGTATTTTTGCAGTCACTCTGTCTTGTAGAACATAGAGCATCTCCCGAGGGAGCATAGCCATGTTTATTCCAACTCCCTTTAGCACACTGACCATAGGCCTATCAGCCTCGTTTTCTGTAACCATTTCTCGCTCTGGCAGCACTATAGTGTTGGTCATGCAGGCGCACAGGATTTCCTCAACCACGGCTGTGCCTATTGTTTGGTTGGTCGACAGAGTACAAGCCTGAGGAGTGCGCACCTACTACTCATGTATCTGTGCCTAGAGGCCCCCCAACACCATCTGGTTATCCTCCGTGAATTTCTGGAGGGCCTCCGTGGTGACGTCCCGCACCGTTTCCCCTATGTCATGGAGATCCCCCTCAATGAGGGTGATCGGGTCAAAAGAAGTCTTGGAGGCCTTCGACTTCTTCCATGGCCCCACCTGCTCTCTTGGGCACTGTTGCTTCAGTTGTGTGGATGCTATCTGTGGGTCTACGCCACCTTCCTCTATTTTTGTCTCCTTTTCGGGCGAAGGCAACTTTCCTCCCTCACGCTCCTTCTCTACTGCCTTTTGCTATTCTTCTGCTGTCTTCACAACATCCTGCGCCTCCTGCACCTTTTCTACTGCTGCTTTGTTCCGTCACTTCTTTGCCAACTACGCCATCTATAGTTTTGCCTCCTCCTTCTTCCTCTACATGGCAGACTTATCTGCTTCCACCACAGAGCTGGCTCGAGCGTGCCACTCCGGCGGCCACGACTCAAGCACGGTGAATATGAAATCATCTGTCACCAGGTAAGGTAGCTCATTCCATTTCTTCGCAGGGTCCTTGCATGCCCTGATATACACATGATGAAAGTACGCCTTGAACTACGCGAAGCTCTGCAGACTGTTATAGATAGTGGACGATAAATGCGGCTTGCGGTTAATCCCCATTCTGATGTTCATCTCCATGAACACCCAGAATATTGTTGTCTCTGATCCTCTGTGCATCTTTAGTTGCCCACAGCAAAGTGTACTTCACTGCCTCCAGAAGATCATGTGCAATTTTTGGGAACTGGTTGTCCTCAAGAAATTCCCAAGCCACCAGCACTACGGACAGCAGAAGCCATGCATAGTGGAAAGTCTTCCCCTACTCTTGTGCCTCGCGACAACTTTCCAAGAACTCTCTGCACAAGTAATCCGCCCAGTTAAACTAGACCCCCTCTACGCATTGCGCAGCAAGTGCAACCACTGGCGCGAGCACCTCATCTGCACAGCACTTCCACATAACCTTCCTAGCCAGTATCTACATCACGACTTTGACCGCCGCGTTGTTCATGCTGGAGATCGCGTATCCTCTCTTCTTCTTCTCTAGCTTGAATTTCTTCTTCAAGGCCTCTGCAATGGCCAAATCATCACTTTTACCTTCCGAGATATTCACTGGGTCCTCCCCCTTGCAAGGGAGTCAGGTAATTTTGTGAATTAGATGATCCGTGATGGGGATATTCTTCTCCAGCCACAAACACCCATCATGCACCATGCAAAACAACTGCCTGGTGACAAAAATAGTCACTGGGGAACGATGGTAATGCGGCACCAAGAGCAGGTTTAACAATCATGATTTCTCTACTCCTCGCAACCATGAGTGGTTTCAAATCTATGACTCCCACCAGTGTGTTTTTCTTCTGGCGCATTAGTTGTGTGGTTGCCAAATGTGGGAATTTCTTGTGGTCCGCAAGATCCTAGTCTTCAAATTTTAGAACCGGCACCTGTCCCAAGTGCGCTCTGTCAAAATTGATGTCATCGAGGAGCAGTAGAGTCTGCAGAGGGCTCTTGCTATCATCTAGGTCCTTGGGCACCCTTGCTTTCCCCTTCCATGAAGGAACATATGCGGGCAGCCTGGTCAGAGGGTCCGCACCCTGGGTTTTTTCCTCCATTTCTTCGTCCTCCTCCTCTACCAGGATTTCTTCAAAGTCTTCTTCCTCCTCATCAGCTTCCAAATTGATCACCTTCCCCTTTTCTTCCATGGTGAGCCTTGTCCTTAACGGATTCCTAGGGACACGTGCACTGATACCATAGGCTGCTTATCTTTCCTGGGTCTCGGTGTGTGTGGAGATTTAGGGATTTATGTGACTATCCCGGTGCTTTCTGGGGCTTCTCCTACTATTATGGCCTGTGCGGCCTCCTCAGCGGTCGTCTCTCCAATATCCATGGCTTCCTTTAGCACGGCCATACTACTGTTCCATAATTCTCTCAACGACTCAGGTAAGTGCTCAAACAATGCCTTTGATTTCAAAAGATCGAACAAATCAGGGTTCATGAATCTCTAGATGCACAATAGCTCAATTCTCAAATGGCCAAGTGTTGTTTGCTGGGCAGCCCTTTGCAATTTATAGCACCTTTTGAATTTGAATTCGACTGTTCCCCACAAGTCCGATCCATTAATGCTCCCTTGGCAGAAGATTTTCCCAAATCTAGCCCATAAAGTTCGCCTTAAAAGCCTACCGCCCACTCCATTTGGTCTCAAACCAAGGATCACATAGTGAATAGTGACTATAACAGTCACTTTCTAGCCAACCCGCGCAGTAGCGCAGCTACCCTCACTTTGTCACGGACCTTATGACACCTCGCTACTGCGCACAATTCTGAAATCGCACAACTCTTAAGCAGAGTAGTTTATAGTCCCGTGCCTCCTTTCAACTGCCTGGAGTGCTAAGACTGTGCTTCCCTCGGCTAGTCAGATGACCAGCCACCTGTGTATGGCTTCAAACAACTACCATTTACTTTTCCTGGGAAGAGTTCGCCATTTAATTTCACCAACTGCACCACGCCACCATCTGTGATTTCCTTAACAACATATGGTCCCATCCAATGCTTTTGGAGCTTCCCTAGGAATTTATCAAACTTACTATCGTATAACAATACCAAATCATTTGCCTTGAAGGTGCGCAACTTAATATGTCGATCATGCCAAGCCTTTTCTCACTGCTTTTGTACCTGTTGGTGGAATCCAACAAAAAATCGTTCTTCTTCGAGCTCTTCGAACTGCGCAAGCCTCTCCTCCAGGGCTCCGTTGTCCGTCATACCTGTGAGCACTGCTATACGCAGACTAGGCACGATATATTCCATCGGCATTATGGCTTCCACTCCATAGACAAGCCTAAAAGGCGATTGTCTTGTCAGTTTCTTACATGTCGTCCTATAATCCCATAATATTGTGGGTACGCATAGGTCCCAATCATTTCGCTACGCGTTGCATACTTTCGTCAGCGCGGTCTCCAATACTTTGTTAAACGCTTATATAGTCCTATTAGCCTGTGGGTGATATGGTGTGCTTTTCTGATGATACACATAAAACTCTTCCGTTAGCACACTGATCATTTCATTCAAGAAATGTGTACCACGATCGCTCATCAAGATCTTCGGACAACTGAATCGCGTCAGTATGTGTTCAAACAGAAACTTCGTGACCGTGCAATCCTTTACCGGTTGCGCTTTTGCCCAATGAGTCAGGTACTCTATCGCGGTGATAATATATCTCGCGCCTGTATTTCCTTGAGGTTTTATAGGTCCTACAAAGTTGATCGCCCACTTTTCGAAGGGTTGCAACGTCATTTGTGGATTCAAAGGCATCTCGTCCCTTCGCAATGGCTTACTCGTTCTTTGGCATACATCGCATGCCTTGCAATGTGCTTTTGAATCCTGATGAAGGGTTGGCCACCACAACCTTGCACGAAGAATCTTATACACGGTTGCTCTCCTTGCATAATGACCTCCCATGGGCCCCCCATGAGTGCCCACGAGGATGCTACTTTGTTCAAACTCAAGTACATACCTTCGTAGTATCTCATCATTCCCCATCTTGTATAGATGCCTCGCAATGACAGAAAAATCTACCGTGCGCACCACTAGTTCCTTCTTTTGCTGGACAGAGTAACCTTTCGGCGTAGTTCTAGTTGTTAGAAAGTGAATTATATATTCAAAATGTCCATCTGCTACGTGCACAACGAAAATTTGCGCGTCAGGTAGTCCTTCCTCCAAACTTGCAGGTTTCTCCCCTGTCTCAATGCATGAGAGGTGATCAGGTCCCGCGTTAAGTTGTCTAGGCTTCACAACAACTTTAAAATCATATTCTTGGAACAATAAAAGCCACCTGCATATGCGCCCCCCAACACAGGATTATTGACCAAGTATTTTAGCGTGGAATGATCTGTATACATCTTGAAGTGTCCCCCTAGCAAGTAGTGTCGGTATTTCTGGAGCGCATACACCATAGCCATTCCCTCGCGTTCATTGGTGGAATAGTTCTTCTCTGCTTTAGATAATCTGTGACTCGCAAACGTGATAGGGTGATCCAAGCCCTCTCCACCATCCTGTGTGAGTACTGCCCCCAACGCTATACATGACACATCAACATGAACATCAAATTCTTTCTTCCAGTTCGGGAAGACAAGAATCGGCACAGCAACCATCATCGCCTTCAATATATCTAGGCTTTTCTTATAGTCATCATCCCAACAAAACGTGACATCCTTCTTCAACATATTTTCCATCGGTGCAATGATCTAGGCGTAACTTTTGATAAACTTTCTGTAGTACCTCGTATGTCCCAAGGTAGCGCGCAGCTATTTCACACTACGCAGTGTTTCCAAATTCAAAATCACCACGATTTTCGCGGGGTCTACCATCATCCCTTGTTTACAAACCACATGCCCCAACAGGTTCCCAAAAGGAATGAGTAACATACATTTCTTGAGATTGAGTGCGATTTGGTATCTTCAACATGTATCCAGCATCAAGCATAGGTTCACTACATGGCACCTAACCACCCCAAATACAATCCATTCATCAAAATAGACCTCCAAGAACTTATGAATATATTCCCTGAACGTCGCAACAACTACACGTGAAAAAATGGCCGGCACGTTCTTCAGTCCAAACGGCATGACAGTGTATTGAAAGCAACCCCACTCAGTCGCAAACATTGTCTTGATCCTATCCTCCACCGCGATTCTGATCTGGTGGTACCCTGAGAACCCGTTAGTTAAAGAATATGCTTCCTGACCGCCTACGTTGTCCAACACCTCATCTGTGAACGGAGTTGGGAATGGATCATGTACACATGCGTCATTCAACTTTCTAAGATCCACACATATTCTTATTTCATCCTTCTACTTCGTCTCTTGTACCCCCATCGGACTTACCCAATCAGATTCCTCCACAGGCTCGATGGTGCATGCCGCGAGCATCTTGTCTAATTCTACGCGGACCTTCTACTTGTATTTCGGATTTAAGCAATACAGTCTCTGCTTGACTGGCTTTACGTCGGGCTTTAACATGATCTTCATTACCCCTAAGTCTCTGATTATTCCCTTTAAGTCCATAAACTTGGTCAAGAATAAGTCCTGATATTCGTGGAGTAGTTCAACAGCCTTGTCCACCGTCGCGTTGTCCTAGTAGTCTCCAATATTCACGAATTTAGGTTCCACCTCTATACCAATATTCACCGACTTAGTCTATACTAGTGCGGTGATGTTAGGATTCTCGATTTGGGGTCCATGAACCTCGCACTAGCCTTCTGTCTCAGGAATATTGATTTTTCGCAGATCTTCATCCTCTTCCTCAACAGTTACATTATAACACTCCAGCATGCAACTTAATTGAGCAGCCCATTCAGGCTGAATCAACTATGCCGACACCTGTGGCATCCTAAATATGTCTGCTTTTACTTCTTGTAGTGCTTCATCAATACTATCCCACCCATCCTCAAAATTGAAGGTCATCACGAACCCTTCGCGCAGAACATCTCATTCACCTGTCTCGTGGCAGAGCTCTGTTTCTATATACTAGTTCATTGGTATAACATCCAAGGTGTGGCAAAACAGGTGCACCCACTCAGGTTGTGACTTTTCCCCATAGGCCTGCGTCCATTTAGCCAAATGCGTGTGTAGATCATCCTATCCATTGTATTTATCTGTCAATCGCACTCTAGGCTTCCCAAACGATGTGCGCATCATTCTTCTACATTCATGCCAGTCGTCAAAGCTTCCTTTGTGCGTACCCCACCACCTCACAGGCGTAGCACGCAGTACCCAGTTCAAGGCCTGGAAGCGTTTCCTTTCCAGCACTTCCCTTTCAAATTTGTCTAAGAAGGCGTCTACCTCACTTAAACCATCATAAGTAGGCATATATCTCACTTCTGTTGATACGCAACGCAGTGACCTTGTCATCATATTACAATTAAGCGTGGTTACCTCGTGTAACCAGTTCTGCCATTGCTCTATCTCCTCATTAGAATCTGATGTACAGGAGCTTTCGCGCTCCCATGAAATCCGCCCATCTCTGGTGGGATTTACCCAGTCTTGCTCTCGTAGTTATCTTGTAGATGCAGTCCAAGTCATCATCGTTTTCATAGTCGCATATCGGCTCGATATAGCGCGATCCTTCAGCAGGGTCCAAGGTTATAAATACGCGTAGAGACTTTTTCTCAAAAATCATCTTGCGCTTCTTCAGATTAATCACCCCGTTCATGTCAGTGGCCCAATAAATTCGTAAGAGCGCGGGGTAGGGATTGTTGTCATCAACAATCTTTATTACTTCAAAGTCTGCTAGCGTGCTTGCTCCCTCAATATCCACGGTGATTCCCTACAATCGCCCCATGGGCATTATTATCTGCTAGTTCGCCATTCGCAGCTGAATAGGAGACCACTACAGCGTAGGTCTCCCCATTCTCTCCCATGTCTGCTTCGCCAGAACGTTCACATCCGATCCTAAATCCAAAATTACTTGGTCCATCTCATATTCTGCAATCTGCGCAGTTAGCCTCATTTCACTTCTCATTCTTGTATTATGCTTTCCTCGTGCGGTCCCAACGCATCTGTTAATGAGTTCCTGTAATCCTTTTATAGCCTTATTGTCGCGTAGTAACTTCATGCACTTCATGCATGTTTCCAGGAACATTGTAAGCATAGATGGGTCCATCTCCAGCTTCGGTCTATCTTTGCTTCCTGAAGTTGAGGCATCAATGAAGCTCTTCTTAGCTTCCATGAAAGTTTCCCGAGCACACTCCAAGTCAAACTCTGCTTCTCTTGCCGGAGCATTGCGAACCCAGGTACTATCTTCTAGTTGTTTGCCTTTGTCATCTCCCGTCACGATTCCACTTCGGAGCACAATGTTCACATTTGGATCTTCCTCGCGCGGCTCAGACCTCATCATTTGCAGGTTCTGAGTCGAGGGAGGCGGTAGCGCTCCTTTGTCGCGAATCCTAGCTATCAGCGTAGTACAATATTCCATCTCATGATCAAATAAGGTACAATACAAACACGACGGATGCGTTGGGTTCGTACAATCACGGGAATAATGTCCTAGCCCTCCGCAATTGTAGCATATCAACTGACCGCGACCTCTTCCAAGTCCTCCTCCGCCTTAGCCTCATCCGCGCCCCTCAAATCTGGTTCACGCCACTCCTACATTCTAGTCTAGGGACCATGATTCGGCCTGAACTCTGTAGGTGGGAGTTCTATCCATCATTAGCTCATAGCTTCTACAAGTGTGCTCATCGTGTTCCACCAACCTACAAAAGTTACAGAACAACTGTTGCATATTCTTCATGTACTTCTGTAACAAATGGCAGCTGTCCATAGCATGCTTTCCACCTATTTGAAAAATCACGCACCACAAAGCAGACGTCGCGCTAGGTCTTGCTTATGCTTCCAGCCTTAATGACATCGGTCCTCCTCCCGCGAGGTAGTTTGCAAACACCTGGAAACGGTCCTTATCATGACCCTGACCCTTGTATTTTACACACCACACCTCTTCACGCACTTCTGGTCGAGTTGTCTTGTCCTATTTCAGACTCTACATCTCAAGGCATAAGTTTTTAAACTGCGCATGGATCTGCTGAACTCCTAACTTGGGATCACACATTGGGGTTTCATGTAGCCTCATCGTGATCACTAAAGCCTATGCCTGAGTTGTTAGCTTCTATTGTGATAGCGCACTCCTCAAATGTGGCATTAGCGATGCTACAAACCATTCGCGACGCTGTCCATTCGTCAAATTCATGTTAGCTTCGCGAATCATACACTTCATCCTCTGATCCAGCTCCCAAGGAGTCTTTCCTGGTATCATCATGATCTCTTTGAATCCAATGATTAACTGTGCTTCAGACTTCGGCCTGCTAAATTCCTTATTTAGTGCAATTTGGATATTTGCGATTCCCGCATTCAGATTATCATTTGAGTGCTTAATGTACCAAGTCAGCGTGCGATCCTGCAGAGCACTAACAAGCATCTCTTTCTTTATATTGTCATTTGTAATTTATTGCGCTTCCCATACAGCTCTTACCATGAACCATAATTGGTCTGGATCTTCATTTCCCAATCCTTTGAACACAGGCAACTTTATTATGCTTTCCATATTGAATCACGGTGGTGGCGGAGGTGGTATGGGCGAAGATGGAGGTGATGGCAGCGAAGCTGGTGGTGGTGTCAGTGGGGGTGGTATTCGCGGAATTCTTTGCCTTATCAAATGGATCGCACTTCACAGAAAGACCTTCGCGAGTTCTTCCTCGTCCCCTCGTGGAGGTGAAATAAAAGGGTTATTCTCTGGTCCCTTACTCCCTTCGTTTTTGTAAGTCTTTCCACTTTGCATAGCCCCAAACATCAATGTAACTACATAATCCACTTTTTGCACAATAGCATTTTAATCCAAGTATTGAGAGACTTTACGTACTTACCTCACGGTCCTTTAAGAAAGCGTCGCTCTAGCTCGCTATAGCTTACTAAAGTGTCTACAGCAAACTCAGTAATGAATCCTTCTATAATCCAATCGAGCCAGTGATCAACAACACATGCGATCTTATCCTCTAATGCTTCCAATTTGCGCACCAAATCCAAGGTCCACAAATAGGACTGTCGAGCTTCCACCTTCCTTGGCTATCCGCTAGCTTCATGATCCACTAGTACAGCTCCGTAGGGAAAGATGCAAAGAATATTTCGTGGATCTCTTTGTATAGGTAGCAGTCTAACCACTCTTCTTTTGTCAGTCGCGGATTCCTATTCTCTTGCGCTGCGAACTCGTGAATTCTCCTATCCAACCAACCTTCAATTTCTTTTTTATTTGGATTCCAATGATACGACGTCGGACATCTCTATGTAGATTCCGGTCCTAACAACGGAACCATTTGTTTTCTTGAGGGGGCCTGAGCCAGGTTCAGAGTTAACTAGCCAAACAAATCCCTACACTATTGGCCCTTTCGGCATTAACCCACGGTGCATGAACTAAAGTCTCACCGAAGCAGTATGGGGGGATGCTGGAACCAATTTTCCACACCCTTGGGATGTCTTATGTGTCAATTTAGTCCAACTGTGCCTACCTTCGCGCATGTCACTTTTGCGCACTACTCTAACCTGCGAGACCCTCGCGGTCTATTAAGATCATCTTTTGTGCAGCCCTAACCAGGGCTGAGATGCTTTCGCGCTACTAAGGCAGTGATATGCACTATTTCGCCAAGTTACGCCAAGTATCTTACTTATCTTCTTACAAATGCTAGTTAACTTCTCGTAAACAGATAATTTATCTCATATTCCCTTAATCTACACAATTATTTATGTTCGTGTATCATATAATCAACAGAAATGCAATTTATACCCAATATATTCAATGTAGAAAACAGGAAAAATTACACATAATTGATACGAAAACTTCTCTTTATTAATGCTCCACTGGTTACAGACTCGACTCACCCTGCGCACTCAGTTGCAGGGGTCTGCGCACTCAACTGTGGACTACTAGGCTTCTTCGCACTCAGCTGCAGAGCCTTCTCCTACTCTACGACCGAAAGACTTGACTTTACACTTAGACCTTATGTTATGCTTCTATTCCATGATCATTACTTGATTAGATGTCTCAAATACTTAGAGCCTCGCTCTATTTATATAATCACATGGTCCGCATACCATGGGTATATCTCTAAAGCCGACATTAGATTACAAAATTGAGGGTAGACAACCCCATGATTCATTTACAACTTCGCGCTCTACGCCCACAAAATGCGGAGTCTTTACATCAAATTTACAATTTTTAGCCAAAATCTGGGCTTTAAGCCCCAAAACATTCCTTGGGGGATCTCGTGCCCAACATATGCCACCTGGGACACCTTTGTGTTCCTTCAAGCAAGCGAGAAAAGATGATTTGGTAAGCGCACTATAGTTGGGCCGTTGGGCATTTTGGGGTCAAGAAAACAGTGGCAGTACTGCAAAAGTATTTCTATTGGCCAAAGCTTTGACAGGATGTCGGGAAGCACATCATATCCTGCATTGCCTGCACCATTTCCAAACTAACCATCAAGAAGCAAGGCCTCTATACTCTGCTACCTACCCCTAGTCAACCTTGGGAATCCATTTCCATGAATTACATGTCAGGCCTTCCTTCTACTAAGCATGGCAATGACTGTGTTTTTGTGGTTGTCGACAGATTCTCGAAGATGGTCATTATGGCAGCCTGCAAAAAGAATATCACATCAGAAGCCACTGCTAAACTCTTCTTTGAACGAGTGTGGGTAAACTTTGGGATACCATAGTCTATCATCTCAAATCAGGATAGCAGGTTCTTCAGTACATTTTGGTCCAGTCTCTGGTCGATGCTGGACACAAAGCTCACTAAGTCCACAACTTTCCATCCCCAAATTGATGGCCAAACAGAGGTCGTTAATAAGATGATTGTACACATTTTTCACATGTACAACTCAAAGCATCCACGCACATGGGATGAGAACCTTCCCTATGTCCAGCACAACTATAACCGGGTTCTCCACAGCTCAATTGGCCGCAGCCCTTTTCAGTTGGGCTTAGGATTCCAGCTACTATGTCCCATTGATGTGGCCATACCATTTGCAGCTACTTAGGAAGATTCAGCTCATGTCCAGTTGGAAGCCGATAAGGCAAACAACTTCATTGAGCACATCCAATATATCCGCCAACAGGTCCATGACATTCTAGAGAAATCAAATGCCAATTACAAGCAGCGACATGATCAGCATCGGGTGCCACACAATTTTCAGGTGGGCGACAAATGGTGGTTTCATTTGCAGAAGGAACACCTTACCAGAGCCTATTGCAAACTCATACCACTCTTATATGGTCCTTACACCATTACCAAGGTTGTGGGTGACAATGCATTTGAGCTCAGCATTCCCCCATTCCTTGGCCTACACCCAGTATTCAATGTGGACGCCTGTGACCATACTTACCACCATTCCTGGACACATCAGAGAATCCAAAATAGCTCACACCTACAAAGTCAAATCCAGATTGCATGGAGCAAGCCACAATTGATTGGATCATGGACACATAGATCAAGAACACTCGACAACAAAGGATCCAACTATATCGAGTTGTCAAAGCAGGTCAAATCCTTCAACAGGGCAAGTGGTTCACTAGGGACCAAGTTGAGCATAAGTTTCCTCATCTCATGGAGGAACTCGACACAATGGAGACCATTGCTTCCTAGGGGGGAGGAATGATCCAGGTGGATATTGGTGGCCACTTGCCTATTCCACTTGGACCCCCACCATTGTTTCTTTCAGTTTTTCAGTTTCCTTCTTTGTAGCAAAATTTACTATTTTTGGCAGTTTTTTCGGGTCCTAAACTTCTGAAGCCATTTTGAGGCCCTAAATGACGTTTTTGGGAAACCTAGGAGCAACATGGATTATAGATTGATGTTTCTCACCCAAAATTTGTAGTCCTCTGATAGATCTTTCTAATGAGGTATTGTGTGCGTCAAACAGAGATCGTGTGCCAAAGTTACGACCCCGGGAAGTTGATGTACCAATTTACCCAAACGGGGCCCATAGTTCGGCGCTTCATCTCCTAGGGTTAGGTTTTTGGATGTTTAGGTTTTTCCATTATTTCTCAACAATAAATAGGCCTTCTAGCCTCATTATAACACAGCTTAGAGGCATGTAGCCGCCACATCTATTCTCGTAGATAAGCTACCGTCGCCCGAGCTGGTATTATTTCCATTTTGTTTGTAAACATATTTCAATATTTGATATTAATGAAATGAAGTGTTATTTCTACTGCATCTTTTTATTTATGGTTATATCTGTAATTTGTTGCATTCTTGTTTAAATATGGATCAGTGGTATCAGAGTGGTCTGCTCCTTCTCTGTCTTTCTTTGCATGTCCCCAACAAGGTCGGGATATAAGGAGTTAGGGCTTGAATTGGTCGAACCTTTGCAAGACCAGGCTCGCAAATCCGGACGACCTCCCATGGCGAATGAAAAGAAAGATGAGTGGGGAGGAGATCCTATCAAAATCTTGCTTGAAGAAGCGCTCAGGTGACAAAGGAATGCGATGATGGACAACTTTGCCTAGATCCTTCAGCGGCTACCCAAGGGTGATGTATCTACTTTTGGCAGCTACTTTGGAAGCGCCACACCCCTTAAGGTACAAGTTAACTTTGACATTCCCATATTTGAGAGTGAAATAGATGCAGATGCTGTAGATAAATGGTTAAATCTATTAGAAGGATATTTCTTTGTTCATGATTTTTCCAGCTGGGAAAAGATCACTTTTGCACTTCTCAAAGAAGCCCTCCACGTTAAGCACTGGTGGGAAACCTACTGTGAGCAGAAGCATGAAAGTACAAACTCATTGTTTTCAGCCGCACCCACTTGGAACTCGTTTCGGAATGCCATCAAGGATCAGTACTACCTTGTCGGGTTCTATGAGGATAAATACATGAAGTGGAAAACACTGCGACAGGGAAGGGACCAAGATGTGTCAGAGTTTACCAATTTTTTTCATACCCTTCGAACGAAGTTGGGTATCAAGGATTCTGAGAGTCATTTGGTTCTCAAGTATTGCGGCTGCCTGCACAGGTGCATCTAGGATGAGATGGAATTCCTGGACATCTCCTCGGTCGGCACGACATACCGATATGCCATCAAGATTGAGAAAAAGTTTAAACAAAAGAAGCAAGACTTTGGATCTACGAATCTGCAACGAGGGAAAGGTGCCCCCAAATCGCAGAATAAAGGACAAAGCCAAGGCGGGGCAGCCCAAGACAACCCACCAAATCCGCAAGCAAAGAACAATGCCACGAAGCTGAAGAAGGACATAGGAAAGTGGTGCGAGTTCCATAAGAGCTCCACTCACAACACAAGTGAGTGACGGGCCAAGCAGACACAGGTGGCCAAGCTAAAGGCTTCCAAATTAGATGCATGTTCCGTCTCTGAGTCAGAACCTGACAAGGGGAATGACAAAGGGAAGCAGATTATCGATGCAGAGCCCAATGCCAACGTTGCCACCACAAAGATCGAGAAGGAGGAACTCGAATATCCAGAGGTGGAGGAGTGCCTCTTCCACTCCCAGATGTCAGTAAATGGTTCCCTGATACAGTTCATTTTCGATAGTGAGAGCCAAAAGAACCTCATTTCAGCAAAGGTCGTGCAGCATCTGGGCTTACCAACCACATCACATCCACAACCATACACCATTGGGTGGCTTCACCATGGACGGGATCTTTGCGTGAGCTAGCAGTGCCGCCTTCCATAAAACATCAAGCCCTTCACAGATGAGGTATTATGTGATGTTGTTCCCCTTGATGTTTGTGATGTATTATTAAGCCAACCATACTTATGGAAGCAACATGTTTTTTATGAGTCAAGGCCTCATATTGTTATTGTTACTTTGGGAAATAAGTTGTACAGGATACTGGAGGTAGCACCGCCTACCACCATCTCTTTGGTTATTGCAAAACAATGCAGTAAGCTAATTTCTAAAACCGGGAATTTTTTTATCCTAATGATATGCCCTCAGGGAAAGAAGAAGACGGTGGCCATGACCTCCAGACAGGGCCCCTCTAGACGGAAACAACAGATGGACAAGGTCGTGCAGGAGTATGAGGAAATATTCACCTCCCCCACAGGGGTGCCACTGCACTGTCAGGTCAAGCACTCCATCGATATGACCCCAGGTGTGCAGCTGCCCAATGGACCAATCTATCAGCATTCCATTATGGAGAACGACAAAATCAAGAGGCAGATTCAGGAGCTGCTATAGAAAGGTCACATCCGTCCGAGTTCATTGCCCTGGTGGAGCCCGATCGTGTTGGTACAAAAGAAGGATGTGACTTGGAGACTTTGTATTGACTATCAGGCACTAAACAAGATCACTGTCCAGAATAGGTACCCGATCCCACAGATTGATGACCTTCTGGACCAACTGAAGGGGGGAAAATGTTTCAGCAAGATTGACTTGAAGTCTGGCTATCACCGCGTACCAATCAAACCCTCCGATGTGTGGAAGACTGCCTTCAAAGCCAAGGAGGGCCTTTTCGAATGGTTGGTTATGCCTTTTGTGTTGATGAATGCTCCTGCAACCTTCATGAGGCTGATGGATGAAATATTGTGGCCCTTCACCAACTCATTTGTAGTGGTATACTTGGATGACATCCTGATCTTCAACCAGATTTGGGAAGAGCACATCCACCACATCTGACAAGTTCTCCAAACACTGTGGCAACACAAGTTGTGTGCCAATTTGGAGAAATGCACTTTTGGCATGTCAACTAGGTTAAGTATCTAGGATACATTATTGATGAACGAGGGGTGCATGTGGATCCAGCCAAGATCCAAGTCATTCGGTATTGGCCAACCCCAACCACTCTGACAGATCTTCATATCTTTCTGGGTCTTGCCAATTTCTATCGCAGGTTGATGTTGGGATTATCTCATATCACTTAGCCCTTGAGTCAAGTCACCAAGGGAGGAGTGAAAGCAAAATTCTTTTGGTATAAATCTCAACAGAAGGCATTCGCAAAGTTGAAACATCTCCTCTGCTCTGCACCAGTTCTCACTTTACCAGACTTGTAACAACCATTTGAGAACAAGATAGATGCCTTTGACTATTCTATTGGGGAAATCCTTAATCAACAGGGGCATCCAGTGGCATATCACAGTGAGACACTTTCAGACACAGTTTGGAAGTATCCCACTTATCAAAAATAGATGTATTCCATTGTGTAGGCCTGTTGACAATGGAAGCATTACATTTTGGGGAAGGAAATGTTCATCCACACATACCATCGACCCCTGCAGTTCATACAGATGCAAGGGAAGTTGCAGAATGATCTCCATCAAAATTGGTCCACATACCTGCAACAGTTCCATTTGAATATCAAGTATAAGAATAGTAGCACCAATAATGTTGAAGACTGCCTTAGCCGACCACCGATCATGGCTTTAACCACAATGCTCAACTCTTGTCGACACGAGACTTCTGATTGGCCACTTCTGTATAAAAGCGACCCAGAATTCGGCCACACATATTAAAAGCTCTTGGAGGGTCAACAAGTTCCAGATTTTCACCTCCAGGTTGCCTTGTTATGCCACCTGGGACACCTTTGTGTTCCTTCAAGCGAGCCAACCAAGATGATTTGGGAAGTGCACTACAGTCGAGCTGTTGGGCATTGGTCGCGAAACCAGTGGTAGTACTAAAGAAGTATTTCTATTAGCCGAATCTTCGACAGGATGTTGGGAAGTACATCAGATCCTGCACTGCCTGCGCCATTTCCAAACCAACCATCAAGAAGCAAGGCCTATGTATTCCACTGTCTACCCCAAGTCAACCTTGGGAATCAATTTCCATGGATTACATGTTAGGCCTTCCTCCTACTAAGCATGGCAATGATTGTGTTTTTGTGGTCATCGACAGATTCTTGAAGATGGCCATTATGGCAGCCTGCAAGAAGAATATCACAGTAGAAGCCACTGCTAAACTCTTCTTTGAATGAGTGTGGGTACACTTTGGGATCCCACAATCTATCATCTCAGATCGGGACAACAGGTTCCTCAGTACATTTTGATCCAGTCTCTAGTTGATGTTGGACACCAAGCTCACTAAGTCCACAACTTTCCATCCCCAAACTGATGGCCAGATAGAGGTTGTCAACAGGATGATCATACACATTATGCACATGTACAACTCAAATCATCCACGCACATGGGATGAGAGCCTTCCCTATGTCCAACATAGCTATAACCGAGCTCTCCACAACTCGACTGGCCACAACCCTTTTCAAGTGGGCTTGGGATTCCAGCCACTATGTCCCATTGATGTGGCCATACCATTTGCAGCTACTTAGGTAGATTCGGCTCATGTCAAGTGGGAAGCCGATAAGGTAAACAACTTCATTGAGCACATCCAAAATATCCGTCTGTAGGTCCATGACATTCTGGAGAAATCAAATGCCAAGTACAAGTAGCGACATGATCAACATCGAGTGCCACACAATTTTCAGGTGGGCGACAAAGTCTGGTTGCATTTGCAGAAGGAACGCCTTACCAGAGCCTATCGGAAAATCATACCACTCTAATATGGTCCTTACACCATTACCAAGGACGTGGGCAACAATGCATTTGAGCTTAGCATTCCCCGTTCCTTGGCCTGCACCTAGTGTTCAATGTGGACCACCTTCGACCATACTTCCCACCATTGTTGGACACATTAGACATTGCAGAACAGCTCATACCTACAAAGTTAAATCTAGATTGCATGGTGTAAGCCACAACTGATCGGATCATGGACACGCAGATCAAGAAAACTCGACAATAAAGGATCTGTAGGTTTTAACCCCATACATAAATTACCTACATACGAATTCTAAAACAAAGAAAATAATCAATGCGAGAGCATAACACATATACACAAATATTTTCCCCTGGATCCCAAAACCGAGAATACCATCTTGATTTTTTATTATATTCCTTTCAGTGTTACAATACATATTTATACATGCCGAAGCATCCAATACCATGGACCAAAAACCGTCGCGTCCAAAACCATGGATCGAAAACCATCGCATCCAAAACCATGTGCGAAAATCATGCACAATACGATAGGTAGGTCCGCCCAACCTAACATAGGGTCTAGAAAATAAAATTTCCCGGTACGCTACACTGGACCCCATAGAGGGGGCTTACCTACACCCCTCAAACCCCCTGTGACACCCCTGCTACGCAATCGGCACAACGAAGGGGGGACTCCGTCCCCCCTCTAATCCCACCCTTAACTACGTGGGCTAGTCGTGGAAAGAATATAACACAACCCAACAGGATCCAACTATATCGAGTTGTCAAAGTAGGCTAACTCCTTCACTAGGGCAAGTGGCTCACTAGGGACCAAGTTCAGCAGAAGTTTCCTCATCTTACAGAGGAACTCAATGTAATGGGGACCATTACTTCCTAAGGGGGGAGGAATGATCCAGGTGGATATTTCTGGCCACCCACCTATTCCACTTGGACCCCCCCCATTGTTTCTTTCAGTTTTTTTGAGTCCTGAACTTCTAGAGTCATTTTGAGGCTAACGATTTTTTTTTGGAAAACTAGGAGCAACATGGGGAATAGAGTGATGTTTCTCACTCAAAATTTGTAGTCCTCGGATAGATATTTCTAACGAGGTATTGTGCACGTCAAATGGAGATCGTGTGCCAAAGTTACGACCCTGGTAACTTGATGTACCAATTTACCCAAACAGGGCCCATAGTTTGGCGCTTCATCTCCTAGGGTTACGGTTTTGGATTTTTAGGGTTTTCCATTATTTCTCAACAATAAATAGGCCTCCGAGCCTCATTGTAACACAATTTAGAGGCATGTAGCTGTCACATCTCTTCTCAAAGATAAGCTACCATCGCCCAAGCTAGTCTTATTTCCATTCAATTTGTAAGCATATTTCAGTATTTGATATTAATGAAATGAAGTGTTATTTCTGCTACATATTTGTATTTATGGTTATATCTGTAATTTGTTGTGTTCTTGTTTAAATCTGGATCAGTGGTATCATATCAGTGTTCTCTTTCTTTGGTTTTCTTTGCATGTCCCCAACAGGGTCAAGATATAAGGAGTTAGGGCTTGAACTGGTCGAACCTTTGCAAGACCAGCCTTGTAAATCCCGACAGCCTACCATGGAAGATGAAAAGAAAGATGAGGGGGCAGGAGATTCTATCAAAATCTTGCTCAAAGAAGCCCTCGAGTGACAAAGGAACACGGTGATGGACAACTTTGCCCAGATCCTTCAGCGGCTACCCAAGGGCGATGCATCTACTTCTGGAAGCACCACACCCTTTAAGGTACAAGTTAACTTTGACATTATGATATTTGAGGGTCAGATAGATGCAGATGTTGTATACAAATGGTTAAATCTGCTAGAAGGATATTCTTCTGTTCATGATTTTTCTAGCAGGGAAAAGATCACTTTTTCACTTCTCAAAGCAGCCCCCCATGTCAAGGATTGGTGAGAAACCTACTGTGAGCAAAAGGATGAAAGTACAAACTCACTGTTCTCAGCCGCACCAACTTGGAACTCATTCTAGGATGCCATCAAGGAGCCATACTACCCTGTCGAGAGCTATGAGGATAAATACATAAAGTGGACAACGCTATGATAGGGAAGGGACCAACATGTGCATTTACTAATGTTTTTCATACCCTTCGCACGAAGTTGGGTATCAAGGATTCTGAGAATCGTTTGGTTCTCAAGTACCACGACTGCCTAAATAAGTACATCCAAGACGAGCTGGAATTCCTAGACATCTTCTCGCTTGGCACGGCATACCGATATGCTGTCAAGATCGAGAAAAAGTTTAAACATAAGAAGCGAGACTTTGGATCTTCAAATCCGAAGCAAGGGAAAGGTGCCCCCAAACCATAGAACACAGGACAAAGCCAAGGTGGGGCGGCCAAGGACAACCTGCCAAAGCCATAAGCAAAGAACAACGCCACGAAGCCGAAGGACATGGGAAAGTGGTGTGAGTTCCATAAGAGCTCCACTCATAACGCAGGTGAGTGTTGGGCCAAGCCGTCACTGGTGGCCGAGCTAAAGGCTTCAGAATCAGATGCATGTTCCGACTCTGAGTCAGAGCCTGATAAGGGGAATGACAAAGGGAAGTAGATTATTGATGAAAATCCCATCGCCATCGTTGCCACCATGAAGATCCAGAAGGAGGAACCCGAAGATCCAGAGGAGGAGGAGCACCTCTTCCACTCCTAGATGTGGGTAAAGGGTTCCCCGCTATAGTTCATTGTCAACAGCGGGAGCCAAAAGAACCTCATTTCAACTGAGGTCGTGAAGCGGCTAGACTTACCAACCACAACACATCCACAACCGTACACCATCAAGTGGCTTCACCAAAGATGGGATCTTTGTGTGAGCGAGCAGTGCCACCTTCCGTACAACATCAAGCCCTTCATGGATGAGGTATTATGTGACGTTGCTCCCCTTGTTGTTTGTGATGTAATATTAGGCCAGCCATACTTATGGAAGCGACATATTTTGTATGAGTCAAGGCCTCATGCTTTTATTTTTACTTTGGGAAATAAGTTGTACAGGATACAGAAGGTAGCACCACCTACTGCCATCTCTTTGGTTACTGCAAAACAATGCAGTAAGCTCATTTCCAAAACTGGGAAATTTGTTTTCCCAATGATACGCCCTCAGGGAAAGAAGAAGACAGTGGCCATGACCTCCAGATAGGGCCCCTCCGCACGACAAAAATAGATGGACAAGGTCGCGGAGGAGTACGAGGACATCTTCACCTCCCCCACAGGGGTGCCACTTCACTGTCAGGTCAACCACTCCATCGATCTAACCCCAGGTGCGTCGCTGCCCAATGGAACAATCTATCATCACTCCATTCTGGAGAATGACTAAATCAAGAGGCAGGTTCAGGAGCTGTTGCAGAAAGGTCACATCCATCCAAGTTCGTCGCCCTGTGGGAGCCCGATCGTTTTGGTACAGAAGAAGGATGGGACTTCGAGACTCTGTATTGACTATCGGGTGTTGAACAAGATCACTGTCTGGAATAGGTACCCAATCCCACGGATTGATGACCTGCTGGACCAACTAAAAGGGGCAACATATTTCAGTAAGATTGACGTGAAGTCTGGCTATCACCAGGTACCAATCGAACCCTCTGATGTGTGGAAGACTACCTTCAAAGCCAAGGAGGGCCTTTTCAAATGGTTGGTTTGCATTTTGGGTTACCGAATGCTCCTGCAACCTTCATGAGGTTGATGGATGACATCTTGCGGCCCTTCACCAACTCATTTGTAGTGGTATACTTGGATGACATCTTGATCTTCAGCCAGAGTTGGGAAGAGCGCCTCCACCACATCCGACAGGTTCTCCAAGCATTGCGGAAACACAAGGTGTGTGCCAATTTGGAGAAATACACTTTTGGCATGACCCAGGTTTAGTATCTGGGATACATTATTGATGAATGAGGGGTGCATGTGGATCCAGTCAAGATCCAAGTCATTTGGGATTGGCCAGCCCCAACCACTCTGATAGAGCTTCGTATCTTTCTGGGTCTTGCCAATTTCTACCGCAAGTTCGTGTTGGGATTCTCTCATATCACTTGGCCCTTGAGTCAAGTCACCAAGGGGGGAGCGAAAGCAAAATTATTTTGGTCTGAATCTCAATAGAAGACATTCACAGAGTTGAAACATCACCTCTTCTTTGCACCTGTGCTCACTTTACCAAACTTGCAACAACCATTTGAGATCGAGACAAATGCCTCTGACTATGCTATTGGGGTAGTCCTTACTCAACAGGGGCATACAGTGGTCTGAATCTCAACAAAAGGAATTCACAGAGTTGAAACATCGCCTCTACTCTGCACCAGTGCTCACTTCACTAGACTTGCAACAACCATTTGAGATCGAGAAACATGCCTCTGACTATGCTATTATGGAAATCCTTACTCAACAGGGGCATCTAGTGGCATATCTCATTGAGACATTTTCAGACACAATCTGGAAGTATACCACTTATGACGAAGAGATGTATTCCATTTTGCAAGCCTGCCGACAATGAAAGCATTACATTTTGGGGAAGGAAATGTTCATCCACATAGACCACCGACCCCTATAGTTCATACAGATGCAAGGGAAGTTGTAGAATGATCTCCATTAAAATTGGTCCACATACCTGCATCAGTTCCATTTGAATATCAAGTATAAGAAGAGTAGCACCAATAATGTTGCAGATTGCCTCAGCCTACCACCAATCATGGCTTTAACCACCATGCTCAACTCTTGTCGGAACAAGGCTTCTAATTGGCCACTTCTCTACAAAAGTGACCCAGAATTCGGCCACACATACCAGATTCTCTTGGAGGCTCAACAAGTTCCAGATTTTCACCTCCAGGATGCCCTGCTATGCCACTTGGGATACCTTTGTGTTCCTTCGAGCGAGTGAGCCAAGATGATTTGTGAAGCACACATCGGGCCGCTGGGAAATGGTCGAGAAAATAGTGGCAGTACTGCAGAAGTATTTCTATTGGCCAAATCTTCGATAGGATGCCAGGAAGTACATCATATCCTGCACTGCCT
Organism: Pinus tabuliformis; assembly: GCA_031772625.1. NCBI lineage: Eukaryota > Viridiplantae > Streptophyta > Pinopsida > Pinales > Pinaceae > Pinus > Pinus tabuliformis. Next base: position 936,150,462 of record CM062810.1, on the reverse strand, counting down.
GCGCCATTTCCAAACTGACCATCAAAAAGCAAGGCCTCTATACTCTGCTACCTACCCCTATTCGACCTTGGGAATCCATTTCCATGGATTACATGTGAGGCCTTCTTTCTAATAAGCATGGCAATGATTGTGTCTTTGTGGTCGTTGATAGATTCTCGAATATGGCCATTATGGCAACTTGCAAGAAGAATATCACAGTAGAAGCCACTACTAAACTCTTCTTTGAACGAGTGTGGGTACACTTTGGGATCCCACAGTCTATCATCTCAGATTAGGACAACAGGTTCCTCAGTACATTTTGGTCCAGTCTCTGGTTGATGCTGGACACCAAGCTCACTAAACCCACAACTTTCCATCCCCAAACTAGTGGCCAGACAAATATCGTCAACAGGATGATCGTACACATTTTGCACATGTACAACTCAAAGAATCCATGCACATTGGATGAGAGCCTTCCCTATGTCTAACACAACTATAACCAGGCTCTCCACAACTTGACTGGCCACAACCCTTTTCAGGTTGGCTTGGGATTCCAGTCACTATGTCCCATTGATGTGGCCATACCATTTGCAGCTACTCAGGTAGATTCGGCTCATGTCCAATTGGAAGTCGACAAGGCAAACAACTTCATTGAGCACATCCAACATATCCACCAGCACGTCCATGAAATTCTGGAGAAATTAAATTCCAAGTACAAGCAGCGACATAATCAACATTGGGTTCCACACACGTTTCAGGTGGGTGACAAAGTCTGGTTGCATTTGCAGAAGGAATGCCTTATCGGAGCCTATCGGAAAATAAGACCACTCCAATATGGTCCTTACACCATTACCAAGGTTGTGGGTGACAATACATTTGAGGTCAGCATTCCCCCATTCCTTGGCCTGCACCCAGTGTTCAATGTGGACCGCCTTCAACCATACTTCCCACCATTGCTGGACACATCAGACATTGCAGAACAACTCACACCTACATAGTTAAATCCATATTGCATGGAGCAAGCCACAACTGATCGGATCATGGACACGCAGATCAAGAACACCTGACAACAAAGGATCCAACTATATCGAGTTGTCAAAGCAGGCCAACTCCTTCACCAGGGCAAGTGGCTCACCAAGGACCAAGTTCAACAGAAGTTTCCTCATCTCATGGAGGAACTCAACGCAATGGGGACCATTGCTTCCTAAGGGGGGGGGGGGAATGATCCAGGTGGATATTGGTGGTCACCTGCCTATTCCACTTGGACCCCCACCATTGTTTCTTTTAGTTTTTCAGTTTCCTCCTTTGTAGCACAATTTACTATTTTTGGTAGTTTTTTTGGGTCTTGAACTTCCGGAGCTATTTTGAAGCCATAAACGACATTTTTGGGAAAAATGGGAGCAATATTAAAATTAAATTGATGTTGCTCACTCAAATGTTGCAATCCTCGGATAGATATTTCTAACAAGGTATTGTGCACATCAAACAGAGATTGTGTGCCAAAGTTACGAACCCAGGAAGTTGATGTACCAATTTACCCAAACGAGGCCCATAGTTTGGCGCTTCATCTCCTAGGGTTAGGTTTTTGGATGTTTTGTTTCTCAACAATAAATAGGCCTTCGAGCCTCATTGTAACATAGTTTGGAGGCATATAGCTGCCATATCTCTTCTCAGAGATTAGCTATCATCGCCCGAGCTAGTCTTATTTCCATTCTATTGTAAGCATATTTCAGTATTTGATATTAATGAAATGAAGTGTTATTTTTACTACATCTCTGTATTTATGGTTATATCTGTAATTTGTTGTGTTCCTATTTAAATATGGATCAGTGGTATTAGAGCGGTCTACCCTTTCTCTGTTTTTCTTTGCATGTCCCTAACGAGGTCGGAATATAAGGAGTCAGGGCTTGAACTGGTCGAACCTTTGCAAGACCAGGCTCGCAAATCTGGATGGCCTCCCATGGAAAATGAAAACAAAGACAAGGGGAAAAGAGATCCTATCAAAATCTTGCTTGAATAAGCACTCGAGCGACAAAGGAACGTGATGATGGACAACTTTGCCCATATCCTTCAGCGACTACCCAAGGGCGATGCATATACTTCAGGCAGCTACTCTCGAAGTGCCACACCCTTTAAGGTACAAGTTAACTTTGACATTCGCATAGTTGAGGGTTAGATAGATGCAGATGATGTAGGTAAATGGTTACTTCTGCTAGAAGGATATTTTTCCGTTCATGATTTTTCCAGCCGAGAAAATATCACTTTTGCACTTCTCAAAGTTGCACCCCACGTTAAGGATTGGTGGGAAACTTACTGTGAGCATAAGGATGAAAGTACGAACTCACTGTTTTCAGCCGCACCTACTTGGAACTCGTTCTGGGATGCCATCAAGGCGCAGTACTACCCTATTGGGAGATATGAGGATAAATACATAAAGTGGACAATGTTGCGACCAAGATGTGCTAGAGTTTACCAATTTTTTTCATACCCTTCACACGAATTTAGGTATCAAGGATTCTGAGAATCATTTGGTTCTCAAGTACCATGGCTACTTGCACAAAAGAAGCGAGAATTTGGATCTGCGAAATCCGAAGCAAGGGAAAGGTGCCCCCAAACCATAGAACAAAGGACAAAGCCAAGGAGGAGTGGCCCAGGAAAACCCGCCAAAGCCGCAAGCAAAGAAAAATGCTGTGAAGCCGAAGAAGGATGCCGGAAAGTGGTGTGAGTTCCATAAGAGCTCCACTCACAACACAAGTTAGTGTCGAGCCAAGTAGTCACTGGTGGCTGAGCTAAAGGCTTCAAAATCAGATGCATGTTCCGACTCTGAGTCAGAACTCGACAAGGGGAATGACAAAGGGAAGCATATTATCGATGTGGAGCCCAACACCACTGTTGCCACCATGAAGATCCAGAAGGAGGAACCTGAATATCCAGAGGAGGAGGAGTGCCTCTTCCACTCCCAGATGTGGGTAAAGGGTTCTCCTCTATGGATCATTGTCAACAGCGGGAGCCAAAATAACCTCATTTCGGTAGAGGTCATGAAGCGGCTGGGCTTCATGACCACAACACATCCACAACTGTACACCATCGAGTGGCTTAACCAAGGACAGGATCTTCGATTGAGCCAGCCATGTCGCCTTCCATGCAACATCAAGCCCTTCATGGATGAGGTATTATGTGACATTGCTCCGCTAGATGTTTGTGATTTATTATTAGGCCAACCATACTAATGGAAGTGACATGCTATGTATAAGTCAAGGCCTCATGCTGTTATTGTTACTTTAGGAAATAAGTTGTACAATATATCAAAGGTAGCACTACCTACCGCCATCTCTTTGTTTACTGCAAAACAATGCAATAAGCTCATTTCCAAAACCGGGAAATTTGTTTTCCCGATGATACGCCCTCGGGGAAAGAAGAAGACGGTGGCCACCACCTCCAAAAAGGGCCCCTTTGCACAGAAACAACATATGGACAAGGTCGTGGAGGAGTACGAGGACATCTTCACCTCCCCCACAGGGGTGCCACTGCACTATTAGGTCAAGCAGTCCATCAATCTAACCTAAGGTGCGTCGCTACCCAATGGACCAATCTATTAGCGCTCTGTTATGGATAAAGATGAAATCAAGAGGCAAATTCAGGAGCTGCTGTAGAAAGGTCACATCCGTCCTAGTTCATTGTCTTGTGGGAGCCCAATCGTGTTGGTACAGAAGAAAGATGGGACTTGAAGACTCTGTATTGACTATCGAGCACTAAACAAGATCACTGTCTAGAATAGGTACCCGATCCCATGGATTGATGACCTTCTAGACCAACTGAAAGGGGGAAAATATTTTAGCAAGATCGACTAGAAGTCTGGCTATCACCAGGTACCAATCAAACCTTCTGATGTGTGGAAGACTGCCTTCAAAGCCAAGGAGGGCCTTTTCGAATGGTTGGTCATGCCTTTTGGGTTGATGAATTCTCCTACAACCTTCATGAGGGTGACAGATGAAATCTTGCGTCCCTTCACCAACTCATTTGTAGTGGTATACTTAGATGACATCCTGATCTTCAACTAGAGTTGGGAAGAGCACCTCCACCACATCCAACAGGTTCTCCAAACACTGCAGCAACACAAGTTTTGTGCCAATTTGGAGAAATGCAATTTTGGCATGACCCAGGTCTGGTATCTGGGATACATTATTGATGAACGAGGGTGCATGTGGATCCAGGCAAGATCCAAGTCATTAGGGATTGGCCAGCCCCAACCACTCTGACAGAGCTCCATATCTTTCTGGGTCTTGCCAATTTCTACCACAGGTTCGTGTTGGGATTCTCTCATATCACTTGGCCCTTGAGTCAAGTCACCAAGGGAGAAGCGAAAGAAAAATTATTTTGGTTTGAATCTCAATAGAAGGAATTCGTAGAGTTGAAACATCGCCTCTGCTCTGCACCAATGCTCACTTTACCATACTTGCAACAACCATTTGAGATCGAGAAAGATGCCTTTGACTATGCTATTGGGGCAGTCCTTACTCAATAGGGGCATCCAGTGGCATATCACAGTGAGACACTTTCATACACAGTCCGAAAGTATCCAACTTATGACAAAGAGATGTATTCCATTGTGCAGGCTTGCCGACAATGGAAGCCTTACATTTTGGGGAAGGAAACATTCATCCACACAGACCACCGGCCCCTGCAGTTCATACAGAAGCAAGGGAAGTTACAGAATGATCGCCATAAAAATTGGTCCACATACCTGCAGCAGTTCCATTTGAATATTAAGTATAAGAAGGGTAGCACCAATAATGTTGCAGACTATCTCAACCGACCACCGATCATGGATTTAACCACCGTGTTCAACTCTTGTGGGCACGAGACTTCTTATTGGCCACTTCTCTACATAAGTGACCCAAAATTCGGCCACACATACCAGATGCTCTTGGAGGGTCAATAAGTTTCATATTTTCACCTCCAAGATGCCCGGCTATGCCACCTAGGACACCTTTTTGTTCCTTCAAGCAAACGAGCCAAGATGATTTGGGAAGCACACTACAGTCGGGCTGCTGGGCATTGGTCGAGAAAACAATGGCAGTAATGCAGAAGTATTTCTATTGGCCAAATATTCGACAAGATGTTGGGAAGTACATAAGATCCTGCACTGCCTATGCCATTTCCAAACTGACCATCAAGAAGCAAGGCCTCTATACTCCGCTGCATACCCCTAGTCGAACTTGGGAATCAATTTCCATGGATTACATGTCGGGCCTTCCTTCTACTAAGCATGGCAATGACTGTGTTTTTGTGGTCGTCAACAGATTATTGAAGATGATCATTATGGCAACCTACAAGAAGAATATCATAGCAAAAGCCACTACTAAACTCTTCTTTGAACGAGTGTGGGTACACTTTGGGGTCCCACAGTCTATCATCTCAGATCGGGACATCAGGTTCCTCAGTACATTTTGGTCCAGTCTCTGGTTGATGCTGGACACCAAGCTAAGTCAACAGCTTTCCATCCCCAAACTAATGGCCAGACAAAGATCGTCAACAGGATGATCGTAAACATTCTGCGCATGTACAACTCAAAGCATCCACACACATGGGATGGGAGCCTTCCCTATGTCTAATACAAATATAACCGAACTCTCCACAACTCGACTTTCCATAACCCTTCTTAGGTGGGCTTGGGATTCCAACCACTATGTCCCATTATTGTGGCCATACCATTTGCAGCTACTCATGCAGATTTGGCTCATGTCCAGTCAGAATCTGATAAGGCAAACAACTTCATTGAGCACATCCAACATATCCACTAGTAGGTCCATGACATTCTAGAGAAATCAAATGCCAAGTACAAGTAGTGACATGATCAACATCGGGTGCCACACAAGTTTCAGGTGGGCGACAAAGTCTGATTGCATTTGTAGAAGGAACGCCTTACCAGAGCCTATCGAAAACTCATACCACTCCGATATGGTCCTTACACCATTACCAAGGTTGTGGGAGACATTGCATTTGAGCTCATCATTCCCCCATTCCTTGGCCTGCACCCATTGTTCAATGTGGACCGCCTTCGACCATACTTCCCACCATTGCTAGACACATCAGACATTGTAGAACAGCTCACACCTACAGAGTTAAATCCAGATTGCATGGAGCAATCCACAACTGATTGGATCATGGACACGTAGATCAAGAACACCCAATAGCAAAGGACCCAACTATATCGAGTTGTCAAAGCAGGCCAACTCCTTCACTAGGGCAAGTGGCTCACCAGGGACCAAGTTCAGCAGAAGTTTCCTCATCTCATGGAGGAACTCAATGCAATGGGGACCATTGCTTCCTAAGGGGGGAGAAATGATCCAGGTGGATATTCATGGCCACCTGCCTATTCCACTTGGACCCCCACCATTGTTTCTTTCAGTTTTTCAGTTTCCTTCTTTGTAGCACAATTTACTATTTTTGGCAGTTTTTTCGGGTCCTGAACTTCTGAAGTCGTTTTGAGGCCCTAAATGACGTTTTTGGGAAAATTGGTAGCAACATGGGTAATGGATTGATGTTTCTCACTCAAAATTTGTAGTCCTTGGATAGATCTTTCTAACGAGGTATTGTGCGCATCAAACGGAGATTGTGTGCCAAAGTTACGACCTTAGGAAGTTGATGTACCAATTTACCCAAACGGGGCCCATAGTTTGGCGCTTCATCTCCTAGGGTTAGGTTTTTGGATGTTTAGTGTTTTCCATTGTTTCTCAACAATAAATAGGCCTTCGAGCCTCATTGTAACATAGTTCAGAGGCATGTAGTTGCCACATCTCTTCTCAGAGATCAGCTACCATCACCCGAGCTAGTCTTATTTCCATTTTGTTTGTAAGCATATTTCAGTATTTGATATTAATTAAATGAAGTGTTATTTCTACTGCATCTTTGTATTTATGGTTATATATGATATTTGTTTCATTCCTATTTAAATCCGGATCATGCATCCACAACTGCATTACGCATTATAGGAACAAAGATAATATTAAAACCTTGGAAATGCAAAATTAAATGCCATACCTCTTATTGATAGCTTTTAAGATGAGGTGACACACATTGTATGTTATCATGTACTTATCGCATAACAATTTCTAAGTCATCTACTGCTTTTAGGATCACAATGTTGAGGTCAATGGTTCTTTGCAAGCCCACTATGAGTGCCTCGTATTTTGCAGTGTTGTCCGTGTACTAAAATTCCATGTGGCTAAGGATAAAATGTTTTCTCTATAGCGAGTCTATTAAAATGAAACCATCTCCATAGCCCTTCTGCATTTTGGAACCATCAAAATACAAATTCCACATATCATATGTACAAGGAATGTGAACTATGCTAGTACTATTACTACTGACTATACAAATATAATTTTCAACAGTTGGACTGACAAGGAGCTCCAACTGTGTATCTGGTGGGACTAGGGATGGCTGCATAAGATAACACCCAAGTTGATTTTCTAGGAAGAAATTGCCAAAGATAATTTTTCGAAAGCCACTAGTTCATTATGTCCATTCAATGGAGTAACAATATGCTTCATGTATCTCTCTGAGTTCACTTAGATTTGATTATTTCTCCCCTTTTTTGGAATCCATAAATGTGACTAGTCCATAGGAAAGTACCCTTGTAGCTTGTTGGACCAATCTCTACTCAACAATACTCCATATTCTTCCAGAATGTCCAAAATCACTATCTTTAAACATTGGTGGGCTTTCTCATCGGATGATAAATGGATAATCACATCTCTGAGTTCACCAACTACGTGGACAAGAGTACTATCTAGCTAAATGATTTGTGCATCTGTTTTATCCCATTTTTCATTGATTTTCTTGGCGATAGATAATGGCATTACGTTTACCGATTCACTGGAATCAACCAAGAAATTATGTACATTGAAATTGAAGATTTCAAAAGTTAATAGAAATGGAGGGCAGAGTGTATTTGCATCCATTTCCAAAGCATTAAGTATGGATTCGAGGGAACCAGAGGACGTATCAGATCCCTTGTCTGAAGAAGCCTCATAACCTACAGTGGACTTTCCATGTGCACATAAGAGGATGTCTCGTTGACTCCTGATCTTTGTTAGTTCGAACATTGAGATATTTGTGCAAGCCTTCTTCATGTCTTCAATTATGTTGTAATCCAAAGTGGCACAAATTACTAAAGTGTCTGGGGATGTGACTTGGTTTGTAACTTTCAAATTGGTGGTCTTACTCTTATTGCTTACGAAATCACTCTTCATTGTAGTTGCGTTTCTAGACATGATTTGAGTGTTCTGTGGCCAACCCTTGGCTTCTCAAATCATACCAGTTTCTCTGCTTCTGGGCTGGACCATCACTCAGAGGTTGTTTGTTGGCCATTCTATTTTGGGTTGTTAGTATGCAATTAAACATGTTTACTACGTGCCCCACACTTGGAGTCTCTTCGATTGCAACAATTTCTTTCTTTTCTTCTGCGGGCTCGGTCTACTCATCAGCGAGTACCGCATCAACAAGATGTGTAGCAAGGACGTTCATGGTATGATTCCATTGTGGGCATGTTTTCTTGGAATGATATTCTTGATAATACAAATAGTGTTGGTTCATGCTCATGCTTTCAATCTTCGGTACAATGTTCAAGCTTTGCGCAGACTTGGTCGGTTGGTTACTGCTATTGCCAAAATTTTCAATCCTTCTGAATATGTTGAACTTGGGAGGCTTGCTTCTCATAGTGGTCTCACTGAGCTTTGTTTAAGCTCTTCCATCTTGTTTGATAGAGTCTTGACAGTACGGGTCAAGCTCTTAAGATCAAAAGTTTCTTTCTCTTTGGCCTTGCTTATGGAGGCCTGATACCTTTTACCCATGCCTTTGGAGTCTTTTGTTAGTTCAACATCTATAATGACTCCAATGGCACGTAAGTCCTTTTCAACCACGATTTCCTCTTCATAATGTTTTGTTAAATTTTGTTTCACTATTCTCTTTACAAATTGTGGAATGCTGGTTGGAAAGGCAGAAGAGTAATAATTGATGGTGATGGAGTCATGAGGTTTAGTGTTTGCTGGGAACTTATTCAAAATATGGTTAAACCTCTGATTGAAATATTTCACTTTTTCCTTGTGCTCCATCTTGAGATTTTCCAACTCTTTCAACAACATGGCAAGGGTCTTCTCATAAGCAAATTTCTTAGGGAAACTTTTCTACATGAAACATCATCATAGCATGCCTCAAGTGTTTGCAAACGTAGGTAGAAGTTGTCTAAATGATCATCCGCCTTTACTATTTTTTCAGGGTCGTACTTCGTTAGGAGCATTTCCAGATGCCTTGGCATCTTGTGTAACACATCCGATAATGCAAGTGGGCTCTAAGACATTTAATCCAACTCTTAGTTTGCCTTTTTCTTCGTCGTTGTCTTCCCCTTCTTATTCAGAATATGTTTGGTCTTATTATTTTTCTTCTTCTCTGCCTAACCTGCGGAAATTATCATATGAGACCGCTACGTTATCACTGTCACCACTGTTGAAGGTTGGAGGTTATTCTAGTTTTTCCATGTTTTCTTCAAAGTCTGCGAACTCTTCAAGGGTGGCAAGAACCAACTCTTCAACTGTTGAGGCCACTATCCCAGTCGGGGTGGTTTGGATCTTCTTCAGAAAATATGGAAGAGTTTCTATTCCGAGTATTAGTCCAATAGCTCTTGTAAAATTTCAAGTAATGGGGCGGATGGCCCGGATCTGATCATAAGATACTTCATAAGGTTGTGCAGTTGTAGGCTGAGAAGAATTACCAACTTCAGGAATATGCGCAGGGGAGTTACTGGTGCTATCACTTCGTAAATTTCTCCAGGCTGAGGAGAGAAATCCCAAAGGTAACCACAAACCTCTTTCAAGGCTAAGGTCCAACCCCCCTAGCCTCAGAGAGGGCTCTCTCGCTAGGTTTCTTCTATCAATCAACGAAATGACTAACAGGGTTTAGATTTTAGGCTGGTTATGATGATCAGAGGATGCTTGATTTTGATTTGTTTAAGGTGGGTGTAGAGGGAAAGACTACTTAGATCATAGCACTATTATGGGTTTGAATGAATCAGGGTTATGGTGCAATTCACATAGTGGCAAGCTAGGCAGACCTATCGGTGAACAATCAATTTCATTGTAGTAATAATATGAATGGAATGAACGGGAAAAATGACAACCTGAACATCCATACAAGGATGAATTCAGCTTGCCATGGAAGAAAACAACACATATATAGTGATTAGCTGAATTTGTCAAAAAAAAAAAAAATCTGAGAAATATTTCAAACATGAACATGAAGAAAATTACAGTATGAAATTAAAGACTATAAGCATATATGAAAATAATATATATCAAGTAACAAGAGGAACTAGATACCAATAAGTCAGACGCATGTATCACTGTATAAATATGCACCTGCCTTCTTCAATTAATTCAACAAAGATACAAAACTTACAGAAAATTAGTCTAGCCTCTAACACTTGCAACCCAACTGAACCATTTTTCATGTCTTTCCCTCCTTAAATACAATAAGGAATTTGAAATTACCACTAGGTGGTGAATTCATTGCATGGAAACTAAAATACTAGATACAATGCACCATTTATCCACTAAGTGGATCGAATCAGTTAAAAATTATCCACATACCATTTTTTCAAACCAAAAACTAAATAAAGCATAAAAGCCACAGCTTCGTCTTTTTAGAAAAACATAAAATATTTCATTTTATCCTATCTAAATAATATCTCGTTAATCCTATCTAGATAATAGTATTATCCCATAAGATCTTATCCTGACATTGAAATCTCGGACTGATGATGAAAATGGAAAAGGCAGTTTATACTGTGTTGCGCAACAACTCCATGTTGGCATGCTTTCTTGTGTGCTGGAGGAAAAATTGGCTAATGAATGGGCACTGAGTAGGCATATGAGATGGAAATGAACTGTTCCACACACTCTTTGACAACAGGCATCTTGAAAACACCCTATTTCACCTGTGTGTAGCAGTTGCGCAGCACTGGGCAGCATTTGTGCAGCGAAATTTCAAAACTCTGTTTGGCACTTTCTTCTTGTCTCCAGATAAAAAAATATGGTTTTAGTTACTCCCCTGAATTTATATTAAACACAAGTAACCTCCAAAATGAAAAAACAGGTATACAACCTCCACATTTTCAAACCGAAATCCAAAAATTTCATCATTCTGTCAACAAAAACTGCAAACAAGGGCCACCAAGTGACGCGTGTAACTCCCAAATATGAGATAGTTTTTTGTAGATGAGATTGTTTTGAATAAAAAAACTCTCTTAATTTATTCAAATTCTTCCCCATATCCTCATAAAACGCTCTGTAAAATCATGGCTAAAACAGGAAAATAAACAGTCCGAAAAATAGGCCTTAAAGATGCATTCAAAACTCCTGATTTATGACACCTATGCAGAAAATGGAAGATTTTATTGTGCTTTGGTTTGCGTTGAGAAAAAACTCATTCAGTATTTTGGAATTCGGCTCCATGTGGTTAGAATCAACGTTTCAAACTGATGACTAGAACAGGGTATTTTGCGTAGCACTATGCAGCGAAAAGTTTGAGTAACACTCCATGCTCTGTATGATTACACACCTCCTCTGGAAAAATGGATCAAATTGGTAGGCTTGAAATGGTTGTGTGATGGTATAGAAATATTTGAGTGGGCTCTCTAACTCTTGCAAACCTCGTAAATTGTTGATGCCCACTTGCGCAACGACCATGACTCCCATTAACTTGACACTCCATGCTTTTGGTGAACCCTTTATAACAAAATTTTGACAATGTCGGACAGTGGCCTTTGAAACTATGATAGAAACAGTGGTCATAGGCTCAACTTATTCAAAAATTGAAAATTAAAGGACATGGTAAATACATTTGACGATGAAACTAATGACCCTAACAACTAGGAATGCTATTGCCTTGACCAGAGGAAGTAAGATTGGGGTTGGTGGGGTTATTAGCCATAAAATTTTGGTTTTCCTCCTTCTATCACCAAAAATGTTGATGGTGCTGGACCCGCCAACATTAAGGGGATATCCCCGATATGAAGTCCCAATTATACCCCACACCATTTGGTGTAGGAGTCCCATCCAGTATCACTACAACAAAACCAGCGATTAGCGTCCCTTTTTACTTCTTTTTTTGCATCTAGAGCCCATTTTTGGTGCTATTTGCATCCATTTATCAAATATGGTGCAAAACTTGACACAAAATTTGCATCAAGTTTTGCACCAAATCTTACACCAAGTTTAGCACCAGGTATTGCAATAGGTTTTGCACCACGTTTTGCACCAAATTTTATGCCAAGTTTTGTGTCATCCTTTACACCAGGTTTTGTTCCAGGTTTTGCATCAAGTTTGGCACCTAATTTTGTTTGACATACTTTTGCATCCTCATTTGCATCCACTTTTTGCACCTACACTTGCATCAACTTTTGCATCCTTTTTTGCATCCTTTTTTAAATCATTTTTTGCATCCATTTTTTCATCCATTTGTGAATCCCTTTTGCGCCAAGTTTTACATCGAGTTTTGTGTCTAGTTTTGCATATAATTTTGCATCTACTTTTGTTGCATCCACTTTTCCATCTTGTTTGGCATCCATATTTACATCCTCTTTTGCATCTATTATTGTACCCACTATTGCATCTAATATTTTTGTGCCACAATTAGCGCCTAGTTTGGCACCTCCTTTTGCACCCACTTTTGATTATAATTTTGCATCCATGTTTGCATCCTCATTTGCGTCTAGGTTTTCATCAACTACTACATCTATTTTTGCATCCCTTTTTGTATCCAATTTTGGACCAGGATTTGCATCGGGTTTTGTGTCTCGTTTTGCATCTACTTTTGCATCGACTTCTATTGCATCCACTTTTGCACACAATTTTGCATCCACTGTTGCACCCATTTTAAATTTCACTTTTTGCATCCCTTTTTACATCTTCATTTGCATCATACTTTGATTCTTTTTTTGCATCTATCATTACATCCACTTTTGTTATGCCACAATTTGCACCATGTTTTGCACTCACTATTGTATCCACGTTTGCTTCCAATTTTGCATCCATGTTCACATCCTCTTTTGCATCAAATATTGCATCTATTTTTGCATCCACTTTTGTGTCAGGTTTATGCATTGGGTTTTGCATCTCGTTTTGTATCTACTTTTGCATCTACTTACATTGTATCCATTTTTTGCATCCAATTTTGTTTTGCCTGTTGCATCAATGTTTGCTTCCACTTTTACATCCATTTTTGCATCTTATTTTGCATATTTTTTGTCTATTGTTACATCCACTTTTGTTGCACCATATCTTGCGCCTACCATTGCAACCACATTTGCTTCCACGTTTGCATCCCCTATTGCATCCACTTTTGTTTCATCCATTTTTGCATCTTCTTTTGTGTCCGTTGTTGCATCCACATTTGTTTCACCACAATTTGTGCCAAGTTTTACACCTACCATTGGACCCATGTTTGCTTCCACTTTTGCCTTCATGTTTGCATACAAGTTTGCATTGACAACTGCATCTACTTTTGCATCCACTTTTGTGTCAGGTTTTTCATGTTGTTGTGCATCTACTTATGTTGTATCCACTTTTCATCCAATTTTACTTCTATTGTTGCCCCCATTTCTATGTTTGCTTTTGCATCCCTTTTCCAACACTCATCATATTTTCTGCATTGATGATATTCCTTATGGCATTGACAATTATGAACAATTGATGACAATGTCAATAATATTGACAATGATGAAAATGAAGATGATGGCGATGACATGAATTGTGATTATGATGATAAAGACGATAGTGGTTACAATGACAATGATGATGATGGCAATGATTATGATGATGACGATGCTAATGACGTTGGCGAATCTTCCCAATTTTAGATGTTGTCATTGTCATAATCATAAGCATTATCTTTGGTGTCATCATCATCATTTTCATCTAGGTCATCATCAAAAACTATAATGGCATGAATGATGATGATGATTACAACAATGTCGATAGAAATTACATTAATGATGATGATGGGGATGATAAAAATGACAATGACGATGATAATGGTGGTGATGATGATCATCATCGATCATCTCTCAAAAATAGAGTTGTTATTTCTCTTACGTATATCAATGTGTCCTAAACAACCCTTTTCTAGCACTGATCACATTTTTTGGGTTGATGATATTTCTTACAACATCTACAATTATGAACAATTGCAAACAATGTCCATAATGATGATGATGATGGCATGAATGGTGATTATGATGATAATGTAATGATGGCAATAACAATGACAAGGATGTGATGATGATGACAATGATTATGATAATGAGAATGACCTTACAATCTTATGGATTCGTGAACAATTACTAGTTTCAATACCATCTTCTGGATACGTATTACTATCATACTTTTTAGATTTTCTGTCTCTCTTGAGGTATCTTACTATAATGGTGTTGTCAACACTAAAAATATATCTTGTTGTAATGGTGGTTCTAATGTTAGCACTAGCAAAGTTTTTGTTAAATTTTGGTTAAAAAAAACCGATTTATGCAATTATTTTGACAATCTATGTAAAAAAGTAAATAACATCCAATTATTTTGACTGTAGTCCCATTGATTATCATGAATTCACCAGTCTGAAGACCATCTTCTACATACATATTATTATTAAACTTTTTGCATTATATCCCTCTTATATCTTGTTGTAATGGCAGTATTAGCACTAGAAAAATATCTTGTTGTAATGGTGATGTTAGTATTAGCACAAAAAAAATCACTAAATTTTGGTAAAAAAAAAGTTTATCATTTATTTATTTTTAATTTGGGAAATTTTTGTTTTTATATTTTTTGTTTTTAATTCTATTTTTATGCAGTAATATTTTTTTTGGTTGAATTTTGGTAGTAACTAGTTTTTGGTCTAATCATATGTATTAACCATGTTCTTTATGCTACAAGTCTAATTGTTGGGACAAAATTGCTCTTTCAAATAAGTTGCAAAAAGCATATAAATGGAAGAATAGCGATGACAACTATTTTCATTGTCCAACTGTTCAGTATATCATGTATGAAAATATTCAACATTTTTATAAACAATGGATTAGAGGTGAGTCTGTAATTGTACATAATGTTTGGATGACACATAAAAACAAAGTTTGTTTCATTGATGTGGTTAGGATCTACTTTGGATACGAAACCCTAGGTTTGGAAGTATGCAAATAATGAATTTGGTTTACCTTTGATAACAAATGAAATTTTATTTCTTTTTCCTCGTAAAACCAAGGAAGATATGGCAATAATTCTCGTTAGAAAACTACTTCTTGTTGAAGGTTTATAATTGGTTGCAAAAGTTCAACAACTGGGTATAGAAGTTTTTAGTTGCTATTAGGGAAACAATGTGATTATAGGTTTTAGCAGACATAGATCATTCTTGGTATTTGATTCACTTTGAGAATATAAGTACACCAAAGTGGATTAGGTTATGAGTGGATTGGCAAAGCAACCCTTATTTGTTCCTTTTAGTTTTTGAGATATCTCAAGTTCAACTAGTGCTAGTAAATGGTTTCAAAGATGTTTGCTAGGGTTTTTCAACAAGGTCACTAGGTCCCAATGTAACATAGATACTTCATATTTGTTGAAAAGTAAAACCCCCACATAGCACTGAATAGATCATTAATGACTACCTAGAGAACTTAGACTAAATTAATCGTGGAAGTAAAAATTACAACCAAATTAATCATGAAAGTAAGAACTACAATTGAAAAAAACACACTTGGTAATATACTAGAATTCATCCTCGCCAAATCCAAAGTTGATGAATAATATGTTAAATCTTTAATGAAATTCATGAAAAATAATAAGCATGTTATCGATATAAGAGTGCATGAACTTGCTTAATGTATATTTGTTAATTGGAGATGATGAATATCTAAATAAAGTTGATGAATAATATGTTAAATATTTGATGAAACTCATGAAAGATAATAAGCATGTTTATCCATATAGGAGTGCACAAACTTTCTTAATGTGTAGTTTACGAGAAATTTTTCCAGCGTAAATCACAAGATATATCATTTGTTTAGGCGTTTCGAACCAACCAGTGTGGTTCATCGTCAGGACAAGTTGAAGAATCAGATCCAACTTTGCATGTTAAATAGTTTGAGCAGAGGGGATATTTGCACCTTAGCCTTAACAACCCTTGCCCAAGATGAATCTATTTAATGGACTAGCTTGGATATGTTAGGTCTTGGATTTCCAGAGTACCCAATCAATGCTTAACTCCCTAGTCCTAGCCAAAATTCACTCCTATTGAAGAGACAACTTGAACAATCTTGCTAATAAGATTAACAAGTTCGTTCCTTTTGATTGATTTACAACAAACCTTAATGCCTCTCTTTTCTTATCCTCCTCTTCCATTCTCCAACAAAAACTTATTAATCTTATATCATAAACACTTTATATAGGTAAGCATTGTAATCATTTTCCTCAACTCACACGGTACCTTTACACCTCAACCCATATAAGTGGACCTAAGTCCATGGCACAACCCATCACACTCTAAGATGGTTCTAATTGTCTCCTCAAAACTAGGACATAACACACCTTAAATGCCAAATGGTTAAGTCATCCCAAATTTGTGGGATTTTTTCCTTCATGGAACACATTCTAGCTAGTGTTGATCAAACACAATGCACTAACACCACTAACACACACTAAAAGTCCTAGATACCCTTACGCTGTGGCACGCACCCAAGCACTTCGACTGCACCTCCATAAAATGCACCTTCAACTTTGGATGTCCCAAAATAGTAATATCCTAACCCAATATGGCCTACTTGTTAGATTTGTGTAGTTCCCTCCTTATCAGATCCTTGCACCTCCTTGCACTCCATGGTAAATCTACTCTAATGGTCACCTTCCAAGTTCCAACACTTCCTTTCACATCATGACATAACCACCAATATACATTACAACAACCTTCAACTTCTTTAGTGGGTTGCACATCTATTTCACATTTCTTCTCCATCTTACAAAGTGGTAGTGCCAAGGAGAGAGTATCAAGTTGAATCAAGGATTGCTCACTTAGTACCACTACTAAGTTGCCTTCGTGCAACTTGTCAAATCCCTTAATTTTGTTTCACAACTTCTCATAGGGCTTAACTTGCTTGTATACACTTCTAAGTGAGACTACAATCCCCCAACCTCTCCTCTGCAACCCTTGTTAGAGTCTTCTTAGACGTGCAATCATGCCTCAAGCTGAATATAACACTAGCATCCCAAATGTGCATGCTCATTCCATCTTTTAATGCTTCGTTGAAACCACATTATGACACTGCTTAAAATGAAATGTTTACATCTTAAGACAATGTACCTACTTTGCTTATGACAATCTAAACTATGCAAGTGGCTAAGAGAGGACTATATTTTCCCAGGATGAAAATATAGGGTCTTACAACCCCATTCACACAATAATTTTAATATATTTCACCCGAAAAAAGATACATACCCTACTCCTTTCAAATTTATCATATAATTTTAAGAAATTAACACTTGTTATTAACTATTAAATAGACTTACTATATATTCTCCTTTGTTTGCACCCACCTTATATGTAAAAACATATAAATATTTTCAATACAACCAAATTAAAATCATATTTTTCCATTTAAAAATTATTAAATTGAAATTAAAAAAAATTACACCTAATAAACTTAAACAACAACCATAAAATTATATTATTATTATTATAAATATTTTCTAACCTAACCAATAACCAAAAACATTATATAGTTACTTCTTTAGTGATGTGAAAATAAAAAAAATGTATTTATTGTTTTAATAACACCTAATAAACTTAAACAACAACCATAAAATTATATTATTATAAATATTTTCCAACCTAACCAAGAACCAAAAACATTATATAGCTACTTAACTAGTGATGTGAAAATAAAAAAATGTATTTACTGTTTTTCACTATGAAATTAGCATTTTTGAAAAAAGGTAAAGCTTTACTTTTCTTTACAAAACCCCTCCCAACCCAAACTTCGTTTACGTTCTAGAACGAAGGAGGATCTGTTCGCTTTTCGCAGGGCGGGAGTGAAAACGAGATTGCAGAGATTTGCGAATTAGGGTTTCACCAGTAGCAGACACTTGAACCCCACGATCGATTCTTCAGTCCATTGACGGCGCCAAGGTATGTTCCATTTTTAACTTCAATGGATTTCCACCCGCACATTCAGTCTTCCACACAGAGAGGAGTACACGCATTTCAGGTTTCTGGTTCAAAATCCAGTGTGTTTTTAGCAGCCACTCTTGTATGTTTAGGTTTTAATCTCTGTGCTGCAATCTGTTACTGTTTGCAGGGATGGCGCTGGCATTTGATGAGTACGGGAGGCCATTTATCATAATAAAGGAGCAGGAGCAGAAGACCCGAATCAGAGGCTTAGATGCTCAGAAGGCCAACATTGCAGCCGCCAGGTCCGTTGCGAGAATCCTCCGCACCTCACACGGCCCCAAGGGAATGGACAAGATGCTCCAGAGTCCCGACGGCGATGTCACCATCAGTAAGCTTCTCTTCCATTTATTGAATCTTTATTTCTGGGTCGGTAAAACCCCTTAAAAATCTAAAAATCTGAAACTAAGTAGAATTTATTTTAAAAAACTTATGATTCGTAAGTAGCAGTTACTTTAAAAAATTTATAGGTTTTCCGAAAGGAGTGAAATAAGCAAATACTCTGCGATCTGCTTACTCTTCCTCACAAACTGTGAGGCCCACCGAGCTAGATGCTCTACATATGACGCTGACTGCCTACGAAAGCTCCCGAATGGGTGAATGCGTTGAGATGTCACTAACATTGAGAGATAGACACTTTCCAGGGATCTACTTGGCGTAGAGGTACTTTTGGCGGGCTTTTCACTAACCAAGAAACTTCGTTTACAAATTATTTTTCTCAAAATAACACCAATTGCTCGACAACAGAAGGTTCATAAAGAAATGGAAATAATAATTTTAAGAAGAATTTCGGAATAAAGAAATAAATTATATAAATGTCCACAAATGATGAAAGGACATTAGGTTAATGGGACTAAAACTATATATTGATGCTGGAGTGCTTAAAGGTATTCGCTGAAAAGGAGAGACTACAAATAAGATTTCAGATTTAACAGAATGACGAATGATAAAATAACAAAGGGGTGATTATCTCAATTGTTTGTAGCCAATGTTGTTGAGCATCTGGCTGGTTCTGGTTAAGTGTTAGTAGGTAACCAGTTTAAATCCCCCAGATTTAGGTGCACTAGTCTATGTCAACAGTTTTACGAAGAATGCCATTCACAAATATGGAGAAGCATCTCTTGGATTTCCTTATCAGATTTTCAAGGGTTATAATAACAGATAAACCTGATACAATGAAGATGAGCATCTAGCTGGTTCTGGTTACGTGTTAGTAGGTAACCAGTTTAAATCCCCCAGATTTAGGTGCACTAGTCTATGTCAACAGTTTTACGAAGAATGCCATTCACAAATATGGAGAAGCATCTCTTGGATTTCTTTATCAGATTTTCAAGGGTTATAATAACAGATAAACCTGATACAATGAAGACGAGACTAATAGCAGAAGCCTAGAAAATAAATAAGTCCTAATTTATCTAAGCGTCAAAGGAGAGGTATGCAGGGCCATAAACCAGGCTGGATTCTATCCTGGCAAACTTTATTGAAGCTCATCGGACTGCAAAGTTTGACGGGTTACGTGTGGAAGGGAGAACCTTGGTGATGGGTGTCTGTCTAGTGTCTACAAGATATAAGCTGAGAATTATAGATTTTGTAAGATAGCATACCTAGATGGCCTTGTGGATTATCTGGATGATCTCAACTGTGCTTGGTAAGGGTGCTTCTGAATCACTGATCGTCTGTTATTTTTGCTCATGACTGGTGCATCTACCGGGTCATCGATGCTTCATCCAGCTGAAAAAATGATGCAATCAGTCTAGTGGATCTGGGTCTGGAGGACTCATGCATGTCCTGCTCTTAGAGTATTTGGTTCGCTTTACTTTGTTCTTGAATAATGAACTCTGCTTTCACTGTTGTGGGGAGATTCCGGTCTTAATGGATTTTTTGTTGTCATTTCAAAATTTGTAGTGGAGATAGTGGATAAAAGCCATGCACTGCAACAATGCTCCCAGCCAGATAATTTCATTAAATTTTGGAATCTAATAAGAAAAATCGAAATCAAGTAATAGTTTGTGTGGGAAGCAAAGAAAGTGAGAAAAAAATCTCTTAGCTTTGAGCTTCATTTATGTGTACTTTGTATAACGGCTACTTGGTTAACTTAGTAGGTCAGTCTTTATTATCTAAAATATGCATATTGAAGATTGGATATCACGGCAGTTTCTCCCTCTCATCGCCATTGTCAACATGGTCGTCAGTGAGCATCTCTACATGAACAGAGGATCTATTTGTCCTTTTAATGTTAACAAATTTATAGTTAATTATACAATAAATATTTTGATGTACATGTACATGAGGACTGATTGGCGCCGTGAGCAAATCCAGGCAAGGGTAGGGGGTTCAAGAATTTTAAGGAAGGTTGCCTCTTGTTCATAATTGTTGTGACAATTTTTCTGATTACTGGAGGTTCAAGAATTTCAAGGAAGGTTGCCTCTTGTTCATAATTGTTGTGACAATTTATCTGATTACCTTGACCTCCCTGATTTCAGCATACGTGTAACTAGGAATGGCTATAAACCATAGTAGCAAAATTTGAATCCGAATATGTATTCAAATACAACTCAGTATGGAAAATACCTAATAAAGAAATGCAGCATGGTTCCAATATGGAAATCTATATTTCTCAGTATGAAAATAAGCGTTTTGTTCCATATTTTAGAAGAATTTCATCCTCAGAACACACTAAAACCAGAAAAAGCAATTTATTCTTTGAAAATTTTGCAATGTAGTTTATTTTTAAGTGTTTTCTTACTGTTATTTTTATTTTTTTGAGGTTTTTGCTCTATTTTTTTGGGGCTTATATGTTGATGGGTATCAAAGACATTATAAGGTAAGTGAACTGTTCTGTATCTGCATTGCAGTGAAAACATACTGAATTTTGTACTGTTGCCGAATTTCCATATAATAAAGAGCAATATGACCAAATCTTGCTACTATGCTATAAACTAGATTTCCAGCATTGAAATCCCCTTGTGTATTCAGCTATGGGTCCTGTGGGTCATCTCGACTCCCTCCATGATAGTCCTTAGAACATATTCAGATTTGTATTTGTTCAATAGAAATGTAGGGAAACAAATATTCTTTTCAAAGGTGTATTAATTCATACAACACATATTTAACATTTTACTAAAATATTACTTTTACTTACTTCCATATCCCACTACTTCTATGACGTTGCACCGGTTTCTGCAAATGCTAGTTCTATATACGATGTAGGGTTTCAGGGTCGGCGACAATGCTCTTTAACTTTTTAAAACATTTATATCTTAAAATGGGTTGTTATATCGGATGTAGGGTTTCAGGTCCGCAGATATATCCTTCTCCGAGGGGTTTCAGGAGGGCCTCTTACGCCGCGCCCCTTTTTCAGGTAGACGCATTTGCAAATATTTGCATTGTGCTATTTTTCTTTCCAGGCGGCGGATTGACTTGATCGGTGCACGGACAAAGGTGCATTTTTGGATAACCGATGCGGCTGGTTCAGATCCTCATATGCAATCGGATAGAGGTGAGTCTAAGCCTTGATTTCTTTTGTCCCTCTCAACCCATATTCTCTTATCACAATGTCTTTTTTGTTTTGTATTTCCGCTTCACATTTTCCAGAAGAGGTGCTGCTTATATTTGCTTTCACAGACTCATAGCAGGCATATTTTTTCAATCTGTGTTTTTTTTGGCACATTTATTGGCTTACATATCGATTGATATTGATATATTTTCCCTCAATTTTTCTAATCTTTTATTTCATCCGAGTATAAAGAGATACATTCTGTAAATGCTTTAAGCTTTGAGAAATATCAGAACGAAAATATACATTCTTTGCTAAGCCTGAAGAAGGCATTGATATTGATTGAAGGGTCCTGTAACTTCTCTAAAATTCAGAATTCTTCTTTTGAGGCACTTGGATCATCTTCAGAATACTGATTGTCATAAGAATCCCCATTCGAGGATGCAGAAATATGTTCGTGTAAGATATGACAATCCTTGATTTCACTTCATAACCTTGAACCCTCAGCCAACTGTAGTCCTTCCTTCCTCAAGGTGTCTGCTTCACCATTTAATTCTTTGTAGACATGTTCAAAGCACTCTGAAATAAAAACGGACAGAACGTTTGATTTCATCTTCTACTACTGCCATTCATCCAATTAATTACTAACAACTGATGAATTTAGTAACACTTGTTTAACAGATTCTTCTCCTACAGGAAAGTAGCACAGTCTGAATTTAAAGGCTAATCGAAACTGTAATCTGAATGTCGTTTGAGCCTATAAACGGACACAGTTAGAAAACCTGCACAGAACATGTAGATCACTGTCGAGAACCCCTGTTAATGCTATTCCATTATCATTGAATAAAAAGCTGCATCACTAACATATCTCAGTGCAAAATGCACTACCCCCTTCCAAGTATTAGAACTTGTGTTTTGTGGCAACCTGATGAACTTGCCTAGGCTGCACCATGTACTGAAAGTGTTGACTGCAAAACAAATGTTAGGCCTTGTGTTAACTAAGTACATGAGGAAACCTATCAATTCCATGTATACAGATGTTCATCAAATCTGAATTAGAATCAGCAAAGTACAATGGATTTACTACCACAGGGGAGTAGCCATGGGTTTGCAGTACATCATTTGAAATCTCATCAGAATTTCAATTGCATACACTGGAGTAGCCATGGGTTTGCAGTCCATCATTTGAAATCTTCTAAGAATTTCAATTACATACTTTTTCTGTCCAAGGAACACTTCACCTGCACTTTGCTACACCCCTAGAGCCAGCAAGTAGTGCTTCAAGTCATGACAAATTCTCTTGCCAATTTTGCCCTGCACCAGTTTGTGGATTCCTTTTAACTTCCTGTGAGTGTAAGATTGTCTACATATGGGACTAAAACAAGCAGATTAGAATGATCTACCAAATTGTAAAAATTAGAATCTGCATCTGTCTCAGTGAAACCCAAATCTGAAAGTTATTCATCGATCTTGGAGTGCCATGCAAATGGTTCCTGTTTCAACTCATAAAGGGCCTACTTCAACTTGTAAACATGGGTCTCAAGCCTATTCACCTAAAAGCCTCTTGGTTGGTTTATTCATATAACTCCTTAATCAACCTATTAAGAAATGTTGTCTTTACATAAATTTGATATAAAATCCAATGGAATATTGTTGTGAAAGACATAGTAAATCTGATAGAGGTATATTTAGTAACAAGAGCAAAAGTCTCCTCATAGTCAACTCCTTTTTAATGGGAGAACCGTCCAGCCACAAACCGAGCTTTGCAGTTTTATATGCTGCTATCTGGTGCATGCTTAACCATGCATGATTGTTGTAAGAAAAACTAGAGTCAAATACTGACTTCTCCACTAGTCTAGGCACTATCTCCTACCCATCATTCTTTAGGAGGAGATGTATTCCTCCATCATGGCATTTTGCAGTACTTGCTTCCTTACTGCCGTTACTAGAAGGTTTTGTTTCAATAATGAAAGATATCAGTGCAACATAACTAGGGAACTTTTTAGGAGGGTG
Organism: Pinus tabuliformis; assembly: GCA_031772625.1. Lineage (NCBI taxonomy): Eukaryota > Viridiplantae > Streptophyta > Pinopsida > Pinales > Pinaceae > Pinus > Pinus tabuliformis. The sequence continues at coordinate 936,126,707 of CM062810.1, read as the reverse complement.
GCTTATTTGAAGGGAAGTAGTTGGAGCACCAACTTACTCTGTTGCCTCTTTTAATGTCTAGATTAGCCATCTAGGCTTTCTAGCTGAACTTGAAGGTAAAGAGGCACCCCTTGCACTTCCAAAAGCTTGCTGATCTAAGTATGCGTTTCATGATCTTTTTGATTTCTGCAGATCTTTTTTTGGGATACCAAGCTCTTCTGCCTCCATGGTCACTATTGGAGGTTCTTGAGACTTAGAGGACCATGCATTTTCTTCAAACTTGGTATCTCTACTCACAACTACTTTATGTTGAGATGGAATGTATATTCTATAAGCTTTTGAGGTTTCACTCTAACCTACAAAAATGCCCTTCAAACTAGAAGGTTCCAACTTGGTCCTTTTCCCATCTGGAATATGAATGTAGATAGGACAACTGAAAAACTCAAAGATGTGTTACTTGAGGCTTCTGAATTCCTCCAGTCTTATCCTTGAAAATTCTGTGAGGATACCTATTCAAAATATAGACAATGATGAGACATGTTTATACACAGAGACACATGAGCAGAACTAGATCATGAATCAAGGCCCCAAACTACTGAGGGTTGTAGGGAACTATCAAAATTTTCTTGATTCTTGATTTCATGCAAAAGGTATCAAACTTCTTTGGTTTTTGTGAATTAAGTCTAGGACTTCCTAGAAGAATCATCAATAAAATATTCATAGTAAATGTTACTTGATAAGGAAGTTGAAGAGATGGGCCCACATACATTTGAGTTGATTAGGTCAGAAACCCCTCTTGACCTATGTTTACTGCCAGGAAAACATCCTTTACATGCTAGCCAAGTGCACAACCTTTGCACACTCCTTTCTTCTCAGCCTTGAAGATTGGCAATGCCCACACCATGTTTTTCAAGATTGGCAAAATTCACTAGTGCAAGTGACCTAGTCTCTTTTGTCAAAGCTCACACATGTTGTCACTATCATACCCTAAAGTTCTTATAGGATTCCCTTGCAATTTAGGATGAGGACTTGTTGATCTTCAAAGTTAGCCATATATGTAGGATCTATCATCACTGAAATTGGAAAGAGATTTTTAGTTAAGCTAGTTACATACAAAACATCATTAACTTAGTAAGCTTAAGGATATCACTTGATGGATCCCACTCTTGCAACTGGATATGTGGCATCATCACCAAGTTCTACTAAAGGTACTCTTGTTAGAGGTTGTATGTTTGCAGGCTCCACTGTCCACATGCCAGTCCACATCAGACATGATGTCAGATGACAGGCATGAGACCATTGAGAAGTGTATCTCGAGATTGGATGAAAGCTCATCCACTTGAGCTGATGCTTTTGTACTCTTTACAAGTTGCTTTCCCTTCCCCTTCTTTTGATGACATTGGAAGCGAAGTGCCCAAACATTTGACACTTGAAGCACTTGATGTGGCTCAAGTCCTTCCTTCCCTGGTTACAAGAACCTGGCTTCTCTTTCTTCCCTTTTTAACCCTTCTTAGTTCCTCTTTTCTTGTTGCCCTTCTTCGTCTTACTAATGGGAACAACATTCTGCTCCTTCTAGTTGAAGTCATTCCATAGCCTCTTCAAAATGGGAAGTTTTAACTTTTTTTTGGCCTAGATGTCATAGCCAAAAAGTTTCCAAAAAGAACAGGACCTATTTAATGCAATGAGTACTAGCTTTTCACCCTTCACCTCCTCTCAATTGCTGCAAGCTGATCATGGAGATCAATAATCTTCATTAAGTAGGAAACTACAATATCCTTTTACTCATTTGCAGGGATTAAGCTTATTTCTTAGCAATGTCTTCTGTTTGTTGTTCTCACTCTGATAGAGTGACTAGAGCATCAAACATGTACTTTATTGTGGTCTTTTTGGTGATGTGAGGGATCTAATGATCCTTCATAGATTCAAGTATGACTCACTTGACCTTGGCCATCTTCTTTTTATGATTTACTAATTACACAGGTTTGGGAGGCTCTACAACCAGTTTCTCAATGAAGTTAGACAAATCCTACTCCAACAATATCTTTGTGCCTAGAGGCGCTCACCAGCCTGGTATGGAAGAGATGTTGTAATGTCGTGTCTTGATATGTAAACATTTTGACTCAGTCAAATTGCATAAAATGGAAATGAAATAAAATTAAAAAAAAATAAAAATAAAAATAAAAATTAACAATTAAAATAAACTTGAGGTAAAATAGTCAATTTATTGTTGGTGGTTTTGACAACCCATGGTTTTGCTAATGGTATTCTTATGTAAGAATAATTTCTCACTCTAGATCCATCTTAACTCCAGATCTATCGAGTGTCGAGAGGGATCAAATCTATTGAGGTGCAAACCTCTTTTAGAGTGAAAAGAAATTTGATCCCGCCAAATGCTTGGAAGATCTGTAGTTAAGATGGATGCAGGCTGGTTACCTGAGACTTCCCTGGAATGAAGTTAAGAGGGACCTTCCAATCTGTCCATGTATTTGAGATTGACTGTAGCCATACTACTGCATTGGAATATCACCTAAACGAAAGTTAAGACAGATCAGCAGCCTAACAAAGAACCCAACAACTTGAAACTTCACTGTGCTTTTCTCAAGCATGGATCACAGCATCCGATCCCTGGAGCCTCCTGACAGCTCCCTTTCATAGGTAGCAGTCCTACTATCTATTCAAGGATTTTTAGAATGTTTCAACAAACCTTTCTCTGATACCATTATGAATTTTTGTCTAACTCATTGTAAACAGATTCTTCTTCTAGTGGAAACTAACACTGTCTAAATTTAAAGGCTAATCAAAACTGCAATCTGAATCTCACTAAAATCTACAAACACAGTGGGAATACATACATTGGAACACACAGATCAATGTCAAAAACACCTGTTACTGCTATTCCAATACTGCTGAATAAAAATCTGCTAGAAAGGATTTTGTGTAAGAACTGAAACTAACCCTATTACAGATCCATACTCTCACTCTTTCTTATAAGTGACACCTAGGGCTTATAAAAATAGATATATTACTTAGATCTCTGGATCTGTGCTCTATCTAACTGATAAAAAATGAATTCAGAAAGACTGAAAAATAAAACAGAACTGACTCATCTAACTTTAGCACTTTATCTTTAACCTGAAGTATAATGATAAAATTATCTTATTCTTTTTATGGCTGGTCCATACATGCATGTGTGTGCCCTTATTGCTGGAATAGTAAAATTTGTGATGTGCTCCTACTGTCTATTTATTGCTGCATTCTCACCAACAGATCATTATGCTGTTTGGAATTTAATGCTGCATGGATTTGTGTAATGCTGTTGTAATATAAGGTGCCCAGATCTGCCATGTGTGCTCCAACCTAGTAGAAGATGATCTGGGGTACACTATCTAACAACAATGAGCCAACAAACACTGGTACTTTTTTAAATGCCACTATGGGCTGCTAGCTTTTAGAGTATTGTTAGGGAAATAAGCTCAGTGTAGTTATTTGATCCTCACCTAAATCTGTTTTAAATCTGATACAGTTAGAGTTATTGAGATAGAGAACACGTATGGCTTCCCTTTTTTGGGGGGTACCTTGACTAGCTCCATCAAAGTAATCCCCATGTTCCAGATTTGTCCATAAGAGCATGAATCAACTTTTTCTGTGTTGGGGTTGATGAAAAAGCTTTGAAGTTTGAGAAGATTGACTGACCTTGGAAGGCACATTGAAAGAGTTATATACCTGTCTTCAAAGATTTCAACATTTCTATCTTTCTAGATTCCCCATGATACTATTAGAGGAAGGCCTTTGAGGACTGAGTTTTGCTACCACTTTTTAGAGCACTCTTCAGCATAACCTCCTTGTCCACAGTCCTTTATCCTTGTCAAACCATCCAGATTTCCTTTATTAAGGACAAAATATTAGTAAGTGGTCTATGTTATTTTCAACTCTTTTACACATGATACATTTGCTTGGACTTGATCCATTTCTTCTCTTAAGAACTTCCTATGTGGGTGCTCTATTTAAGATTGCCAACTGCATGTAAATAATGAACTTTTGAAAGGTTCTTATCCAGATGCGCTTCCACCATGAGAGTGTGCATTCTGGTCTGTCCAGGGTACACGATTCTTATCCTAACTTTGGAATGTAAATCCCCAAGGCTGGATTTTAGACCAGACATGTTCATCATCAGAGTCTTTTATATAGGCATGGCACACTTTTGATTTGTTTATAAATCCTTTTGATTGAATATTTTCTTGGCCTTTGAGTCGTCTCTCTGTTCAGCGCTATTCCAATCCTGCTGGCAAATGGAGGAGTTTCCTCGTCCAGCTGCCTGGTCTAGATTGAAGAGAGTTTATCACTGCTTCCAGCAGCTTGTACTCAGCTCCATTGCTTATCCATGGGTCTATACTGATCTTCGCCTTAGCCTCATTGCAAACCTTCCATGCTAGCAATCTGCCTATTAAAGGGAATGTTATAGTCAGTACTTTCAATAATATGGATGCATTGTTGATTGACTTGTTTGGGTTTCCAATCCAGTCTTCTGCTGAATTGGGCTCAATATATCTCTGAATGTGAATCTGATTCCAGAGGTCCTCTTTTGATATTAGTCTCCACATACACTTGGCTTTTAGGGCTTTCCCGAAGGAATGATATTCGATATGTAATGCATGTGGGATTTTTTGTATACCTTTGTTTTCTTAGCAAAATATAGTCTTATATTATAAAAAACAGATCAAGTACTGTAATTGCTTTCTCTTTGCATCCATGCTAGAAGAGCCAACATATCAGATTGGGCATCATATTTGGAATGTCTCATGTCATTCTAAGGACAAAATCCACAACAGTGATAAGATTCAATGTTTGCTTTTATTTTTATTGTGCTCTTTCCAGCTTTGTGGCTGGAATGTGTTGTAGGTCCAATTGAATCTGTATTGAGTTCAACCTGATTGTACAATGTATTTTTCTAACTTTCTACAAACGTGTTGTTTATATCTAGTATAAGCAGATGGGGGATAGACTCATGGAATACTAGGCTTGTGCAGTTACATCCTGTAATTAATCTATTAAGATTGGTTCTGGTCTCCTTAAGTCCATATCCAGATGGGTCATGAGGGGAATGCAGAAGTTGATTTTGTATTCTTATCGGCACTGGGTCATAGATCTCACGATCCTTCATTTAATGTCTAGTTTTTGTCAATAATTAGGTTCTGTTCTTTAGATACTCCAATATTTAGTTTTAACTTTTAATGTTTAGTGTTCTTTTATGGTGATTATTTTTTAGTATTTAGATCCTGTAATGATCCTTCTACTATGATTGGTTCTTTTTAAATTCTTTTCTAAATCCTTTTCTAAATCCTTGATGTCAAAGGAACACAATTTCGTTATCGAGTTAGGCAAGTCTTTGTTCATTGGAATTAAAAACATTTTACGGAAATGAGAGTGCTACCAGGAAAAAATTTAGATAATACAGTTCTGTAGTTTGATGCTACAACAAATTTTGTTTGTGTTGTCACTGCCTTGTTTGGTTATTGGTATCAATTCTACTTTGGTACTGCATTTAGATACTTCAAGCTACATCATTTCCACATAAGATTGATAGGAATTCGACTATATAGTGATTATAAAAAACACTGCTGTTTATCTATCCTATTTTAGTACTACCACGCGACTTACAATTGTGCTAAACATAAAATACGAAATAGTTAAAATTTTGATCCATTTTTTGCTTTTGTAAGAAAACAATAGTTTATTTTAACCAGTGTTCCATGAGGATGTGTCCCCTATGGTGGGGTGCACGTATCCACGCTTCCCACACACCTAGGATGGGAAGATGCTCAGGGACACGTTTCCCCACGCCCCCTTTTAGGGAGACACAGGGAGACGCAGGGGGAAACGTTTCCCTACTGTGGGGATGTGTTTCCCCAAAAGGGGTGCTTCTGGGCAGCTCCCCTAAAAGAGGGCTAGGTGCTCCCCCTTAATTTTGCTTGAAACAATAATTTATGAGTGGGAAAGCTCAACATTCAACCCTAGGGCCCTATTAATTGACTTAGGATGTTTGAGAGTGGTTCTGACCTCATTTTATTTCATATGGAGAAAGTAAATTTCAGATTCCACTCAAAATGCATCAGACATAACAATTTTTAGGATTTCAAGAATGAGCGAATTGCGATGTTTCCATTGGGCTCTATTATATATAAGGGTTTGGAACTACCATTTAATCAAGAGCACCAAGCCCAAAAGCACCCCTTTTGAGGGGGGCCATGTTCTGCTTAATTTTTTTTCTAGTAACTGTTGTAATATAGAAATTAAAAAAAATTATAAAACAACCATAAAAGAAAATTAAAATTAAAAAGAACAACACATAACAAATATCAAAACCTAAACTAATTTGCAATCTCTAACTCACTCATTCGAGTTACCAAGCTTATGTCTACTCAGCTTGCTGCGCAGCACTATTTGACTTACCAGTTAACTGTTGCACCTCCTCCTCCATGGCACTCCTAAAATGCTCATTGGCCATTTTTAATCATCAGTTTTAACTTTCGAGTCTTGACTTTAGATATGGATGACCTTAGACTGATTCTTTGACTTTCACTCTTTACTTTTTTTGAGTTTGAGTTATATCAATTTACTATTCCAATCTTCAGGCTTAAGTATCTACTATAGTCTATTTTGGTTAGTACTAATTAGATTCTAGAATCACGAATTTAAATTTTAAATCAATTTAGAATCTAGAATGACGAATGATGAATTTAATTTTTAAATCAATTTAGATTCTAGAATGTTGAATAATGAATGATGAATATGGATCAATCTAGTTCATTATTGAATCTCGTGGTGTATGAATGAATGATGTATGTATTAGTATGAATGATGAGTATGGATCAGTGTATTTCATTATTTAATTCAATCATGTACGGATCAATGTATTTATGCTTTCATTATTGAAAATATATATATATATATATATATATTAAAAAAATTATATACCCCCATATCCCCCTGCCCCCTAATTTTACCTAAAATTTGAGGGTACTCTCACACGCCCCCCCTGTGCATCACCCCAGACATGCATCTCCCTATCCCGGAGTCTTGGTGGAACATTAGTTTTAACTTGCCAACATAGAAGGGTTGAAAATATAGTATGACTTCATATTGAAATATGACCATGCCCTTCAAATTTGATGCCAGGTTGAAGAAGTATTTTAGGAAAAGTATTTTGAAGTGTGTTCTAGTGTTTGCCTTTTAGAAAATGTTAATCTTTTTTCAAGCTTTCTTTTCAGTTCTTATAACTGATTTGTTTGTTTTACTTTAGTGGTTTATTTATAATAGTTAAAAAGGCTTACGAGATTTAATGGAAACCTTTTATACCCACACCAGATATGCCAAAAAGACCTTAGACGTGTGAATGCCAATTTTGATGCACCGTTCATATTGTGCAGTTGTGATGTTTTTTGTTAACGATTGTGCTGAATAGCTTTGTGTCAAATGATGCAGGTACCTTCAAGACAATTTATACCACATACGGGAATCACATGAGATGGATCTAGATTTGAAGATAGAATTCTTCAAACATGTTAACTAATGCATTCAACTGTCCAATGTTCTTAGGTAGCGGTCTTGTGAGATTTCTTCTGACAATATCTGGTAACAAGAGTATTATTGTAATCATTAAAATGTTATAAATAAGATATATGAAATAAAAATTCAGGTATTGAATTTTTCATTAAACATTATTTAGAATGTATTAATACTTATAAGTATCTTAGACATGTATTTGTGTGAAAATAAATTGAATTGGTTTATGTTTAAGGACAAGGCATCCAAGGCGAGGTTAACCAAGACAAAAGTCACTCATCGTAGTGGCCATAAATGTTTAAAAGCACTGATAACAACCTTTGTAAGTATATTAAACATGTGATATTTTTTTAATAAATTTTGTACTAGAAGAAAGTCATTGTTATCTAATTTCTCCCTATTTACTGATTGATAGGAACTAAAATATGGAAGACCTCCAAATCATTTGGAAAAGGAGGTGCTGCAGCAAAAGAGATGGGTTGAATTTGTTGTTTGGATGGACTCTATGGTATGTAATCTTAGTTGGATTTCCAATATACTTTTAAACCATATTTTCATTTTATTTTTTAGTACTATTAGATATTATATCTTACCTCATTTTATGGTTAACATTGTATAACAAAAACATGTGTTGTGTTATGTAATTAATACTAACATGTAATATTGATTTTTTTTGTCAGAATGCTATAAGTAATGATTGCCAAGACGATGATCCAAATTATGTTCAACATATATCAGGAGATGATGAGGATGAGGATGAGGATGATGGTGGTGAAGGAGGAGATGATGATGATAGTTGCGGTGTTGGTGATGATGTGGATCAGAGTAATGAGGATGGTCAGGATGATCATGAGGATGATCTTGGTGGTGGTAGCTAGGCATGCACATGCATTGTTTTTTATGAAGAAATTATTGTGTAGAATGACATTGTTATGTTTAGATGGGTGTTGTGAATTTACCCTATATCAATGAGACATTTTGATTTTGTAATCATACGATGAGTTTGATTTATGTATGTTGTTAATTTATCGTAGAATAACGATATTCATGAAATATTTTGATTTGTTAATCATATTTGAATTTTACTTGTTTTGATTAAAAATAATACTGATTTTATTAGTATTATGTTGCTATTTTATACATGTTTTGAAAATTGTTAATGACACATTGTTATTTTTTTGGATGGATGTTGTCAATTTCTCTTAAATTTCTTTACAAATGATTTTGAATTGTGATATCTGCTTTAATGATATTTAGAAACTATCATATATTTCACTATGAATCTATAAAGGGGGTCATATATGTAAAGAAAAATATACTCTATATAAGAAGTCAAATGCGGATGTAACCATGGATGCAAAATTGAAAGTAAAATTGGATGTTAAACTAGGAATTAATACAAAATGCAAACAATTGACATACAAAGTGTTTTAAATTAGAAGTGAAAAATTGTGCAATAGTTGACACAAAGAAGGGAACAAAACATGGCATACAAAAGGATATCAAATTAGGCAAAAACAAGGACACATAAATGGGCACCAAATTAGATGCAAAAAAAGACAACTAGATGTAAAATAAGATTCAAAGTTGAGCGTTAAAAAGAAGCAAAAAACGTTACAAATTAATATGCCAAATGATGATGCAAATAATGGTGTAAATTTGGGATGCAAACTTGGGTGCAAAAAAGGAAAAAAAAAAAGATGTAAGAAAAGACATAAAACAAGATGCAAAATGGGGCTGAAAAAAGGTGAAACCAAGGATGCCATATTGGATGTAAAAAATGATTCCTAATCACATGCAAATTTAGGCTCGAACTCAGACACAAAATTATATGCAAATGTGGACACAAAATGAGGCAAAAAAAGATGCAAATTTGGACGGTGAAAACGATGTAAAACTAGACACCAAAAAAATGCAAAATTGGATGAAAAAGTCGGTGTAAATAATGGTGCAACATTGGACACAAGTAGACACAAAAAAATGGTGCAAAAAGGAGCATAAAATAGCTTAAAATTGGATGCAAAACTTGGTGCAAAAACAAATACAAAAGTAGACGTAAAAAATGGCTCTAAATTGAATGTACCATTAGACACAAAATAAGATGCAAAGGTGGACACAACACATGACTCAACATAAGATGCAAATATAAATGCAAATTTGGATGCTCAAAATGATGTAACATTAGATGCAAGAGATGGTGTTAAAAATGATGCAAAATTGGATGAAACAAATGACGCAAAATATGGTGCAAAATGAGATGGGAAAAATGGAGACAAATCAAACGTAAATGTGGATGTAAAAAATGGTCCAAAAAAAGATGCAAAAATGGGCACAAAAATGGATGCAAAATTTGGTGCTAAATCAAATTCAACACATGGTGCAAAGATAGGCACCAAAGCTGGTGCAAAAATAGAAGCAAAAACTAGTGTAAGACTAGATACAAAACCTGGCGTAAGACTAGATGCAAAAACTGACACAAAATGGATGCATAAAAAGACGTTAAATTGGATTCAAAATACAGTGTAAACTTGATGCAAATGATGGTGCAAAAATGGAAGCAAAGAATGACACAAAATAGGAAGAAAAAGAGAATGAAAAATAGATGCAAAAAATGACACAAAACTAGAAGCAAAACCTGTCATAAAATAAGATGCAAATCTTGGTTCAAAATTTGACGCAAAAAATGATGCATAGTTTGGTGTAAAAAATGATGCAAAATCTAGCGTGAAAAAGGATGCAAAATCAGGTGCAAAAAAGGACGCTTTAAAAATTGTACAATAGAGCCAGATTTAGCGCCAGGTTGCTCATCACAATTACAAAAAAAATGCACTAAAATCTGGCGCTAAATCTGGCGCAAATCGCTAGTTTTGTTGTAGTGTATAAAGGCATGATTTCCAAGTTCTTAGTGATTTTCCTTGGCTCTAACTGCCAGCAAGAGAGAGGGATGCAACAATGCCTTTGAAAAGCAAGAAGGTGTGCCAAGTGAGTGTTCAGTTGTAAATGTGTCAAAGTTCTTCTACTGCAGAGAGGGGAGGAAAGTGAGCCTATATGAGAGAGGTAGTGGTACCACCATTACAACAAAAAAAATCATTGGTGAGGGTCATGCATGTGATGGGCCTTTTGTTGAAATATGGCAACACGAATATTCCAATTTAATTTGTCCTTGAATTAAATTGTGAATTAAAATCGAATTTAGTCTTAACAGCTACTTGGAATTAATTAATTAATTTATTTTAAATTAATTAGTTGGAGAAATTTAAGTTAGAAGTCTTTCTAAAGTCATGCAAGAGTTATCCCTTAAATTAAGGAGATAAGATTGAGTTATATATGAGTTGTAATTAGTTAACTCAGTTTACTAAGTTAAGTCCAGTTAAATTAGTTCCAAACTGTTTGAGGAACTAATAGTGAGTTAACATTCAGTTGATGCATTAATGCACTCAACTAGTGCTACTCTAGATTCCCTCATCAGAAACTCATGCATGTCTATTTTGAGAAAGACCCAGTTGAGATTAAAGTTCAAGGACAATGTACTATCAATTACATGTGTTTTCTCATGGAGAAAACTCATGCATGCAGTCAAGGATTCATCCTTAAGGATTGCGCGGTTTTGAAGGCTTGGTTTTCCACTTGGTAATAGGCAAATCATCCACAAGGAAAAATGGAAGGAAATAAGAGCTTGGAGGACAAAGAGGAAGGTTGGAGAGAAGCCAAGATTTCCTACGAGCATCTGTGAGGATTGTACTGAGAGTTGGCTAGCTGTGAGAGCTAAGGCTTTGTATAATTCCTATGTATTTCCACCATGTATGATAATACAATAGTGTGGGGTTTTTAGCTGAGGATTTCCCCAAAAGTATTTTCATGTGTATTGTGCCATTGATTCTTGTTCTTTTTGTTATATTGTTCAACTCGATCTTTAAGCTTCCGCAAATTGATAGTAGAAGTAGGTTATAGTATTCTGCTTTGATTTATATTGCATTATCGGGTTAACCTATCACAGATTTTCTACATGGTATCGGAACTGTGAACAATATCCTCAGAAGAGAATTCAAAGTTTGAAGTTTGGGGTTGCAGGTGAAAATCAAATTCATATCATACTTCAAGGTTGGCCAATGGCGTTCTATGGCTTGAGACTCGAGTATGCCTTGGAAGGTAGCTCGAATTACATAGCATGGAAATATAGAATGGAGGCTGTATTAGAAGACAATGGCTTGAAGGAATTCATTGATCAAGAAATACCAAAGCCAGCTTCAACTAATGCACAAGAGTTGGCTGAGTGGAAGAAGTGTGTGGCGAAGGCGAGACGGATCATCCTTGAGGGAGTTCGAGACCATATTGTCTCGAGTCTCCATGGGAAGGATACTCCAATTACAATGTGGAGGACATTGAAGGACCTCTACCAAAACAATAGTGACCATAGGAAATTGGTGCTTAAGGATAAGCTTCAAAGAATCAAGATGGAGAAGGGCAATACTATTTCCACATATCTGAACAAGCTCACCACCTGTAGAGATGAGCTTGGTAGTGTGCGAATAACTACTGTTGATGATGATATGGTGAGCCTCGCTCTCCTTGGCCTTCCAAAGAGTTGGAATAGCTACCAGGACTCTGTGAATGGAAGGGAGAAACTACCGGATTGGGAGTGACTATGGTCGGATCTTATGCAGGAGGAGATCAGGAGGAGCACACAAGATGATTCTTCATCCAAGAACGATGATGAAGAAAATCTAGCCTTAGCAATTAAGGCAAGGAAAGGGAAGGGGAAGGCTTCCCATTTCAAATCGAATTCTTCTCATGGAGGGAAGAAGAGTGACATGTCTAAAGTAAGATGCTTTAATTGTCACAAGATGGGACATTATGTGATTAATTTCCCATCGAAGAAGTCCAAGAAGGGATCCTCGAAAGGATCGGAAGGTGAGGCATTAGCCTCTCAGTTCGAAATGGACTTTACCCTCATCACATGCATGGTGTCATCAATGATGAGTTTTGTCTGGTATATTGACAATGGAGCCTCATTCCACATGACCGGTGATAAAAATTTATTCAGTTCCTTGGAGGAGAAAGACCTCAAGATGCGCATAGAGATGGGTGACGACGGAAGGTATAATGTTTTAGGAGTGGGCACGGTTTCTTTTCAAAGGGAGCATTGAGCTCCTCTCACCTTGACAGATGTGATGTATGTGCCTGGACTGAAGAAGAACTTGGTATCAGTTGCGATGTTGGATGACAAACGCTATAATGTTGTCTTCAGTAAAGGAAAGGCGTTCCTAAGACACATAGCCATGGGTCAGACCAAGAGGATAGGGATTCGGGTGAAGAATCTCTATAAACTAGAGGTAGATGATTATGCAACATTGAGTACGAAAGCAGAATTGGTGCAAACCCAAGACATTGGCAAGTTGTGGCACAAGCAGTTGGGCCATTTGCATCATGGGGCTTTGAAGATAATGCAACAGATATCTACATGACTTCTGAAAGGTAAACTTGAGCAAGTTGAAACATGCAAAGGTTGTACCTTGGGAAAGTACACCAAGTCTTCCTTTCATGATCGAGACATTCGAGCAGAGGCTATCTTAGAGTGAGTTCATACTGATTTGTGTGGACCATTCTCGACAACATCCACAACGAAGCAAAGTTATTATGTGATTTTCATTCATGACTATTCTCGTAAATTCTGGATTTATTTCATGCAGAAGAAGGACCAAACTTTCACAAAGTTTTGTGAGTTCAAAGCTTTGGTCGAGAAAGAGTCAGGGAAGAAGATCAAGGCCTTGAGAAGCGACAACAGTGGAGAATATGTCTCTCAAGAGTTTAAGGACTTTTGTGCAACGAAAGGAATTAAACGAGAGTTGATGGCACCTCATAACCCATAGCAGAATGGGGTGGCTGAGAGGAAGAACAGAACTATTGTAGGGGCAGCACGGGCAATGCTGCATGACCAAGGCCTACCACTTCACTTGTGGGCTGAGGCATGCAACACAATGGTTTATTTGTAGAATAGAAAACCAGAGGAAGCTTTCTCTAGTAAGAGACCAGATGTGGGTCACTTCAGGATCTTTGGCTCATCGGTATATTTCCATGTGACAAAGGATGCATGGAAGAAGCTTGAGCCGACAACAGAGTTGGGGATATTTGTGGGGTACACTAATACACCTCACAACTATTGGGTGTCTTGCCTACTAGTCGAAGGACAGTGGTTCACAGAGATCTTAAGTTTGATGAGCAAAAGGCCATGCGAGTTTCCCTTGAGAGGGAGCTCCAACTACAGGTTGTGGAGGAACTATTGGTTCCTAAGGAGGAGGAGCCTCAGACTGATGCGGAGCAGTTGCATGCAAAGGTTCCAGGAGTGGAAACATCCACTCAAGCAGAGTCTTCTAGAGATGGATGGAAGCGCACAAGAGAAGCTGACAGATTGTTGGAGGATGCAAGAGAGAATGTGGGAGCACCATCTTCTCAGCGCAGACAAAGGAGGTCACCTGAGAGGTACACTGGATACATGACCCTTGTTAGGGAATGTGTTGAGACTGAGCCATCTTCCTATGAGGAAGAAGTTCAGCATCCGATTTGGGTTGATGCTATGGTGGAGGAGTATGACTCCATAGTTCATAACAGTGTTTGGGACGTGGTTCCGAGACTAGAGAACAAGTCAGTTGTGAGTTCCCGTTGGCTTTACAAGGTAAAGCAAGCTGCTGATGGTAGTGTGGAGAAGCATAAGGCAATATTTGTTGCCCGTGGCTTTTCACAGGTCGAGAGGATCATGTTGCTACAATATATTTCAACAGAGGAGCAAGATGCTGACATTTTGACAAAGGCATTGTCAAAGTGTAAATTCGAGTTCCATAGAGACAGGATCGAGGTGGCAGATAATCCCTTTCTTGTTGAGAGGGAGTGTTGAAATATGGAAACAAGAATATTCCAATTTAATTTGTCCTTGAATTAAATTGTGAATTAAAATCGAATTTAGTCTTAACAACTACTTGGAAATAATTAATTTATTTATTTTAAATTAATTAGTTGGAGAAATTCAAGTTAGAAGTCTTTTTGAAGTCATGCAAGAGTTATCCCTTAAATTAAGGAGATAAGATTGAGTTATATTTTTGTCGTAATTAGTTAACTCAGTTTACTAAGTTAAGTCCAGTTAAATTAGTTCCAAACTGTTTGAGGAACTAATAGTGAGTTAACAGTCAGTTGATGCATTAATGCACTCAACCAGTGCTACTCCAGTCAACTGAATATTCCCTCATCAAAAACTCATGCATGTCTATTCTGAGAAAGGCCCAGTTGGGATTAAAGTTCAAGGACAGTTTATTCTTAGTTGCATGTGTTTTCTCATGGAGAAAACTCATGCATGCAGTCAAGGATTCACCCTTGAGGATTGCGCAGTTTTGAAGGCTTGGTTTTCCACTTGGTAATAGGCAAATCATCCACAAGGAACAACGCAAGGAAATAGGAGCTTGGAGGGCAAAGAGGAATGCTGGAGAGACGCCAAGATTTCTTGTGAGCATCTGTGAGGATTGTACTAAGAGCTGGCTAGCTGTGAGAGCTAAGGCTTTGTATAATTCCTATGTATTTCCACCATGTACGATAATACAATAGTGTGGGGTTTTTAGCTGAGGCTTTGCCCAAAAGTATTTTCACGTGTATTGTGCCATTGATTCTTCTTCTTCTAGTTATATTGTTCAACTCGATCTTTAAGCTTCCACAAATTGATAGTAGAAGTAGGTTATAGTATTCTGCTTTGATTTATATTGCATTATCGGGTTAACCTATCACAAATTTTCTACACCTTTAAGGTCCATCACCAATGTCACATATGGTGACGGTCCTTGAAAAATCATTGTTATATGTGCATATAGTGATGGTCCTTTAAGGCTTCTCACCAAAGCCAACTTCAGTGACACTTTTGGTGAGGGTTGTTAAAGGCCCGTCACTAATTGTCTCTTCGGTGATACTTCTATTAACGATCTTTTATTGTTCCTCACCAATGCACTTTCTGGTTAACTTTTGTGACAGTAAAAATATGTTCATCATCATTGATCCTTCCAATGACTTTTTGATGATGCTATGTGCGTGTTACTATATTTTTTGTCAAAAGATAACGATTGAGGACCATTGTTGTGGAGTATTTTTCATTATGTTTCCAATGACATAGTGGTTAGAGTTAGTCAATTTGTTAAGAAGTAATTAGTGTGTATCATTTCCCTCAAGTAATGAGAATATAGTTTTCCTATGAGTCAATACATGATTCATCATTATTAGGTTTATTATCTAACAAATTCCCTTTAGATAAAGTTCCACTAGTGTGTGTAGGAAATAGATTATTTAATACATAATCAAGCTCTGTCAATTCTTCTAATGAGAGAGACCTAACACTCCTCAACACTCTTGGCACACATTAACATGCTTTGGCACACACTAACATTCCTTGGCACCTCGCATGTCTTGGAACATATTTATACCTAGAACATCTTTCCATGACTAGGACACCCAAGCACATGTTGGCAAGATCTAGCATATAATATAAGCACTCTCCTAGCATGTTTTGGCATGCCTTGTAGTTCCTACCATGCCCTGGAGCACTTTGGCATGCATTAACATACATTAGCACTTGGCATACATTGGAACTTGGCATGTATTGGAACCTATTATTAGTGTGCCTAGCATGCCACTTTTGAAAAATATAAAGTCATGACTTGTTAACCCTCTTATGTGTTCATTTCCTTGCATTTTAGCTTGGTTCTTCCTTTTGTTTCCTTGAAACTCATTGACACATATTGGTATACCCTAACACCCTACACATCCTAGCATGCCTTAGAATCTGGCATGACTTGGCATGCCTTGTCACTATTTGGCACATGTTAACACACATTGGAACTCCCTAGCACACTCTGGCACTTCTTGACATGCCCTAATATTCCCTAGAATGCCTTACCAATGCTTAACATAATTTGCCACTCCCTCCTTGGCATGCTAGCTAGAACTCATTGACACTCCATAGCACACCCTCATATTCATTCACTTCCATGGATTTTGATCTAGTGCTTCCTTGTGTTACCCTAGTACTCCCTAACACTCCTCAACATGCATTAGCACTCTATGGCATACCTTAACACTCTTCGACATGCCCTGCCACTTCATAACATGTGTATCACTCCCTAACACACATTGGCACTTGGCATGTGTTGGCGCTTGGAAAGTCTTAGCATGTCTAACATTCATTGAGATGCCTTGGTATGCTTTGGCATGGTTTAATATTAAATTTATTTAAGATCAATTATTGGAAAGTATATGATAAGTAACATAGGAATATTTGGCACTTAGAATGCACTAACACTTGGCACTTGTCACCTATTGGCACCTAGTCTAGGTGTGCCTAGAATGCCCCTATGGGAAAAGGTAAATTGATGACTTATTAACCCTCTTATGTGTTCATTTCCTTGTAGTTTAACTTGTTTCTCATTTTTGTTTCCTTGACAGTCCCTCACACGTAATGTCACACCCTTCCACATCTTGACATGCCTTAGCACTTGACACATATTAGCATATTTGACATGCCTTCAAACTATCCAACACATGCTAGCATTCCCTAGTATTCCTTGTCACTCATGCCCTCACAACTAGCTATACATTTTTTCACGACTTGGGGAACCCAATCAAATCCTTAGCTACTAAAGTTCATGTGACATTGGCCCGCTTCAGCCGCAACAACTTGACCAATTGCACCTACTACAAGTAGAGTGTGCCTTGTTCACCTAAGAACTGCCTATAACTCATCTTTGGCCACTCATGTCCAACCTCAACTTGTCCCACTTAAGAAATTACCAAGACTAGGATCACATCTAGCCATGTCCATAAAACAACAAAGCAACATAGCTTACACAGGCAATATTTCACATGTATGTCTAGTTCATATAAACAGTAGAGAATTAGCTAAGAGTTTGCAAGAACCACAAGATGCATAAGACACACAAGATATAAGTCAGCACAAGTTGAGTTCCCCAAAGCTTATACACAATAATGTACAGTATGCAAGTGTCTAAAATAGTTTAAAACATAAGCATTCAGCCAAAGTGTGCCACATGTCATATAAAAATAATAGATAAAGGAAAAACAGTGGTGTGCCCAACACAAAGTCTCCCTTTGTCTAAAACTACTTTGTTGAGCCCCTTATCGCAACTGTAGGCTTTCCTCCTGCAATCCTATTATGAACTTATTCTAACACAGTTCATCCTTGGCACACTTTGATTCACTGACACTCCCTGGCACACACTCTTATTTGTTCATTTCCATGCATTTTGACTTAGTTCTCCCTCTTGATGCCTCAATACTCCCTAACACTCCTTATCATGCATTGACATTGTCTCATGTGTGTTAGCATACTTTTTCATTCCTTGGCATGCCCTGACCCTCCCTAGCTATCATGCCCTGACAACCACCCTTACTTAATTTGGAACTATGTAGCTTGGGAGGTACTCCACAAACCTAGTGAGATGGATTTGTGAGTTTGGTCACAAAAGACTTTGTGGGAAAGAACCCAGGAGAAGGGGTTTTTGACCCAACATGGGGTTTAAAATATTAAAGAAAATTAAAAAGGAAAATTAATATTTCTAAGGTATAAGTGGATAAAACCTTTAAGTTCTAGAGGGTTCCTATGAGGCCTAGCTAGGAAAATATATTTAAGAAGGCCTTAGTATGAAGACAAGAACATCAAGTGAGAAGGAACTCATTTGATCAAGAAAGCGAGGAGAGATGTAGTCCTAAAGTAGGTTGAGTTAGAGGGCTGAGTAAGGGTTAATAAAGGGAGGTCATGATCATCCACCAAGAGCAAGATCATCATGTGAGGGTTCACAAGAATGCCGCATACCTTAATGGGTTTGAGCTAGGAAGTAGTATGGCATACTATTGGTTCTCTTTTGCAATATCGAGCTCAAGAGAGGTGGCTCATGAGAATTTGGGCATGTGATTTCAATAGTGTTTTTGTGTGAAGGTTGCATCAAATTATGAAATAGTTGAGAGGGTTGAGACCCTGTCTTGTGGTGGTTAGTAGGCTGCAAGTTCTGTGATAAATACCAACACAAATGGAGGAGGTACTACACTAGAATTTAGGGCCAAAAGAGAAGTAGCAACAGGTGTAATATTGACTAAGGTAATCGTAGTTTGAGGGTTGTAGAGATATAAAATTATGTTCAAGATTTAGTCAAAGAAATGCCTAGAATCTATGGATCCATATGAGCTAGGTATAGTCTCTTATGGAGGAAAGAGTTGTTCTTTTTGCTATGGGTGGATAAGGTTTTTTCTAAAGCAATAGAACAAAATTAATTCCCTAGTTAGGGTGGTTTCCTAGTGTGTTCAATCCATAAGGTATGCCCTTAAGTCTATGACAAATTTGCGTAGAAGAAGAGGGTTAGTGACCCTTAGAGTGAGGTTTATCTTTGCAATATAGACCACATATATGGAAGATGGTTCGCAGAAGAATGTGTGGAGATAGAAAAACAAGGGAGGGTGGAACCTGAGTAGAAGATTGAGTAGAAGACATGTGCCATATGAGGAATGGATTGACATGAAGAGGAGTCGATTTTGGTGGTTTGTCGATAGAGTTTTGAACAAAGATTTGAAGTAGCCTATAAACAATTAGTCAATGGAATGTTAGTGGATGATTTGTGACCCTAGTTGAGTCATATACATATTCTTAGAAAGATGATAAGAGGAGTAGTTCAAATTTATTCATAGATAAGACAACAAAGAAACTTATACACAAGAATAGTGATTTTGAGAGGACTCAAATCACTATTAGGTGGTAGATTTGAAGAGCCCTAGATGAGGGCAGTGTTTTGAGCCCTAGATCGGTAAAATAATTGACTGTCATTGGGTAAGTTGATGGCAGTCTACATAGAGTTGAAGGGTTGTTAGGTGAATGTCAAAGAAAAGCCTTAAGTCCTATACTTGTGAAGGACAACAAGACTGGTAGAAGGGTAGGTGTATTGGGCCTAAGGAAGTGTATACTTTGAAGGACTAAAGTAGCAGTCAAATGGACTAGAAAACTAGACCTAGTTCACTGTATAGTAGAGGATTGAGTCAGTGAGAAGAAGGGAAACCTCCATAGCCCTAGACTTGTCATCTTGGAGCAGTAGTATGGAAAATATGGGTAGACCAAAGAGTTGTTAACAAATGGAGTTGTCAATAGATGATCGAAGAACCTAAATGTTGTAAACCTTTAAGGGAAAAGGAGGTATCTAGAGGGAAAAGTTTGTTGAGCCAAGTTCAATAACCTAAAGGAGTTGATTTCATTGATAGAGGTAGATTGAGGAGTTTCAAAATGGGAGGCAAGAGGACTTGGCAGATGTGTTCAGGGAATGTGGACTAAAAGGGTTGTTTGTGGCCACCATCAACAAGTAGGTCAAGTGTTGTCTTGTTCAAGGTAGGTTGGTTGTCAAAGGAATAACACCAAGTCCTAGTTGTATTCCTTGTATCAGTGTGATTGTAAAGGGCCATGATCCCTGGTACAATATATCTAGCCTATTCTATTATAGTTTGTAATATAAAAAAGAAGGGTTTGAAAAAATTAAAAAAATTTATGTGCACTAGTTGATTCCCTGTGTGTAGATTTTGTTTTGCAAAGTAGATGTGTTGTGTCACTTGAGTGTCTTCGCATAAAATATTCTAAGACAAAACCCATATTCTCATGGAAATTCAACATATGCCTTGTTCACTTAAGAACTACCTGTAACTGATCTTAGGCTACTCATGTCCAATATCAACTCATCCCACTTAACAAGTTACCAAGACAAGGCTCATCACATCCAACCGTTTTCGTAAAACAACTAAGAAACACAGTTTAAATCTTGACATGTGATAACACCTGTGGTGTCTTAGAATAACTTGGCACTATGTGGAATGTGTTAACATCCCCTACATTCCTTGGCATGCTTTGACACTCCCTAGCACATTATAGCACTTCCTGACATGCCTTGGTAGTTTAGCATACCTTGGCACTGCCTAGCATATAACCTTGTCACTCCCTCCTTAACACACCTAGAACTCATTGAACTCCTTGTTACACACTCTTATTTGTTCATTTGCATGCATTTTGACCTATTGCTTCCTTATGTTTCCCTAACACTCCCTAGCACACATTGGCACACCCTAGCAGCTAACACATCTTGGTCTGATGCCCTAGTACTCTAGCATTCCTTGGCACTACCTAACATACCTTATCACTACCTAGCATACCTTATCACTCTCTCCTTAGAACACCTAGAGCTTGCTGACACTCCCTAACACCCCCTAACACTCCATGGTATTCACTGACACTCTCTGGCACACCTTAACACTCTTAAGCATTCCCTACCACTCCATAGCATGTGTAACACTCCCTGATACACATTAGAACTTGGCACGTGTTAGGCCCCTATAATACTAGTGATTCCCCCATTAATATTGTCATTGTATCCCTTATTGTTATTATTGTGCCCCTATTGTCCCCATATTGTTATTAGTATGCCCCATAGAAACCCACTATTGTTATTTTTGTGCCCTTATGTTATTACTGTTATGTCGACTTGATTATATTATGACCCCTTAGACTCCTATATATAGAAGGGAGGTTTAGTCATTTGTATCATCCAAGAATTGTTCATTTGTGTAATTTAAAGGAGGTTTCCCCCTTGAAGAGGCTGAATTCTAAGGCGTTGATATATCTTTTCTATCTTTTTGTGAGCTGGTTTCCTAACATTTGGTATCAAAGCTTTGGATCTAAGATTTCGCTGCTCCAAACAGGCCATTATGGAATTTTCACTATAACTTGTTTTCTGCGATGTTTCAGAAGCTACAACAAAAACCCATTTGAGCCGACATCGTTCTAAACTTCGAATCAAAATTTCAGAGCTTGTCTTGCTATATTCGTGGAGATATGATCTGAGGAATTTAGGGTTTTTCCAGACTCCCAAATTACATTCCAAAGTGAATTTTGTTTTGAGCATCAGATTGAAATTTTGCAAGATGTTTCGAAAAGAGGATGACTTGTAGTTTTCTTTGTATCAGTTTTAGGTACTAAGGTCAAAACAGTGACACATGGCATGTTGTACAAGTTTGATCTACTGAACTAGTCTATAATCAGGTCATCGTGGGAGATTTGGCATAACTCTTCCTTGGAGAATCCAATATTGATCAGACTTGTAGGGTTAAAAATATGACTTAAAGGGATACCACAGGATGAGATTTCAGATATTCGAGATCCATAGTTACATATATATAAAAGATTCAATATTGAGCTCTTACAAAGTGAAAAAAAGGTGTGTAGTTTTTTTTAAATTTTGCATAATATTGGTTTGAAAAATTAGTTTGAAGGAATTCAAAGGGAATAGTGAAGAATTATTAGCATTAATTAATGCCCTGAAGAAAGAAAATGGAAACACCTAGTAAGCAACGTGAAATCTAGCATGACTCATGAAGAAG
This sequence comes from Pinus tabuliformis, assembly GCA_031772625.1. Taxonomy (NCBI): domain Eukaryota; kingdom Viridiplantae; phylum Streptophyta; class Pinopsida; order Pinales; family Pinaceae; genus Pinus; species Pinus tabuliformis. The sequence goes on along the minus strand of CM062810.1, from coordinate 936,104,714 downwards.
AGGAATAAATGCAACATGATATATCAAAATTACAAGACCAAGTACAACAAATTTCACTCTCACTAAAGGTAAATGAAGCCAAGATGAATGGCGTGGAAGCTAATATGAATGGAATGCAAGTTAATATGGATAGTGTGGAAGCTAAGATGAATGGCATGGATGCTAAGATGAATGACATGGACGACAAGATGGAAGAATTGAAGATAAATTTGAATAATTTGCTACAAGAAATGGTCACTAATGGTGAAAGGGTAGTAAAGGAAACTCATGATGAGAACAAAAGAAATGTTAATCATGATTTCATATATTCTAATGTTGGATTGAAGACCCACCATGTTCCAAAAATCAATATGAGGAACTTTGATGGCAAGGATCTCGGAACATGGATACTACAAATGGAGCAATTTTTTGATCTCCATAATGTGAAAAACACACAAAAGGTACGTATTACAACTTTATATTTGGAACCAAATCAGTTTGTATGGTATCGATGGCTCTGATCTCGTAAACAAATTGTCACTTGGGCAATTTTTACAGAAGAATTGATAGCACATTATGAGGATACAAAAAGCAACACCTTTTTTAGCCAATTGATAAATCTCAAACGAAAGGGTTCAATGATGGAGCACATTGAGGACTTCCAAAAATTGAACATAAGGGTAAAAGATATTCCATAGCAGCATAAGATTGATGTGTTCATAGGGACTTTAAAGGATAATATCCAACATGAGGTTCGCCTTTGGGAACTTGATTTGTTGGAGAAGGCATTCAGGTTAGCAAGAAAAATGGAAAGCAAAATTATGGCAACCAGGAAGCCTACCACTCACAACTATAAATATGGAAGTGTCATTGCCCCTAGCCTTCCACAACGTACAAGGTTGACACCACAAAAATTGGAAGAAAAAAAAGCAAAAGGGCTTTGTTACAGTTGTGATAGAAAATACACTAAAGGTCATTAGTGTGCAGAGAAGAAATTATTATACATAGATTGTGAAGAGGAGGAAGAAAAGAAACAAGAAATGTCAAAGAAGAGGATATACTCCAGGAACAAACCCTAGATAAATAAGAAATGAATCCGACCATATCTTGTAATGCATTGGCTGGAATTACCATTCCTCAAATTATCAAGATAAAAGGACATATCAAGAAGAAAAAGGTAATAGTGTTGATTGATTCGGGAAGTACCCATAATTTTATTCATTGTAAGATAGCAAAGGAATTGAATTGCTTCCTATATCCAGCACCAGAGTGTCAAGTGATGGTTGCAAGTGGAGGAACCATAAATTGCTTGGGAAAGTGCCATAATATCAAGCTATCCATGGGAGAATATGTATTGAATAGTTCAATGCTTTCCATTCCAATGGGTGGTGCTGATGTTGTACTAGGAGTCCAATGGCTGCAATCCTTGGGTATAATAACTTTTAATTTTCAAGAACTTTTCATGAAATTTTGTGCGGAAGGAAAGGAAGTTGAATTAAGGGGTATTACAAGGAAACTGGGAAATATAATCATCTCTAACGGTATGACAAAGCTTCTAAAGAAGGAACAACGAGGTGTAATTGCACAATTATGTTCACTAGAGGTTCCCACATCGAAATCATCTATTTCTCCATATCTCCAAAAAGTATTGGACAATCATTCCAAGGTATTTGAGACTCCCAAAGGTCTCCCACATATTCGTGATCATGATCATGCTATTCATTTGATTCCAGGAAGTGTTCCTCCAAACATTAGGCCATACATATATCCCTATGCCCAAAAGAGTGAAATTGAACGTATGATTGCAGAAATGCTAGAGGCTGGTATAATTCAACCTAGTCAAAGTTCTTTCTCTGCTCCAGTAGTATTGGTGCACAAGAAGGATGGATCATGGCACATGTGTCTGGATTATAGGGAGCTCAACAAGCTCACTATTAAAGATAAATTTCCCATTCCTTTCATTGATGAATTATTGGATGAATTGAATGGATCAATTTACTTCACCAAGTTGGATCTTCGTTCAGGATATCATTAAATTAGAATGAAGACTAAATACATTCCGAAAACAACATTTAGAACTGATCCAAAATGGATTTTGGATAGACTTCTAAGTCTAAGTGTTCCTTGCAAAGGAAAATGGAAGTCCAAGGATGTTCCTGGAAATAGCCCCATTGCAGAGATCTTTTCCTTCTGAATCTACTACAACTTGAATGGGCTAAAATGGACTTCAGAGGCAAAAGTTATCACAGAAAGAAGTTGCCCTTTGTTCTTTGGAAAAAGAGGTAAAATCTTCAAAAATGGCAAAAAAAACCCTTATAAAGGGAAATCACATCAGAGATGGATCGAGAGGAGGAATTAACACGAAGGGGGAAGGGACCTCCGACTGCGACCTCCAACTTATCGCATCGGAGGTAAGCCTTCGCCCGATGATGGGACCCCGGGCCAATGCGACATGCGACTGCGATGATCGGCAGATCAGCGTCGGCGATGCCACGAGGTAAGGGAAGGACCCCCGGGGCTGTGCGACATGCGATTGTGATATATCACATCGCATCGCAACAATATAAAGGGGCGATAACATGTGACTTGTGATCGCCAGACCCGACGGATTTTATAAGCGCAGTTTATAAATTTTGAGTTCCGATAAAAGGGTATTTGTCGGGTTTTCTGTGTATTAGCGGATTTCGATAGAAAAGCCAAAATACAAAGGAAAATGCCCCGAAGCGATAAAGCCAAACCTGAAAGGAATTTTAGAAGCGGCCCTATATTATTTGAGTTCCGTAAGCAGGATTTTGGGTGGGCCTTAGGCGGTAAGTGGTATTGGGCTGGCTCCGCCTGATCCCATACAATGGCCGACGCGTGGCTGGCAGAGGAGAGAGAGAAACCGCCTTTTCGGGCAGGTAACCTCCATCCTCCTAACCCACCCGAAAATGAATATCAACCATTGGATCGGCTATCACACAGATCAACGGTGGGGCTTGCAATAGCGATCGAAGGCGGACTCGATATGATTATAGGGCGGATGCGATAATATTTGAAGTCTGAAAAAAAGCATTTTGATGGGTTTTTCAGTGTTTTCCCGTGTATTCGAGGTTTTTCCCAATCCACCTATGTGATGCGATATGCTGCCTAATGGCGGACCCGATAGGGTTTTTAGGGACGATTTGATGGAATTTCACGTCCAGAATTCATGCCCGACAGTGTATTTTCTAGTAACTCTCTATGTATTAGATTTTTCTCCATTTTCGGCTTTTCCCCTAGAAAATGCCCTGATCCCTTGTAACAGCTCCTGATCATCATGCCACACTGCAAGCAGGAATTTTTGGCAAACAATGATGCGTTTGAATCCACAGAGCCACAGAGCCAGATGGCAGTCGAACAGACAACACGCAGAGAAGCCGCAGGGTCGCAGAGGGATGCTTATACGCAAAGAAACGACTAGGGAAGCTGGAAAGTCGAAAGAATGCCTCAAAGGATCCGGAGAGCCCAATTGACGAGCAGCAGCCAGAGAAAGCTGAAGGCAGGCAGCGCAGAGAGCTGAGAGAGTTTTTTGGAGTCACTTGGAGGTTGAGTGAACCAAATAGTTTCAAAAGGGTCACTGGAAGGTTGTTGAGGACCGCTTGGAGGTCAAGCGAATCATAGAGGCATGCAGAGGCCGAGAGAGAGAGCTCAAAGAAGCTAGAGCCGAGAGCCAAGAGCCAGAGCCAGAGCCAGATCCAGATCCAGAGCCAGAGCCACGAGCCAGAGCCAAGAGCCAGAACCAGAGCCAAAGCCAGAGCTAGAGCCGAGAGCCAAAGCCAGAGCCAGGGCCAGAAAGCCTAAGAGCTTCAGAACTCGAGATAAGATGGTGTCTAAACCCATTGTGTTCTGTGTAAACCAGTGGAGTTGAGCCAGGAGCTCGTAAAAGGACTTATACCATAATCCTAGAGAGCCTAGTCGAGTTGAATAGAGCTCAAGGAGATGTAGCCCAAGAGTTTTGGGTGAACTCCAAATTAAACTTGTTGTCTTATGTGTGATGCTCATTTGCTGCATTGTTTCACTGTTATATGTTTTATATCAGTTTAAGCAAATCAATTTACAACACATAAACAATTTTAAAATAAACACCAGCATACACCTTATTTTCAAGCACATTATTAATTCCGCATTTGGTTAATCACTAGATATTGGGAACATTGAAGCTTTGGAAGTGGGAGGGGTTCTTGTAAGCTAGACAAGAAGCTTTTAGGCCCCATTTTCAGATTAGGTGGTATCAGAGTTTGAGATTGATTAACACCACCTTCAAGAAGGTGATATCAAAGCTGGTTATACCAGAACAAGTGGTATCAGTTCAGAATTCTTGATTGACAGAGAAAAGATTGCTTGTCTGAAAGGTGTTTGGGCAGTCAAGGATTGATTGTCTGATTGATGTATGCTTGTTTGCAGACTGACTATTGTCTGAGTTTGCAGAGGTGAAGGGAAAGCTATTGATAGGTTAGTCCAGGAAGGACAAGAAGGAAGAAGGGCTGAAGGTATTCTTCTATCCCAAAGGACCTCAAGGCAATCATTGAAGCACAAGAGGTTTGTTGAAAAAGGTTGCTTGAATAAAGCTCTTTGTTATTCCAGTTTGAAGTTCTTTTGTTCATTGGCATAATGACAACTTCTACAAGTGAGTCCTCAAATTCTCCTTTCGTCACAAGATTCTTTGATGAAGACATGAAGCAAGAATTGTTCATCATGATGGATATGATGAGAGAAATGTATGAGGATGGAAGGAAGAGCATCATACTTAGAGAGCAGTTGAATTCCATGGAGGAAGATAAGCAGTTGTTTTCTGACAAATTGCAGGAAATGGAGAGGCAACTTCATATTGCAAATATGAACCTGAAAAGGATGCATGAGTTGGAGTCACAACTCTTTGTTGCCAATGAAGCCTTAGTCAAGTATCAACTTGAAGAAGAGGTAAACCATTCCAGTTTGTCTTCAAATTCTTCTAAGAATTCTTATATTGGTTCTTTTGAAAAGCATACCAGAGGCATAGGTTCCAAGCTAATGTCCAATATGGGCTATGAAGGAAAAGGCTTGGGTAAGCATGCACAAGGTATTGTTGAGCCAATAATGGTTGAGGAAAGGCCTAAGTATTTGGGCCTTGGCTATGGACAGTCTTATGGAGAGAGTTCCAAAGCTGCCATGAAGGCCATTGAAACAGTTCCAAGAAGGAGTTTCATTGCAGGTCCTCTACCTCAGAAGTGTGAAGATTGTATTCAGGAGGAATGCAATAGCTTGAAACATCATTTTCAGGATGCAGGTGTTCAGAAGCACACACTTGAACCAGAGAGTTGTGGAAACTCTGAAAGCCTTGAAGAGATTGATGGTGTTCCAAAGGGAGCCACTTCTTCATTTGCTTCACCTCCTCATGAAGGCAATAAAGGTGAAAGAGAAAGGTATAAATATGGTTCTAATCATCTTCCTTTTGATTTTGTAAAGCATGATAAATTTCCACATAGATATGGGAAAAGAATTGCATGTTCCTTTTGTGGTTTGGATAACCATCATGTTTCTAGATGTTGGAAGAGAATGGCCACATACAGGAAACTTTTGAAGGAAAAGAAGCAAGAAGCCAAAGGTCCATTGGACAAGGCAAATCATGTTGTCAAGAGGATGCACATGTGTTGCACTTACTGCCATAAGCAAGGGCATCTTGCTGAAAAGTGTTGGACTCTGAATCCAACAATGCTTCCACAAAAGCTGAAGAAGGTGGAAAGAGAAGATGGTAGAAATGGAAAGGAAGTTTCCATGAATGATGTGTTTCAGGATGATTCACATGTTGATGCTGATGTGCAGACAAAGGAAAGACCTTTGAAATGGGTTGGTAAGAAATGGTTAGAGTTCTTATCCAATTAAGATTGCATGTCTATTGATGCATCTATTTGCATTTCTTTGTTAATGGAATGCAAGTTGCAGGATTTTACCAAGAAGGTGAATGGAGAAGTTGAGTAGGAGACTCACTTTGTTGCTGCAACATTATATTTCATTTCAGCTTCGAAATTACAGTGTGCTTAAGCGAAAGTTGAAAGATGAAATGCATGAATGAGCTTGATGTGCATGAACACATGGATGCTAATGATTTCCTTGTATTTGAACATGTATGTGTAATTAACTTGCAGGGTTGATTGCTTTGACATGCATGTGATGCAATGTTGACTTGGGAGAAGTTAACTTGGTCTCCAAGATGGAGATAATAATGAAGTGTTTCATCTTTCGAAAAAGAGTCCTAATGGTCTTTTTCTACATGCTTGACTTGAAGGGTCATTTATTTTTAAAGGCATGTTCTATGGGCTTGTTATCCAATCCATCATTTGTATGCAGATGCAAGACATGGAGGTGTTCACAAGATGTGAAATCTGTTTCTTTTGTTGAAGCAGGAGTTTAAGCCATCCAGTGGTTGTCTGTATTTCTGTTGTTGTTAACAGTTGTTGTTGACAACTTTTCAAAAAGGTACAAACGAAAGTTTTGTGGAGCAGGTGTACTTCACATTTGTTTGAGCCACCTTGGATCAATGATCAAGGAAGAGAAGTTCAAACTACCTTCTGTGACCATCTCAGCAGGAGTTCTACAGGAAGGCAAGGACGAGGACAGTTCTTCCCAGGCGGACCAACACATCCAGGAAGGAAAGTGGTCATAGACTTTGGTTCAAAGGCACTATGCAAAGGCAAGTGTATGAAGGCTGAAAGAAGAGGGTGTTGTTACTCTCATTTACTGTTCAGATCAGTATATCAGTCTTTTGGAGACCAAAAGTTCTTTAGTGGGAAGGCGTGATCCAAAATGGATTTTGGATAAACTTCTAAGTCTAAGTGTTCCTCACAGAGGAAAATGGAAGTCCAAGTATGTTCCTAGAAATAGCCCCATTGCAGAGATCTTTTCCTTCTGAATCTATTGCAACTTGAATGGGCTAAAATGGACTTTGGAGGCAGAAGTTATCGCAGAAAGAAATTGCCCTTTGTTCTTTGGAAAAAGAGGCAAAATCTTCAAAAATGACAAAAAAAAACATTATAAATGGAAATCGCATTGGAGATGGGTCGAGAGGAGGACTTAACACAGAGGTGGAAGGAACCTCCAACTGTGACCTCCGACTTATCGCATCAGAGGTAAGCCTTCGCTCGATGACGGGACCCCGGGCCAATGTGACATGCGACTGCGATGATCAGCGGATCGGCGTCGGCGATGCCACGAGGTAAGGGAAGGACACCCGGGGTTGTGCGACATGCGATTGCGATATATCGCATCGTAGTGATATAAAGGGGCAATAACATGCGACTTGCGATCACCGGACCTGACGGATTTTATAAGCGCAGTTTATAATTTTGAGTTCCGATAAAAGGGTATTTTTCGAGTTTTCAGTGTATTAGCGGATTTCAATAGAAAAGCTGAAATACAAAGGAAAATGCCCCAAAGTGATAAAGCTAGACCCGCAAGGAATTTTAGAAGCAGCCCTATATTATTTGAGTTCTGTAAGTGAGATTTCAGATGGGCCTTAGGCGGTAAGTGGTATTGGGTTGGCTCCGCTCGATCCCATACAATGGCCGACGCGTGGCTAGTGGAGGAGAGAGAGAAACCGCCTTTTCGGGCAGGTAACCTCCGTCCTTCTAAGCCACCCGAAAATAAATATCAACCATTGGATCGGAGATCACACAGATCAACGGTGGGGCTTGCAATAGCAACCGAAGGCAGACCCGATATGATTATAGGGCAGATGCGATAATATTTGAAGTCCGAAAAAAAGCATTTTGACGGGTTTTTCAGTGTTTTCCCATGTATTCAAGGTTTTGCCCAATCCACCTATGCGATGCGATATGCTGCCTAATGGCGGACCCGATAGGGTTTTTAGGGACGATTTGATGGAATTTCACGTCCGGAATTCATGCCCGACAGTGTATTTTCCAGTAACTCTCTGTGTATTGGATTTTTCTCCATTTTCGGCTTTTCCCCTAGAAAATGCCCTAATCCATTGTAACAGCTCCTGATCATCATGCCACACTACAAGCAGGCATTTTTGGCAAACAATGATGCTTTTGAAGCCACAGAGCCAGATGGCAGTCAAACAGACAACACGCAGAGAAGCCGTAGGGTCGCAGAGGGATGATTATACGCAAAGAAATGGCTAGGGAAGCTGGAAAGCCGGAAGAATGCCTCAAAGGAGCTGGAGAGCCCAATTGACGAGCAGCAGCGAGAGAAAGCTGAAGGTAGGCAGCGCAGAGAGCTGAGAGAGTTTTTTGGAGTCACTTGGAGCTCGAGTGAACCAGAGAACTGCAAAAGGGTCGTTGGAAGGTTGTCGAGGACCGCTTGGAGGTCAAGTGATTCACAGAGGCACGCAGAGGCCGCGAGAGAGCTCAGAGAAGCCAGATCCAAGAGCCAAGAGCCAGAGCCAGAGCCAGACCCATGAGCCAGAGCCAAGAGCTAGAACGAGAGCCATAGTTAGAGTGAGAGCCGAGAGCCAGAGCCAGAGCCAGGGCCAGAAAGCCTAAGAGCTTCAGGGCCAGGGATAAGATGGTGTCTAAACCCATTGCGTTTTGATTAAACCAGTGGAGTTGAGCCAAGAGCTTGTAAAAGGACTTATACCATAATCCCAGAGAGCCTAGTCGAGTTGACTAGAGCTCAATGAGACGTAGCCCAAGAGTTTTGGGTGAACTCCAAATTAAACTTGTTGTCTTATGTGTGATGCTCAATTGCTGCATTGTTTCATTGTGATATGTTTTATATCAGTTTAAGCAAATCAATTTACAACACATAAATAGTTTTAAAATAAACACCAACATACACCTTATTTTCAAGCACATTATTAATTCCACATTTGGTTAATCACTAGATCTTGGGAACATTTAAGCTTTGGATGTGGGAGAGGTTCTTGTAAGCTAGACAAGAAGCTTTTAGGCCCCATTTTTAGATCAAGAACTCATGAGGGTCGTTATGAATTTTTGGTCATGCCTTTTGGCCTTACCAATGCACCTTCTACATTTCAAGGTTTGATGAATTCCATTTTCAAACCCTTCCTTAGAAAATTTGTGTTAGTATTTTTTGATGATATACTAATCTACAACAAGTCTTGGAAGGATCATGTTGAACATGTTGACAGGGTGCTCAAAATATTGGAGGAGAAACAATTATATGCAAAAAGCTCCAAATGTTTCTTTGGAGTACAAGAGGTGGAATATCTGGGTCATATTGTATCTCATGAAGGTGTTAAGGTAGACCATAGCAAAATTAAATCCATTAAGGAATGGAAAATCCCCACATCCATAAAGCATCTGTGAGGATTTCTTGGGTTGATAGGATATTATCGCAAGTTTGTTAAGAATTATGGGAGAATAGCAGCACCTCTAACAACATTATTGAAGAAAGATGCATTTTCATGGACTCCAGAAGCAACAAAGGCATTCGAACATATTAAAGAGGCAATGTGCCAAGCACTGATCTTAGCTATGTCAGACTTCACAAAAACCTTTATTGTGGAATGTGATGCTTCAGGAAATGGAAGTGGTGTTGTTTTAATGCAAGATGAAAGACCCATTGCCTTCGAAAGTCATCCAATCAAGGGAAAGTATTTACACAAAGCTATTTATGAGAAGGAAATGTTGGCAATACTACGTGCACTTAATAAATGTCGACCCTACCTAATGGGAAGACATTTCAAGGTAAAAACAAATCATGATAGTCTTAAATACTTTTTATAACAAAGATTATCCTCCGAAGAGCAACAATAATGGGTCACAAAAATATTGGGTTATGACTTTGAAATCATCTACAAAAAAGGGAAGCAAAATGTTGTGGCAAATGCACTCTCAAGAAAGGATGAGGATGTGGAAGCATTGGTGTGCACCATTTCTATTATCCAACCAGATTGGATAAATGAAGCAAGGGAGGAATGGAAGAATGACGAAGAAGTGTGGGCACTCATTCGAAAGTTACAACAAGATCCTAGTACATCTGATACATTTAGCTGGAAAAATGATTCATTATAGTACAAAGATCGTTTATACCTATGTAATAATTCCCAAATCAAACAAAATATTCTTATAGAATTGCACACTTCTCCCTTAGGAGGGCACTTAGGATTTTTAAAAACTTACCACAGGGTTAAGAAGGAATTTTTTTGGGATGGCCTTAAATTGGATATTCAAAAGTTTGTGGCGGAATGTTTGGTTTGCCAACAAAACAAATTTGAAACAATTAAGACCCCAGGTCTATTACAACCTTTATCCATTCCAAGCCAACATTAGGAGGATGTTTCAATGGATTTTATCACAGGTTTACCCAAGTCCGAAGGAAAGAGTGTCATCATGGTGGTAGTTGGCAGACTTACCAAGTATGCACACTTTTGTGCATTATCACATCCATTTAAAGCCAGTACAGTTTCTACTGCATTCATGGAAACAATTCAAAATCTACATGGAAACCCAAGGATTATTGTAAGCAAAAAAGATCCCATTTTCACTAGAAATTTTTGGACAGAATTATTTTCTTATCTTGGTACTCAGTTAGCTCATAGCTCATCTTATCATCCTCAATCTCATGGGCAAACTGAGATAGTAAACAAATGTTTGGAAGAATATCTTCGTTGCTTTGTATCTGATAAACAGACACAATGGGTCAAATGGTTGCCTCTGGCTGAATGGTGGTATAACACTTCCTTCCATACTGCTGCGAAAATGACCCCATTTATGGAACTTTATGGATATCATCCACCATCCATCACTTCATATTTAAGAGAAAATTCTAAGGTTCAAGCAGTGGAACATCACATCCAGCATCAACAACAAGTTCTCCAACTCTTAAAGGATAACCTCATGTTGGTGCAGAATAGACTGAAACAATAGGCAGATCAACATCGCGGCGAAAGAAGTTTTGATGTAGGTGACTGGGTATTCCTACGGCTACAACCATATAAACAAATGTCCCTCAAGCAAGCTAAGAAGGATAATAAATTATCACCAAAGTATTATGGTCCATACAAGGTGTTGCAAAAGATTGGTACTATGGCATACAAATTGGAGCTTCCTGCAGCTTCCCGAGTGCACCCAGTTTTCCATGTTTCATGTTTAAATAAGGTTATAGGTGACAAGCTCCCAGTTCAAACAATATTGCCAGAACTTGACGAGGAAGGAAAAATCATATTGGAACCTGAAGCAGTCACAGAAACAAGAACTCGACAGCTACGAAATCGATCAATTTTGGAGTATCTCATCAAGTGGAAGAACTTATCCATTGAAGATTCCACATGGGAGGATGAGAATTTTATACAGAAGCATCCATAACTACTCAAGCGTTGAGGAAAACACTTTTCGGAAGGAGAGGGGCATGTTAGGCCCCTATAATACTAGTGATTCCCCCATTACTATTGTCATTGTATCCCTCATTGTTATTATTGTGCCCCTATTGTACCCATATTGTTATTAGTATGCCCCATAGAAACCCACTATTATTATTTTTGTGCCCTTATGTTATTATTGTTATGTCAGATTGATTATATTGTGACCCCTTAGACTCCTATATATAGAAGGGAGGTTTAGTCATTTGTATCATCCAAAATTGTTCTTTTGTGTAATGTAAAGGAGGTTGCCCCCTTGAAGAGGCTAAATTCTAAGGCGTTGATCTATGTTTTCTATCTTTTTGTGAGTTGGTTTCCTAACAGTACGTGTTGCAACTTGGCAAGTCTTAGCATGCTTGACATGCGTTGATATGCCTTAGAATTCTTTGGCATGGTTTAAGATTAAATTTATTTGAGATCAATTATTGGAAAGTAAGAGAGAAGTAATAGAGGAAGATTTGTCACTTGGAATGCATTAACACTTGGCACTTGGCATGTATTGACACCTACATTACTACAAAACAGGCCTTTAGGGGAATTTTGGCTTGCAACAGTATTATGAAAACCATCTGCAAAAGTGTTTTTAGGGATTTACAAGAATTTTTGGAAAATCCCCCCAAAAGTCATGAAAATTTGAACATTTTCGGGGGTTTTCTAATAACTGCCTTTAAAAATGTATGGGTTAAGGGGTCTAGAGGGAAGGAAACGAAAGAAATTGATAAGGGAACCCCCAATAGTGGTGATAAGGGGATTAGGGGCCCCATTATCAGAACCCATAAGCCCTTAACCCATGACCACTAAATTCCCTATCCCTTTAACCCCCAAGCCATACTCCCTTAACCCATACAATGGCATAACTTGTAACACATCTCCTTACCTAACTAAAGGTACTTACTATGCTAACCCAAGACTCAAGGTGCAATTATGAGAATGGGGTTAAAGTCTACCTATCTTTTTCTTTTATTTTTTCCTAGGAAGACTTCTAGTGGAGAATCTTCCCTTGAATTGTCCTGAAAGATTGTAAGGTACTAGATGGATTTTCTAGAGTTTGTAGTAGACAACCTTATAAATCAACCTAGATATACTTACATCCTCTCAAGGTAGTCTTTAGTTGACTTCATATGCCCAAAAAAATATAGTAGGCACTAGTTCTCCCTAAAACCTAAAATTTAGTCCTTATTTTATGTTTTAGGGTTAGGTTAAGTTTTACGACAACTTACATAAGTTCTCAGCCATAAATAAGCTAGATTTCTTAGTGACTATGCATTTATTTGACCTAAAATACTCTTGTCACCATACTTTGTCTTGCTAATTTCATTTACAAACATGTTAGGGCTAGACATCCTAATACTTAGGATTGGTATATGCATCTTAATGTTCAAATATAGCTAGCTTGATAAAGCCTAGTTTAACTCATTGTTTAAACCTATTTTTGCTTCATGATTACTTGTTTTAAGGGTTGAATATAACATGTTCTACTACGATGACTTATCACCTTTTATGTGAGTTTGCAACAACCAATATATTTTTCTTCTTTTGTAGTGTTTGGGGATCCTCTTGTACTAAGTGATGACTTACCAAGACTTCCAAATTACCCTAGATCCTCATCCATCCAAACCTAGAAATGACGTTCAATAATAACCTTGATCTTACCTTGATTATCATATTCTATTGGTGGTAAGTTTGGTAGCTACATAGGTGCCCTTAGACTTGATTATCTCACTTTAGGGACCATAGAGTCTACTAAGGAAGACTACCTTGTGTAGGATCCATCCTTCACTAAAATGAGGAAACTTGTTGCCTCGATGATAGTGGTAACACTTCCCTATTCCACTAGCCTTATCACCTTTTAAAGGATTTTCACTAAGGTACTAGACTTTGTGATAACAGTCTTATTGACCTATTTTGGTCATTTGTGGACATTGACAAAATTGTTTTGTTTATTTCTGCATGTGTAGTAGAAAAAACTAGTTTGGGATTAAATTCAAAGGAAAAGGTTAGGGCTGGTAATTGGTGTGTGATGAGGAAATAATGAAAGTGAAGAAGCACATAACTTGATGTTGTGTAATTTCCAACTTAAATATAAGGTATTCAAACTCCAGTTCAAAATTGTTGGGATCGACCTCTTTCATTGCTAGTTTTGGTTTATTTTCCATGTATTAATATTACAAGTTTGTTGGACATAAATGTATTTTGCACTCAAGAAACTATTGGAAATATTCTAGGTCCACCACCTATTTGTGAATGTCGCTGCATTCAATAATGGCTTCAAAGCATAGTCAAAGGGTCATTATCAAAAATTCATTTTTCATCTCGATTTTTCCAAAATATAATGGTTCACAGGGTGTTTTCACTTGCTACTGAAAGGATATAAGTACTAAAAATCCCCAATATTCAACAATCAAGGGAGGCTATAATTAAAAAAAAAAAATCCAAAATAATTAACTAGTCAAGAAAAGTGATAAGGAAGTAGAAATCAACAATTAATAATGCATCAGTATTGGAATTAACCTTCTTTCAACTTAACCTAGAATATGGGAGAATGTATCCCAAATGCTAGAGACTCTTCCATCCTCATAAGTAACTCCTTCCACCTTGGGAAACAAATAATATTTTTTTCAAAATGAATCACACTAAATATTTAACAAGAAATCCCTAATAACATATCAAGTGCACATAAAAAGGTAGGATTGACACATATAATGTGTTAAGCAAAGTCTTTCGATAGAAATCACATAAGAGAATTTTTTGGTCGACGTGTTTCAAACCAACAAGTGTGGTTCATCATCAGGACTAGATGAAGAGGTAGACCATGGCAAAAGCTTAAATAGAGAGCAATGTAGAGACATAATTTCAGGTAACGGCTATATTTGAACACTAATATTTAAATTATGATATTAATTTATTAATATATTAACAACAAATATTATTAAGTAAAGGCTATATTAAATGGCTAGTTTTTAATAAAATTATATATATTCAAAATATTATTATTTTATTAATAATAAGTGATAATTATGTAAATTAAAATTATTATAAAATTTTAATTTATTTTTTAAAGAAACGGGTATTAGATTTGTTTATTTGAAAAAAGTTAGATTTTGGGCCAAAACCCTTACAATATTTCTCATGACACAGTATTTCAGAATTCCAAAAATTAAGGATTTTTTTTCTTGTGGCTACCATTTCTTCCTATTCTAAAACATGCCTATTAAGGATTCAACATAAGACCTCAACCCCAGCAACCATGTTTTGTTCTCCCGTGAGCTAGTTAATGTGGCTCTTATTGGCTGCGTTGAACATTATTTGGAGTCCACCTTGGTTAGCTGAGGTTGTGTTTTCCCTTTTTCTTATAGCTCGCAGTTTCCAATTCTTTTTGTTCCCATTCCCTTTATATTTCAAACTGTTTTTTTCCCCCACTTAGCCCTATGCTCGGACATGCACTTAGATTGTTCATAGAAGAATTTTAATTTCTTGATTATGTCTTCTGGTGTTCTCAGTTCATCGAACTTAATTCGATCGCTAAAATTTGATGACAATCCATTGACATATCTTTGGAATTTTTCTTTTTCCTCCTTGAGGTAAGGCATGTATCTTAGTGGCTCCAAGCATTTGGTCATGTATTCTTCATCCGACATTTTCCTCATCTTGAGTTCATAGATCTCTTTGGTTTACTATCAAAATACCTTTTAGACAGGTATTTTTCCCCTAAATACCCCTCAAACTCCCTCCAAGACAACTCTTCTTCTATTATATCCTTCATAATCTTCAAATCCTCCCACCAGATGTCAGCCTTTCCCTTCAAGATGAAGGTAGCCTCAGTTTCCATCATGTTCTTTGATTAATTGTACTTTAAATAACTTTTTCATCCCAAGCAGTGATGCTTAAACATCTTCTACCTTCTTTACTTCACCATCAAAGATAGGAGGTTTGGACTTCTTGAATTCCTCTAGCATTTGCTCCTTTTCCCTCCTCCTCCTATGATGATAATGTCTCCTGGTAGTAGCAACAGAGTGTTTTCCATGGGTGCTTGTCCTTCTCTCCAGAGTACTCAGTGGAGTATCTCCCCTTATTGTTTCTTCACTTAATAACATGTGCCTTTTCTTGGATCTATTTCCATATGCTCCATCAGTCCTTTCATCTTTCTTTCTTTGTCCATATGAGCTCTCCCTGACCTTGTCACTAGCTCCCAAATCATGCTGCTTTTGTCTCTGTAAGTCTGAGATACTTTGCAGCATAACTACACTCGCTTTATCTTGCATCTCTTATTCCCTGACAAGCTTCTCATTATCAACTTTGCATCTCATTATTTCATCCCTTAAACTTCTCAAGGTATCCATCCGGTCATGAGATTCTACCTCTCCTCTCTTCTCAATTGATGCTTCCCCATATCGCTACTGAGATTTGTCTATGCTATATTGCACCATCTTGTTATTCATTCCCTTGTTCTTTTGTTGTTCATTGTTTCTCTCTTAAATGTGTTGTCATACACACACACATCTGTTAAACAAATTAAACATAATAGCATCATATAGTTTATCACCTTGGCTTGTCATTATGAGTTTGTTGGTGCAAGGCTAGATGAAACATCACACATCAAGTTAGCATGTCCATAATAGAAATAATTCATATCAAGTTCAACGTAAACATACTATATGCGTATATTACAACCAAATTTCATAAGCGCATGACTATTAATATCTAGCACAGTAATTCATAAGGTAGTTTCCATGTCAAAATAACACATCAACATATAATCCATGTATCAATAATAAGACAACACATAACATAACTCATACTCAAATACTTAGTATCAAAACAACACATAACGAAACTCATATTCAAATACTTAGCATCAAAACAATACATAACAAAATGCATATTTGAATACTCTATCTATGCATTACTCCCTTGGTATAAAATACCAAGAACTTTCCTTTGCTTCCAGAGGTCTAGGGATGAAAACTTACTCTGATACCACTTTGTAGCACCCCCATCCACCCCATAGCCCATACTATATGTGTCACTAACATTGACCCAACCTCCATAAACTAGTCATGGAAATGGGGTTATAAAATTTTAGTATTTCTCAAACTCCTCAAAATTTAAAACAAACATTGCCATTGCATGTGGCTCATCAACAACTTTCTAGCGATTTTTTTTTTTTAATTTGACATTTGTATCACAATACATGGTTGTTTGAAAATTGGTCATTAAACCCTTGCCATGTCAGCATTGTGCTTCCATGTGGCACCCACATGGTACTCAATGGTTCCCATGTGGAATCCCTCCTCCCTTCAGGGGAGGTCCATGTCATCATTCCTACCCATGTGGCAGTGCCACTTGCTAACCCATATCCCTACCAGTTCACCATGTGGAATTATC
This sequence comes from Pinus tabuliformis, assembly GCA_031772625.1. Lineage (NCBI taxonomy): Eukaryota > Viridiplantae > Streptophyta > Pinopsida > Pinales > Pinaceae > Pinus > Pinus tabuliformis. Next base: position 936,088,006 of record CM062810.1, on the reverse strand, counting down.
ACATCACTAGCTGGTAGTCCATATCTATCCACATTTGTAGCCTTATTTCGGGACCCACTGATATGTATGTGTGTGTGTGTGTGTGTTCTCTCCCCCTTGGATGATCAACGACCTTCGTCTAACAGAGGTATCTACAGTTGGGATTGAAATGAGGACCCCACCCCCTTCCCCTCACGATGTCACGGGGGGTCCCTCATCATAGTTTTGTCAATTGTTTCCACGCCTACTGATCAACGATGCACATTTGTCTAATCTAGATCATTGGAATGAGGGGGGGTACTCCCTCATCAGAGTCCTCCCCCCTCTCAAAACCATGTCATTGACAATAATTTTAACATTTTCTTCCAAAGAGATCTTAGTCTCTCGTTTATTAACCTCGGTGTTGATATATATACATAATTACAATGTTTTGTATAATTACTTTTTGTCATCAATCTCGTTGCTTTGTCATTCAGGCTTGTGCCTCCATGCCTCTGGTGTGTGCTACGAGCATATTATGATAATGCTCTCATCTCAAACCAACTCAGTTGTCCTCCATATACCTCTATGGATATACAACCTACAATATGTAACAATTTACTCTCCCATACAAGCTTACAATATACATATGATATGCCCAACTCTTTTAGACATAAGATTTGAAATTTTGTGGCCCCGCTATACAGGGACCCCCCCCCCCCCCCCAACACACACACACACACATATCTATATTGATAGGTTCAATTCTTGTGGAATTTGATAGAGGGTCACAAGCCATTCTCGCCACAACCCTTTTACATAATATGAACTATCCATTATAGGTCTTGCTAGTAACAGTTAAGAATAACCCTTTCTCTTACCACAAACATGAACAAGCATATAGCATGATATATGCGCATTTTAATTGCAGTATAGACATATATAGATTGTAGGCATATAATTAACAATGAACATGGATGAGCTCATTCATCATACATGTTATATAACAACAACACAGTCATTACAGTGAAATCACATTCCCAACATCATAAGTACACCACTTATTTTGCATTGCAGATGAAACTAGCATTTAGACTATATTTAAACCCAAAAATAGGCACAGAAACCAATCATTCTTCATTAGCCATATAGGAATTAAACCATTACTCTAAAATTATGCAGGAAATAACATTCCTCATAAGTAGTTTAAACATTTTAATAACACAACCAACATTTATTTAGTACTTGCATAAGAAATAAATGCACATGGATTCAACTAAGCACTTATATCATATTAGGAAGTATGGAAATTGAGATTGGGACTTTGACTCTCCACCCAACCTTAGATTAGCATGCACTGAAACCTTTCTTGCATCCAATCAGCCTTGATCCCAATATAAAGCTTGAGGAGGAGTGATTTTAGGGAATTGCCCAATGTTGACAATTGAAATATGGAATCCATAGATCATTCCATCTCCACCCACCAATTAATTAAGGGAATCCAAAGATTATGCCATTTCCACCCTCCAATCTGTTAAGGTAATTCAGAGGTTACTCCACCTCCACCCTTCTGTTTGTTGCAGGGATTCCAGAGGTTGTTCCACCTCCACCCTATTTTGTACAGGTAATCAAGAGGTTGCTCCACTTCCACCCTAAAGTAATGCGACATTATCTCCACCCTAAATAGGGATTCCCAAGCTCATTGAGAATAACCAGGCACAATTTCAGTGGCTCCACCCTAAACCGGGAGTCCAGAGCCCACCAAATTAATTGTTAAGCTCATAACTGAGCAAGGAAAGCATCATGGGCACTCTATAACTGGGAATCTAAAGGAGCAATGCCTCCACCCAAACCAATAATTTAGAGAGCCTTTGCCCCCTTCACATGAGAGATGACCAATCTACTATCCCAATGCTCATAACCAAAAATATAATTCTCAGTGTTATTCCTACAGTAATCTTCTCTTCTACTCTATCCAAGTAATGATATAAGGTACTACACGAAATTCCTGAATCTTGTTGCTTCTACTCCAGAATTTCTTCTCGTACTGCTCCAAGGAAAATGTTTCTTCTTTCCTTACATTTCCTCCCTAATGGTTCTCTAATACCACTTGGTGTTTTCTATGGTGCAATGTGCTCCTTAAGTTCCTGAGAATGTTATACCCTATCTTCCAGTGTCTCCCTATGTTCTTCTTCTTCCTCTAGTGCTATGTCTCCTAATTTTTTCCCAATCCTTCTTGTCAGTGCCTGTCTATTCTCTTTCTCCTGATTTTTCTGTGAATATCTCCTCCTTGCCCAACCACGTCATGGCATCATTCTGGAGAGATTTTGTGTTTCCCTTCCCATTATGATCGTTCTAACTATGTTCATGGTGGTGTGTTGTCATGGCCTTCTCCACCAATGGTGAGGCTCCTGGCTAGTAATTATGTTGGTCCCCGCAACTCGGCCTATTTTGTCATCTTTTAGTTATTTGATTTGCAATCACTATCATCATTATACCAGCTGGGTTATGCTGCCACATATGATTCATCTCTTCTAAATTCCAAATCACCTCTTGCCCCAAAGCTCTAAATCTATGTCCCATGACTCAATCCTTTTTAATTATACAAATGGTTACACTGCTTGTAATAGGGGGAAGAACTAGCCAGGGGCTGTCACAAACCCTACCCCCTTGGAGGAACATCTCAGTGTTCTATATTTGAACACAAAAGAAAACAAAACATTCTTTAAACGAAGCATAAAATCACTATGAGCTTTATATATACAACTCATGTACAATTATTTACAAAAATATTTATATTGCTTTAACCAATAAACAAAAATGTATATATTGTCCGCATATATCAACCATTTAGTGGTGATTGTTAGCTTGAAACTCTTGAAACTAAAAACCAACGTAGAGATTTTTTATTAATCAATTTTACATGTAAATACAAGTAATAATGCTTGGTAGAGGATTTACACATATGTTATAAGATTCTTGACACAAAATTATTTTTATCAATATAAGTAATTTATTTTTTAATCTAGAGATGTAATAATTAGTGAGATATTTAATTCAATATATCATTTTATTATATTAAAATAAGTTTAGAGAAAATAGCCAGAAATTATATAATAATATAAATAACTTTTTAAACTAATAATAAAAATATATATCATAAAAATAATTAGAATTATTTTAGTTAGTTACTTATTCTTTTTGAAAAGTTAATATAATATAACGAAATTTAGATTATTAGTGTTATGAAATTCATCACAAAAAATAATTTCAACCAAACTTTAAATATCATCATGATTATAACTCATATAAAATGTAAATCAATTTTTTATTTTTTATATATATATATATATTTTCTCATATTTAAAAAATATATATACAATTAAATTTTAAAAAATTAAACCTCAAATCATATATCTTCAAAATATATTTTTCTTAACTTTATTAACCATAGGGAATCTTTTACATAAACAAAATTGGAGTCCAACCAGACTTTATCTCTACAATTAAATAAGTCAATATATAATGTTAAAAGGATTTTACAAGTCTTTTACTTCAAAATGATATGTTCATTGGAGAAAATCGCAAACAATTTCAAACACTTTTACGTGAGAAGGAAATGTGGAATTACAGCCGGAAGGGTTGTCATACAATTTTTCAAGAAAAAAATTAGAATGAAACGTTAGATTAAAGGTCCCTGTAAAATGTATAAAATGTATTTTTAAAAATCTAATGGGGGTAAAGTGAATATTTTATTTCTAGCATTTTAATTAATTTTGTTTTATAGTATTGAATATAATTAAATGTTTTTATGATATGATATATATAGATATATTTAAAATAATATTTGAGTAGGATTAATAATAAAAAAATATTGTTTTTTGAAAAATCATAAATTTAAATTTAGAGGAGTAGAGTATGTACACTATTATTATAGGGATTTTTTGTCTAATAAATAATGGTATATCATATATTAATTTGGTGTTTAACTAGATTTTTTTTTATTTTATTTTCTTTTCAAATTAATGGAATTGACAATTGGAATGGTCTCAAAAACTTTATTAATATAGGATCAATTCCATTTGTCACCACTGTAAACATTAGATACACCACCTTACTCCTAAAATGAATATAAGTTAATTAAAAATATCAAACCAAAAACCTTATAATATTTTACATAACATATTTTACTATTTTTCTAAATAACCTACACCCTTAAAGATAATTAAAATAATAAAATAAAATAAAAAATAAAAAGTGACAACATAATATTTTTAAAATCAACCATCATCCTCATCCTCATAAGTAATAATAATAAATAAAATAATATAAATTATCTGAAATTTATACTTTTAATATATATATTTTTTGCCTAATTGAAATATATATATATATAATGTATATATACTTTATATAAGTTTATAATAAATATAATATAATTTATTATTTATTTTAATTAATGATAACTAATTAAATCTTATATAATGAAAATTGAAATATATATATATATATAATAATATATATAAGTTTATAATAAATATATATATATTTATTATTTATTTAATTAATTTGATAACTAATTAAATCTTAATATAATGAAAAATAAATGATTAAAATGAGTTTTAAAATATACTTTATTATTTATATACAATAAATTTATTAAAAATATATAATTTTTAATATGTTGACTTTTTCAATAAATTAATTTTCTATATATCTAAATAAAAATGGTTGAAAAGATTTAAATTTTAAAACATATAATCATATTGATACGTGTGTTAATTTGAAATATTAATAATTATGAAGTGGATGGTAGAGATTTAACTTCAATAGAATATTTTTATTAGTAGTCACATATCAAAAGTGCAGATTTATCTCAAAAATAGTTATGTCTTTCTCGTCTTTTTAATTAAATTGATTAATTAAAAAATTAGTCATGTGAAATATATTATAAAGTGTGTGTTTTGATCTTAATAATGATGGATATTTATCAAATTTTACTAACAATTTACTTTATATGCGTACACCAATTTATAACCTGCTAATTTAACCAATAATTTTTTTTTTTTTAATATCTAAACATAATTAATGAAAAAGAGTTTAAAAACAAGAATATTTTATTGTAAATATAAAGTTTTTTTTTTTTGTTTTTTGAAAATGTAAACATGTTATCAAAAAAGTGTGATACATTTATCTCCTCAAACAACATATAAAATATGAATTTTAAAACTATATAACTTTCTCAATAATATACCCTGGTTGTAATATTTGTTTTTTTTTATCTATATAAAAATTTTGGATTCATTGAATTGGGAAAATTTAATAAAATTATAAAATAAAATACAGAAATCTTTTATTGTTTACCGATCCTATTTTTAATATCATTAGTAAAAGTGAACTTCTCAACATTAACTATGGAGGAACTTCTCAACATCAACTACTTCAACTACTGAGGGAGTCGATACACTCCATAAAAAGCTTGTGGTTGATTGTAGGGCATGCCCATTACCCAAATCCTTGCTCTCTTGCACAAAATGAACAGAGAAAGAACTCCCCCAAATCCAATTCCCATTCCCATTGCCAATGCCAATAATGACATTTTTTCATCCACACGACTTAACCAACCAATTTTAACATTACTCTCCCCACCAACGCTTTTCATTGGTCTCCTTGTCTGCTTCTGGCATGTTTGCAAAGGATATCCACATAAGCATTTATTTCTTTGAAATGAAGTCTCACTAAATGTGTCGAATTGTGTTCCTATTGGGATTGGCCCACAGAGTTTGTTAAATGAAATGTCTAGAGATGCCAACATTGTCAATTTAGAAAGCTCCTGGGGAATTTGCCTTGATAAATTATTTTTAGCCAGGTCCAATTGCTCCAAAGTAGATATCTCACTAATAGAGGCAGGGATTTGTCCTTCCAATTGGTTTCTTGATAAATTTAGCAGTTGCATGTTGTTTAAACTTCCTATGCTTGCAGGGATTTGTCCTGTAAGATTATTGTTTGAAGCATCAAATATTGTGTTTTTCTCCAACACATATGTTAGACTATATTCAATACCTTTCATGTAAATCTTCAAAATCTCATACAACATCTCATAAGGTAGTGATGAAGATCCATTAATTGTAAATCCTTTAAGTGATTGAAGATGAGATGGTATGTTCCCACTGAATTTATTGTTGGATAAATCCAACACTTGCAACCTAGTGAGATTTGTAATCCATTGAGGGAAACAACCATGAAAATTATTATAACCAACACTTAAAACTCTCATGTCCTGAAAAAATGGAAAGAACTTTGGGAGCTCCCCTTTCAGCCTATTTTCTCTTAAATCCAAAAGCTGAAGCTTGATAGAACTGGATAATGATACCGGCAATGTCCCAGAGAAGTTATTTGAATGGGCAGAGAAAACCCTCATAGAAATTGGAAAGTCTATATCTAGACTTCCACTGAGCCTATTTTCAGACACCCTTAGCCAAGCTAAGTGGGTGCAATTGCCGATACTCTTGGGAATTGACCCCTCCAACCTGTTGTATGATACATCTAATAGCACAATTGATGACAAACCACCAATACTTTCAGGGATACTCCCAGAAATATTGTTACTGAATATAAGTAGAAAAAGGATAACTCTAAGCTTGCCAATGCTATGTGGAATGCCTCCAGTGATGTTGTTTGAATCAAAATTCATGTACATAAGGGATTGAAGATTTCCTATCTCTTTTGGAATTGTACCATTGAGATTGTTGTATTCGAGAGAAAGGTATTGAAGCTTGCTCAAATTAGAAATGGTTGTGGGGATGTTTCCAATGAATCTATTTTTACCAAGAACTAAGTAGGTCAATTGGGTCAAATTGGCAATGGCTTCAGGTATACTCCCTGTAAGTGTATTGGATGCAAGAGCCAAGAAGGAGAGTTGAGGAAGACTGAATATACTCATCGGCAATGAACCTTGAATTCTGTTAGCTTGTAAATCCAACCGTGCCAAATTGCTGCAGTTTCCTAACTCAGGGGGAATAAAACCTGAAATTTTACCCAATTCAATACTCAGAGCATAAATAGAGAATTCAGTAAGCTCTTTCAAATTACCTAACTGAGGAGGGATACTGCCTGATAATTGATTGTGCCCCAAATACAAAAACTTAAGTGAAGAGCAGTTTCCCAAAGATGAAGGAATGTTGTTCTCCAACCTGTTAGAAAACAGAGACAAGTACTCTAATTTCTGCAACAGCCCCAATTCAACTGGGATTTTTCCACTCAAGGCATTGCCAGAAAAGTCGATGTATGATAATTCAGTGCAATTGCTGAGATCTGGAGGGATGAGACCGTCTAGTGAATTGAATCTAAAATCAAGATATGCTATACTTCTCATCATACCTAAAAATGAAGGAATTGGGCCCGTCAAGTTGTTGCTCCCAATGGAGAACTCCCGTAGAGATGTGCAGTTGCTCAGAGAATCTGGAATACTTCCATTCAGAACATTCCGGAACAAGATGAGATGTTCCAACTCAAATAGACGACCAAACTCTGTTGGAATGCTCCCCGCCAAGCTGTTCTGTGCAAGCCCAAGCCATCGAAGGCGTGTGCAATTAGAGAGAGATTTTGGGATAGAACCAGAGAGTAGATTGTTGCTGAGATCAAGTGTTCCCAGCGCCTTGAGGCGCCCAAATTCTGGTGGAATCCCTCCTTTCAAAGAATTGTCAGAAATATTAAAAGTGCGCAACAAAGAGAGAGTGGGCAGAGATAGTGAAAGGGTTCCTTCCAATTGTAAGCCAGAAAGGATTATGGCCACCACTCTTTTGGTCCCTTTTCTGCACCGAATACCATACCATGAGGAGCACAGATTCTCTGAATTTTCACGAGTCCAGTTGGACAGCGATCCTGTTGGATCGGATTTAATGGCGTCTCTAGACAACAGAAGAGCCTCCCAATCCCTCTCACTGGAATTTATCTTCACTGCAACAACCGAGGTTGCCATGATCAGAAGCATCATCACAATAACCTTCTTAGAATCCATTTTTCCCTTTCGTCACACACTCCAATGTTGTGTTCTTTCTCAGCTCTATATCTATATATAGAGAGAAAGCAGCTGTTCTAGGGACATTGATAGCTGTTCTAGAAAGAGGAATCGCCAGAAATTCTAGAAACTCAATCACTTTACTCAAATTCAATTCCACAGAAGTCTTTAGTGCGCACATTTCCTAGGAATTTCAGAGCTCCAATCACTGCAAATTTGACGGGTTTCACTAACGCATAATGGGCACATTAACGCCGAAAGTGGCAAAGGTACAACGAATCTTATTTAATTACTTTTATTAAAATTTTACAGTTGAAAATAAAAATAATTCTAATGTTATATCCGAATTAGATTTAGAAATTCATTACATTTATTTTTTATTTTAAAAAATAAATTTAAAATATTTTTATTAAAATGTGATCATAATTTTAAAAATAAGGAAGATTTCATAGCAATTAGAGTTAGGAATTTTCAAAATCATTAGATCCAGAAAACTATAAATTTGAAGTTAAATAATATTATTATTTATTTGGTATATGAATATTATTTTTGATTTTGTTAATTATTTTTATCAAGCTAATAAATTATTATATGTAATGAAGAGAATTAGAAGTATAAGGGTCTATTTTTTTTATTCAAAATATTTTTATATTCTCCTGTCATCTAGATGCAAATGACATGGCCAATAAAAGAACCTTGTTAACACTTATAGAAATAGTTATAGGGCACTTTTTGCCCCATCTCATAACATTCATTCATGAATTTTTTTATTTCAAACATATTGGATAGTAATTACTTTGTGTCAGGGCAACCATCTTTGCAAAAATCAACTTGTTGAAAGAAAATATAGAGCAATACCCACAATAATTTGATCCTCTCTTATAAAATTTGAATTGCATAGAGCGTAAAGCTTTGAATTTTTTTGGAGTGTTCCAGAATTTTAGTTTAATGGTAAGTTATAGTTGACCAAGAAATCTTGGTCTGTGGAAATTACTTTCTTTACTTGCAAATTTTTATAATACAAATTATCATTTCAATTTTTTTAAGAGAAGATTAAACATTTTATGTTTGTTTTCCTTTCTTGGTCATGTTTTCTAACTAGTTTTACTAGAAATCCCCATTAAAAATTGTTGGAATTATGAACCTTAGTTGTTAAATTTCTATAGAATATATACCTTGTGATTTAAAAATTGTTGGAATTATAAACATGAGTTATTAAATTTATATAGAATAAATGCCCTGAAATTTTCATATGGTTTTAAATCTAATTATACATTCCAAAATATATTACAAGCAATGAAAACTAACCATTCTATTTTGAAAGCTCGGATTTAACTTCTAGTATTTTAATAATCCTTAGACAAAAATAACTTTGCCACTATTACAAATTAATTTCTATATAAAATCAATAAACTCAAATGTGCTATATAAAACTTTACACTTTTCAATTATAATAAACTAATAACTATATAAATTAAAATTATTATAAATCATTTAATTCTTTATTTTATTGAAGCATAATTTCAAAATTCTAATATTCTTCTAGGCTTCCCTATAGCTAAAGTATTCCATATGTATTAGAAAACTTTATACTTTTCAACTTTTATCATATCTAAAAACTTTATGCTTTTCAACTTTTTATCATATTCTAGCTCCCCTATAGTTAAAGTATTCCATATATATAAGAAAAGTGCATGCTTTTCAACTTTGATCATATTCAAGCTCCGCTATAGTTAAAGTATTCCATATAAATTAGAAAACTTTATGCTTTTCAACTTTTATCATAATAATTGATATTCGAATGGCGAAGCTTGAGCTAGGGTTGGAGTTGGCGCTAGGGTTTTGATTTTGGGTACCATGGCGGGACACGCAGGGGGGAGTGCTGCTCCCTCCTACAGTCAGGTAGTTACAGATAGAAGTAAGGAAGTGGGGAAGCAGCATTTCAAAAAACCTCTGGAGAAGGTTTCAGAGGTAAGAAGCAAGGAAACATTGGGAAGAAACAGACTTCAAGAACAAGAAGGGGATCAGCAAGAAAGGGGTACGGAGAAGGAGAATGGGGGCAGCAGTGAAAAACCTGCTTCCATAAGGACAACCGGGGTCTACAAACCCAAGTCGAGCACTATTCCCCGGGTCATATTGAGCGATCCAGCGCTTCAAGCACATAGAGATCATATGACAGAACATGTGATCATATGCAAATTCATGGGGTTATGGCCGACAGAGAGGGCGTTACACGTCTGGATAAGGAGCCACTGGAAGCCAAAGGGGGAAATACACCTCCATCTGGGCTCTAAGGGATTCTTCACAGTGGTGTTCACGAGCCTAGAGGACAAAGATAGAGTGTTCGAAGGGGGGCCTTATTTCTACGCTGCTGCAAGACTCTACATGTGGCCATGGATGATGAACTTTGTCCCAGAACGTGAAACATTCACATCGGTACCGGTATGGATCAGACTATACTCCCTTCCTCTGGATTATTGGCTACCAGAATCTTTGAAAACAATAGGCAATAATTTGGGGCACTTTCTAAAGATCTCAGAGGTGACTCTAAAAGGAATATACCTCCTTCGCCTGAATATGTGTGGAAATGGACCTATCTGGAGCCCTTCCGGAAGCGATAATTTTAGAAGTGTATGATGAAGAATGGGTGCAGACTATGGACTATGAGCACATCCCATTTAGGTGCCACAAATGCCATGAACATGGGCATTTATTCAGAGACTGCCCAACAATCAATATGGAAGGTAATGTGAAAACCACTGCGGATAGAAATCACGAGGGCTTCACTAAGGTTGGGGGCAAAGGGAAAGGTGGTAAACGTCCACAAAAGAAACTAAATGAGGATAAACAATCAAGACATAATCGTTTCAAGATCCTGGAGGAAGAAGTGGGAAACAAGGAAACAGTCCAGGACATGGAGAACATAATCAAGGAGCAGGAAAAGATAGCTGACATGGAGGATATCACCGTAGACAACCAGCAAAAGGACGATATACCAAGTTGTATGGAAATAAGTAGGGACCATGAGATGACTCCAAGTGAAACGGGAACGGAGGACCATGAACTACAGGAAATTCTAGATAGGGAAAATCTAGATCTAGAAAAATTTCTGGAACAAGGGACGATCATAGGAGTGGACTCCCTGCCAAAAGAGGATTATGACAGAGTACAACAGCTCTTTCTATGGAGATCACAATCGAAAGGAGCTGGAGTCAAAAGAAACCATGAAAGCCAGGAGCACAGTGGGGTCAAAATGATGGAGAACATATAGGTACAATCTCCAAAGAACTCAGGAAGGAAAAGAGGAAGAAAAAGACAGAATGAGCTGCTGAACGAATGTGGAAAACTATTGATTAACTCAGGTAAGATGAAAGATCTCACCAGCTATTCCTTTACTAACCTTTCTTAATGAAGCTCACCACTTGGAATATTAGAGGCATAGGAAATAGAAGGAAACAAAGAAATCTTAGTAATAGAATTAAAGAGGAAAAACCGGATATGGTTTTTATTCAGGAGACAAAATGTTCGATGGATAAGATTAGAGAAATTCATAATAAGTGGCTAATCAAGTATGAGTATCTAGAGGTTAAAGCTAACAACTCGGCGGGGGGATTCTCACGCTGTGGGATCCACAGAAATTTGGAATCCTGGATGCTGAAGCATCCAAGAACTACCTTTCTATGATATGTCAACCTGTAGGTGATAAAGAGATATACATGATCACAAATGTTTATGGACCTCAAAAGAAAGCAGATAAACTCCATCTTCTCATCTCCCTTGAGGATCTAAGAGCAAGACACCCCAATATGCCTTGGATCGTTGCAGGAGATTTCAATATGATAAGATCTCTTTCAGAGAAAAAAGGTGGTATTAGACAACTAGGAAGAGACTCCATGGCCTTCTAGAACTTCATTATGAACATGGGGCTAGTGGATAATGAAACAATAAATGGAACCTTCACCTGGAACAACAAGAGGGGAGGGGCTTCTCAAGTTGCCTCCAAACTTGATAGATTTATTATCTCAGAGGACCTCCTTCTCACGGGCCCTGCCATGACAACTTCTATTCTGCCCTTTGGAGGTTCAAACCACTAGCCTATACAGCTGGAAGCCACCTTTATGGGCACACCAAGAAACAGGCCATCTGGGTTTGAAAACGCCTGGCTCTCTCACCCTAAATTCACCAGTAACATTGATAAATGGTGGCGAGAGGATTTGAACATTCAGGGCACTAGAGTGTTCATTCTCCAACAGAAACTTAAACACATCAAATCCAGACTTAAAGATTGGAACAAAAAGGAATTTGGGGATATCTTCAAAGCCAAAAGAGAAACTGAGCAGAAGCTCCAGGAAATCAATCAGATCAGCATCACAGATGGATTCACCAAAGAACGGCAAAAGCTAACGGACTCTTTGCAGGTAGAATGGGAAGATCGATTCTTGCAAGAGGAAATTCTCTGGAGACAGAAATCAAGGATACAGTGGATTAGAGAAGGAGAAAAAAATACAAAATTCTTTCATAGATCCACCATGGCTCACAAGGCACACAACAGAATCACAAAGATCAAAGATTCTCAAGGGATTGAGCTTGTCTCTCACAATGATATGGAATCGGTCCTTGTACAACACTTCCTCAACATAGCAAAGGAGCCACTAGAGGATAGATCCAGGTTCATCGACCAATTCACTCAGTATATCCCTCAGCTGGTTACCAGAGAGGACAACCACAATCTCAACAGGCCAGTGTCGGAGGAGGAGGTCAGTGAAGTGATTAATGAAATGCAAAATGGAAAATCACCAGGCCCAGATGGGTTCAATGTAGATTTCTTCAAAGCCTACTGGGAGATAGTCAAACAGGATATCCTTGAGGTTGTGGAAGACTCAAGAAAATCCAAAAGGGTTCTGAAGGCTCTTAATGCTTCCTTCATAGCTTTGATTCCAAAACAGGAAAATGCCATAACTTCGGATGGTTTTAGACCCATAGCCTTATGTAATGTGGTGTATAAAATTATTTCCAAAGTGATAGCCAATAAACTCAAGCCCCTTCTACCATCTCTCATCTCGGAGGAGCAAACAAGCTATGTGGAAGGAAGACAAATCCTCAACAACATCATCCAAGCTCATGAGGTGGTACACTCTCTCAAAACCAACAAACAAGCTGGTATGATCATTCAGTTGGACCTAGCGAAAGCCTATGACAAACTAAGTTGGTCTTATATAAGAGCAATTCTAAGAGCCTATGGCTTCGACCAAAATTGGATAAGATGGGTTATGGCACTTGTAACCATGACCAGTTTTTCCATACTGCTTAATGGAGCTCCATCAAGAACCTTCACTCCCTCCAGAGGTCTCAGACAGGGAGATCTGCTCTCACCTTTCCTCTTCGTTCTCATGATGGAAGGGCTAGGCAGAGCGATCAAAATGGAAAATGTTGAAGGATGAATACAGGGCATCAAACTCACCTTGGATGGAGCGGCAAATACTCATCAACAATTTGTGGATGACACAATGCTGCAGGGCATACCCACAGTCAGGGAAGCCAAAGCAATCAAAAACATCTTAAATGACTTTGCTATGGCAGCAGGCACAGAGGTCCTATTTCTTTAACAATAACATTGCTATTCAGAGAAATATCACCAAAATTCTAGGGTTTCAAAGGGAACAACTACCTTCCAAGTATTTAGGCATACCTCTTACTGATAAACCTCTAAGCAAGAAAGTGTGGGAGCCAATAATAATTAAACTTCAGGACAAGGTCAGAAAATGGACATGTAGGTCACTAAATTTGGTAGGGCGCCTGGTGCTCACACAGGCGGTCCTACAGGAAATTCCCATTTTCATGTTCTCAGCTCTTCCTGCTCCTAAGGGTATTAAGCAACAAATCAGGAGCATACAAAGGGATTTTCTATGGGGCAGAGGAGAAGAGAAAAAGAAGTGGGCATTAGTAGCCTGGGACAAGATATGTAAGCCCAAAAGCCATGGTGGCTTGGGGCTTCATGACCCTGAAACCCTCAGCAGAGTTTCGGGAGCAAAACTTTGGTGGAGGTGGATCAAGGAGTCGACAGCTCCCTGGGCTAAGCTTTGGAAACAAAAATATGCCAAGTATTGGCAGGAGAAGGATCACATCAGAATGTCAGGGCAAATCAGGGGCTCCCATATTTGGAACCTTGCCTGGGAAAATAAAAGTATTGTTCAGCAACATAGTTTCTGGGAAATTCGAGCAGGGAACCTAGCACGATTTTGGGAGGATAACTGGCAACAGGAACCCAATCTATATAAGGATGAATTAGCAGCACTCAAGAGTGACACAGATAGCAAAGGTCTACTTATGGTAAAAGACTTCTGGGACCAGGAAAGGAATAATGGGAAATGGAGGATTTGGAAGGATCTAGGCCACAATGGTGAAATTCCTCAAAAAGCCCAGGCAAAGGCTCTCACCCAGGATCTAGAGCACAGAAGGATTTTGGTATCCTCCTTTCTTGACCAATTAAGATGGGGAAAAAATACCGAAGGTAACTTTAATCTCAAAGAAGCTAAACAGGAAATAACAGGCTTTAACTATATGAATCCTGATCAAGTCTGGAAGAAACTATGGCAGAGCCCCCACTGGATGAAAATAAAGTTATTCATCTGGCTGGTGCATCAAAGGAAAATATTAACTTGGGAGAATCTCCTAAGAAAAGGCTTCGTTGGTCCCTCCAAATGTTACCTTTGTGGCTCACACGAGGAGACGATGGAACACCTTCTCAACCTCTGTCCTTTCACTTCCAACATGTGGGACTGGGTGGCCTCTATCTTCAGACAAACAGATAGGGATAGACTCAGCATATCCAACACTTTGAAGAACTGGAGGACAAACTTCTCAGGGAATGAAATCATTAATAAAGCCTGGTTTCTGGTTCCAGGCTTTGTTATCTGGAATATTTGGAAAGAGCGCAATAGTCGGATCTTCAAAAACAAAGCAAGCGAGCCCAAACTCTTAATTGACCAAATTCTAAGGCAGCTCAAAGACACTTTAAGAAGCTTGTTGAGGACACTTCCCAAGGATCCTCCTCTGCCCCAAGAGGCGAGTATTCTACTTCACTTGGGTCTCCAGTCCATAAGCCCACAGGGCATAATTAAGGGAGTGAGCCAATTAAAAACAGCTATTAACATTTGGAAGCCTCCTCCTTACGGTTTCTTAAAGGTTAATATAGACGAAGCATCTAAGGGCAACCCAGGGTTAGCTGGCTTTGGGGGTGCTATAAGAGATGATCAAGGTCAGATAAAGAATATTTTCCATGGCCACTTGGGGAAGGCCACTAATATCATGGCGGAGCTCATGGCACTTGAGCAATGCTTGGAAATCTTGGTGGATTCAAATTCACAGAATGTCATCATTGAATCAGATTCGTAATTGACCATTAGAGTGGCCAAGAAAATATGCAATGGTACTTCTCCTGATAAAGTGTCGAAGCATTGGAAGCTTTTGCAGGTCTTTCACCGCATCTACTCCCATCTGCAAACTTTAAGAACTGTCAGATTTGTCCATGTGAAAAGGAAAGCTAACATGTTAGCGGATCATTTGGCGAACAAAGGAGTCACCAATACGGATAGGGATTCTCGGTATGTCTGGGATTTGTTACCCCTGTAGAAATTTTGAATAACATGACACATATTCACAGAGATTATCCTGATTATACACTTATAAGTGGAACATGCATAATACATAACCTCCTCTACGTTGATCATCAATTTACAGAAGCAGAAACATTCACAAGCATGCGCACATAGAAGCATCAATCACACATATCAACATAGTATTTTCCCGGGGAAAGCATCTCGCTAAAAACCCCAACTATCTGTATATTATATTGATTGAATCATGTAACAATACATAGTACAATACTCATCCCAAGTACTCAGTACTATCTCCTCATGCTACACACAATACAGCTCAGATTTGATCTCCAAATCTCCCCCGCTGCTTGCCTGCCTCCACAGCTCAATACCTGCTCAAGAACTGATGAGAATGGTTTACCAAACTCGTATTTGACCTGCAAATAATCACTCACACTATGTTGGACGTGAGCACAGGCTACAATTCTTGATATTGGCCAATTCATTGGCACATTCAATCCCTTTGATTGTGCAAATCATCATGCACAACTATAGTCACAACTGATAGCAATCTGATCCTCTAACACCTGTCCCTGCTGAACTGAACATGCACTGACATGCAACTGAGTTAACTGATGTATTCTATAGTTGCATTATGAGTTAATAACTTGTGAATTAATTAATAACTAATTCACCCAACTCATCTCTAGCCTACTGATCAGTTAGACTAACTACAACTAGTTTAACAAAGTTAAACTGAACACAACTCCATCAACTGCACCTCCAGTCCACTAAACTCAACTCACTTGAGTTCTAACTGAAGTCCTGCATGCAAATATTAGTCATCCCATAGGTAACCACATATTTCCTTCTGGGATCTGCATGTACCACATCCATAGCTCATCCTGAAGTGCTCCAAGAGAATAAAATTAAGTTTATAGTCCAAATATTATTATGAGCTAATAATATTTGACTGTTCTATATTTAGACTGAGCAGTCACTCCGCTGTGATCTAAAACAGAAGTCCATCTACTTTTCCCAACTTGATCAATCATCCATAAACAGCAACCTGCAATCCATAGACATGATCCATATGTCTAAAAATAGACATAGTCTAAAAATAGACTTGCGCCAAAAATAGCCTACGGGCCCACTTAGTGAAGGCGACTCTTTTCACTAAGCTCCATCATCTTGTTACATTCTCAACAAGCATTTCTTGTTGCACACTTTTCAACACTCCCTCTCAACAAGAAAGGCTTCCTCTCAAACCCGATCCTGTAACTCTGGAATGTTCTCCATGCAACACATCTGGCCGGTCCACTTGCTCTGTCATCAAAGTCTCTGACTGCTATTGCCTCTGTCAACTGAAAACTCTGCATCTCTGTGCTCTTCAGTATCTGACTGCTCTAGCCTTTGTCACTTTGATCTCTGACTACATTTGTGCTACTGCTAGTTCTGTCTCCCAGCATTGCATCCGCACTGCACCTCCCAACTGACCTCCCTGTTGGGCTAGAAACACCCTCTGATGCTGAAGCTCTACCTGCTGCTGACAAGTGCTCCCTCTCTGACATCTACGCTACTGCAACATCTCCATGCATCTCGCACCATTGCACACCTCTCTGTGCCACTTAGCACTATGCAAAACACTTGTGCCTCTCGCATTGCTACAGCCTGCTAGCTATGCGCTGTCCTGGGATTCCCTGCACTGTCGTTCTCTCTGCCGCTCCATCCGCATCTGTCTCTACCCAATCAGTCAGTTCCTGCTACTACACATTTGGGGCTCCCGTAGCAAGGTCTCATCCAAGAGGTTGGGTACCTCAAGGATCCTGCCCCCCCTCCTTGGGACGATCAATCCACATCACCCCACCTCCTACCTGGAGGTATGGCTGCATGCGATCCCTCAGTCCACTTGGCTTGAATATTTCCCCTACTGGAGGTCTCTGGATGAGTAGATGTCTCTACTCGATCTCCTCTCAGCTTCCCCTGTTGTGGCTCCTCCACAACCTCCTGAAGCTATTGCACCAATCGTGGCTCCTCCACAATCGTCTGAGACTTCTTCTGGCTCTGCATGTTGAGAGGTAATATACGCTCCCTCTCAACCACCAAGTCTCCATCAGTTGTCTCGCTGCTCAAGGCTTTGCATGCATCTTGAACCTCAAGAGCATACAGGTTCCTGACCCGTGAACCAATCTCATGACAACGAAAGCATCTCACCTTCGACTTGTCAACCTTCTTCCCATCATTGGAAGAACTGGATTCGGAAAGAGAACCCTTCTCCTTCCCCTTCTTCACCTTACTCGCTAAGGCACAGTTCTCCTCATCCTGCATGGATGAAGAACCGTCTCTGGTGCTCCGTCTAATCTCCTCCTGCACAAGATCCGACCAAAGTCTCTCCCATCCTGGCAGTTTCTCCCTTCCATTCACCGAGTCCTGGTAGCTATGCCAACTCTTAGAAAGGTCAAGGAGTCCTAGACTCACCATCCTCATCCGACAATCACCCCCACACTTCCCAGCTCATCCCGGCATTGGATGAACTTCGTGAGTTACCTGGGCATACTGTCTCCATTCTCACACTTAATGTTTCTGAGTTTATTTCTTGCTTTGGAATTAAATTCAAATTCCACCAACTCAAAACTCAACTGCTTCCGATCTAGAATTCGTGAGAACAAAGTATTTCTCGTACAGAGATTGACTGTATGGGCTTTTACCAGATATCTCACCTTCCAAAAGAAGGATGAATCCAGAGGCTACCTGGCCCGATTACAGACTCTGCCTGAAGAAATAAAATGTAAACACTTTCTGAATAATAGATCCGATGATCAATCCTCACTTGATATCCTGTAAAAAACTCTTCTACAAATCAAGCTCGCTCCGATACCATGTAGAAACTTTTTCTACAATTTATCTAGCTCTGATACCATGTAGAAACTTTTTCTACAATTATCTAGCTCTGATACCATGTTGAAATTTTGAATAATATGACACATATTCACAGAGATTATCCTGATTATACACTTATAAGCGGAACATGCATAATACATAACCTCCTCTACGTTGATCATCAATTTACAGAAGCATAAACATTCACAAGCATGCGCACATAGAAGCATCAATCACACATATCAACATAGTATTTTCCCGGGGAAAGCATCTCGCTAAAAACCCCAACTATCTGTATATTATATTGATTGAATCATGTAACAATACATAGTACAATACTCATCCCAAGTACTCAGTACTATCTCCTCATGCTACACACAATACAGCTCAGATTTGATCTCCAAATCTCCCCCGCTGCTTGCCTGCCTCCACAGCTCAATACCTGCTAAAGAACTAATGAGAATGGTTTACCAAACTCGTATTTGACCTGCAAATAATCACTCACACTATGTTGGACGTGAGCACAGGCTACAATTCTTGATATTGGCCAATTCATTGGCATACTCAATCCCTTTGATTGTGCAAATCATCATGCACAGCTATAGTCACAACTGATAGCAATCTGATCCTCTAACACCTGTCCCTGCTGAACTGAACATGCACTGACATGCAACTGAGTTAACTGATGTATTCTATAGTTGCATTATGAGTTAATAACTTGTGAATTAATTAATAACTAATTCACCCAACTCATCTCTAGTCTATTGATCAGTTAGACTAACTACAACTAGTTTAACAAAGTTAAACTGAACACAACTCCATCAACTGCACCTCCAGTCCACTAAACTCAACTCACTTGAGTTCTAACTGAAGTCCTGCATGCAAATATTAGTCATCCCATAGGTAACCACGTATTTCCTTCTGGGATCTGCATGTACCACATCCGTAGCTCATCCTGAAGTGCTCCAAGAGAATAAAATTAAGTTTATGGTCCAAATATTATTATGAGCTAATAATATTTGACTGTTCTATATTTAGACTGAGCAGTCACTCCGCTGTGATCTAAAAATAGAATTCCATCTACTTTTCCCAACTTGACCAATCATCCATAAACAACAACCTGCAATCCATAGACATGATCCATATGTCTAAAAATAGACTTGCGCCAAAAATAGCCTGCGGGCCCACTTAGTGAAGGCGACTCTTTTCACTAAGCTCCATCATCTTGTTCCATTCTCAACAAGCATTTCTTGTTGCACACTTTTCAACAACCCCCAGGAAAACTACTAGAGGACTATCTCTGTCAAGTGAACAAAGATATGGAACTATGGATTAACAGGATGGACCTAAATGATGCAGGAGACAGGGGGGAGGACAGGGAACCCTAAATCAGCAGCCCAGTTTGGTACTAGCCGCAATCCAAAGCTTAGCATTCCTTCGGAGGTGTGGCGAAAGGACCGACTAGGGGAGCACCACAGGTTTGGTCGTTATGTTTCATTTCACTTGATGGGGTTTGGCAGAGGGTCTGGGAGGATGGCTCATGATTCGTCCAATGGACTTTATTATCAGCTATCGCTTGGCGACAGAACGAGCAAGATATTCCGCGAGGCAACCGTTTCTAAAACCACTTGTGGTTTTTCAGACGGGGTCCAAGTGGTATCTGGTTTTTTTAGGAAAGCCCCGATTCCACTCTTCGTGCGACACGTAGCAGTGAGGAGGCGAGAGAAAACCACTCTCATCGGGTGGTTATTCCTCGCGCTATTTATCCACCCGATATCTACGAAGACCATTGGATCTACATCGGGTGATCAACGGTGTAGATGCGTTCGGGCAAGTTGGTTTGGCGTTGCAGACCCGAAAAAGTTTAGAGAGCTGGCCTAAAGTTAGCTTCAGGTCCGTAAGAGAGATTTAAGTGTGGTTTGTTGTTGGCTCGTTTTCAGCGCATGGTCTTTTCTTTGCTTTTTGTCCAAAGTGTTTGGCTGGAACTCCCCGATTCTCTTGTTCGGGCTTCTCATGGATTGGGTGTGTGGTTCAGATTTTGCCTGCCCTGTTGCCTGTTGAACTCTCACAGAGTAGGTGCGGCTTCATGTAAATTATGTATTATTGGATAGATTAATAGAAGGTCCCACTCTTACTTGATAAAAAAAAAACTTTTATCATAATAATAAGCGATGATTATGCAAATTAAAATTATTATAATTTATTTAATTAAAAAATAAAATAAAATATTTTTTAACTTTATTATTTTATTTTTTCTTCATTTCTTTATAATAAATCATTATTTTTTTTAATTACTTTAATTATCAAAAACAGCATAACAAAAATCTAAAATACAATCATTAATAACTCTATTAAACAAATCCAACCTATCTTCATTCCAAATTAATAAATTAACAAAATACAATATAAAAAAAATCTAAAATATAATCATAAATAACTCTATTAAACTATTCCAACATATCTTCATTCCAAATTAATAAATTAGCATATAATTCAATCTCGCATACCTTTGCATAATTCTATTGCTACTAAAGTAGAACTAATAAATTAGTATGTGTGTAAACCAAGAAACAAAAGGCTTTGTAATAGATTCCTTATTGAAATTGGTGCATCTATTATGGATGGTATGGACACATTTTGATGGTAATCAACTTTCCTTGAACCATCAACTTTCCTTTCTTTTAGAATATGGAGAAAGGACTTACCTTGTGTCCAACACAAATTCTCCTCTTTTCCCTGCATGTGAACTTTAGCTCTAACTCCAAACGCTATAAATGGACCCTGCAAATAATTATAACAAGCAAAAGAACTACAAGATATACATAGCATAGACTAATATCTCTTATCAATGAGTCAAGAAGGCATTGAAATACATATGCATCAAATGGACAAAAGTATAGGAATATGAAACAGATCTCCCTCCAATTTGAGTCTTTGATTAGATCTTGTAAATGTCAAGTCGAGTCTTTCACTTGATCTTGTAAATGAACCTTTATTCCATCTACCTATTAGTAACCAGTAGTCCACTTAGGTGAATGGAATGAAGCTTGGGGGGCATGTACTTATAATTGTGTTATTATGCTAAGGCATGAAAACCAATTTCAAGCATAGTTTTTCATGTTTCAAGCTCGTGTAAAAGTGAAACCATTCTCATCCTATCCCTTGTGATTTCCATTTTTATCAACTTGTTTCTGCCAGATGAACCTTGATTTTCTCATTCCACCATCACCATCTGCTTGGCTTATCATACGCTTTCACTTGGTTTTTTACTCCTTGCCTGGGGAACCGCTGCAGTGAGTGGTCTTATTAGCCAACCTCTTTACCTCTATGTGTTTTGAGCAATTCCATCATGATCAGAACCAGCTGCTACCCTTTATACCAATTTCCTCTAGGAAGAGTCATCTTTGAGCTCTTTTCATACTCCCAAAACATGAAAAGATTATCGAGCACTTGTCTTTTTGACCTCGTCAAGGTAAATGAAAATATGTCCACCTAGTATAAGTTTAACACTTTTCCAGACTAGGATGGATTATTTATGAAAAAGGAATACTTTAGTCGAACATGACTAAAAGGTTCGCCTGGGTATTGTTTTATGCGTTTTTGAGCCCAAGAGACTAAATTTATGAAAATGAACCTCTTGGAGTTTTCTTTTTTGCCTCTTTTTCAAACTCTCTAAACATGAAAAACAAGTCAAGTTGCACCTTCTCTAGACTCATAAAACTGCTAAACAACATTGGACTTGTTAAGCATGATGAGCCCGAACCAATCGTTCTCAAGGTTCGTTAAAAATACTCAAAAGGATTCATCCAAATGATGAACTTATAGATCAAGCATATGTAATCCTCCTCAAGCTTGTAAAAAATAAAGAGGTATTGGCTAGAAATGGTTGGGAAATTGGGAAACAGGGCATTTTACCTACTAATGGCAGTGTAAAAAATAAAGAGGTACTGGCTAGAAATGGTTGGGAAATTGGGAAAACAAGGAATTTTACCTACTAAAGGCAGTGAGTTGCCCTTGAACATGACACTCTTTCACCTCATCTTTGTGACTGCTTTGGGTTGGGGAATCCACTTGCCTCACTATTGATCACCTCTTCATTATGGGTCTTTAAGTCATTGTTGCCAACTACATTCAGTGTCGTCGATGTGTTCAAGAGAAATTCCACCCTCAGTTGACATCTTCTACAATACCTTAAGCCTTACTCCATGTTTGTCTCTCCTGAACCAGCTTTTCATATTACATTTTGTCTCAAATCTTGATATTTGTTTCGTGTCATTGGTGGGGGGTACATCAAGGCCCTCTTGCGACGGATCACTTCATGTTGACATCAACTCATTATGCAGGAAGTTGATTTAGAAACTCCCTTCAGTGCCTTGGAGATTTTGTGCCTAAATGACAAGTTTCCTCGCTTTCAGTGACAGGTTTTCATCATTGGCCTTCGACCGAGATATTTTGTGTGGTGTTCAACTTCAACTCATTTATGCACACCGCATAGATTGTACTATAGTACCTTAAGGTCCATTATCATTATCGATGGTTCCTCTCGCGTCTGTTAACGACTTACATCATTGGACCGTAATCAAATGGTGTCTACCATGTTCGACTCCAACTCATTTATTCGCATGGTTAGACTCGTACTATCGAGTGATGAGATAGAAGACCCTGGATCTAGTTTCATCCATCTAGACTGTGATTTCAGAATTGATACAAGATCACAAAGTATGATGGTTATGATCGTTCATAAATTCATCCAAGCATGGGTCCACCATCCATCATCAGTGGAGAAGACTTTTTTATCATTGTACATATAATATTGGCTTATAGATTAAGTATGGGTATACCTGCCTCAATAATGATATCATGATGATTATTTATTGTAACAGATGATGATCTCAACCAACCTTTTCTTGATTCGGATTTATCACAAGGTAAAGCACTTTAGTCCTCAGCCACTGCTTCCGAATTTGTACTTTAGGGGGTAATCTGCTACAAGTCATTTTGTCATATCTGCTCAATTGGCTTGAAAACCAAATCAATAAATATCCTTGACACCTTGCAATCATCCCTTTGCAAATCCTTAAACATTATCTCTCCAAAAAGTCTAAGAATTATGGTTTAGTAGCTTAAAACCCTCATTTCTGAACCCATCGCACCTTGTCTTCTTTGCAACTTGCATTGTTGCATGTTGTATAACTAAGAAACTGCACAGACCAATGCAATTTGCCTTTGCTGCAGGTACAATGGTTCTAGAATTTTGAGAAAAATAAAAAAATAATTACGAATCTTCTCTTTCTAAAAGCTTCGTCACACACTCCAATCATGTTCTTTGTCAGCTCTATATCTATATAGAGAGAGCAGCACCTATTGTAACTGAAAATTATAGCGGTTCCAAAAATAGAAATGGTCTTAGTGGTGGGGTATGGTAGTTACACTTTATTGTCCTAATGTGGTAAATAAATTGGGCGTGGTTTAATTTATAAATGAAATAGTTTTTTTCATCAAAATTCATTAAACTGTAGTAATACAATTTCAATATTTTTGTTATTTAAAATACATTTTTGAATATATAAATAGATTTAGCACAATGAAAAACTTTTACTGCATTTGAATTATGCAAATTAAATAATTTAAACTCAATTTTTTTTAAATTTCTATCAAATTTTAATTAAAATTAACCAGAAAAAATATCTTAAAAAAACCATTTCATCTTTAAATTAAATTGCACCAAATAAATTTGTAAATGTCTAGAAATTCAAATCACTATAGTAATTCAACTGAAGTCTTTGCTGGTGTTTCTGCGCATATTTCCATCGCTCATAGGAAATTTTCGATCGCCTTCGACGGACTGTCGCGTGATGGGCAATTTACTTGTCAAAATTCTATCTCGTCATCGTACTGACAAGGACATAGAGTCAGCGGATGGTTGCAAATCTCAATGAATCGCCATATTCACCGGCACATTAACGCCGAAAGTGGCAAAGGTACAATGAATCTTATTTAATTACTTTTATTAAATTTTACAATTGAAAATTTAAAAAAAAAATCTAATGTTATATCCGAATTAGATTTAGAAATTCATTACATTTATTTTTTATTTTAAAAAATAAACTTAAAATATTTTTATTAAAATGTCGTCATAATTTTAAAAATAAGGATAATTTCATAACAATTAGATTCAGGAATTTTCAAAATCATTAGATCTAGAAAACCATAAATTTGAAGTTAAATAATATCAATTAGATTGTTGAATTTAAGCTTCTGTGATCCATATCAAGTTTAATGAGAAGAACACGCAGAGAAGACTAAGCACCATGTATGCATTGAGGAGGCCCGTGTTATTGCCAAGGTGGCACATTTCCATCACCGGAAATTTAGGGAAGCCATAGAAATCGAAAGAAGGTCGAGCAACCTCAATAGAGATGATGGCTGGAAAATTAGTAGTTGTTGGATCCCTACCCTCTCCTCCTAGTCGCTCCCCTCCCCCCCCCCCCCCCGTCCCCGACCTAGGTTTCCTTATTCTTCTCGCTCCTCTCCTTGTTTGCTCGTTGTCTTTTTTCCCTTCTCGTCTCTCTATTTTTAGTTTCTTTCACTCCATCCAGATGAATAATCCTTTTCATTAACCTTATTGTATGAACAGATAATTTATGAACATTCCTTCTTTTTAGGAATTAACCAACCCTATTTCTTCCTTAAGGATTTTAAGGATTTTGCTTCTTCTCAATTCTTTTAGATTCCTTAATCTTAATTATTGGTCCTTTATTTATCTTATTAGGTTTGATGAGCCTCTAGGATATATATATATATATATATATATATATATATATAATTTGATTTTATTTTAGATAGATATATTAATAGGTTAGGGTCTTGCGAGTTAATTCTTACAATTTCTGTTGATAATATTACAAGAAACTAACTTTCATTTTAACTAACTAATTATTTATTTATATATTTATATTTAATTCGGAAAGTATATATCCACACACTATTCCAGATTTTAAAGTTTTTTGGTATATAGATATTTCATAATATACATATATATTCATTTAGCACTCCATATATATATATATATATATCATTGATTGGTATTTTTATTTTAGATATGTCTATTTATATATTTATATTTAATTCGGAAGGTATATATTTACATATTATTCCATATTACATTAATGATTTAATGTTTTTGATTTATAGCTATTTCATAATATACATATTTATTTAATTAGTATTCCATATTAGTAATTTTTAGGTTAATGATTAATGTTTGATTTAGTGATTACAATTTTTGGTAATAATATAACAAAAACTAACTTTCATAATAATTTACTAACCATTTTTTTATATGATTATATATGGTATTTAATTATATAACATTAGCCCTTTGGATTCATATTAATTAAATACATGCTTGATAATAGATATACAATTATTTAAATAAATATTTATTATAACTTCAATATAATATTAAATATTAAAATATATACATTTACATAAATTCAATATTAGCTTATATGTAGTTTAATAGTTTCTATTAACACCTGCTCCTCCAAACACTCGGCGTACCGAAATTCACTAAGCAAATATGCCCCATCTGAGGCACAGAATGAGAAGCCGAAGAGGTAGCAGCCAAGGCAGAGCAACCCGCCCTCCCTCGCTGTCCCCGTCTGACCCGACTCCTGCGGATTCCTCCACGCCCTCGACTAATGCTCATTGCACAGGTCGGTATCCCAACACCCGCAGTCGGCATGCCCAGCAGACTGGTTTTAGGCGTGAGGCGAAAGCCCAGCACCCCCCTAATGACTCTGTGCCAATGATGAATCCCCGTCATGCAACCCAATTCCAATTTAGATGCACTTTGGAGCGCCCTTGTATAATCGCCACCATTTCTGTCGCCTTCAGAGAGGAGCCACAGAGCACTGTCGACCCGACTCACATCATTCAGGACAGGACTGGCACTAGCAGACGGAACAATCACAGTAGCAGCTCGAGGACTCACAAATCTCCCAGTGATGCTCTGAACTGGACGGACGTAGCTCGCTTTGAACCGGACGGACAACACTCCAGGCAGTGATGTGAATATGGAAGCTACGACGAGCATTCTAGGTGGCAAGATGCAAACGGAAGCCATGACAAGTGGACAACAACAAGACGTCGAAGATGTGTATGCCTATGGGTGTCTCATCGTGGAGGAGCCTCTGCCACATGCTGACACCTAGTAGGCCGCGGTTTTTTTTTCAGGTTTTTAGACACCCGGTCACCATCTTAGGGGTCTTTTTTGTAGTTTTGTTGTAATTGTTGTTTTTTTGGGGTCAATTTTGTTTCTTGTTTTGCTCAAAAAACTCTTATGCATGGGAATTATAGGCTGGTTCCCCTGCGTGGGCAGCTCACACCATGATTTTTGGACTGGTTTCCCCTTAAGGGTAGTGTCTTTTTTCAGTTATTGTTTGGTAATACTTGGTAAACTCTGAGACAAGTTCTGCAGAGGCCGGTGCCTCCATGTATCATTATTTTTTGTCTCTTTAATAAATTTAGTCTTATTTAGAAAGAAAAAAAATAGTTTCAGGTTATGATATTTACTATAACATAACTAACTCACAATTATCTATTTATTTATATAATATTAGCCCTTTTAATTCATATTTGATAATTAATTATATAACTTTAATATAATATTAAATATTTAATTACACAACTTTTAACTTTATTATAATATTACATATTTAATTATATAGTTTTTGATATAAATTTAATACTAGCCCTTTTGTTTCATATTAATTAAATACATTACTTCATTTATATATGGTAATAGTTATGCAACTAACTTAAATTAATTTACCAATTATTTAATTAAAATATTAGTCCTTTCAATTCCTAGTAATTTAATATATATAACTAACTTCTAACTAACTAATTTTATTTTTCCTATCCCTATCCCTTGGTCCAGTGCGGTTAGCCATTTCCCAATCAAATATAGCCGTTAGAAAGTCTAGTTGCCGAGTCCAATATAGTCGTTGCCTAGTTTAATATAGTTGTTGGATGATCTACTCTTCTATTTAACTTGCAGCCAGGATCTGATTCTTCAACTTGTCCTGATGATGAACCACACTCGTTGGTTCGAAACGCGTCAACAAAAATATTATAATGTGATTTCTGCCAAAAAATCTTCTCATTAAATATCAATTAGATTCAAGAATTTTCAAAATCATTAGATCTAGAAAACCATAAATTTGAAGTTAAATAATGTTATTATTTATTTGGTATATGAACATTATTTTTACATGCAGGTTTTCTTAACAAATTTTTTAATAATAATAAATGTTATGATTATCTTTTTAATAACTATATTAAAAATATTTTTATTTCACTATTTTATTATGTAATAATTTATATGAATTAAATTAATTATGTATTTTTATTTTAAAATTAAAATGGTTATTTTTAAAATTTAATTTTAAATTTGTATTAGATAAGAGTGTAGTTTAAATAGGGATGGTTGAATTGGATTATGTTTGGGGTTTAGGTTTATTGTCTAATAATAATATAGAATAAACATATTTTTTTTTTATAGGAACTTTTTTTTAGCAAAGAGTAGGCATATAATGTCATTATTGGTGTTGGGAGACTCTCAGTTGATCATTCAATATATTGTTGTTTAATTTTTTCCTCAAGGCAATAAACTACTACATGTGATGAAGAGAATTAGAACTATAAGGGTCTATTTCTCCTATTCAAATATTTTTATATTCTCCTGTCATCCAGATGCGAATGACATGGCCAATAAAAGAACCTTGTTAACACTTAGAGAAATAGTTATAGGGCACCTTTTGCACCATCCCATAACATTCATTCATGAATTTTTTTATTTCAAACATATTGGATATTAATTGTTTTGTGTCAGGCCAACCACCCTTGCAAAAATCAACTTGTTGGAAGCAAATATGGAGCAATACCCACAATCATTTGATCCTCTCTTATCAAATTTGAATTGTATAGAGCATAAGGCTTTGAAATTTTTGGGAGTGTTCCAGAATTTTAGTTTAATGGTAAGTTAGTTGACCAAGAAATCTCTTGTTCAGTGGAAATTACTTTCTTCACTTGCAAATTTTTATAATACAAATTATCATTTCAAATTTTTTTAAGAGAATATTAAACATTTTATGTTTTTTTTCCTTTCTTGGTCATGTTTTCTAGCTAGTTTTATTATAAATTCCCATTAAAAATTGTTGGAATTATGAACATTAGTTGTTAAATCTCTATAGAATAAATGCCTTGGATTTAAAAATCGTTGGAATTATAAACATGAGTTATTAAATTTATATAGAATAAATACCCTGAAATTTTTATATGGTTTTAAATCTAATTGTACATTCCAAAATATATTACAAGCAATAAAAACTAACCATATTTAACTTCCAATATTTTAATGATCTTTTTTTAAAAATAACTTTGTCACCTATTACAAATTTATTTCTATATAAAATCAATAAACTCAAATGTGATATATAATATATTTATATATATATATATAAATATATTATAATAAATATATATACATATATATATACATATATACATATATATAATATATAATATATATAACTTCAATTCTTACTTATACCATGTCAGTTTATATAGAATAAATACCCTGAAATTTTTATATGGTTTTAAATCTAATTGTACATTCCAAAATATATTACAAGCAATGAAAACTAACCATATTTAACTTCTAGTATTTTAATGATCTTTTTTTAAAAATAACTTTGTCACCTATTACAAATTTATTTCTATATAAAATCAATAAACTCAAATGTGATATATATATATATATATATAACCTCAATTCTTACTTATATCATGTCAATTTTTTTTTACGTGTAATCAATTATTATTAAAACTTGATTTTATACCAAAAAATCTTACTCAAAATTTTTTATATATATAAACTTTGCACTTTTAAAATTAATTTTATAATAAACTAATAACTATATAAATTAAAATTATTATAAATCATTTAATTCTTTATTTATTGAAGCATAATTTCAAAATTCTAACATTCTCTAGCTCCTCATAGTTAAAGTATTCCATATATGTAGAAAACTTTATACTTTTCAACTTTATCAATATGAAAACTTTATGCTTTTCAACTTTTATCAAAATGTATAGTTAAAGTATTCCATATATAT